>OY723392.1:40320343-40860343 GCA_963210295.1 Ophion ellenae
AATTACGTTATATGAGGGTTACAATTTATTTTAATTTAATTATGATTTCGTTATAACTCTCGCGTTTAGTATTAGTTATATTTCTTATTAATATTATTACGTATGATTTTGCGTTGCCTGTTAAGGGGCCCACATCACCGAGAGGCCCGAAAAGAAATGCGATGTTCCCGAACTTTGTTCTGGAAAACGGTTAGTGAAAAAGAAACGCATTTTTTTCCCACCCAAAGGTACATATATTGAGATCCTTTAAAAAAGAATCATCGAAAGATACAGAAAAACAACAAAAACGTGGCCGCCGGCAGGTGATGACATTTTTTTTCGCGACATTTTGGCGGTGGACACTCTCCAGCTTAACGGTCCATCTGAAATCGAAAAACCAAACGGGTTATTCAACTTAACGATACGTACGAGTCGTTGACGATTGTCGATTTTTAAAATCATTCTTTTTAACAATATGGCCGACGAAGTGAAACTCGAACATACAAAATCTCTGGAAAAATCGTCCTTTTTGCGTAACTAATAAAAAATGAAGATGGATTTTAAAAAGTGAGATCGTCAACGACCGGTAAATGTTTCTTATCGCATCTTGTGCCAATTTGGAAATAATCGATCGAGTGGTTCCCGAGATATCATGTCCACCGACTTTGAAAACAATGTTTCGACAAAAGCGCGTTTTGAAGTTCGAAGTATGGTGATGCTACCGCTCGCCCGGCCGACTGTTAAAACCTGTAGCTCATTCAATTTTTAGAATATTTCGATGAAACTTTCAGGGAATATAGCTAAAAGGTGATACTATCGAATTAAAATATTTTTGGAAAATGCAATTTTTTTACGCACCTACGTAGATGTAGCGCGTTAAAGGTGTAGCATATCGTCCGATGTGGCTCGCCAAATTTGTTTTATTATCATGTTCGCAGCCCCATAGTTTATTAGGGCTCATTAAAATTATCAACTCAACCCCCCCCACCCCCCCCCTCTCTTCCTCTACATTTCTCACCTTTGCACTCGCACGCGAGATTTCGTCTTCCACTTCTACGAGAAGAAACACGAGAGAGACAAGCCCGAGGGCCCACCTAGGTCGTCTCGCTGGTCCCGTCGGAGAAAAACGCGACTCATGCTCTCGCGCGTCAGATGAAAAGGACGCGTTGGGCGCACTCCGCGTGAGGCCACGAAACCTTAACGCATAACGATATATAATGGCGCCCCGTTTGTCAAAACACGTCAAAACATAATATGAAACTCGTGGGGCGATGAGAAGACGGAGGATGGGCGATCTGGACGGAGAAAAGCTCACGAATTCGTCGGTCCGAACGAGTCACGCCACGCGATGCATCAACGAAAATTCCGTAACGCGTTTCACACGAGTGTGCGTGTAAAAAGGTCATTTTTGGGACAGTTAACTTCGAGGACTAGCTCCGTAGCAGCTAATGCCTTCAAAACCTCACCATTTCGGAAGCCCCAATGTCTTCATGATCGACTTTGGATAAATGTTCGAATTTTTAGGCAAAAGCCACTTGGAGCATCGTCCTGGCCGAAAAGCAACGATTCGTTTGCAAAAAAAATATATGGAGGGGGATATACGGGGTGTCCTGCTATGAATGGATAATCCTGCAACTGTCGATGAGTCACATCATGTCCTACTATATGCTGGAATTTCAGTTCACTAAAAGTCCCACGGTTTTCGAGATTTTGGGATTGATGTAATTTAAAAAAAAACCTCTACTTTTGGGTTTTCGCATGCCATTTCTACAAGTGAAATGAATGGACAATGGCTAAACAACTTTTGAACGGGGTATCCCTCTTTTGAAGCCCAATTTGAAGGCTCAGAATCATGATTTTTTTTCTAGTGACACATTGGTTGGAGTAAATTAATTTTTTCCCAGCATGTTGTACATATGTTTGTGTTTACAATGTAATTTTTTCGGAAGAAAATCTTCCATAATGTTCGTGGTGCTGCAGTTGGCGTTGCAGTCCTCCAGCGGCGAGGCCCGAAACGGCGGGATCTCTACCAGGCTCAAATGTAATCCGAAACGAAAACAACAATTGTTTTCTTCAAATATATCCAACTGGCTATGGGTTCACGATCCACTTTTCGAAATTTCGAAAAAATACGAAAAATGACAGCTTCTCCAAAGAAAACCTCATTTTTCTCGCGAAAAAACAGCATGCCGAAGTCATTGTTATTAACAAATGGTTCATCCAATTACAAAATGCGATCGTGAACCGAAAATGACTACTGTCTGAACGCTAACTGTGCAAATTCAAGTCAATAGTGTGAAAGTTACTCAAGATATCAATACCACCGAGTCAAGATATGGAGTTTCGAGATAATCGCGTTCAAAGTTTTGGTACATATTTAACACGACCTTGTGAAATATTGTCGTCTCACCGCTAGTCAGCGATTCCGGCACCATATAAGTGTCCTTCCTCATCATCGAGATCGTGTTGCACACCTAATCCATGCAATCTGCGGGCAGTTCGGACCTCTTTTGAGTCTTCTCGTGCTTTGATGTCCACTTTAGTTACGCGCGAATCACTCTTCATTTTACACACTCTTCCACTAAAATAGGTGTAACTTCGTCAATTTTTAGAATTTCAGGGTCCTGTTGGTCTTAAAATATTCTTGAAAGTTCACACCATAACAATGCTCCTAGAACCATTGTTTGAAGCTCCCAAAGTGGGATACCCCCTTAATTCAATTTCGCATTTAAATTATAATAAAACTTTTCGAGTTTAAATAATAATAAAAGAGTTCGAGTAATTGGCACGATATGCGTGGTACATTTTTTTACACCGCAGGCTATCAAAGTCAAATGTTCGAATTAGTTTGTATGCAAATTCTCGATAAGATCTTTTTTCATAAAGTTTCTTCGACATTTAAGGTTAAAAAGAGGACTTTTCTAGATGAAACAAATAACTGAAAGTATTTTTTTTAAACGGGTCAAAAAAGTTAATACTTGTAGTGATGGCATGCGAAAAACCAAAAGCAGAGGATTTTTATCCCGAAAACCGTGGGACTCCGACTAAACTGAAATTCCAGCATATAGTTGGACACGATCTGACCTATTGACAGTTGCAGGTGTGTGTGTGTGTGTGCGTGTGCGTGCGTGCGTGTGAGTGTGTGTGTATGTGCGCGTGCGTGGGTGTGTGCGCGTGCGTGTGTGTGTGTGTGCGTGCGTGTGTGTGCGTGTGCGTGCGTGCGTGTGAGTGAGTGTGTGTGTGTGTGTGTGCGCGTGCGTGTGTGTGCGCGTGCGCGTGTGTGTGTGCGTGTGTGTGTGTGTGCGTGTGTGTGTGTGCGCGCGCGCGCGCGTGCGTGTGTGTGTGTGCGTGTGTGTGCGTGTGCGTACGTGTGAGTGTGTGTGTGTGTGTGTGTGTGCGCGCGTGTGCGTGTGTGTGCGCGCGTGTGCGTGTGTGTGCGCGCGTGGGCGTGTGTGTGCGCGCGCGCGTGTGCATGTGCGTATGTGTGTGTGTGTGTGTGCGTGTGTGTGTGTGCGTGTGTGCGCGTGTGCGTGTGTGTGTGTGCGCGCGCGCGCGCGCGCGCGTGTGTGTGTGTGTGTGTGTGTGTGTGTGTGTGTGTGTGTGTGTGTGTGTGTGTGTGCGAATTCGGCTAATAACGATATATCTTTCGGAGCCAGTCGCAAGAGAGAATATTAAAAGCACGACGTGTCTTATTCTTTATCCCGTTCTGGCGCGCTCTCGGAGGGAATTTTTCGAGCGCTTGAGGAACGCCCCTGCGGTTCCCCGTGAAGCCAAAACTCCCCGAGAGCTTCGTATACGGACACGAAAGAAATGAGCCTCCATTTGTTTCCCCGAGCGCGAGAATATGTTTAATTGTTTCTCAGATCTCCCGCCGGATCGCGCAGATTCACCGTAGCGAGAAGAACATTGATCTCCGCGTTTAATTATTCAGCCGGGGGCCGCCCACCCTCGTTTGGAAGACATTAATTAGCTGGTCCGCCGCCGTCCAAGTATGGTACGAAATGGTACTTTCCGAAAAAATTTCAACGCAAGCTCACGGTGACTGAAAATGGACAATCGATTGGAAAGATAATCCTCTTTTGGAATTTGTGGGGGAACGGTGGATTAAAATTTGGAGAAAGGACGGTTTTATTGTTCAATCTATTTTCGAGGGTGCAATGGCCGCGGGTGGTTGATTGTCGGCCAATTTCGTGGGGGCACTTTCAAGACTCTTGAGAGTACACGTATACACTTGTCGCGGTGATGTCGTGTATTACGTGCAAAGTGCCATAAGAGTGCATACACAACCCTCGAGTGTACTTGGCTCTTCGCTGAGCTGGGGAACGAGAGAGAGAGAGAGAGAGAGAGAGAGAGAGAGAGAGAGAGAGAGAGAGAGAGAGAGAGAGGGCAGTAGCTGTAGTCTCGCATGTCCCGGCGAATATTTCGGTCTTATCGTTCTCCCCGATTAGGCGAAACGTTATTAGGTGACAGAGATCGCGTGGAGCCCGGCTGTGCAGGCACCGCGCATGCGGCCCTACAAGACCCAGGATAATGGCACTTGGTCACGTGAGGAACGTTATTCTCACGGCGAGAAGCCGTGCCAAGCGATTCTTGTCCAACGAGAAATCTATACAAGCGAGAAGGAGCCCTCCTCTCGCTCACCCCTTGAAACGCGCTAATCCACCCCGGCTAAGTATACAAAATCGCTTGTTTTCGTACCAGCTGTACGCGAAATTGTGAAACAAGTAAAATATTTTAAAATAACGAAAAAAAGAGACATTATTCAGGCTCGTTTGGGATTATGAAGAAAAAAAACGTCGTAATTGTTCTTTGGGTTTGTAAACGAAAATTGTGAAAACGAAGACATTCATTGGGTTTGTTTGGGTTGATACATTTCTTTACCCCGGAATTGTTTGGATTTGTTCAGGCGCAAAAACAAAAATAATTCAAAATGGAGAGATTGTTTGGGCTTGTTTTGTTTTATAAAAGGAAATTATAAAAGAGTGTTTGGGTTTGTAAAAAAATAATTAGAGGGGCAATTATTTGGGTTTATTAGAAAATAAAAAAGGAGAGAATGTTCGAGTTTGTTTGGGCTTTTGAAAAAATAATGAAAGAGATTGTGGGTTTGTTTGCGGTTTTTTTTTTAATTTGAGATCGTTCGCGGTTATTTAAATTAAAAGGGAGATTGAGCTTGTTCAGGGTAAAACTTTTTCTTAAAGCGGAATTGCTTGGGTGTGCTCGGGCTTACAAACGAAAATATTTCTCAATGGCGAGAATATTTGAGTTCATAAGAAAATAAAAAAGGAGAGAATGTTCGAGATTGTTTGGGCTTACAAAAAAATAATTGAAAAGGAGAGATTGTTTGGGTTTGTTCCGGCTTTAAAGGATAACACCACTCTACCCCCATGGAAATTTATGTATGTAAAATATATGCAGAAAATATATGCTATACATATATATATATATATATATATATATATATATATATATATATATATATATCGGTCGCATATATAGTGACGACAAATAGAATAATACGTATATATTCAGTATATATGCACCAAATATATGACGCATATATGACCCATATACTTTCGATAGATTTTTCTGACCAAAAAAATATATGCTACGTATAAACACTTTAAATGATGCATATATGAGGCATATACGATGCATATATTTTCGATATATTTGCAAATTATTTTTTTGTCAGAAAAATATATCAAAAATGTATACGTCATATATGACTCATATATGCGTCATTCATGCGTCATATATGACGCATACATTTTTGATACATATTCCTGACAAGAAATATATGCTGGGTATAAACACTATTACACTACACATTACAGTTAAACTTAAAAAACCTTATCTTACAGTTAAAGTACACTATTACGTATAAACACTATATACAGATATGCTACGCATATCTGTATATATGTGGCATATATGTACCATTTATGCAGTATATATGTGGTATGTATGCAGTGTGTATGCAACATATATGCTAAATATATGTGGTATATATGCAGGGTAAATGCTACATATATCATTGATATATGATACATTGATATACAGTAATACCACGCATATACATCTCATATATAAACACGTTACGAAAATTAGAATTTGGCACATATATGCAACATATATTTTCAATATATAGCATACATTTCACATATATTATAATTATGAATCAAATAAATTTGCAGTATATTTTTGCGTATATAAATTTCCATGGGGGTAGCGGCAGAAAATAAGGCCTACCTATGACAATTTATTTTGGGAGAATGAAAAGAGGAATAGGATTTCTTTTAAGAGGGTTTATTTCACACATATTAAAGTATATAAAAAAATTGTTATAATTTTCATACAAAATGGCGGCGACAGAGTCCATCTTGAAAAAAGTGTATTTTACAAATAGCTTCACGATAGGACGGTTTTCTCGTAAAGTATAAGACCTGGAAGTAAAACCAAAAAAGGATAATCTATATATTATTAGCTATGGGACTACGTACGGATTTTTTAATCAAATTTCAACAAAATGGCGCACTTTGCAAGAAATAAATCGATTTTCTGTTCCGACTCATGAAAAAAATATATATATAAAAACAGGCGGAATTCTATGAGTTTTTTAGGTTTCTAACCAAAAATACTAAAAGACGAAAGAGTCATTGTGTTTGTTTGGGCTGATAAAAAAAATATTCTAAAAATAAGAGATTTCGAAAAGAAGATTTTTTCGGGTTTGTTTGGCTGCATAACCAAATACAATAAAAAAAAAAGAAAGCGCCATTGAGTTTGTTCGGCTGTATAGGAAATAAATGATAAAAGAGAGTGTTTGATCTTGTTTAAAGAAAATAAGAAAGGAGAGATCGTACGTTGGGTTTATAGATGAAAGAGATTGTTTCGGCTTGACAGGCTTTTAAAAAAAGGAGAGATCAGTTGACTTTGCTTGGGTTTATAAAATACAAAAAAGGGGTTGTTTGAGTTTATAAGCAAGTAACACGAGGTCGTCTAGATTTGTTTGGGTTTATAAAACAAAAAATGGTTCCAGTTTGTTCTGGTTTATAAAAAAAAAACGACTGGTCAATGAAGATTGTAGTGGACGCGTACTGGTGTGCGGCTTCGATTTGAAGAAACGCGGTTCGTTTAGATTCGCAATCTAACGCTTTGTCAATCGTCAAGAGTGGAAGTTAGCGGCATAATTATTCCGCGTTAATCGGCAGATCATTATTCGATAATGCGCGCACCTGGTAAAATATTCGTGAGATAAACATCAACGTTAACGAACATCGTGATGCTAATGGGCACAATGAGATAAAAGTGCGACGACGTGGCCGCGGTAGGAAAAAATGTACGGAGATACGGATCGCTCGGATGAAAAAATTATTCACAAACAATGTAACGTAATAATTCCTTCGCGTAATATGAATATTTAGAACGAGTATAGCGTTCATATGCTTCGCTCTTAATATGCGGAGTTTCGATTTAAGCCTCGTGGTAATGAATATTGATCTCTCGTACGATAATTATCGTCGTAAAAAATGTCCTGTTAATTTCCGTGATTCTGTCCAAGTCCCGGAAAACTACTCGTGTGAGCGCGAAAAAAAAACAAAGGGATGTGATTCGATCTACGATAACTTCACGATTATTAATGATCAACGAAAAAATGTCAATATTCGTGATAAACTTCGGCTTTTGGTCTCCGAGGAAACGACGATACTGCTAATGACTCTGATGCGAGGGCGAAACGAGGCTGAGCCACTAAATCACTCGAAACCGGAAGTGATCATATTTATCTATAACATTATATAAAACTGAATAATATTTATAATTTTTTTTTAATCCATTCGTTACTAAATCATTTTGACCAACAATTATTTAAAAAACCGAATGAACGTTGCCTAATTAAACAACATTTACCGATAATTATTTCGAAACCGCAAGAGCGGATTCGAAATAATATAAACTTAAATAATATTAAATACGATTAAACGAAATAATATTAAATATGATTAACCTAAATTAACCATATGTACCAACAATTATTTCAAAACCGGAAGCGGACTGTCTAAATGAACAATATTTATTCACAATGATCTCAAAACCGAAAGAGCATTATTATTATACAGAAATTATTAACAGGATCTCGACTTCCGCCACCGGAAGTTGAAATCACGCAATCACGAACTTTGTAACCACTGTAAATTGATGTATTATGGTTGAGCCCGAGAGGCAAAA
The DNA here is from genome assembly GCA_963210295.1 of Ophion ellenae. Classification (NCBI taxonomy): domain Eukaryota; kingdom Metazoa; phylum Arthropoda; class Insecta; order Hymenoptera; family Ichneumonidae; genus Ophion; species Ophion ellenae. The sequence goes on from OY723392.1 coordinate 40,328,546, forward strand.
TTGCTAAATAAATCGATCTATCTATATATAAAATATTATTATTATTATTGATATCATACAATTCTTACAATTTATGTAACTAATGTACAAATTTCTTATTATTATTCCATAAAATTGAGTACCAACAATTATTCCAAAACCCAATATTATTGTTTCAAAACAATGATTCTAACACAAACAAGGATCATTTCTCTCCCTCTAATAATTCATCGCAACTCTGACTTTCGGTTGAGTGTAGGTACAGTATTTATAAATTACTATTCGAAAACTATTATTATTATTTCATATTGAGAAAAGATTCACTTTACATTGGGTAAGAATTATATTAGGATTATTCTTATTTGTATGCGGAAAACAATTATTATGTAAAAAAAAACAATAATTGTTTTAAAAAACGATGACGTTTTCGTCACACTACGATTGTCTGTCCGTAATTCCGAATGGCGTGTACACCGAAAGAAACTACTGCTGATAGCAAATCGATCCTGGTGGTAATGAGCTTTATCAGGTTATGCACGGTGCGCTATCCGGCGATCCCTTTGCTACCAGCCGCGCATGTTACAACTCGGAGGTGTCACAAAGTAATCTGAGCGAGTTTCCGCGCGACTTGCATACGAACGACATATACATATATATATATATATATGTATATGTATATATATATATATATATATATATAGTGCATTCGTAATCTTCGCATTAGGGGAGTAATTATCCCTTAATGAAAAGATTACGAATATATATGTATATAGTGCATTCGTCATCATCTCCTTAAGGGAGTCGGACTCTCAGATCGGTATGATGAAAATGAACTACTTTCGAGTTTCCAAAGGCGATAGAAGAAAGAAAAAAAAAGATCATGAATTCACTGCGAACGTTTTGTTACCTCGACTGCGAATTCTCATACCCGTTGCAAAGAGTTCGCACCCTTCCGGATTACAAATTTCGAAAATGGAGTATTTTGTATATCATCAATGAAAAGATAATATTTCATGATAGCACGAGACAGGAGTGGTCACTTGAAGGACAATGACCCTAGACATGGAAGGCAACTGTAACAATAATAATTCGTAAATTGACACGTGTCATCGTCGATACGAGATCTTTTGGCACACTTCAAGCCCTCATCGTACACATGATAAGGGCTCAAAGTGCAGTTTCGATGTTCGAGATAACGATTGATCGTGATACACAGATAAAAAAAAATTATTGATCCAATATTATTGGTGTTATTGAGAGAAATTTCGTTGATTCAATTGTAAAATTGTTGATGTAGATAATCGGATTTATTAGTCCAAATAAAACGCTATAGACTTTAATAACATGATAAAATTTAAAGTGTTTATTCATTCAAAAGATATATTGTTAGCCGAGAACAATGTATCATTGAAACTATGTAAAAAATTATCGCGAACAAATTATATAGTTTCGAATGCATTTTCTGCAACGAACAAAAAAAGTTTTTCAATTCATGACATGAATATTGTTGATTTAAGTACACAAGAAAAATTGAATTTCGCTCGTTTGATTCAGATAAAATTTCTGTTGAGCAAATGTGTTATTTAATTTTTTTCACCATATCCGACATTGAGTTCCAAGTACATTATTCGTTAAAATATTAATATTTTATTTTTATTGAAAAATATTAAGCAAATGTCTGAATTGGTTAAAAAAGTATGCGAAAATAAAATTTGTTTCTTGCAAATTTGGTTGAAAAAATTCAACCAAATCATGGCCGAGCGCCACCGAAAATATAGGTTTGAGGAAACCCGTAGTTCTCGGAGTAACCGCTAGAAGCCGCTCGCGCGCTCGTTTCTCGTAAGCATAGCGCGAACCAAAAATCTACTTAAGGCGGTCCTCTAGTTTCTCGGGTCGAAAAAATCGATTTTTTTCATAAATCACATCTACAACTGACCACGATATTTCCGAAATTACTGCACCGATCTTGTTCAAATTTATACAGCATCTTTAATATGTTATAAGCCAGCGATTGAACTAGGATTATCATGATTGCTTCGATAGTTTTTTTTTGTACGAGCGAAAAACTTAAGAAAAAATGAGTAAAAAATAGAATGTAATTTTCAAATGTGTATAAAAAAGTCATTTTTTGTAATTTAGAACCCACTCTAGTTCAATCGCTAGTCTTAAATATGAAGATTAAAATGCCGTTTGGTTTTTTTATTTCAGATAAGCAGAACAGCCGCAATCTTGGTCACCGTCAAGCACCTCTTTTACTTGATGTCTTCCTGTCGGCCACTATAACTTTTATTCTATTATATATTTTGACTTCAAAAAATTTGTAAAGCTTATTTAAATGTTAATAAAGATTATGCAAAAACAATGAGATTGATTATTTCGATGCTTTGCCCGTAAAAAATTATTGAAAATGCCGTAAAAAAACAGCCGAGAAACTAGAGGACCGCCTTAAACGCCGGGGAAACTGTAAAGAGTATCGCTTCTTGGCCTGTGGCTAAGATCAAAGTGTAGTATCTCTTCTTATCAGTTGAATATCTGATATTGTCTCCATGGATATTCCATTGGATATCTGATATTCTCTCCACTATTATCGTGGATGATCATTCCAATGCTCACTTTTCATTTAAGATTTAAAACCAATTGGAAAACTTACGTCCCATGGCATATTCGTTTCGATGCAGTAAAGAAATAATTAATTGGATTGATTATATTTTTGTACGAAATAAAAAATGTTGTAGCAACCGCTTAATTATTTAATCCGTACATCTACGGATCGTATATAGAATGATTTCGATAGAATATAATTTTATTTGAAGGATAATGTAGACATTTAGAGAACAGAAGAGCTTTTTCAAATAAAATAATATGTTATTTAAATCAATCACATTTTTAAAATATTTTATGTGGCACTCCGCAGCAGCACATTTACTCGGATCAACCAATATATTTTTTTGATTCGATTGGTTTTTTTTTCTGTGCAGATCCTTTGTTTGGGTTCGTTTGGCTTTGTTTAGATGTGTGTTGGCTTCATCGAGATAACGATCGATCGGGATTGATCGTTTGATACCAATTACTTTCGTGTTTTGGAAAAGTGAGCTGCACCGTACGCGATGCAACGAGCCAGGGTAGAGAAAATGAAGAAAAAAAAAGATGGCTGACGCAGACAGTTGGGGCAGCGTCGCATCTGTCGTCCCGCCTCCTTGTTCTCGCAGGCTCCGTGCATACATACATCGGCTACAAATCGACTGAATTTTTGTCCCGGCCCAACAATGCAATGACGAATGTTCCCGAATACAGAGGGAAAGGAAAACGCGTGTTTGCGCTGCTGGAGAAAAATGCAGGGATGAGCATAGATCGCACCCTAAGGGAGGGAAAGAGGAGGGGGGAAAATAAACGCGTGTACGCTATTACATAATAGCTGGGGACACGAAACGACCGAGTGTATCTGCCACATAATGCATCGTAATACACACCCAAAATTTGATTTTGTTGTCGCCCTTACAATACTCAATTATCCGTCTCGAGCGATGTGGTTAAGGGACGCGATGGTGGCCATGTAAACGGCCATCTGCAAAAAGCCCCTCGACAATATCCAACGAGTATAAACGTCCTCCCCTTTCTCACTCGCACTCTTGTTCCTTGCCACATGGAGGGGTAGGGCGAGAGCAATGGCTTGGGGAGATCGCAACTTGTTTCCACATTAACGCACCCCTGTATGTACACGCGAATTCATGACAACATTCGCGGAAGGTTTTTTTTTGTCACTAGGGTCGAAAAATGCGATGGTCATCTTGATTTTTTCATTACCGGACTGTCGCGACTTGACGATGATGCTCCGCATGGCCTTGCGGACTTTTACGATCCTGTCGATGGGGCTCTAGGCAACCCCAGAATTTGACTCGCCACTCGGGGGCATGGAGTTTGCTCGTTGCGATGCAACAACGTTTTTGAGGCCTAGGCCACAGTAACGGGTCTAAAATCATGTGCGAATTTAACTATTTTTGTTCGTATGCAAAAGTGATTCACTCATAAAATTAATTACACATCTATTTAGTATGAATACTCGAAACTTCTCGAAACAGCTTTTTTCCAATTGGCGTGACAATGAACTTCAACAATTCTCACTCGATTTACTTCAAATTTAAAATTTTGTTTTCCCAATTGCATTTCGCAAAGAAGTACGTACGGAATTTCTGATTAATCGAAAACTTTTCATTTTATGAGCAGTTTATGAGCAGTTATAACGAAATTTTTCACTGAAAATTCAATTCTGAAGTTCAAATACCCACAACTTTGGAATGAAACAATATTTTTCATATTCCGTGCGTACTTCTGTAGGTATTCTAATGTAGATTGACGAGAATTTTTTTTTGTTCTAGGCAAAAAATTGTGGATGCCAAATGTCACGCCGAGGAGGGCCTAAAAAAAGATAACAAAAGATGATAAGTAGTCGGCCACTTTGTACATCGAAAAGAAAATATATATATTTTTTCTAACAGCTTGATATTCATGGTGAAAAGATGTGTAATTAATTTTATGAATGAATCACTTTTTCATAAGAAAAAAATTATTAAATTCGCACATGATTTCATACCCGTTACTGTGGCCTGAGCGAGGGGCTGCTCACTTGGGAAATCATTGAACCATTTTATCAGAAATCAGACAGGCAATCGCTAGAAATCACTGGAAATCGCGCGAGTCGCACGATTCCTGAGTTTCCTAAGATTTCTCAAAATATATAGGAAATCGTAGGGAATCATAAAGAAATAACGTGATTTCGGGAATCGCTGGGAATCGCTAATCTAAGTTATTGATTGCGTGTTCACTATACTGATTTAAAAAAAGCGACTATTTTTTTTCCGAAATGTCATATCAAATACATTCAGGGAGGTGAAAAAGATGGAGTTCAAAGCAGAGCTCTTTATATTAATATTTAGAGGTCTCTCATCGCAATATTCTCTTTTCCATCTTAATAACAGGAAAAAAATGTTCAAAGTTTGAAATTTTATACCTCGGCTTCAAGTCAATATAATAAATTTAGAGTAAATTTCACTTTTGTTTTTAGTTTCAGGCAAAATGTTAAAACTTATTAAGTACTAAATATCGTGAGATCTTTCTTGAAAAAAAGTTTAAACTTATTAATATAAATTACCTAATTTTTAAAGAAATGACCACACACATTCACAGCCTAATATACATACATATTAGACCGTGAATAACTTTTGAAGGAGTGAGTTTATCGAAAAATCATAAGAGACGTTTTTTGCAGAGCGTTCAATTCCCTACAATAATATGTACCGCTCTTCTCGGCACATTGACTTGAAGCCGAGGTATAAAATTTTGAAGTTAATTTTTTTTTTCCTGTGTGATTTAAACGGAAAATATAATTTCGCGATAAGAGACCTCTAAATATTAATATTAAGAGCTCTACTTTTAACAGGCATCTTTTTTCACCTCCCCGAAAGTATTTACTAGGGGATTTCGAAAAAAAAATATTCGTTTTTTTTAATCAGTCTAGTATCCACGTATTCCTAACCATAAATGACTTATTGCTAATTTATAATAGTTATTCAATTTTCATTTCATGTCTTCAATATAGAAATCAGTGATTTTTGAACGTTATAAATCACTTGTAATCGTTAGAATCAGCGAGAATCATATGAAATCGACGGTAATCTCATTGATTCAGAAATCACGGAAATCACAGTCGGAATCACAAGAAATCGATTCCTTTTGGAAATCGATGAACCACTGAATGAGCGAGTGAGCAGCCCCTCGGGCCTGAGGCCTTAAGGTAAAACTTGATGTCTATAGATTTTGTTCAAATTTTAACCAGACATTGTTCATATCATTATGCATGTTTGAGTGAAATTTCAGAACAGTCGACTATTTAGGTGGGAGACAATGGGTTTGAAAATTACAACTTTTAACACTGCAGGGTCTGCATCGAACGAAATCCAGGTCACATCATTCGTCGTACCATTCTATTGTGTTTATAAATTTTGAAATAAAAATTATGATTAGATAGCAAATTAGTTAGGGAAAGAGTGAAAAAAGTTTGGATTGCCTTTACTATTCAGTTTTGCTAAAAACGTTCCGTAAAGACAGAATAATTCTCCGTAAGAAATATTTGTCCCCTATAATAAGAAGACATATGGCAACACTAATATTTTATATTGTTTATGTTATCTTCATTAACAAAACTTTTATCATAAAAAAATGATTGCGTTATAAATATTAATATTTTATATTGTTTATGTTATCTTCATTAACAAATAAAAGTGTTGGTTAATTCATAACTAATTGAAAACTTTGTCCGATTAAAAATTACTTGCAAATAAAAATTTGTGTTGCAGTATTGTTTTAAATATGCCGCGCAAACTTACGTCATCGGATACGTGGATCAGTGCTGAATGCAGTGTTGACATATGTCTTCTAATTATAGGGGACAGATATTTTTTACGGAAAATTATTCTGTCTAAATTTCAATGCAGACCCTGCAGTGTTAAAAGTTGCAATTTTAAAACCCATTATCTTTTGATCTAAATAGTCGATGGTTCTGAAATTTCACTCAAACATGCATAATTATATGAACAATGCCTGGTTTAAATTTGAACAAAATCTATAGAAATCGAGGGCGCACTTATTCTCCTTTAAACGGGCTACATCTTGTCAGGTGGGTCAAAAAATTGCATTTTCCAATAATATTTTTATTCGACCTCTTGTAGATGTAGCCCCTTTAAGTTTGGAATGTTTTATTATTGACTGTATTCAACCGCCTGGAGGTGCAGAAATGTGGAAAAACGAGGGAGAAAAATGTCACCCCCTGACAAAGTGTCAATTAAGGGTAAGGAATTTAGTAGAATTAGGTATATTGATGTCGGGATATCGCAACTTAATTTTTTCCACATTTGGCTCCCTGAGATCCAGAAGAATGCGAAAAATTTAGGAATTTTTCGAGTCCCGAAAACTACCCCTATAAAGGGGTGAAAATTCTAAAAAAAATCTATAAAATAATACGCGTATGCCAGACGGTGTTTATTTCTATCGTTTCTTCAGTCACTTCCGGTCTCGCGACGTTAAAACACACAATGTGGAAAATCCGTCGTGTTCAGATCTTCAAACTATGTTTATATTTTTCATTTTCTTGTTTTCTACTCGAATTTTAAATAACGCTTCGATGTAAATTTAACGTGGAAACGAGCGCGCGAGCGAACGGAAACCGGACACTTTTGTAGACCGAGGCGTCGTCGTGTCGTCGTCGTCGTCGTTGCCAGTGGCAATTTATATTCATCGATAAGCTGTCGATCGATTTCTTCTCCGGTCCCGAGGGAACGATCGATTTTCACTCGAAGAAGAAAAAGAGCGCGGAAATAAAACGATCAAGAAAATAAAATAAAATGGAAGGAAGGGAGGCCAAGGAGGTTAGAAATTTATTCGTTGGAGAGAGAGAAAAAAGAGAGAGAGAGAGAGAGAGAGAGAGAAGAGTCAACAAGAGATCAAGAGAGAGACGGACAGACAGACAGATAGACAGCGAAAAAGATGATAACATTGAATGGAGAGTGAGTAAGAGAAAAAGCGAGGGAGAGAGAGAAGAATAAACAACAGAGAGAGAGACGGACAAAGAAGAATAAACACGAGAGCAAGAGACATGAAGGGAGAGGGAGGGAGAGGGAGAGGGAGAGGGAGAGGAAGAGGGAGAGGGAGAGGGAGAGAGAGAGAGAGAGAGAGAGAGAGAGAGAGAGAGAGAGAGAGAGAGAGAGAGAGAGAGAGAGAGAGAGAGAGAGAGACAGAGAGAGAGAGAGACAGAGAGAGAGAGAGAGAGAGAGCGAGAGAGAGGGAGGGAGGGAGGGAGCGAGGGAGGGAGGGAGGGAGCGAGGGAGGGAGCGAGGGAGAGAGAGGGAGGAGAGAGAGAGAGAGAGAGAGAGAGAGAGAGAGAGAGAGAGAGAAAGAGAGAGAAAAAGAAACAAAGGATTGGGAGAGTGGCCAAGAAAGAGAAGAGAGAAAGGAGTCGGAGGAGAGCGAACAAGAGAGAGGAGCAGAGACGCAGAGAGTGTTGATCCCATAACAAACTCAATCGGAAATAGCGGGACGTGTGTGTAAAAGCTTCATTTAGCTAGTGTGTGGTTGTTGGAATTTATAGAGAATGAGTCTCAAGTGTTGGCAACCGCAAAGGCTCGTATCGTAACTACGGCAGCACGATGTTGAAGTAGAGAAAGAGAGAGAGAGAGAGAGAGAGAGAGAGAGAGAGAGAGAGAGAGAGAGAGAGAGAGAGAGAGAGAGAGAGAGAGAGAGAGAGTATGTACGAAGTACGTGAACGACGGTCCAGGTAAGGTTGCGTCCAGGTGATCTGGTTTGATGGAACGATGCGGTTATGGCTTATAATTATAGAAGGGAAGAGAGAGCGAGACGAAATACTGGAGAACCAGTCAACGCGATCACGTAAACGTAGTGTACGCACCTCGGTAAGAAAAGACTCGTACAGATTGCCAAAGGCTTCGTTGATCCTTGATGAAAAGGAATAGAAAAGTAACGAGAGGAAGGGAGACCGAAGATGGTACAGAGCTAGGAGAGAGAGAAAGAGAGAGAGAGAGGGAGGATAGACCTTTTACCCTTTCTTTCTTCCTCGCCACTCCCGAGGGTCCACTTCTCTCGTCCCTTCTACCTCTTCTTCGTTGCCGCACATACGAGGCAACGCGTTTCTTTCTCTTCTTCCATCCTTCTTCTCTCTCTCTCTCTCTCTCTCTCTCTCTCTCTCTCTCTCTCTCTCTCTTTGCTCTACTCTCTCCTCGGGATTCCGTGGTCTTTTTGAACCACTCGGAGACGCGGTAACATGGCCGCGTACTCGCCTCCGCTCACATGGACCTAAACAATGGCGGTTGTAGACCGCGAGATCCCCACGGGATCGTTGAGGGGAATATCGAGAAAGAGAGAGAGAGAGAGAGACCATATATCGCGGTTGGTAAACTCTCGTCTTCCTATCTCACTCCGTCTCTATCTTTGTCTTCTTCTATCTCTTCTCATCTCGCAGGACAGCCCCTGCTTGCAATGATCCAAAGCCCACTATACCCCTCTATTTGATCTGCTTAGGATTCTGCACTTGTACAGCAACTTTGTTGCGATTGGATTGCTGTTTGGCTCTCATTCAAGTCGTTTTGGATTACGACATGCCGGCTGCTGGCCTCGCACGCATGGCGGAAATTTCGTTCGTGAGTATGGCGCAAAAGGACTACCCAGGTAGGGAATCAAAAGGCTGACGATGGAAACAAACTCGTGCGAGCCTTGTTTCACCGAGCCTGAGTGAGACAGACCTGGGCCAGGTTTCATTGCATCGTTTGGAGCAGCCTGGAACCAAGACTGGCTGCTTAGCCTAAACTCGGGGTTATTTTAAGCTTTATTCAGCCAGTGAATTTTAAGGCTAAAAAATCAAGGCTGGATGTAGGCTTGTTTCAGGTTGTGATAAAATAAATTTCAAATAATATTTTTTCTGTACTTTTATGAAAAAAAAAAAATAGCAATAAATTTGTCGGGTGCGAAGGCACGAAAAATGAAAGCGAAGGAGGCAGCTCAGAACATTTAAACATATTCTCTTATCGATATTTATGAGGTGCACAAAAAAGTTTTTTTTCTCGTCACACACACATTTGGTATATACTCACTCTCTGGAGTTTGCGTACACTCTGTGTATTACGTGTCCCATAAACAATAAATAAAATTAAGTATTGTGTTTAAAATATTTTTTATATATATTTTATAACAAATAATATAATGAATAATAAATATATATAATAAATCAAATGAATTCGTTACAAATTTATTAAATTTACCCCAATGTAGAATATAGAAAACTAAAAACAGGCCTCATATAGCCTCGAGAAGAGTTTGGGATAAGCCTGGTCATAAATGCTCGTGAAGGCTTCATTAAGGCTCGTTTTGCACCTCGTTGTTTCGTCGTTTCGGGCTTAGTACAGGCTTTTCTACCAGCCTTTGGTCAAGCCTGTGTGCAACAGCCTGAAACCGCGTTATCATTCAGGGGTTCAGCTAGGCCTGAAATCAGGCTGGTGCTCAGCCTGAATTAAAAAATGTGAGCCTTGTTTCAGAGCTTGGCGAGCCCTTTTTTCATCGTCAATTCCTACCTGGGTAGGACCATATGAAATTGAGGGTACCAAAGGTAACGTGAAAGGAGACGTTGTTGTGGGTTTGAAAAAACACGGTTGTGGTGTAGATGAAGTAACCAGTTGTCTTTATGGGTGAATATGTGGTCGTGATCAGGTCAGCGGGAAAAGAACATCGGGTTTGAGTGAGGTGATGATTGCGGCTGATGAATCTACGTTGCAGGGGTATATTCAGTGAAGAGCTTCCTTGCAGATGCCGAAGAAAGGTCGCGTACCGTTGAGGTTTGTAGGAGCCTGCATGAGCATGGAATTTGGATTCGATTATTTCGCATAGTCCTATGGGCCGCGGTCTTAAGGGGTCTTCTCACTTTAGACGATAAAAAGGCTATTTTCATGCATTTTTGATACGTTTATATTATAGATACTGATATAAAAGTTATAACACTTAATAAATACACTTTCGAAATACATTTTAAAAAAATATATTTAATTATGTCACTATTTATAGAGGAAAATGGTAGTTAAAAAATTGCCTAAAAAATTGTAGGTCTGCGCTGTTGATGAAATCTCGGAGATGGATCATCCGTAACAAAAAATCAAACGGTTTTAGGTTCAGTGTGTTAACGGGTTATACGCAGTTAGAAATTTCGAAAAATCGATTTTTTTATTGCATTTTCGGAATGTACAAATATGTATATTATATGTATATGTAGTATATTCGTTGAAAATTGCAAATCGATCCAGCGAATATTCTTGAAAATACACACATATTTGTAAGGACGCTCGGAGCGCGTCCAAAGTTGGTGAGCACGATTTCTCAAAAACGGCTCAACCGATCGGTCTGAAATTTTAACACAACCTTGTCAGATATATTCTTTAGGTAGTGATCGAAGAAATAAGATTTCCGATACTTATTTTTATTTTTTTTCAACGTTTTATCGAATAAAATTTGGTCGAAAATCGAAATTGTTTCTTTCCGGAGCCACTATTTTGTCAAAAATTAAAATTTCGACTATTCCTTCCATCAATACCTGGATTCATCTATCCTAAAAAAGAATCGTTTTGGTTGTTTTATTTTAGATAATCCAAACCGGAGATACTTTGCTCACCGCCGGACACTTTTTTCCGGGACCTCCAGGAGACTTCCTACAGGAGCAATGTTTTTTCTCACCGATAAATCGAAGGTTTTTTCTCACCGATAAATATTTTCCATTTTATAAACAATTTAAGGCCTAAATTTTTGTCAAAAATCGATTTTTTTTTGTTGAGAAGCTGACATTTTGTCAAAAAATATTATTTTGCTTATTTCTTCGATTAACTACAAGATAATCCATTATATTAAGGAATCATTTTTGGTTTTTCCATTTTGGATGAACCAGTCCTGAGATATCGTGCTCACCGCAAAACGCCTTTTTTAGAGATGCACCCTGAGATCAGCTATAGCAGCATTCAAAATAATTATTTTTACACATAAAAAATGTTAAAATACAGTTAAACGTTACCATAATATGTGTACAAATTTTTACATTAACGGAGACTTTGTCCTTGGACTGCCATATTTCAGGTGTTTACATTTTATTTTTTTTAAAGGAAACGATTAAAGCTTTTTGCGTGCGGTTTTTTTCTTGCTTTTATTCATGATATACAGAACGTTAAAAAAAATTGAAAAGAAAACCAAAATGGCGGCCGTTGCAGCTCCGCGAAAACAGGTCCTCAAATCGCGGGAGGTAAACGGCTGACATCACTGCCCCCTCTTTGTTGATCTGAAATACAAATTCAAAGCATATTATCAATCTGCGACTCTTTGGTCATGGAATGACGGATGGGTTTTTCGTTTAGTACAAATTTCGGAAAATGGCGGCAATTTAAAAAAAATCGAATTTTCGCGTTTTTTTTCGCATAAAAAGATAAATAATAAATGCAAAAATGTATCTATCAAAAAAACAATCCGTCATTCCGTGAAGAAATATTTTCTGAGTATGCTTTCCAAATTTCAGGTCGATATGTTAATTACAGCGATCAGGAGAATGTCAGCCATTTTTAAAAACGTGTTTTCGAGAAAAACGCGTTTAAAGTTTTGTAATGTGTTTACACAAATGTGTTTATAATTACCGCTAATCGGCAATGTCTGGCCCATAGAGGCATCCCTCCTCTTCTTCTAGCTGCTCATGTTGAGCCGCTAACATCTCCCGCCGATTTCAAGGACAAAGTCTCCCTTAATAGATTTAAAGATCTTCTCAAGAAAAATTCTTGAAAAATCGATCTTTTTGGGCCTCCTGACTCTATGTAACCCTTTAAAGTTGTTTTCGTCTCGGCAAAAATCAAACTTTTCTTTTCTACAGCTTTCCGTTTACCCAATTTTAAAAATGTCATACGTCTATCCGTTCATACGAAAGTTTCATCTTTATGCTAAAAGTAGATTTTTTCATTTCACCGGTTGGCCATGCAGAAATACTCTGCACTCAGTTTAAATAATAACAACTTCATTGTTTATCAATATTTTTCAATGAAAAAAAACTCAAACTTGGCAAGACTATGCACCAATTGCATATAAAATCCTCGTCATCCCAAGTCATCTCAAGACCCCCATCACAATTTTTTTTTTTTTGAAAGTCGTCTATATTTGGGCGCCAAGGCTCATCCCGATCGGTCAAAATGAAAATCGCATTATCTCAGCCTCACCTTCACGGATCCGACTGAACCAAGGTGCAGAAAAATTCTGAAAACCTTCATGTTCTCACATGCCAAAGGTTTCCAGAGAAAATCATCAGCCGTTTCCACACTCCGCTCAACACACACCGTCGGACAACAATTTCTACCAAAGATAGATATCGCCTCAGCATCATTGCATTTCGAAATTACGAACGCATCCGTGACCGGGATGAAAATACATCGCCGCAGGGGCCCGACGCATTTTTCTCTTCGCATTCATGATAGAATCGTCTCCCTTCGCCATTGAGTCGTCAAACAAAAGACAAACATTTGCCGCCTTTATGCGGATCTCGAGGAATTCTTCTTATTGCGAGGAAAATATTATTCCCACACGTGTGTTGCGTCGGTTCCCTCGTGGGGAGCATGTGCTCTTATGTAGTTGCGTTATTGGTCGAGTCTGCGAGCACGCACATGCACACTCGCGGCGTTGAATTAATTTTCACGAGCGTGTAAAGATGGTGATTACAGATAATCGTCGTCTAATCACTGTCACAACGCTTTCGCTCGATGTAGACGTGTATGGGTTAACAGGAAGCTTGTAAAATACTTTTGCACACACCTACATATATATATATATATATATATATATATATATATATATATATATATATATATATATATATATATATATATATATATATATTGTAACGTGTTTTTTTTTGGTAACCCTCCGCTGGCCCGCCGGGCCCCTTGGTGCTTGGCGAGGGCGTCCTCCGGCTCGGCGCCACCATCGTCGCCACGACACGATTCCGTAGGGTCCTGAGTAGCTGTATATTATTTACTAATTTTGTCTGTATTTCTTTTTATTTTTCTTTATGATGTAATGTAAACCCGATGCCGAGGTTTCTCCCGCGGGAGGAAGTACGCGTCGTCAAGAAAGGAAACATCCGGGACACCGAGGATGGCGGAGTCGAATTTTCGTTTTGGGCTGAGGATCGAGAAAGCGCGAGAGGCTCGTAGGCGGCTGGACGCTCGGGGAGGCCAAGATTCCCGCGAAAAACTCCAGCGTTCGCGACTCCCTCCTCATCCGGAGAGAGTATCTTATCGAGGCCGGACCCGTGCGTTGACTTTTTATTCCCCCTCCCCCGCTGCGAGGTCTCTCTCAACCCGTGTAACCCGGAGGATCGAAGGGTTGCGGTTATTGGTCCCGCCAAGACCCGAGATTCGTGAGAGCTAGCGCACGGATTTTATTCTTTCGTTCCGGGAGTTACGAAATTCGAAATTCGCGCTATAATCGTAGGCGAACTCCCGAAACAATCGGCACGAGACTGCCCTCTCGCGCGAAGCGAAAGATAAAGGAGAGGAGCGGGGAGGAGCAGGGGTACGCGTCTCGCGCGCCGGCCGGCTTGCCGGACAGCTTCTCGCAAGGTACCGAGCCGGAAGGACGTGTGACGACCAACATAAGGTGGCCAGCTACTCTCTCCCGGTGAGCCCAGCGTTGCCCGCAGCAATAAACCGCGTAGATTTCTGACCGCGTGGTCGATCCTCGATCTCGGGTATCTTTTGTTCGTGGCCACGGCCTCTATCGCGTCTCATCAAGTATAAACTCCCATTTCACGTAGCTAGCGCGTATTATCGGGAAATCGCGTCGTGGTTGCGCGCGGGAAGCTCAATTTCGTGTCGCGACGAGCTTCGGCTCGAATTTTTCGTTAGCTTGTGACAAGTGTGAGTGAGTGTGAGAGTGAGGATTTGGGGACGTGTCGTCCTCGGCGATCCCTCGGCCTGCGGCGGGGCCTGACCAAAGGGGAAAGGGGAAGAGATTGCCCTCAAGTTGGAACGTCTTCACGGAGAACTGGCCTCCCGTTTATCATCGGGGTGCGGGTTCGAACCCGTGCGGGCTTTCGTCCCCATTAATTGCATCTACCGGGTGCCCCTTTCCCCGGTGTAAGGATTTTCCCGGCTTCGTCGCGGGGGAGAGGTTGCCGAGCATCGACGTCCACGTAAGTAACGACCGGGGTAAATTTCCCCGGGATATTTCGTTCTTTTATTTAACGCTCGGCCGGGTAACCGATTAGCGGGGGCTCGGTGTTGTAATATTAGTGTGGCCGGTAGGGGAGAGAGAGGAGAGGCCAAGACGAGCTCGACGTAAGTTGTGTGTATGTGTAGGCCCCGGTCGGAATTGGTGTGTGTGTGTGTGTGCGCGAGAGTAGTCGTCTCGCGAGATTTCGCGCGTATTGCATTTATTTCTGTTTTGGATTTTTGTCCCGTGTTCCTTGCGAAGGAGGGGAAATTGTTGACGAATGATAAAATAAATTCCCTGACGATAAATTTTTCGTGCCGCGCGTGATTGACACCTGACCCATCCCCTCTACCATATCCACGAGGCTGCAGTTTGGCCGGACACTGCGTTCCCTTTTCTCATCCCGACAAGCCGATTTTCGGCTGGCGCCCTATATAAATTGTCGGGACGGGAGGAGGGGAGTTTTGTGACTCTCTCGGTCCTTTTTCCCCAGCTCCCTCGATTTTGCGGTCACAAATTTGGCGCCCAACGTGGGGCCGTGTCATTGCGCGCAGAAAATTTTATTTTACCTTGACGAAGATAAATTTGAATTTATTCGCGATATTTCGTCTCCTTCGCAACCGTCTTTATCGTGTTCGTGTATAAGTCTTTTTTTTGTGTGTCAATATCGTGGTCGTCAATTTGTTTCCGTCCTCTAGAAAAAAAAAATATATAATAATTTTCAGCGAGAGATCGAAGGAAATATTTTCGAGGCCTCGAGTATCGTGTGCTCGAGGTTCCTCGCGTCGCTAAGCCGAGTTTTTTTTTCTTCTCACTCGGCCGGTGAGTCCAGCGCGGGCTCTTGCCGAGTGGCCTGACGCTCGCGCTCTACATGTCAACCTTGTGTTTACGTTTTTTTGCCTTCGCACCTTATAGATCCCGAAACTGAAGCGAGCGTTCAACGACATCCCGAGCAGGGAAAAATTCATCGATATTCCCGTCTACCGGGTGACCAGAGAGAAAGACTGGGAAAGTACGACGAAGCGTTCCCGTTATACCGGGTGTAGCGAAACGAGTGGCTAAGGAAAAATGCCTGACACGTAAGCTTGGCTTTGGCTTGTTGCTTCGCTTATCTCGTGGGAATTTATTTATTTATTTATTTATATATATATTTTTTTTTTTTGATCTTATTACATTCTATTAAACGTTGTTTTATTTTTCTTCCTTCTTTCTTTTCTCTTTCTTTCTTTCTTTCATTTTCTTTCTCGCTTTCTTTGGTGGTGACGATATTGTACAAAATTTTTATTCGTTTATCGATTTATTTGTTCTATTTATTTTATTTATTTTACAACCCCATTTTGTTTGATTGATTTGTATTTAATTGTGATTGTTATTCTGATATTCGATTTATTTGTTAGACACGTATTTATTTTATTTATTGTATTTATTTTATTTATTTTATTTCGTTTAATTATTTTGTTATTTATTCGTCATATTAGTTTTTGTTCATTTTTTTTTTTTTTTTTTTTTTAATTTATTTTCTTTTTCTTTTGAATTCTCTTTATTTTTGGACGTCACCCGCTTATTGACCACTTATTGATTCGTAAATTTTCCAATTTTACGATTTGACTATCGTTCGTTTACTTATTTATTTATTTATTTACTGATTTATTTGTTCTATTTATTTTATTTGTTTACAACCCCATTTTATTTGATTGACCTGTATGTAATTGTGATTGTTACTGAGATATTTTATTTATTTGTTAGGCACGTATTTATTTGATTTAGTGTACTTATTTTATTTATTTCGTTAATTTTATTATTTATTCGTTACGTTCAATTTAATCGCGTACTTTTTTTTATTTTTATTCTATTGTGTTCTATTTTAGTTCCTTTGATATTATTTTATATTATTATTATTATTATTATTATTATTATTTTTTTTTCTCTTCTCTTTATTTTTGGTCGTCACTCGCTTTTAGTTGATCCAAACTGGATTCGTGAATTCTGCCAAGATTACCGTTCTGATATTTTACGTTTTGATTATTGCGTGTTTGACTGTTTCTTTTATTTTTCTTTCTTCTTGATTATTTTTTTTGTTGTGTACGATTTCGTGACAGACTTGCTGCTTCGCTATCTCCCGCCCCGTCATTATTATTTTTCTTTTATTTATTTATTTTTTTTTCTACCGCCTTGCACGCGGCTCGCTTAAACGTCACTCGTACACCACGGGTTGATTAGTGACGCACCGCTTTTTTTTTGCTGCCGCTTTGCTAGTAACACCTAGGTCACTCGTTAGTCTCGCGGAAATGGACGCGACCGGCGAACAGGTCAACCTCCCGCGCAGGGAGCGTCTAACGACGGACCGATTACGCTGCGAGCTCGAGCGGCGCGGGCTGCCCATTACAGGGACGCGCGATGAATTATTCGAGCGGTTAGATTATGTTCTTCGCCGTCCATTTAGCCCCGAATTAGACGATACCGGCTTTACCCGATTTCGGGATCGAGTGGTGCTGCCGTTCGCAGACTCGGTAAGGATGGGAGTCCCTCCGGTTGAACGGCCGTCCGAGGATCGGATGAACCGAACCTTGGAGGACCCCGTCATTACCACCCGCCGGGGTTCGAGTGTCACTTTTCCGCCAGTCGGCCGGGAGGCAACGTCAAGCTACCCGCCGTCCAGTCATTCGCCCTCGGGATATGCGAGACCCTCGGGATCGGTGACGATTCCGATTGAGGCCGAGTCGGGGGCGCACTCCGGTTCTGCACCGGAGGGTTATACGGTGATCCCCCGGGCGGAGGCCCGAGGACCTTGGGTCAATCACCCGCCGCCTTTTCAGGGTTCCGGGTCGGGGAGTACCATCCCGCCCGAAACAGCGAATCATGAGATCCCGAACGTTGGCCGTTCGCAGTTGGCGGATCCAGGGGATCCGTCCAACAGGTCGACCCCACTCTTAAAGGAAGGGTTCCCTCGTAACCCCATTTTACCAGCACGGTCCGCTTACGAAATTCTACGTAAGTGGGACCTGAAGTTCAACGGGAACCCGGGCGAAGATATTGAGGCTTTTATTGCCCAGGTGGAGGAACGCCGCGCGATGGTGGCCGTATCGGACCACGACTTAATTAATTGCTTCCCGACCTTTTTAGGCGGGATCGCTACTTATTGGTTTCGCAATAAGAAACCGTCCATTCATTCATGGGGCGACTGTGTGTCGTCTCTCCGGGTTAGATTTGGGGACCCTAATTTTCAGTTCACGTTGCGAGATCAGATTTCCCGTAGAGGTCAGGGAGAGTACGAGTCGGTATCTAATTTCCTCACCTGCATGAGGGTCATGTTCGACCGAGTCGAGCCTAGGATGGGGGAAGAAGAGCGGCTCAACTATGCCCACCGAAACCTCCTGCCTCGGCTGCGCATTCTTATTCTGCGCAGGGTAGTCCACACCTTAGACGATCTGGAGGAGATCGCATCAGAGCTCGAAAGGAGTCGGGAGACGGTTGAAGGGACGCCCATCCCTCCGGAGAAGTTCGTCTTCCCGGACTTGGCTTACCGACCCCCTCGACCGAAGGGCCGTGCAATGGTCCAGTTCAACCAGGAGGTTATTCCGCCTCCCAGAGTTCCCGGTGGACGGGCCGTTGCCGGATTACCGCGCTTCCCTGGTACGGTTCCACGCTTCTTTCCTCCGAATACGTCAGCGCAACCGACTATGTTGCCGACTGCGGGGACTGGCCCCGGCGTAAGGCCTCCAGGGGAAGTTTGCTGGAATTGCCGTGGGACGGGACACCGTTCAAGGGAATGCCGGGAGCCGCCGCAGGTTCATTGTTTCCGTTGTGGCAAACCGGGAGTGACCACGCGGCAGGCTCATGGTTGTCCGGGAAACTCCTCTCGGGGTCGCCGATGAGGGCCTGCGCGTCCCCCCGGGTTTCTTCTTTGGCCCAAACAATATACAGGCCTAAACATCGTCGGCCATTGACGGATTTTTGCAATTCCACTGTGGATAGTCCCAGTAGAAGTATTTTATTAGTGATATTGGAAATACGTGACCATTCTCTCCCGGCTATGGTCGACAATGGCTCTACGCACACCTTCCTTGGTTCGGAAGGTGTTGTGTTAGCGGCCCAACTTGGCTTCGTGAGTAGGAAGGTACCTGGGCGGGAGAGCACCATTGCTAACGGAGACCGAATTAGTTGTGACGAAGAATTAAATCTTCCCGTAATGTTGAAAGGTCGAAGTTGTGAGCTGATTGCAAGGGTGTTCCCCGAACTCCCGGTTCCCTTGTTACTGGGCCTAGATTCTCTGGAGAGGTTGGGACTGGTCGTGGACCACGGCCGCAGGGTATGGCATTTCTCTGAAATTTCAGAAGAGGAGTACACCTTTGAACCTGTGGAAGGTCCCGGCGCGCTGGATCCATGCGCAGCGCTAATTGACTTATCGGAAATTCAAAAGGAGCAACTTGAGCGGTTTCTGTCTACCGAAATCCCACTTTTAAAACAAGCACCGGGAAGAACGTCTCTTGTGGAACACAAGATTGACGTCGGGAATAGCGCGCCGATAAAACAGCGTTACTATCCCGTGACTCCCGTAATTAGGGATGCCATTTACCAGGAGGTGGATCGAATGCTCCAGGTGGGGATTGTCGAAAGTTCCAAGAGTGATTGGAGTACGCCTATTGTTATGATTCGGAAGCCGAACCACACGTACCGTTTCTGTTTGGACTTCCGTCGCGTTAATAGCGTGACGAAAAAAGACGCGTACCCGCTCCCAATCATGGATAGTATCCTGGACAAGTTACGGGCCGCAAAATATATTTCCACGTTGGACTTGAGTCAGGCGTTCCACCAGATTCCATTAGAGTCATCATCCCGGGCTATTACCGCCTTCACGGTCCCGGGTAAGGGGTTGTTTCAGTTCAGGCGAATGCCTTATGGCCTCACGAATGCCCCAGCCACTTTCCAGAGATTGCTGGACCGACTCATAGGCCCGGAAATGGAACCCCATGCTTTTGCCTACTTGGACGATATCATCGTGTTGACCGAGGCCTTTGACGATCACTTGATCTGGCTTAAGAATATCTTTGACCGCGTACGGGGAGCGGGCCTATTGATAAATCCCGAGAAGTGCGAATTTTGCTGCTCGGAGGTCCGGTATTTGGGATTTTTGATCAATCGGGAGGGCCTACAAGTAGACCCAGCCAAAATTGCGCCTATACGCGATTTTCCCGATCCCCAGAACCTTACCCAATTACGGAGGTTCCTCGGTATGGCCTCTTGGTATCGTAGGTTCATCCCGCATTTTGCCACCATAGCCGAGCCGCTATCTCGATTAACTAAGAAGCGTCAGGCTTGGGCGTGGGGGGCGGAGCAACAAACCGCAATGGGACGCTTGAAGCTCGCCTTAACGACATCTCCAACATTAGCGAGGCCGGACTTCGATAGGCCCTTTGTCCTCCAAACGGACGCGAGTCTTTCTGGGTTGGGGTCGGTCCTTACGCAGTCAGATGGAGAGGCGGAACACCCTATCGCCTTCGCGAGTCGTTCTTTATCGGATGCGGAACGCAACTATTCCGTGACGGAGCTGGAATGCTTGGCCATCCTGTGGTCCATCCGAAAATTCCGAGGTTACCTGGAGGGTTACCGGTTCACCGTTATAACGGACCACGGCAGTCTGCGTTGGTTGCAGTCTCTGAGGGACCCGACGGGACGACTCGCCCGTTGGGCCCTACAGATGATGCAATACGACTTTGAAGTCGTCCATCGAAAAGGGGCTCTCCATCATGTCCCGGACGCACTGTCGCGGATGTTCGAAGACAAAAGGCCGCCGACTCCTGGGGGAGTATCGTTAGATGATTTCCCGGAGGGTATGGTGATGCCGATCGTCGACGAACGGGCGCGTGACCAATTTGGCCCCGAACCACCTTTCCCGGAAGATAATTGGTATTCCAAACGCTGGCTTGAAGTCTTGACACAGGGCAAGCGATTTCCCGATTGGAAAATCGTGGAGGATCGACTCTACCTCCGTCGTAGGATCACCCGAATGCCGGAAGAGACGGAGTGGAAACTAGTCGTCCCACGGCCTGACCGCCTCACGGTTCTACGTGAAAGCCATGACTTCCCGCAGTCTGGGCACCTCGGGGTAGAAAAGACCTTCCTCCGGGTGGTCGCGACGTACTTTTGGCCTCGTTTGCACAAGGACGTAGCTCGCTACGTGGGTAGATGCGACAGGTGCCAACGTATCAAGGTCGTACAAGCTCCTCCTCCCGGATTAATGGGTCGTCGGGTAATAGAAGCTCCGTGGCTAGTAATAGCGGCCGATATCATGGGCCCTTTTCCGCCGAGTCGCTCCGGGTTTGCCTACGTGTTGGTCATCCAGGATTTATTCACCAAATGGGTTGAGTGCTGTCCTTTGCGAAGGGCAACGGGGAAAAAGATACGAGAAATGCTCGACGAGCTGGTCTTGTCCCGATGGGGCACCCCCGAAGTTCTCTTGACCGATAACGGGACTGAATTTGTTAACGGGAGTTTGAGGACATGGGCTGAGGACGTGGGGGTCTTTCACACCACTACCCCTCCGTATCACCCCCAGGCTAACCCCGTGGAACGGGTGAACCGGGTGCTCAAGACCATGGTCGTCGCCTCCCTTAACGACGATCATCGTGCCTGGGACGAACATCTCCAGGAATTCCGTTTTGCTTATAACACGGCGCACCATTCCGCGATCGGATGTAGTCCCGCCTTCTTGAATTTCGGTCGAACACCGCGACCTCACAATTTTTACCAGCGTCAAACTATGGAGGGACGCGAAATGATCCCTTTACCCCCGGATGAGTGGTCGACCCACATGCGACAGATGGAAGAACTCCGCGAAAGGGTCCGATACAACCTCGAAGAGGCATATCGGGAACAATCGGAGCGTTACAATAAACACCGTAACGTCGTATCCTATAAGGTAGGCGACGTTGTCCTTAGGAAATTACGCGTTCTCTCCTCATCGACGCAGTACGTGGCTGCGAAATTAGCACCGCGGTATCAGGGCCCATATGAGGTTAGTCGAGTCCTGTCTCCCGTGGTGTACGAGCTTACGGACCCCGAAGGAAACGTAATTCCGAAAGTTTCCATAGAAGACCTCAAATTGTATCGAACTCCCGATTCTCCCTTTAATGACCAGGCCGGAGTCACGGAGGACCGTGTTGGAGTGGGTGGTGGGCCGGATAATGGTCCCACTGCTCTCCGAGCGATCTCGGATCCACCTTCGCGGGGTCACCCCGAGTTGGGCGTTGGGCCACAGGCTCGCGACTGAGATGGGAGACCTCGCCCAGGCCTGTCGGAATGACGGGATGGCGGACTGGGTGTCCGACGCCATGGAGCACGTCGCGCGCTCCTGGGTGGAGCTGCTGGACCAGGAGCGGGGCCAGGCCTTAGAGCCAGCCGCCGTTGCAGCCGTGACGCGGCCCACCGGACCCGAGGATCCGGCCGGGGCAGCTATCGACGGAACGGATGGAGCGCCAGCCGAAGCCTTCCATGAGTCGGTGGAGGCGCCAAGGGGCCCTCACAGCCCCGTGGCCGTACCGGAGGCAGAGTCGACTCCGTGGGACGCCGTCTCGACGGATACGGAAAAATGGACGTCGATCCCGAGCCCTTCGCGCGCGCTGTCACCGGCCGATCCCGTTCAAAGCCGGCCGAAAAATTGCTGGAATTGCGATGGCTGGGGCCATGTCCGTTCCAAATGCCCAAAGCCTCGCCGGCGGGACCCCATATGTTTCTCGTGCGGTCGCGTAGGGGTTACGCTGAGCACCTGTTCGAGGTGTAGCGGATGGTGGCGGGCGGAGGGCGGGCGAAACGCACGCACCAGATTCCCGGAGAACAAAAGGGGGAGGCAAGGATAAGGCCCCCGCCTTCGTTCATAGTTTTTTTTTCTCTCCTTTTTTTTTTATAATTATTGTATTTCTTTTTTCCTTTTTGTTTTTGTGTTTTTTTGTTGGGTTCCCCCGCTCCCCCCTTCCTACCAAACTGTTCGGAGCGATGAGGTATGAGCCCTAAATAAAGATATAAAACTCGGAAAGGATGGTTGGTGATACCCTTGGTTCTCCCTCTCCTTTCGTTATCCTGGAGGCATGGAGTTCCCGTGGGTATGATCGCGGTAAGGCGGATGAGACTCCCGTGAGCATCGGCGACGCAAGTCGGGTGTGTAGCAAATATGAACTTCGTTATTCTTATTTTGTTTGATTATAATAATGACACGAGAGGGCGCTACGGAATCGGGCGTGATGGAGGTCGTCGCCGCGTGGCGCGATTGACGGAATAGCCGGGCAAGGCTGAGATCTCGGCCGGGGCGGCCGATGTCTGGGGAGGGGGTGTTGTAACGTGTTTTTTTTTGGTAACCCTCCGCTGGCCCGCCGGGCCCCTTGGTGCTTGGCGAGGGCGTCCTCCGGCTCGGCGCCACCATCGTCGCCACGACACGATTCCGTAGGGTCCTGAGTAGCTGTATATTATTTACTAATTTTGTCTGTATTTCTTTTTATTTTTCTTTATGATGTAATGTAAACCCGATGCCGAGGTTTCTCCCGCGGGAGGAAGTACGCGTCGTCAAGAAAGGAAACATCCGGGACACCGAGGATGGCGGAGTCGAATTTTCGTTTTGGGCTGAGGATCGAGAAAGCGCGAGAGGCTCGTAGGCGGCTGGACGCTCGGGGAGGCCAAGATTCCCGCGAAAAACTCCAGCGTTCGCGACTCCCTCCTCATCCGGAGAGAGTATCTTATCGAGGCCGGACCCGTGCGTTGACTTTTTATTCCCCCTCCCCCGCTGCGAGGTCTCTCTCAACCCGTGTAACCCGGAGGATCGAAGGGTTGCGGTTATTGGTCCCGCCAAGACCCGAGATTCGTGAGAGCTAGCGCACGGATTTTATTCTTTCGTTCCGGGAGTTACGAAATTCGAAATTCGCGCTATAATCGTAGGCGAACTCCCGAAACAATCGGCACGAGACTGCCCTCTCGCGCGAAGCGAAAGATAAAGGAGAGGAGCGGGGAGGAGCAGGGGTACGCGTCTCGCGCGCCGGCCGGCTTGCCGGACAGCTTCTCGCAAGGTACCGAGCCGGAAGGACGTGTGACGACCAACATAAGGTGGCCAGCTACTCTCTCCCGGTGAGCCCAGCGTTGCCCGCAGCAATAAACCGCGTAGATTTCTGACCGCGTGGTCGATCCTCGATCTCGGGTATCTTTTGTTCGTGGCCACGGCCTCTATCGCGTCTCATCAAGTATAAACTCCCATTTCACGTAGCTAGCGCGTATTATCGGGAAATCGCGTCGTGGTTGCGCGCGGGAAGCTCAATTTCGTGTCGCGACGAGCTTCGGCTCGAATTTTTCGTTAGCTTGTGACAAGTGTGAGTGAGTGTGAGAGTGAGGATTTGGGGACGTGTCGTCCTCGGCGATCCCTCGGCCTGCGGCGGGGCCTGACCAAAGGGGAAAGGGGAAGAGATTGCCCTCAAGTTGGAACGTCTTCACGGAGAACTGGCCTCCCGTTTATCATCGGGGTGCGGGTTCGAACCCGTGCGGGCTTTCGTCCCCATTAATTGCATCTACCGGGTGCCCCTTTCCCCGGTGTAAGGATTTTCCCGGCTTCGTCGCGGGGGAGAGGTTGCCGAGCATCGACGTCCACGTAAGTAACGACCGGGGTAAATTTCCCCGGGATATTTCGTTCTTTTATTTAACGCTCGGCCGGGTAACCGATTAGCGGGGGCTCGGTGTTGTAATATTAGTGTGGCCGGTAGGGGAGAGAGAGGAGAGGCCAAGACGAGCTCGACGTAAGTTGTGTGTATGTGTAGGCCCCGGTCGGAATTGGTGTGTGTGTGTGTGTGCGCGAGAGTAGTCGTCTCGCGAGATTTCGCGCGTATTGCATTTATTTCTGTTTTGGATTTTTGTCCCGTGTTCCTTGCGAAGGAGGGGAAATTGTTGACGAATGATAAAATAAATTCCCTGACGATAAATTTTTCGTGCCGCGCGTGATTGACACCTGACCCATCCCCTCTACCATATCCACGAGGCTGCAGTTTGGCCGGACACTGCGTTCCCTTTTCTCATCCCGACAAGCCGATTTTCGGCTGGCGCCCTATATAAATTGTCGGGACGGGAGGAGGGGAGTTTTGTGACTCTCTCGGTCCTTTTTCCCCAGCTCCCTCGATTTTGCGGTCACAATATATATACATGTATGTATATGTATATACATATTTACACACACATATACAGGGTGTCCTGTTATAAATAGATAATCCTGCAACTGTCGATAGGTCAGATCATGCCCTACTATAAGCTGGAATTTCAGTTTAGTAAAAGTACGACGGTTTTCGAGATTTTTGGTTTTATGTTATTTAAGGGGGGATTGTCTTTTTTTTCGCAAAATTTACCGCTTTTTGGGAATTTTTTTGTGAACAAAGTATACAACGGAAAACTTGTGAAACTTGGCATATAGTTTTATTGATCTGTTTACTACGTACAAAAAAATTTTTAAACAATTTCATCAAAAAATCCGCCTCCCACCCCCCTCGACGCGCGATGGGCCTTTTTTGATGGTGTGCACGATTACAGCCTTCACGTTCATCCTGCAACAAAAACCCAAAAAGCATTTTACTTTAGACACATATAGCTATCGTTCGATGAAGGGGAAAAAAAAATTGACGATTTGGTGACGTTTTGAACTTGAAGTATCGATTTTTCGAAAAAAATTGATCGATTTTCTGTTATAAATAAAAAACTATTAAACGTATTGCTTTTTTGCTTCATCAAACGATAAAAGGATGTCAGCTGAGCATTCTGTCCAAATTTGAAGGCAATCGGTTGAATAGTTTTCGAGAAATCGTGCACACCAGTTGTGAAAAAGCTGTTTCGAGAAAAACGCGTTTAAGGGGGGATTTTTTGATGAAATTGTTGAAAATTTTTTTTGTATGTAGTAAACAGATCAATAAAACTATATGCCAAGTTTCACAAGTTTTCCGTTGTATACTTTCTTCACAAAAAAATTCCCAAAAAGCGGTAAATTTTGCGAAAAAAAAGACAATCCCCCCTTAAAAAAAGCATCTGCTTTTCGTTTTTCGCATGCCATTTCTACAGATGATATGAATCGACAATAACTAAGCAACTTTTTTAAGTAATTGGCACGATATGCGTAGTACATTTTTTTTACACCGCAGGCGATCAAAGTCAGATGCTCGAATTGGTTTGTATGAAAATTCTGCATAAGATCTTTTTTCACAAAGTTTCCGTAACATTTAAGATTAAAAAGAAGACTTTTCTACATAAAACAAATAACCAAGAGTATTTTTTAAAAAGCGGGTCAAAAAAGGTTATCATTTGTAGAAATGGCATGCGAAAAACCAAAAGCAGATTACTTTTATCTCGAAAACCGTGGGACTTTTACTAAACCGAAATTCCAGCATATGGTGGGACATGATCTGACCTATCGACCTTTGCGGGATTATCGATTCATGACGGGTCATCTTGTATATATGTATGTATGGGTGTATATATTTATACAGTGGGTGAGTCACTAGGAATAAAACTCTCCGAAGCTCCCGTAAATACTGATTTTAGATAGAACAGTCGGAGTTATAATTAGGAGGATTTGTCAAGACCTAGATTTCAGTCGCCATTGTATTTCCAAGAACGCGTTGAGGGGTTAGGCCACTCTAGAGGCCGAAAAAATAGGCTTTTTGGAGATTTTCTTTTCAGAAAAACTACAAAATGAGTCGAGATTACGAAAAAGGGTGTTTATCATGCATATCAGTGACTGTATACAATAATTTTTTTGGAGCGATTAATTTCAAAATGGCGGCTGTGCAGTGATTATCTCAAAACTGTATTTTTTAAGCTGGCCGGAAACGTAAATCAGACATTTTTTCTTAATTGCATAGTTCATCGAGGGGTGATTTTGCAGTTTCACCCACAGACTCCACCGATCTGAATGTCAGGTCATTTTGAGACACCCTTTATGTATGCGTATGTTTTTCACGAGGAAGAGTTTTTCTTTTGGTATTGAGACCCGCTATGAGATTCGGTCCACCGGGAGTCGACGAGATTGTCACGTAAAGATGTAATTCCCACCCCGGGAATGAAAACGAACAGCAGAAAAAGGGAGACAAAACGGACAACGATAGAGTACCGTACCGATCGTTTATCCGGTTAGAGAACCCGGTATAAATTCTCTCTCTCTCTCTCTCTCTCCCTCTCTCTCTCTCTCCCTCTCATTCTATTTATACACATACGTGTACATACGTGTATGTACGGCAATAGCACCATTTCAGCGATAAGATCGGTCGCGTCGTCGTATTCGTCGATTCCGAGCTCTACCGCGAGCACATACGCACACACGCGACTCAGGAATCAGACAATCCCGCGTTCACCGCTGCACGTGCACACATCTTCGCGTGTATGCACAGCGATACATATGGCGGAAAATAAGTTATGTATATCTATAATCGCGCCGGAGCGCTACCTGCGTGACTCTCGTTTAATTTACACGTGCGATAATCGAGGGTCGAGCGCGATAGATAGAGATAGAGAGAGAGAGAGAGAGAGAGAGAGAGAGTTTATTAGCAAGTGGAAGGAGAGGAAAATCAACGCACCAGCCAACATATCGAACTTGTCAAATTTTCTCACGTGCAGAAAGAAAAACAAATATTTGAGAGTTGCCAGAAAATTTTATTGATTAAACGATTCCTTCTGATTGCAGTTTTTAAGGTTCACACTGCTGTGAACGTCTAAAATGAGGCCGGGTTGAAATTCCGAACTTTGAATGCCCCGACGGTTTAAAATTGCTAATTTTAATGTTCCGAAATTACAAGTTCCGTCGAGATCATGCCAGCGAAAGTCTACACAGTTGACTGTAAATTATGTAGAACGTATAACATTGTCCAGACAAATATCAAAATTGACGTAAAATCACTTCTTGATAAAAAAAAATTCTTGCAATAATTCGTTGATTTATGGAAAATTTTGAAACTGTAAAAACTTTCGTAGCCGAATTATTTTGACGGTGTCCAGATTCTCGGAATTTTGGTCATTCGTGTAAAATTCTTTCGGAGTTTTGAGCGTTCTGATCCATCAAAGTTCGAAATTTCAAGCCCCTCTAAAATGAAGCGATTTTTCGCGATTTTTTTTTTTTTGGTGGAAGGACAAGTACGAGGATTGTAATATTCAAGGATGTTATTAGTAATATCTTCAAGTGAACAAAAAAAAATTATATTAGAACATTATACGAAATGGTGACGCTGGAGCCATTCTCGCGAGGCATGTTGAATTTGAGCAAATTTGAATTTTTTTCTTTTATTCTATTAATTTACATGAGTATAGCTGGAGAAATACGTAGGGATTTTGAAAATATGAATTTTTGTGTAATTAGCAAATATTGAAAATAAAAACTCTATTTTCGACAGAAAAAAAAGACAGTCGTTTGTTAATAAATAA
The DNA here is from genome assembly GCA_963210295.1 of Ophion ellenae. NCBI lineage: Eukaryota > Metazoa > Arthropoda > Insecta > Hymenoptera > Ichneumonidae > Ophion > Ophion ellenae. Next base: position 40,356,734 of record OY723392.1, read on the forward strand.
TGTTATAATTAACTCATGGAAAATCCCGTAAGCATTTCTCTTCGAAATGTTATTTCGAAGATTTGCTGAAAATTTTGAGTGAAAAGAATGAAAATTGTTGGAGTTATGCAACGTGTCGTGTTGAAAAATTGTGTCACGAGAAAAACGGTCGACGTTTCGCACACGAGCACAATAAAAAAAAATTGTTTCACGGTTACAACATTTTTTCCCCTTATTCTCGATTGCTCGAAGCATCTTTAAGCCTATTTTAAAAAAAACATTTTTTAGAAAATTCTACAGTAGCATTTCCCCTTAAAAATAAAATTATTTCTTTTCTACGGGGAGCTTTAGGTAATCATTTTTTATCGATTTGTCAAATATCATTCTCGATTTTATACGATTTATTAAGGAATATTTTTGATCATGTACGATTTAATACTATTTGTTAAATAATATTGTCAATTAATTACAATTTGATACGATTGTATTGTAAATGTAATTGGAATTCTAATTCATCTGTCATTCTAAATCTAAGTTTAAGAATAGTGTAAGCGAAGCAAGGTGGGACGGAACGGAGAATGTAAAAGCCCGCAAGGGTATACAAGTGGAAACATAAATACATGCAATCTGATACGATTTTATAATAATACTTTAGCTTTGATACAATTTAATACTATTCATTTAATGATATTTTCCATTCAATATGATTGATTAAACAATATTTTGAGTCCCATACGATTTAACGATTTAATTCACATTAATTTAATACGATTTATTGAACAATATTTTCAATTGAACACGATTGAATACGATTTATTAAATAATATTTTCGATTCGATGCGATTCCACATTATTTGTTAAATAATCAATTGCACGTTACAGTACTTTATTAAACATTAATGGCAAGCATAATGAAATCTATCGCGACCATCTGCAAATAACGTTTTTTTTCCATCACGACAAGATTGAACCTTTTTTAGCACAAAAAAGAACCTTAACCTTTCGTTGACACACTTATCTATGGCCACAGTTTCGACGCACTGAGTCAATTCGAGCTGGATGGTCGAATTGGAATGCTCCATCCACCTGACATGAAGAATCCCTCGGTCGGTTTTTATTTTTAAAAATCAGGAATAGACTTTTAGCACTTTTTAAGGTGTTACATCTACATGGCTCACCGAAAAATGGGACTTTTTGGAATCTTATTGAAAATACCGACCAAGCTATCAAAATGAGATTTGGAGGGTTTATTCTACATGTGATGACGTTGATAAAAAAAAGGATTATGAAACAAATACAAAATGGCGGCTCAGTCGTAGCTACACTCAGAACGTGTTTTTCGGCGCTTTGCGGGAGGAAGCAAAATTTTATGAACTCGCAACTAGTAAAAAATAAAAAAAAATCATTTACCTATTTAAATACAGTAGTTTTCCTATAGAAATACACACCATTATACAAAAATATGGTTTTTTTTCACAAAATGGCATCTTGAATGATTTTTTCTTTTGTTTTTGCTAAAAAATCGGACTTAATGTTTACAAAAACGAGAATTGTTGATAGATCTTAAAAATTGTGTGTACTTTTTTAGCGAGTCTATCTATGCCCGAATGAATCCTCCCGATTTCAAGAACGTCGTTTCGAGAAAAACGCGTTTAAAGTTTCAAAACTGATTTAGGACCTATCGCCCACACTACGGAATTGAAGCTCTACTTGTTTGATTTCTGAATTTTCGTATCGTCTACATATGTTACACTACACAATGTTAGATTATTGAAAAATGGGTGGATTAACAAATGTAAATAATATTATCGGATCAATGACTCAATTGCATTCGCATTAAGGGGAGGTAGCTGAGGAAAAGGAGAGAAAAACAGGTAAACTTCGGGAATTTTTATCTCAAAAACTAATATTTCAATTGGATCCGGGTTTTTATAATTGGAAAATATGTACATTGAGGTATGTTCAGGAATTTTATAAAATAAATTCGTTGACTGGAAGCGATTCAAACGCGATTATCTCGAAACATAGTTTTCAAAGTCTAATAGTTTTGAGTCTATGTATTTCAAAGTATGCAATTCAAAATCGTCGGAAATTGCGAGCGAAAAACGAATGTTAAATTAAAACGGTCGCAATTCCGTCAAAAATGAAAATTTCAAAACAAATCCTACGTGGCGAACGAGAAAAACTATCGAAGAATATTGTATTCAAATTTGGGCAAAATCGGACAAGCCGTTTTCGAGATACATCTGGCACCGACTTTGAAAACTATGTTTCGAGATAATAGCGTTTGAATCGCTTCCGGACAACGAATTTATTTTTAAAAATTCCTAAACATACCTCAATGTACATATTTTCCAATTTAAAAAAACCCGGATCCAATCGTAACATTAGTTTTTGGAATAAAAATTCCCAAAGTTTACCTGTTTTTCTCGCCGTTTACTCAGGTACCTCCCCTTAAGAGCGATAGTCGCATAGAATTACATAACCTTAAATTGTATTTGTCCGATCGTTCATTCCGGCTAGTGCGGCCGCAGTTGGCAAGTGGATAGGTCGTGACGGGATACCTACTGGAGACTTTTTTCATTCACAACGCCATCTGTAACTCAAGTTGCTTAGCCAGCCACGAGTCATTCGCTCGTTGGAACTACAAGTAGTCACATAACCTCACTTTGTCATTTGTGACCAAGATCGGCTGGGCAATGGCTAGCCAAGGGGTGCATAGCCGCAGTTAGCAGGCTAGGTCATGGCGAGATACCTACTTGAGAATGTTTTCATTCGCAACGCCATCTGCAACTCAAGTTGGCTAGCCAGCCATGAGTCATTCGCTCGATCGAACTACACCAGGGGGCTGACACTGGTAGATAAATGCTGTTCGCAAAATGTCCGTGCCGCACTGTGGCGCTAGTAGTCGTGTGACAGGCATGCATATATATGTACGTTGCCCCGGTGTTTCGAATATTTTACATGAATAAAAGTCTAATGTAGTTAACTTTACGAAAACCATTGTTCGCGTGTATGATGGATCCTGTTATCGCTGTAACAGTACGTGCTGTTATCGCAATAACGATAACAGCACGAAACGAAAGTATCGAATCGTTCAGCTGGTCGGAGTATTTAGAGCCGAAGGCTGTCACATAACAGCCAACGCTAGGTAGTGGCGCTTTCAAGAACTAAAATTCCGGGACAGAACGCGTTTTCGTTTATCGTATAGAAATAGTAGACCAGTGTCAGGGGGCTGAACTACACGTAGTCACATAACCTCACTTTGTCATTTGTGACCAAGATTGGCGGGGCAGTGACTAGACAAGGGCTGGATAACAAAACATTCACGATATTACTAGATCTTAGCGAGCCAACCATTGGCCAGTTCGTATGAGCTCAATTGGGCGAGCCACTTACTAGGTCGTAACTCAGACAGGCTAGCACAATTTCTACTCGGGCAGAAGTGCTAGGAAAAATGAGCTCAGAAAATAAAGAATATGAAATTTGCCTTGTAATTATTTTTGTAAACCATTGTGATGTTTACGCCTTATTTAAGCCTACAAAAAAACAGTCGAACATTTATTTCTACTTATATGTAACGCCACCATGTATCCATAACATTGAAATTCGGAAAATACTAAATTAAAATGTAAAAATTACCCAACCTGTCCATTTTTTCAAAAGCGAGCGTTTTATTCAAAATTCATCCGTGTCGCATCGACCGAGCGTGTCACCCGAAAATGAACGCGTCAAATGTGAGTTAAAAAAAGCATTAATAAAGAACCCAACGATTCGTCATACGCCGGAGTAGCCTCGATACAACTTTAGGTCGAGGCAATTGTACGTGATAATTAAATTTATATTATCCCATGTGACAAAAAGGCCCATGATGTTGAGAATCTTAATGTTATCGGCCTCCGCGTGTCTCCCTTATGATTAAATCGTTCGTAAATGATAATTGCTTTGGCGGAATGAGATAAAAACAGTTGCGTTACGGAAATAACCAACCGCGAACGAGCGAGACAGACAGAGGCGAGCACGAATGGTTCTTTCACGTGAATGAGGCACGAAAGATCGCGCCGAGAAAAGCGGAATGGGCGGCGAGGGGACGAAGAGGGGGGAGGAGTGCACATTTGCGGTGCACTATTAATTCCGCGTCGTGGATTTGCCAGAGAAGATCGGGGAGGGCTTTTTGCATTCGCTATTCCACACCGCACTCGAATATAGTGGTGGAGGCCAGGGTGCATTGGCACTGATATATATATATATATATATATATATATATATATATATATATATATATATATATATATATATATACAGGGTGTCCTGATATGAATGGATAAAATCATTTCCTTTTGGTTTTTCGCATGCCATTTCTACAAATGATAACTTTTTGACCCGGTTTTTTTTTTACATACTCTTGATTATTTGTTTTATTTAGAAAAGTCTTCTTTCTAACCTCCTTTTTCCTAACCTTTTTAACCAAAATGTTGAGGAAACTTTATGAAAAAAGATCTTATGCAGAATTTTCATACAAACCAATTCAAACATCTGACTTTGATAGCCTGCGGTGTCAAAAAAATGTACTACGCATATCGTGCCAATTACTTAAAAAAGATGCTTAGTTATTATCGATTCATATCATTCGTAGAAATGGCATGCGAAAAACCAAAAGCAGATGATTTTTTTCAAAAAATAACATGAAACCCAAAATCTCGAAGACCGTGGGACTTTCACTAAACTGAAATTCCAGCATATAGTAGGACATGATTTGACCTATCGACAGTTGGAGGGTTATCCATTAAAATACAACACCCTCTATGCACACACACAAATATACATATATATATATATATACAGGGTGTCCCTCTTATCTCTGCCACCCGAAATAACTCGGTAATTATCGACGTCACAAAAAAATGTTCCAGACAAAAGTTGCACGGTGTGAAGGGGGCCATTAAATGCGACCAATGTTTTTTATTTCGGTGGAGGCGCGGACGCACAGTGACGGTCACCGCCACTTTTTTTAATAGAATGGTACATTTTTTTTCAACCATCTTGTGGAGCACCCCAAGCCGCATAAAAACATTAGAGACGTCAAAGTCGTTCAAGGTCATTCAAGGTCAGTGTCGATTATACAAATGTAAATATCTCGGCAGTCAAACATTTGGTAGTGACCCGAGATATTTAGATTTGTATAATCGATACTGACCTTGAATGACCTTGAACGACTTTGACGTCCCTAATGTTTTTTTATGCGGCTTGGGGTGCTCCACAAGATGGGTGAAAAAAATGTACCATTCCGTAAAAAACGTGGAGGTGACCTTCACTGTGCGTCAGCGCCTCCACGGAAATAAAAAATATTGGTCGCATTTGATCGCCCCCTTCACACCGTGCAACTTTTGTCTGGAACATTTTTTTGTGACGTCGATAATTACCGAGTTATTTCGGGTGGCAGAGATAAGAGGGGCACCCTGTATGTATATGTGTATATATATATATATATATATATATGGAGGCAGGACATTTCGAGCCCGTTATGTCCACTTAACGTGGACTATCAGCACATTTGGGTTTTTCGAGGACCGTCCTCGAAGTCAAATGTCTCCAAAATGGCTATTCAGCGTATACGTAAATGTGTGAACATGTGCAGTATGCGGTCGCGAGTTGGCAGCCTGCGGTTTGTGATTTATCTCGCGCCGCTTTTCTCTCACGCAACCGCGATAACTCACCGGTCCTTAATTTCTATTTTCACCTTTGCTCACGGAGCTCCTCTTTTTTACCTCATTCGCAAAGATAAAAAAAAAACATCAAACGCGCGATCGTCTTTGTACTTTCTCCATCTTTGTTTTTCTTCCATCACGATTTACCCTCTTGCCCGCGTGATTAGAATTGAAAAATTGAATTGTTCAGACGACTGATCACGATGTAGTGATATAGGAATGATTCTTTTTAAATAAATACTCGCGGTCGGAGAGGGAGGGAATCGATCAATCATACGATACTTTTGTTTAATTTTTCAATCGTCTCCGCCTTTATTTCGATATCGAACGTCCGAGGATGTTTCTGAGAAGCGGGAAGAACGCCCGGCGAGCAAATAAATCACAGGAAGTACAATGGAAAATGGGGGGCGTGGAAAAAAAAAAGTGGAAGAAAGCGGTCGGAAATGATGGGACGATGACGGGGCAAAAGTGTCGGGTTATGCGAGAGAAATGGATAACGAGAATGATGGCTCTCGTAGGCCAGGTGAAATTCAGGGAGCGAAAAATACAGGAATAGGTGCATACGCGGATGTGCATTGTTTTTCTACCATGTATATATTGTGTAAAAGGATTTTTTTTTTCTCGCAAAGCTGTTCGTCATGGCCTAACTTATCGATCATCCTCGACTTAGGATGCTCGATTTCGAGCGGTAAAACGATAAAGGGGTATCCCTTTCTGGAAGCCCAATTTGAAGGGTCAGAATGATGATTTTTTTTCTAGTAACACATTGGGTGGAAAAAATTAATTTTTTCCCAGCATGTTGTACACATGTTTGTGGTTACAATGTAATTTTTTCGGAAGAAAATCTTTCAAAGTGTTCGTGGTGCTGCAGTTGGCGTTGCAGTCCTCCAGCGGCGAGGCCCGAAACTGCGGGATTTCTACCAGGCTCAAATGTAATCTGAAACGAAAACAACAAATTTTTTCTTCTAATATATCCAACTGGCTATGGGTTCACGATCCACTTTTCGAAATTTCGAAAAACACGAAAAATGACAGCTTCTCCAAAGAAAACCTCATTTTTCGAATGAAAAACAACATGCTGAAGTCATTGTTATTAACAAATGGTTCATCCAATTAAAAAATGCGATCGTGAACCGAAAATGAATACTGTTTGAACGCTAATTGTGCAAATTCAAGTCAATAGTGTGAAAGTTACTTAAGATATCAATATCGCCGTGTCAAGATATGTGGTTTCGAGATAATCGCGTTCAAACTCGACGGATCGGGGTAAACGCGACGCACACTGTTCCACTAAAATAAGTGTAACTTCGTCAATTTTTTAAATTTGAGGGTCCGGTTGGTCTTAAAATGTTTTTGAACGTTCACCCTATAACAATACCCCCATGGAAATTTATGTATGTAAAATATATGCAGAAAATATATGCTACATATATATCTATATATATCGGTCGCATATAAAGTGACGAAAAATAGAATAATACGTATATATTCAGTATATATCCGCCAAATATATGACGCATATATGACCCATATATTTTCGATATATTTTTCTGACCAAAACATATATGGTACGTATAAACACTATATATGATGCATATATGAGGCATATACGACGCATACATGATGGATATATTTTCAATCTATTTTTTTGTCAGAAAAATATATCAAAAATGTATGCGTCATATATGACTCATATATGTGTCATTTATGCGTCATATATGACGCATACATTTTTGATACATATTCCTGACAAAAAATATATGCTGTGTATAAACACTATTACAGTTAAACTCAATAAAACTTAAAACTTAAACTTAAAAAACTTAACTTACAGTTGAAGTACGCTATTACGAACAAACACTATATACAGATATGCTACGCATATCTGTATATATGTGGCATATATGTACCATTTATGCAGTATATATGTGGTATGTACGCAGTGTGTATGCAACATATATGCTAAATATATGTGGTATATATGCAGGGTAAATGCTACATATATCATTGATATATGATACATTGATATACAGTAATACCACGCATATACATCTCATATATAAAAACGTTACGAAAATTATAATTTGGCACATATATGCAACATATATTTTCAATACATGGCATACATTTCACATATATTACAATTATTGATAAAATAAATTTGCAGTATATTTTTACGTATATAAATTTCCATGGGGGTATGTATTTTAAAAAACGATTTGTTTGAGTTTCCATGGAGGGATACCCCCTTAAATCGACATAGGCACTCCGGAAATCTTCACATCGAAGTTCTTCACATTTTCAATTCCCCGCCAAATTGATGGTTTTAATTTGAGGGAGGACACCACTGTTATGCGCCGAAGAAGATAGTTTTTTTCCGATTTTTTTTTGTTTACTGGATTATTAATTTGGTATTTGGAAATAGGTAGGTTATTAAGCATACGTTAAACTCTTTTCGTGTACATTTTTACTGAAAGAAATTAAAAACTAACTCCGTTATTGAGGTATAATCAAGCTTCTGTATAAATAATGTGGTCCAACGACTGGATCGATAACTTGACAATGGTTGGTCTGGAAAATAAAAATAAAAAAATTTCATAATCTATATGAATGTAATTTTCGTTTTACGTAGCCGTTTCTCGAGAAAGAAAATCGCACAATTGCGCGTGTTAAAAAAGAGCGCAATTTTGGCAACATTTTTACTTATATTCGAGAGTTCGGGAAGTACTAAATTTCATATCAAAACAAAAACGGCCACGTACAGCGATAGCTACTGCAATTACCAAAATATTAGTTTTTTTTCAAATAGAAAATTGGACAATTATCGCTAGAGTTATGATTCCGGCCAGGTCGAGAAAAGTCGTTTCGAGAAAAACTCCATTAAAAGTTTTAGTGTACGTAAATCGTTACGCTACCTGCTCTCACTAAATCGTCTGTAACTTGGTAAATTTTCAATATTTTGACTCGATCTTTCTTTCACATATTCTTAAATATGTATACGAAAAGAAAAAAAATCATTTTTCTACCCGTCACAGTGGTGCGCCACCTTAATGGTTTAATTTTTGAAACCATACACAGAAAACACTCGGCTTATGATTTTTATTTATTATCATTAATACTACTATAATATTATTATTGTTATCACTATTTCATTATTTTATTCGATTATAAGATAAAATAATAAAATAAAATAATTTAAAAAAATGGTAAATATGTAAGCTATCTGATTTTATCATGAATTTAATCATTATTGTTCTTATATCGTAATATAATAATGATAATACATTGTTATTAGCGTAATCGATTATTATTATTATTATTGTTACAATGGCTGCAATCAATATTGCTGTAATAAGATTATCGTTATGATCGTAATAACTATTACTGCTTGGTTTTGTACTCGTAAATATTATTGTTATTCATTTATTTATTTATCAGTTCGTACGTATCAATTTTTTTCTCATACGTTTGGACTGATGACAATAAATCAAGAATGTACACTCGTAGTTTTACAATCATTTATTATTACTACAAAACACACGGATATCCATAGTAGAAAATATCTCGTCCAATTTCACCCTCCCCTTGCACAGAACACAAACCGGAAGTTCAAAGCTAGCTGCTGTACGTCTCCGCTAATGCGAATATAAAAAAATGTGCGCAACTTTGCCATGTCTCGTAGCCGGCAACGAACATAACCGCGACTATGTTCATCCAATTTTCCGTAAACTGCCAACAATTTGTTGGCTGCAAAGTTGCCAACTCGTCTATGTAGACTCGTCTATATACGCCGCGTGTATTTTTGTTGCTGTACGTATGTACGTTTACAACGATAAGCTGAGCAGTAATGTGAGGCGATTTACCGATGTACGCACGTATACACGAACGTGTATCATTAAACACGTACGAGATGTATAACCCCGCGATGAGCAGGGGTGGCGAGGTGGTGGTGTTGGTGTTGGCCATTATCGATTACGATATGGGTGTTGGTCACGATCGATCGATGGCGGATTGGAGACGAGCTGGTCGCGTTATAATTTCGGTATGATGAAAAATTCTATATATAGAGTAAAAGTTATACATATACATATATATATATATATATATATATATATATATATATATATATATATATATATATATATATGTATATGTATATATATGTGTATATATATATATATATATATATATATAGGGTGTCCTGTCATGAATGGATAATCCTGCAACTGTCGATAGGTCAGATTATCTCCTACTACATGCTGGAATTTCAATTTAGTAAAAGACCCACGATTTTCGAGATTTTGGGTTATTTTTGATTTTATGTTATTTTTTGAAAAAAAATCATCTGCTTTTGGTTTTTCGCATGCCATTTCTACAAATGATATAAATCGACAACAACTAAGCAACTTTTTTAAGTAATTGGCACGATATGCGTTGTACATTTTTTTTTACACCGCAGGCTATCAAAGTCATATGTTCGAATTGGTTTGTATGAAAATTCTGCATAAGATCTTTTTTCACAAAGTTTCCTTAACACTTAAGGTTAAAAAGAAGACTAGATAAAACAAATAACCAAGAGTATTGTTTTTCAAACCGGGTCAAAAAAAGTTATCGTTTGTAGAAATGGCATGCGAAAAACCAAGAGCAGATGATTTTTATCTCGAAAACCGAGGGACTTTTACTAAACTGAAATTCCAGCATATAGTAGAACATGATCTGACCTATCGACAGTTGCAGAATTAGCCGTTCATAACAGGACACCTTGTATATAGTATCTCCTCCTGGGCCAACTTCGCGATATTATGCTCTCACCTGCCCCGTCCGTCGTTGGCTTCTCCGGTTGAGATGCAATTTTTTTTTTAGACAAGCAATTTTCTTTGCGCACTCCCGCGCTCGTACACATGCACACGTACGACGGATATTCCGATACACGATTTTTCTATAGTTTCGAGGGATCATACGCCTCCGGGTCTCATTAGCAGCTAAATCGTACAGTATTATAATACACTGGTAAAATATATATATATATATATATATATATATATATATATATATATATATATATATATACCAGCTACGTCACGAAGTCTCCGCTCTCAAAGAATCGTATACGTGCCTCACGCGGAGAACTTGGCTTTGATCTCTCGATCGTGGGATCAAGCCAGTCGTATTAACGAGTCTAATAATCCCCCCCTATCACCCCGTTTACGGGACCAACGTAGAATGTGATATGCGGATCAAAGAGGCTATCCTGGGATTATAATCAATACGTTTTAATACAAACGACTCGTGAGATAAAGGTTTAAGGGGTTGGGCTACTGTGAGAATGAAAAAAAAATTGTCTCTTGAGCCAATTCAAATTGAAGAGGTCCAAAATATTGTGCACAAATCGCAGACTTAAGGTAAACTTGTGAATACGATGGAATTTCTAGTAAAACTTTTAACGGGGTTTTGACGAAAGTGTTTTTTAAAACGGTGTACACGATTTCTCGATAACTAATGAACGGATTAACGAGAAATCTGGTACACTTATACAGTGTAATAACAGTTTAGTCTTGAACGACGTTTTTTTTTAAACATTTTTTTTCATTGATTATTGACAATGTTCAATGAAATAATGAGAAAAAATTCTCTCGATTTTTCGAGGATAAATCGATACATTTTTTTTATGATCGAAACACTAAAACGAAAAGAAACTGGGCCAAGTCTTAGCCAATATTATCTATTTCAGTTACACGACTTTGTTGCACAGCATTCGCAGTGTACCTGTATGGTACATACGTTGTACTTTTTTATAATGGGGATATCAATTTCATCCTATAATAGTAATATAATTTTTTTTATGAAAATAAGATATTTGGAAAAATATATTATTCCTAAGGTTTCACAATTTTGAGTATATTTCTAGCAAACTTGCTTGGCTGTCTATAAAAATTTCTTTCATTTTTCTGTACAATTGAATTTAAAAAATATAATAAAACCATTGTTTCAATTAAAATATAGAATATTTTGAGTTAAATCAGAATTTTTGTACGGTATAACAAGCGATAATATTTCCGGGGTGATTTTTATTGTTTTGCGTTTTATTACTTTCTTGTATACAGTACCGATCAAAAGTATTCGATCACTTTGAATAATTCATAGTTACGTTAGAATGGAATAAATCATTTTTTTTCTTATTTTATGAATATACTACATAGCTTCATAAAATGGACGATATTATTCTAATATCATTTTACAAAATTATTCAATATACATATATATATATATATATATATATATATATATATCCTCATTGCCATATCCTCATTGACAGTGCCGGTCAAATGTTTTCGATCACTTCGGATAATTGCTAAATGATATTAGAATAATGAGTTTCAATTTGTAGAGCTGTGTAGTATCTTCGTAAAGTAAAAATAAAATTAATTATTTCATTCTAATATAATTTTGCAATTATTCAAAGTGATCGAAAACTTTTTACCGGTACTGTATACGTATACAAGAAAGTAAAAAAGAAAAAAAAATATATGTATGAGTATCGATGTAATAAGTATATATATACACACGTATATATATATTCAAGTATCTATGCATAATGTATTCATGACACATTAATGCATCCAATAGTCGGAAGAATTTCCCCCATACGACGGTGTATAATTCCATAATTGAACATTATTTAAATGGAATGGGAATCTTGGAATTCAGTCGGAGGGTTTGTTCGTGTGTGCGTGTGTGCTTCGGTGCATAGCTTTTACAATTGGTCACGGTTGGTCATTTCTCTTCACACAGCCATCCGACGTTTTAATTCGATTATTTATGTACGATTGGCAGATGCCTGCGGTGAGTTCATTTTTTTTAAACTTGCGATTGATTCATCGCTCGTTTATCATCATTTTTAATGAGGCGGCATCGGTTCGTATGACTCCGAAACTTGCAATTGTTTTGTCACTGGACGTCGAATGGGAACGAAACAATGATTTACTTCGAAACGAAATAAGGACCCAGGTCGGTAGGGGGTAATGACACCGTTTTAGGCCGAAAAGGCTGATGGGATTTTGGTGCTTAATCTTAGAAGTTTAATCAATTTTGATGGTAATTTGGAATTTCTTTTTTCGGATGTATTTATACCTGCCGAGTACGATTTTACTGTTCATTTCTCTTCAAAACATCGATTTCTGGTGAAAATCGTCAAATCCGTTTGGAAACACGTTTTTCGAGTTTTGGTCGGTGTTTGGATCGGTGGAAAATTTTCCATGGGATAGACCCTTACAATGGTGCGAAGGGCGAAAAAAAAATGGTCGACCCTTTTGGCCGCTTTTTCAAAATTGTAAAAATCTGGAATCTTCAAACGGCCGTAGAGGCGGAGAGATTTGAATGACATAAATTTGATGAGAACGTTTTGGAAGGGACTTTAGTAGACTCAGAGAACGACGCTTGATTCATCCCGATATCTCAATTAGTTTTCCTGGAAAGTTCACTTAAAAAATGGCCGCCAAAGAGACAACTTTGTCTTTTTGGCAGTCATTTTTTCAGTGAAGTCGGAACATTGATTTTCTCGAATTTTTTTTATTACCTACCGAATAAGGTAGGCATGAAAAAATTCGCGAAAATCAATAGTCCGACTTTGGAATTCTACCAAAAATTCGAAAAATCCTCCAACCCCACAATGAAAGGGTATTTTAAAAAGAATGCGCGTTAAGCGGACTTCCAAATCCAAAGCGCAAATAAATTATCAATGATGCAGTGAAGCCACTTATTGTTGGCCGAAGTGGAATTTTCTGTTGGATTTTTAACCCTTCGACTGCATAGTTCCGCCACGAGCCTCCGACTGCATATGGGGTCAGTCTGACCCCAGACGTTTTTCAGATCGTTGTATTTCGGTGAATATGCTTTTTTGTTTATTTTTTGTCGAGACGTTTTTTGTAGTCAATGATCCTTATTTTATGGCCCAAAATGTATTTTTAAAGAAATACAAATATTAAGTACCCGAACATTCGTTCGAAGTGTGAGACGCGTTGAAAAATTCGAACTTGCACGAAAAAGATCAAAATTTGTTTTTTTCAATATAAAAAAAAGTCCTTTGAGGTTTTTAAAGAGGAAGGTTTGTAGATACGAAAAAAAAGACAATGTCGACCGTCTTTCCAAAAAGCATATTTATTCGGAGGTTTGAATTTGAGCATTTTCGAGATAGTGAACAATGGAAAAAACCGACTCCGGCAGATCAAGGGACCTTCACTTTGGACGCTAAAAAAAGGCTATTTGCATGATTTTTTGATAGGTTTATATTATAGATATTGATATAAATGTTGTTACACTTAATAAATACACTTTGGAAATACATTTTTTTTAATTATTCAAGTCACTTTTTTTTAAACGAAACTGGTAGTTAAAAAAATGTCTTAAAAAAATTGTGGGTCTGCGCTGTTGATAAAATCTCGGAGATGGATCATCCGAAACAAAAAAATCAAACGGTTTTAGAATCAGTATGTTAATGGCTATAGCGCATATCATACGATTTTTGATGTGTGCAAAAATAGCAAAATGAACATTTCTCGAAAAAACAAAACAAAAACGTTTTTTTCACCGTTTTTGGCCAAAAAAATAGTAAATATCAAATTTTTTTAAAAATCCTCGGTATGCGCTTTGGCTATAGTTATAAAGAATATGTGGTTAAAATGTCATAAGGATCGGTTCAGTAGTTTCGAAGATTTTATCAGCAAGCCGTCGAAAAACATTGTTTCGAGAAAAGCGTGTTTAAAGTTTGCTTGGGTTACCTAAATACATGAATTTAAAAAAAAAATCGAAAGTGTATTTATTAAGGCGTTACCCCCACTTGTAGCGCCAAAAAAGACCTTTTTCATGAATTTTTTTAAAGAAAACTACGAAACTTTTTTAATCGATCAATATACCATCTTAAAGAACACATCTTGAAGAACTTTCAGTAATTTTTTTATTGAAAAATAGTACATTGTTTAGTGGCAAATGGCCGTCAATGAAATAATGTTTTCATATACACGGTTTGCGGTGACGAACATTGCGGCGAAGTGGATCATCTGAAAAAAAAAATGCGGATGGATTTAGTCAAATATTAGTATAAACTAGTCTTTAATCGAAGGATTTTAAAAAATATTCATTTTTCATAAAATGGCGGACAGTCAAAGTTAATGGTTCGATTGTAACGAAAAAAAAACGGCCGTTTTTTGGCTAGAAAACGGCCATTTTTATCGAAAAAAAAAATCGAACGATTAAAGACTACATTTTTATGTATTAAATGAGCCTGCAAAATTTCAAGAAGATCGGTTCATTAGTGTTTGAGTAATCTTGGTCACCGACTTCAGAAATGCCATTTTGAGAAAAACGCGTTTAAAGTTTCTCTTTCAACGCTCTTTCAACGCGGATTCTTCTCTTTCAACGCTCATATCTCAGTCAATTTTGTTCGGATCGACTTCAAATTTTCAGGACATATTCTCAGATACGTATACTTCAAAAAAATGCAATTAAAATAAATCGATTTTTTCAAAATCGCAAGTGGGGGTAACCCCTTAAGTGTAACAACTTTTATATCAATATCTATAATAAAAACCTATCAAAAAAATTCATGAACATAGCCTTAGCGTCTAAACAATATCTATAAGCATTTTCTATCGTAACTCACACGTAGTAACAAAATTCCAAATTTCGCAAAAAAAATGTTTTCACGTTCACCGCACTACTGCATAACCGGGGTCAATTCGACCCCCGTCCTTTTTTTACAGCTGTCCTCAGTACACGGGCATAAGATGGGGGCCGAGTGTCCACCTATAGAGTAGGAGTGTAGACACATTCGAGCGCCGCACTGCGGCCGAATAGATTACCCTATTTTACGATACAGTTAGTTTTAAAAAAATGGGGTCAAAATGGCCCAGCGTGCTGTCGAAGGGTTTATACCTCCTTTATATCCTTTGTAATTCTACATCGATGTATTTTCGTCCCCCGAACACGAATTGACTATTACTTTCCCCCAAAACCCAAAATCTCTGTTAAAAATAATCAAAACGTGGAAAAACACGATTTGCGCGTTTAGTCGGTGTAATTTCGAGATTTCGACAAAAAGTCCGACATATTCGTAATCGGCGGAAAATTTCCTATCGAATAGATCGTTGGAACGGTACAAAAGTCGAAAAAAAAACATATTGACCATTTTGGCCCTTTTTTCATCATCGCTAAAATCCTGAAATTTCAAACAGCCGTAGCGGTCCTATTTGAGTCAAGAAGACTTATTGGGGGGTTTCCGAGAGGGATTTTGATAGACTCAGAGAGTGCCGTTTGATTTTTTTTTATTCATTCCGATATCTCTATTATTTTACCCGGAGCGTACATTTGAGAAATGGCCAAAAAAAGGGGCAAAGGGGTATGGGAAAATTAGGCGTGACGCCACCGAGGATAGGATATCCTCGTTTCGTGGTGTCTTTCATGGTAAGACCCGGGGGATTATGTGATACCCGAGGGTGGAGCTACTCGCTTCGAAGGGGTGTGGCTGGGATCCCCTAAAGAACACTCCGATCGTGCCAGTTTGTGCCCCGCAAGCTGCACGAGGGGGGCCGCGCATTTATAGACCGCGTCAGCGGGAAATATTGCCCACACATTCGCGCGAAAACGCCCTCGTAACGCGTTACGATGGGCGACGCAACGGAGGGGGGAGTGGGGTGTTGTGAATGTATAGAGAGGTTGAAAATAATTTGGGCTTTACCCTCGATGTTCGTGGTGAGAATTCCGAGTGGATGATCCTGCGAACTGATCCTGTGAGAGGTGAGAAAAAGCGCAGAGGGTCCGAGATAACGACAGATGAAGAAGACTCCATAGATACACTTTCCTATACCGGGTGTCCCGTTTTAATCTTACACCTGATTTATCTCGGAAAATACTGCTCCGATCAAGTATTGCGTATGACATAACTTTTAAGGGTCAAAGGCCCATGTAGAGATTGACCGTTGGGCCTGGGACGGGCCTTCACAGTTAGCCTTTCTAGGATATTGGGCCGTGAGTATTTACCAATAAGGTGCCTTTGTAGAAATGATAAGAACGGCCCGATATCGGCCAACAGAGCCAACAATTATTGGGCCAATGATTTAATTCATTGTAGCGCCAATGTTGGTGATTGCACTTGGCCCTATGTGGGCCCTCTTAAAGGGCCTATGTAGAAATTGACCACTGGCTCTATGATGGGCCTTCACAGTTGGTCTATCGAGAAGTTAGTCTATCTAGAATATTGGGCCGTGAGTTTTTTTGGGTTTGTTTGGGTGCGTGATAAATATTCAACCTATATCGGGCCAAGATTGGCCCGAGATTGGTCCTTATGGATACATATTTCATGGAATAACCTTGAAATAAATTGTGATTTGCGTATATGACAGGTTTCAAAATTGGCATATTTTACTTACTTATGTTGGTTATTCACAAATGCCAATAATATGCCAAGACTTGATTAGAAAAACTGAACAACAAAATATAGACGATTAATATATGACGTGCCAGTTATTTGCCTATTCTGGCACAATATACAGATAATGAATAGCCCAAGGCTTAAATAAAATAAAAGCAGGTATAGTCTGACCCATTTAGCCAATAAAGGGCTTAGATTAATTAAATGTAATTTCCAGTATTTTAGCATTGCCAGTTTTAAAATTGGCAAATTTCGATGAACTATCACGGCTATTTATTGGTTTTAACAGATGGGCCCGGATAGGTTTTAGTAATGGGCTGATATTGTGCCAGTTCTCAATTTATAACGGGACAGTAATGGACCAATGTAATTGCTTGTATTTTAGCATTACCAGTTTTGAAATTGGCGAATATAGTTCAACCATCACGACTATTTATTGGTTTTAAACAATGGGGCGATGTTGTGCCGGTTTTCAATTTATAACGGAACAATATTGGGCCATTGGAATTGTCGGTATTTTAGTATCCCCAGTTTTAAATTGGCAAATTTAGTTTAACTATCACGGCTGTTTATTAGTTTTTAAGGATGGGCCAGGACAGGCTTTAGGGATGGGCCGATATTGTGCCAGTTTTCAGTTTAAAGCGGAACAGTAATGGGCCAATATTATTTCTCTTTTGTTGGCTTATACGATGGTCCCAATATTGGCCTGATCGTAACATTTGACAACTCATGGCAACCTCCACATGGGGGGGGGGGGCGGTAGAAAAAAATATTTTTCGATCCAAAATTCAAAATGGCGACGTTGAGACGGCCGACGTGTTTTCTTTTAAGGCCTTAGGCCAGTAACGGGTACAAAATCATGTGCGAATTTAACCATTTTTTTCGTATGAAAAAGTGATCACTTATAAAATTAATTACACATCTATTTAGTATGAATATCAAGCTGTTAGAATTTTTTTCGATGTACAAAATGGCCGACTACTCGAAACTTCTCGGAACAGCTGTTTTCCAATTGGCGTGACTAATAACTTCAACAATTTTCACTCGATTTACTTCAAATTTAAAAGTTATGTTCCTAATTGCATTTCGCAGAGAAGTACGTACGGAATTTCTGATTAATCGAAAACTTTTCATTTTTTGAGCAGTTTATGAGCAGTTATAACAAAATTTTTCACTGAAAATTCTTTTTTTAAGTTCAAATACCTACAACTTTTGAATAAAACAATATTTTTTAAATTCCGTACGTACTTCTCTAGCTCCCCGTACTCCTTGTAGTTTCTATAACTCGGCTAATTTTATGAGTATGTATCATTAAACGGTTTTTAAAACGTATTCAAAAAGGTCTGTAGAATAATAAAATAAAAGTGAAAAAACGATTGTTGAAAGTGTCTAGACAACAATACCGCCTTAATTACCGTTTTGTTATTTTATTCATTTGTTAATAATAAATTATTAGTCTTTTTTTGTTGTCGAAAAGCGATTTTTTTCTACAGCTTGCCATTGTCGGAATTTTCAAAATTTCAAAAAGGTATCCAGTCATACGAAAGTTTTTTTATCATCCTAAAAGTAGATTTTTTATTGTTCACCTTGTTTAAATAATAATAACTTCATAGCTTATCAATATTTGAAAATTAAAAAAAAACTCAAACTTGGCAAGATTGTGTATTGGTTGTGTGTAAAATCCCGACTTTGCCACCCTCATCAGAAAAAAAAATTGAAAATCGACCTGTTTTTTTGGGACCCCAAGTTAAAAAAGTAAAGTAAAGTAAAAAAGGAGTTGACCTTGAAATCAGTTTGATGCGTCTGATAAACTGTGGTGACGATCGTTCTGGAAAAACTCTCCAAATTGTGTCTGCGGTTTTTTTTTATAGAATCAAGATTCATGGGCCTCTTCCAGTGTCTAATTTCTAGTGTGCCACCCGGTATATGTATACAAATACAACGGTGTCCAACCATATTAGCTTGGAAGGCAAAGAAAAGATATTTGGGCGATATGGAGGGTTGGATTTTCAATATAAGCCAGCTGGCACATCACACACGAAGATGATCCTCCCCTATCTCTTCTCATGCTCACAGCATGATGATGATTCGCCCCGGTGCTTTTTCACCCAGCTCGGATATCTCGTTATGCACTATAGAGAAAAAAAAAACCAATGAGCGTTTTCTCCGGGCTGAGATCACTTATGCTCCGATCCCAAAATGGCGGACCACGCGAGGATATCGAAGAGAAGGAACAAAAAGGCACCATCAAGGGTCGAAAAATGAAATCACAATTGTGTCTGAATTTCATTCCAGGCAATGACTTTTGAACGAGATTGTACAGGATGAAGTTTTTTTGTCAGAATTTCTGCACTTTTACGGGCTACGCGCAACGAGACGAGAGATCTTTTTACTTACGACGGAATAGTTCGATACTTAACGATCAATTAAGGCGCAGTTTCGAGCGGGACATATCCTTATAAACATATCAAACCGAGCGCAGTGGTCGAAAGGTGCGCGAACTTTACGAGACGTTTGTGTGCTCCGCTACTTTTAATTGGGAAGCGTCATTTTTTCAGTACTCATGCGAGATCTCGTAAAGGGAGAAACGGATGTCCATGGGGAAGGTGATGCACGGTGCGAATTAATTATTTCCCATACCCCGTGCAGACATTTTTTGGTGACTCCCCAGATCCTACCAGATCCCTATAGGGATTTATTAGGGACGTCGCACGTAGGGAGTCCACATTGGAATCCAAATGGATGCTGCGTTATTTACCAATTGACGTCGTTTGAGAACTTTTTATTTGAAATTCTCAACTGGAATTTGCTGGCTCTGACGAAAAAAAGATCCTTTTGTGATCATGTGCACAAATTTGTTGAGGAGTCTCAAGATGCACGCTATAGGGATATTTGCTGGGGAGGCCGCACATAGGGAGTCATCATAGGGATACAATTGGATTCTGCACTGTTACCCAATGAACGCCACTTGAGAAATCTTACCACGTTCGAATCGAAAATATGTGAAAAGGCACGAGGAAAAACTCGGCGTGCTGAAACATAACCTGCACGCTTCGTGAGCGTGTACGTGTATAGTGATATTGTGTCAAAGTGCAGGAAAGTGAATAAGAAACGATAATTACAATGGACTTTCAGTGATGTGATTCGAATCAATTTTAAAGATGTACTTAGTTAAGCGGTTTGTACCCGTTTAACATAAAATTTGATGCTCTATATATTAGACGATTTATACTCTTTGAGGATTAAACTTTGTTAAGATCCACTCACTTTGTATGTCTATATATTGTGTTTAGAAAATTCAACGTAAAGCATGCGAGGGGGACCCATCAAGAATCGTATCAGATGCTGTTCGAAAATCTGGAAATCCTTTAGAATTAAAATTGGATTCCAATGGGGAATCCCGATTAGATTCCAAGGTGTGAGGTTTTAGTATAGGGATCCAATGCGATGGCCCATTGGATCCCCATCAGGAAGACACTCGTCCCCTATTTTAAGACCTATCTTTGTTATTTACCTTCAACACCTTCCATCATCGCTATTTTACATTTCAAGAAAACATCCGGTCATACGAAAGTTTCATGACCTATCTTTGTTATTCAGCTTCACCTTGCACGCCGAAGTAAGATCCAATTGAATCCCCAGACATAAGGGAATCCAATTGGTCCCCTATCAGGAAGTATTGGGACACCTATGGGGATCTAATAGGATCCCTATCAGGAAGTAAAGACAAGTATAGGAATCTAATTGGCTCCCTATCAGGAAGCAGACGCAAGAATGGGAATCCAAGTGGACCCCTATCAGGAAGAAGAGCATGGGGATCCAATTGAATCCTTATTAGCAAGTAGAGACAAGTATGAAAATCTAGTTGGATCCCTATCAGGAAGTAGAGACAACTATGGGAATCCAATTGCATCCCTATAAGGAAGTAGACAAGTATGGGAATCCTATTGGATCCCTATCAGGAAGACACTCGTCTCCTATTTTATAACCCATCATTGTTATTTACTTTCAACAGCCTCCATTATCGTAATTTTTCAAATTTCAAAAAAGTACCCGGTCGTACGAAAGTTTTATGAGCTAGCTTTGGTATTCACCTTCACCTTCCACATCGAGTAAGGATCCAATTGGATCCCCATAGTTGTGGGAATCCAATTGGATCCCTATCAGGCGGTATACAGACAAGTACCGGAATCTAATAGGATCCCTATCAGGAAGCAGAGACAAGTATAGGAATTTAATTGGATCCCTATCGAGAAGTAAAGATAAGTGTGGGAATCCGATGGGATGCCTATCAGGAAGTAGGGACAAGTATGGGAATCTAATTGGATCCCTATCAGGAAGTCGAGACAAGTATGGGAATCCAATTGGATCCCTATCAGGATGTAGAGCCAAGTATGGGAATTCAATTGGACCTCTATCAGGAAGTAAAAACAAGCATGGGAATCCAATTGGATCCCTACAACAATTTCTGCATGGGACAATGTACCGTGTGGATTAAATCAAGTTGAGGATATGGAAAGTTTGAAAACGCCGTACTGGCCAATACGGAAATTGGTTAATTAAACATGGCAATAATTGCCAATACTGGCACTGTGTAATTGTGGTTGCCATTACCGTACTTTACCAAATTTCCAAAAAAGTATTCGTTCATACTAAAGTTTGATTATTATACTAAAAGTTCATTTTTTGTTTCATTTCAAACGACCCTAGGTGCCAGAAGCACGTACGCCGATTGGCAATGCAGCAGCGGCGGTACTTTGTCCAAACAATAATAACTTCATTGTTTATTAATATTAAAAAAAACTCCTACTCAGCAAGACTATGTATAAATTATCTGTCAAATCTCGACCTCGTCATCCCAAAACTCCTGTCATAAAAAACATAGCAACCCAGCCTGTTTTCTTTTCGTCCCCAAGCTATGCAAACCCGTCCATCCCACTACACTAGAATCCACAATTTAACCCTTCGTAGTCACACTTACCCGGAGAAACATGCTCGTCACACTAGGCCAATTTAACCCAGTGTGACAAGCCTTACAGTCGGATGACCATGAAAAAAATCACGAACATACTTTAAATGTAGCATAACGTGTGTCGAAAATTATTATATCAAAAATCAGTTGGCAACATGCAAAAAAAAATACGTAAAGAGAAAAAGTCGTAAAAACAAACTTGGCGACACTGGGTCGCTTGGACCCACAGTGCCAACGAAGGGTTTAACAATATAAGTGCGATCGAATTTAATTCAACTTCCGGCAAAGATCGCGGCGCCTGAAAGCGGAAGCTGCACCGGTGCCCCCACCCCTGGCTAGAAGATGACTACCGCGTGCACGCGTTGTCGTGCAGTTTTGGTGTAAAAAGACACAAAGAAAGGGACGCAGTGTGCACAGCTTCCGATCACCTTCGGCATTATTTCCTCGCGCGTAACGCACGCGCCTTCCGGATGACAAACGTGCTTGTGTGTACGCAACCCGTAAAACGTATGTCCATACGCGAGACGAAGGAAAAAACAAGAATGGGAATACTCGTGTATACTTTGTTTGGGTCTGGGAGAACGAGGGTGTCCCTGGGGAAGAATAAGAAGACGATTTCCAGGGGGATGGAGCGTGCTAATAACGCTCGGAAGCTGAAGCAGCAAACGCACCTTGCGATTTTACCTACTGGGGCGAAGGAGCGAGAGAGAGAGAAAGAGGGCTGAAAAGCTCTACGGGTGTGCAAAGGTTACGCGTGAACATGGACCACCCGCCCATGTTGACTTTTGTCACTCAAGTCGTTTTTTCTAAAGAATCTTTGAAAGATGTATCTCTCCCCTCCTCTCTCTCTCTCTTTCTTTTTTCATCCCTCCTTTTTTCGCGAATTCTTCCATCTCTGTCTCTTTCTAACAGAAACCACCGGCCCCTCTCTCTCTCTCACGCAACTTCTCTCGACTCCTTGCTCCCAGACCCAGTTTTTCCTTCGACCTCTTGCCGCACCTCGGATTAAAAAGATCGGCTGCTCTTTGTCGCGGTGTTTGCCAACATTACGTCCGTTTGCTTTTTTTCCGTGCGGTTTTGTCACTGGAGCGTCAACCGCGAGTGTTCCGTCGCTCGTTTCATCCCTCGTCGAGTCAACCGCACGAGGACGCACGAGGGCACACTTACACAAAGTCCGCAAAGGGATGGTGCCGCCGTAAAAAAAAACGAGAGGTCGTGTACCGTGTTTCTTCGCGTTGAAGGATTTTCTGGACTACGAACTTTTTATCGAAAGCTGCCGATTTGTATTCGAGAACGCCATATATGAGTGGCTTCTCGCAGTGTACCGTCAAATGGGGTTACTTTAAGGCAGTAGTCTGCTTTAGAAGCCGAAAAAAAAGCGTTTTTTTCGGCAATTTTTTTGAAAGGGAAGGGAATGATTGCGGTAAACGAAATTTTGAGACGATAGTGTATTATATTCAAGCTTTAAAAAACAATTTTTGTTATTAAAAAATATTGAAATGTTTCAAAGTTGTAACGATTTTTCTGGGGCGCCTGGAGTCTGCACTTGTAAATCGGTGCCGGTGATGGAGGTCGTGCGATGCATCTGAAACAGTCGAACCAATTTTTTTTTTAGTTTTTATAAGTTCCTTTTCTATATGAACTAAAAAAATACCGAAGAAATGATGAAATTCCAAATTTTTTCGAAGTTTGAAAAAAAAATCACTTTTTTGAAAAAAAAAACAAATTCACTTTAAGTTGCATCACAAGTAATTTAAATAGTACTTTTGTCCAACGTTTTTTAGTTCAAATAGAAGATAATTTAATACTGAAGCTAGATCACTTTGATTTTTTTCGATCGGACATATATTGTTTTTGCTATCGCCGGCACCGTTTTCTAAAACTTGTGAAAATGAAAACTCGAGAAAACGGGCTTTAAAGTTTTCGGTCCAAAAAAATATAAGTTTTTGGATACTTACACTAATTAGATGTTAATCAGCTATCCCCGGGCCATACAATAATCCTTCCTCTTCTTCAAATCGATTTTTTGAAGCCTGTAAAGCAGACTGCTGCCTTAAATAGATTTTGGAAGTTTTTTGTAGGTAACTTTTTTTATCCTGAATTTCAACTTTTTTTGCTTCAATAGAACAATGTGTCCTTTGGCTATCAAATGTATAAGAAAATCGAGCCCCACCGGCAAAATATTAAATTGTAGAAAAAACAAGCTCCACAATTTTATAGATTTTTTTTTAAGTGTCAAAGTAACCTCGAGTGCGGTGTTTCTTTGACAAGACATTAAAATGCATCTTATGTCAAAGATTAAGGGTTACTATGACATAATTTTGATGAAAAAAATTAATATTTTATGCATTATACACGGAATTAAATTAAAAACAACGATTTTTTACAATTAAATTGTTGTCTTCGTTGAGAAAACGTTTTACATAAACATATCAAGTACTTAGGGTACTGGTATAGACACTTTATCAGTCTTATAATTATCATTACGATCGAAATCAACTTGAGCAACATCACAATCCACTCTAGCAACATTGTAATAAACTTGAGCAACAATAGAAAAAAAGTTAAAAAATAATTAGTCTGTGTCCGTATTTTGGCAAGCAAAGAGCAAGTGTCCGTATTTTGGCGCTCTGTTAAAGTAGCCCCAAAAACTGTCAAAGTTACGGGAGATTGGACACTCAAAAAGTCCTGTAGCTATTGACTGGGGACGAAAAAATGTCGGGGTCTTTTACTATAACAGGCCTGCATAAACTTGGGGCCAAAAAAACACGTCGATTTTCAATATTTTTTTTATTAGAGTAGTGCGATTACGAGGTTGGGATTTTACACACAACCGATTCATAGTCATGCCAAGTGTGCGTATCTTTTTTATTGAAAAATATTTGCAAATAATGAAGTTATTATTATCTAAACAATGTGCCGTCGTTGCTGCATGGCCAATAGGCGCAGGTGCTTCTGGCAACTAGAGTCATCTGAAGTGAAAAATAGAAAATGTACTTTTGGTTTGATGATAAACCTTTCGGATGACCAAATAGTTTTTGAAATTTTGAAAATTACGAAAATAGCGAGCTATGGAAAAAACGGCCGCGTTTTACCAACAAAACAACTTTAATAATTTATTGTTAACAAATGGATAAGCATATGAAAAAATCATGCGGCCATACGATAGAAAATGTCATAAACTATGCTTTGTCCAAATTTAAATCAATCGGGAGAATTAATTTTGAGATACGACTCACCCTGTTTCATAAAACAGAGTTTCGAGGAAAATGTTGACGAAAAACAAACGCAAATAAGAGGTTCTCCGTAGCGCAGTAGACAACCTTATCCTTCACAAAAATCGTCATAATTCGGTCTATTTTTCGAATTTTCACAAAATCTTTGTTCCAAATGCGTTAAGACACCAGGCTACAAACCTGTACAATAAAAAATGGATATTCCAAATTTTTAATCTATGCAGACCACCTATGTGGAAACGTGAACCTAATTTCAAGATCGACTTCACTTTTTGAATACGAACTCCTATTTTTAACGCTCCTCTTTCACTTATTCTTTAACCCAAACCCAACGACCTATCACGATCTTGGGATGACTTTGACAAACGAAAAAAGTCATGAAACGAGAATTAGCGTAAAGCGGATAATGATCCTGGTACCACCGAAAGAAAATAACCATTTTTATTAAATAACATTTTGAAAATGTTTTCCGTCAACCGTACAACAGTCTTCATATATAGTTTCAAAAAAATGCGCGCACCCTTACGATTTCCAGGGACTGACTCTGTACACATCACTTCGCGCGTACACAAAGTAGTGTCCGTTCGTCTGACAAAACGAATGATTTGTAGAAACGAGACTCCCGGAGTTTTGCCTCCTCAATAAAACGAAACTCGTTTTACACGTGGGCGAGGCCACCACCGGGCCAGCTTCTCCCGGTGGTTTTGTGCATAAGACCACAGGGGTGGTTTTTCCGCACGCGTGTTCACTTTAAACGTGTTTTTTTTCTTCCCTCTTCGTTCTCCTTCCACTTTCTTTGTGCATTCTCTCGTGTCACATGTTTCGCCTACGCATAAGTCAATATTGAGTGCACGTCACAGCACGGCGCCCTCATCTTCTTCTCGTTCGTAGGCTAAACGATTTTATTCTTCGAGCTTGTATATTGTGTAAGGCGCGCTCGACGAGGCACACGCCTCGATCGCGACGATGGCACACGCTGAAAAAACAAGGGGTGGGAATGGGGGTGAAGAGTGAAAAGTTTGAACGTCAAGTTTACTCAGCTTTCCGAGTCTTCGAACTGCGTCCAGAAGTCTTGTCCTAGAGAAAAAGCGCACTTTTATGGTGAATACTCAACGAGCTATGCTATTTACTCTCTTTTTGTAATTCCTGATGTCCCTCGTACGCTTTTACGTAGCACAGCGCATGGCACAGCGCGGAGCACAGCGCGAAGCATAGCGCGTGATAGCGCAAAGCATAGCGCGAACCACAGCGCGAAGCAAAGCGCGAACCACAGCGCGAGGTGCAGCGCGGATCATAGCGCGTGGTAAAGCGCAAACCACAGCGCGTAGCATAGCTCATGGCACAGCAAGAACCACATCATATGGCACAGCGCGTAGCACAGCGCACTGCACAGCGCGAACCACAGCGCGAATCACAGCGCGTGCTACAGCACGTGGCACAGCGCGAACCACAGGGCATGACATAGCGCGTACGACAGGACATGGCACAGCGCGTAGCACAGCACGAACCACAACGCGTCATACAGCGCTTAGCACAGCTCATAGCACAGCAAGAACCACCTCATATGGCACAGCGCGGACCACAGCGCGAACCAAAGAGCGAATCACAACGCGTGCCACAGCACGTGACACAGCGCGTATCACAGGACATGGCACAGCGTGTAGCACAGCGCATGGTACAGCGCGTATCACAACGCGTGGTATAGCGCGTAGCACAACGCGTGGTACAGCGCGTAGCACAACGCGTGGTACAGCGCGTAGTACAGCTCATAGCACAGCAAGAAACACATCATATGGCACAGCGCGGAGCACAGCGCGGACCACAGCGCGAACCACAGAGCGAATCACAACGCGTGCTACAGCACGTGACACAGCGCGTACCACAGGACATGGCACAGCGTATAGCACAGCGCATGGTACAGCGCGTAGCACAGCGCGTGGTACCGCGCGTAGCACAACGCGTGGTACAGCGCGTAGCACAGCTCATAGCACAGCGGGAACCACATCATATGGCACAGCGCATAGCACAGCGCGGACCACAGCGCGAACCACAGCGCGATGTACAACACGTGGCACAGCGCAAACCACAGTGCGAACCACAGAGCATGATACAGCGCGTGCCACAGGGCATGGCACAGCGCGTAGCAAAGCGCGAACCACAGCGCGTAGCATAGCGCGTGGTACAGCGCGAATCACAGCGCGTGGTACAGCACGTAGCACAGCGCGTAGTACAACAGTGGCACAGCGCGAACCACAGCACATGGCACAGCGCGTAGCACAGCGCGAAGCATAGCGCGCTATTCGTGGAGCGGTTTATTGTGATAATACGCGATGGGGAGGAAAAAAGAGAGAGAGAGAAGAGAGATATGTATTTATACGTGGGCATCCGCGCGTTCAGCAAGTGGACAATGAGATCGTCCGTCCAAAAGAGGAGACAGACGGCACGCATTGTCGGTCGAAAAGGAAACAAGCGACGGAACATCGATAGGGAAAAACGCGACCGCGCGGATCAAGAAGCAGAAAGTAAAGAGATGTAAGGAAAAAAGGAGATAGATATCCAGAGAGAGAGAGAAAGAGAAAACGAGAGATCCCCGAGCACCTGGCCAAGGAAGATCGAGTCTCTTTTTCTTCCCGCAGCTTTGACTTCTTCTTTCATCCTTCCGCTTTCGTTCTTCTACTTCTTATTCAAGCGAGACCAAGAAAGCGAGCCAGATAGAGAGAGAGACAGACAGAACTGACGCAGCTTTAACAAATCTGAGATACAAATTATCGTGGGCCAAAGCGTCAGGGATTCTCCCTCTTCGAGGTAAACATAAAAAAACACATATAGAAGATAATAAAAAGATCGCTGCGCTTGAAGATGGCAGACACGCTCTCCAGATTTCTGGTCTCTCTCTCTCTCTCTCTCTCTCTCTCTCTCTCTCTCTCTCTCTCTCTGCTAGGAAAAACCGCAAATCACCTTTTACCCTGCTCCCTCCCCGGCCTTCGGCGTCGTGCCTTTCGGTCATTCCGCGTTTCTCATTCTTACCTTCTTATTTTCTACCTTCTTTTACGTTCCGTTTTCTCAGCGTTGATTTTTGCCACGTGTGTGCATCGCTCTCGGTTGGACGCGGTGCGCGATCCTGACGCGAGAGAGATCGCGCGGTGCCTCACGGCGAACGATCCTCGAACGTGTGCGCGCGTTTGCCCCCGCGGGGAGGGCAAGCAAAAAATTCCAAATGGCGCGCGCGCTCGCACGCCGCACCGACTAACGAGCCGCCCTTCTTTTGCCGCGGGGACAAACCTGAGAGCCGACCAATGTGTGTGCATTCGAAAGAGAGAGAGGGAGAATCCTTTTCTATCGAGAGAGAGAATTCTATCCCGGCACGTTTCGCGAATACTGAGAGCTTTTGGATCGGCGCGCACTTGGCAAAAATCGATACCCGAGTAATGAGCGACGATCAAAGCGTTTATGACGAAAAAAAAAACCAGTCGAGTATGTGTCCCAAGGAGGATCAACGTAGAGCCCCAGTCTAGGTATATTTTTTCAATTTTTTTTTTGCCTGAGCCAACACTTGGATGGGTAAACGCAACTGAAAGTCGGTGAAAGTATAGCGGTCCTGTATCGGCACGGGTTTTCCGCAGTTTCCCTGTGCCCTCGTGCGAATGCGATACATTAGTGATTGGAAAACGATGGGGGCAACACTCTGGGGCGTCACCCACACTGAGAAAAAAAATCATTCATCCAATATCATTGGTGTTATTGAAAGAAATTTCGTTGATTCAATTATAAAATTGTTGGTGTAAATAATCGGATTTATTAGTCTAAACAAAACGCTATTGACTTTAATAACATGATCAAATTAAAAGTTTTTTTTTCGCTCAAAAGATATATAGTTTTGAATGCATTTTCTGCAATGAACGAACAAAGCGTTTCAATTCATAACATGAATATTGTTGATTCGAGTACACAAGAAAAATTGAATTTCGCTCGTTTGATTCAGATAAAATATCTATTGAGTAAATATGTTATTTTTTACACCATATCCGATATTGATTTTCGAGTACATTATTCGTTGAAATGTGATATTTTATTTTTATTGAAAAATATTAAGCAAATGTCTGAATTGGTTAAAAAAATAATGCGAAAATAAAATTTGTTTCTTGCGCATTTGGTTGACAAAATGCAACCAAATCATGGCCGAGCGCAACCGAAATTATAAGTGTGAGGAAACTCGTAGTTCTCGGAGTAACCGCTAGAAGCCGCACGCGCGCTCGTTTCTCGTAAGCGTAGCGCGAACCGAAAATCTACTTAAACGCCGGAGAAACTGTACAGAATATCGCTTCTTGGCCTGTGGCTAAGATCAAAGTGTAGGATCTATTCGTATCAGTTGAATATCTGATATTTTCTCCACCATTATCGTGGATGTTCATTCTAATGCTCACTTTTTATTTAAGATTTAAAACAAATTGAAAAACTTGCGTCTCGTGGCAATTTCGTTTTGATGTAGTAAAGAAAAAATGCATTCTATTGAATATATTTTTGTACGAAATAAAAAATGTTGTAGCAACCGCTTAATTATTTCATCCATACATCTACTGATTGTGTATAGAATGAATCCAATAGAATATGATTTTATTTGAAGGATAATGTAGATATTCAGAGAACAGAAGAGATTTTCAAATAAAATAATGTGTTATTTGAATCAATCACATTTTCCAATATTTTATAGTATTGTAACAATCTCATATATCGGTGGCACTCCGCGATCAGACATTTATTTGAATCAACCAATATATTTTTTCATTCAATTGGTTTTTTTTCTCAGTGCAGGAACTGGAAAAGGGTGAAGTGATGAGCGTAGGGTGAAACGGAACGGGATCGTATAAACCTGTAGGCCTCGAGCAGGAACATCCCGAGTAAAAATGAATATATATAATCATATATGATTGTATGTTAATTGATCACATACAATTGTATACAATTGTATATGATCAATTAATATACAATCATATATGATTATATAAATTGTTGTATTATGGAATAGTACGACGAATTATGGGACCTGACTTTCGGTCAATCCAGACCCTGCAGTGTTAAAAATTCCAATCCCGAGTAAAAATGAATATATATAATCATATATGATTGTATATTAATTGATCATATACAATTGTATACAAAAATTGGCCCGATAGAATTTTATATATTTGTATATAAACGTATACAATTGTATACAATTGCATACCTTTATATACAAATATATAAAATTCTATCGGACCAATTTTTGTATACAATTGTATATGATCAATTAATATACAATCATATATGATTATATATATTCATGTTTACCCGGGATTGGAAATATTTGTATATATTTTGATTATAATTCATCAATAATCCGTCCGCAATGTTCAGTGGAAAGTGCTTTGGAATTACACAATTCCCTTTGGGATCTGCTCCATTCAGTGACGATTATTCGACCGAGAAGAGCTTGAAAATGGCCGACACGGATTTCACAGATCGGCTGATCGACCGAAAAATTTCAAACGCCCTCTCGAGTTTGGGAGATGCAAAAAATAAATATCAATGCAACTGCAACGATTCGCTTGTATTGACTCGCTACTCGTGCAGACATTTGTTGGAGAGCCCCCGAATCCTACCACAGCCCTATAAGGATTTGATAGGGACGCCGCACGTAGAGAGTCCACATTGGAATCCAAGTCGACCCCCCCCCTCCCCTATTTCCTAGTTGACGTGGTTTGAGAATTTTTTACTTGGCATTCTCTACCGGAATTTGTTGAAGCTCTCAAACAAAAATATTCTTTCACGATCCCGTGCACAAATTTGTTGGACTGTCCCAAAATGCACCCACATCTCTATAGGGATGTGTTCGAGGTTCCGCACTGTTCCCCGATGAACGCCGTTTGAGAATTCTCACCACGTTCAAATCGAAAATATGTGAAAAGTCACGGGAAAAAAATCGACGTGTTAAAACATAACCTGCACGCTTCGTGAGCGTGTATGTGTGTGGTGATATTATGTCAAAGTGCAGTGAAATGAATAACAAACGATAACTACATTGGATTTTCAGAGATGCGATTCAAATCGATTTTTAAGATATACTTTTTTAAGCGATTAATACTTTTTTAAGATCAACTCATGCTGTATATCTATATATTAGGACGTTGAATGAGTTCTTGCTGTTTTCCAACAGATGGCGTTACCAGAACTGCGTGCGTGTAGGTTAAGATGACAACGCGTCTATAAAGAAGTATTATAATCAAGCTTGGAATTCAGTGTGTGTCATTTCGCCGAAGGGTAAACAATTGTTTTTTTTTTTTTGTTAAACGTGTCAAATTTCGTGCCAAAAAGAGTATTTGTGAAGAATTTTACTTCACTACTTTATTCAAGAACAATCTGCAGCTGAAGCAGATTGTTTTTCAACGTTTTTTAAAGAGATTGGATTAGACGCTTCAAAAATAATTATTTTGATGTGTTGAATTGGAGGCATTACTTCATGAAGACTCATGTCAGACGCTAGCTGAACTTGCAGAATCGTTAGGATGAGTTGACCACACAATGTGTTTCGAAAATGTTTCGAAACAGTTTCGAAACATTCTAAAGCATTAGGAATGTCGTTTTAAATGAATCATTAATTTTCACGAAAAAACAGCGAGAACTCGTTAACATCCCAAAATATTGTTTAGAAAATTCAACGTACAGAATGCGATGGGATCCATCAAGGATCGTATCGGATTTTGTTCCACAATCTGGGAACCCTTTAGGATTAAAATTAAATTCCAATGGAGAATCCCGATTAGAATCCAACGTACGATTTAACGTGCGTGACGTTTTAAGGTTGTTATGGGGTTAAGTCAACATGTTACCACCGAGCTGAATTTATTTCTGGACCTTTATAACCTCTTTGCTGATCATCCTGTGCAGTTTGAATACGATCCACAGTACCATTTTTTAGACAAAAAAATCGGCAACTCGGCATTTAGACAAAAGACGGCTAAACCCCATAACAACCTTAATATAGCGATCCAATGCGATGACCCATTGGATGCCTATCGCGAAGTGAGGACAACTATAGGGATCCAATTGGACCACGACAATTTCCGCACGGGTGAGTGGGACTTTCACGTATTTCCGATTTTCAAACCAAACAAGAACAGACCACTCATCACGCGAACGAGCGAAAGACCTGTGTGTCAAGTGCGGAGATCGGGTGTGAAAAATTCTGGATAACTGCAGTTCGCCACTGTCGGACTCCTCTTGTTGCGCACGAGGACACGGAGCAAGCATTCTAACGGACGGGTGCCAACTCTCATGCCTCTTTCGAGAGGCAAAGAGGGATACCGAGAGACCGAGAGAGGAGAACAGGAGGACGAATAGAAGGAAAAAAGGAAGATAAAGTCACCGAGACTCGCCGGAGGACATAATTTAGACGGGTGAACATAAGAGCGTCAGGTTCGTTGCTTATGTGGTGAAAAAAAGGAGCGGGTAGCGACAGCATTAGTAGCTAAGTGGGACTCTACGTTATCCTATACCTTTCTGAAAATCATGCGAGGCTCGACGTGTATTTGCCTCTCTCTCTCTCTCTCTCTCTCTCTCTCTCTTTTTCTCGCTTTCACAAAGAAGAATAAGTAGTTCCGGAGATAAAGAGAAGAGAGAAAGAAAAGTGACATGCAGCAAGCGAGAGCGGAGAGAGAGATTAAAGTAAAGAGAACTTGGACATTCAAAGCCAAGTGTTTGGGTTTATGACCGCGCGCTCGCGTGTGTGCGGACGCAGAGCGGCGAAAAATATAAGCGAAACAAGAAGCCCAGAGAGAGAGAGAGAGAGAATGCTTGCGCGGAGACACCGTGTTGTATTTCCAAAAGCGATCATTATCTCAGAGTTTCTGCCGGGCGGCAAAAACCGCCCGCACGCTGCGAAACATCAGGAATATAAGCAGACCTGGCGGGATTACG
This sequence comes from Ophion ellenae, assembly GCA_963210295.1. Lineage (NCBI taxonomy): Eukaryota > Metazoa > Arthropoda > Insecta > Hymenoptera > Ichneumonidae > Ophion > Ophion ellenae. The sequence continues at coordinate 40,390,007 of OY723392.1, forward strand.
ATCTCCCGAGTACGCGCGCGGCTCGCATCCGCGCGTCGTCCTTATGTGCATTTGTGCCAAACGAGTGCGAACCTCTCGGCTTATATCGCTCACGTCAGTACGTACAATAGTACGCGAGAAAAATCGGGATGGCGCTCCCCGTTGCCCCACTTGGGGCGCCATCTCTCCGGGGCGATTCCTAATACACGGGAAGACTAGTAGAATCCGTTGGTGAAGATGCTGGAAAAAGCGACCGCGAGACTGTTCTCTTTCGTTTTCAAGGGGATGTACAAGGTCAACATAACCTCACAAATTTTCCAACCCAATTTTCTCATAGATGGCTAATTTCTTTAGGAAAAACAACGCATGAGGATCTGGAGAATTCCCTGACGCAGAGCTTGATGATTTCCTTTTACCCTAAATATTAATCATCGTTGAGAAATCTCTGTTCGAAAATTTCACCTATCTCTCTCGCTCTCATATGTCACGTGGTACATCTTCGGGATCGTCCATTAATCACGTGAGGTTTTTTGGCCACTGTGTGAGCCCCCCCCCCCCCCCCCCCCCCCCTCGCCCATGGTAATGTGGGGTCGTCTATAATTTACGTGAGGCTCAAATAGGGGGGGGGAGGATTTGGATAACAGAAACCTCACCACATATCACCATGAGGAAGGGGGGGGGCCTAAAAAGTGGCCAAAAAACCTCACGTGATTAATGGACGATCCCTTCTACTTCGCCTTAAGCGCGTCAGTGCTGTTCAATGAGGGATGACACTGGCCCAGAGGGGTAGGTAAAAAAACGACTTTTCCGTACCTTTTACACAAGTTTAGGGTTTTAAAAAGAGGGCAATAGGCATCGTAAAGTAACTGCTTTCTTACGTAACTTTAGCTACTAGACTTTCATTGGCGAACTCAAGGATTGCAGCAAAACACGAACATCTACTATCCATTATCTAATATGGACCAATTGAGGTTAGACAGGAGATAATGGTCCTAGCCTCAATCAAATAAAGCTAGACTGTAGATGGAGTTTTTAACCTGAATAAATTGAGACTAGATAATAGATCATGTTCGTAAACGCAATAAATTAAGGTTAGATAAGAGATAATTTTCATAACCTCAATAAATTAAGGTTAGATAATGTTCGTAACCACAGTAAATTGAGGTTGGATAGTAGATAACGTTCCTAGCCTCAAAAAATTGAGGATATTGTTAATAATAATAAAGATTAATATAATGTTTTCAACTTCAATTACTTGAGGCTAGGTAATAAATCATCTTCCTAACCCCAATAAATTGAGGCTAGATAATAGGTCATGTTCGTAACCTCAATAAATTGAGGTTATTGTTAATAATAGGTTAATAATATATGTTAATAATTGTAAATAATACATATACATTGTTCCGACTTCATTAATAATGATAATAATGACAACATTAATAATAATAATGAACATAATGTTTTTAACTTCACAAATAACAATCATTAACCCTTTACACTCGAGAGGTGACTCTCGCTCACCCCTTACTATCTGAGTGAACAAGGCCTCGAGTCCCAAGGGTTCATAATAATAATAACAATATTAACAATAATAGAAATTTTTTCAACTTCAATAAAATGAGGTTAGGATGATAAATGTGGTTGTTGACCCCAATAATTGAGGCTATATAAAAGATATTGTATGTAACCGAAATAAATTGAGGTTAGATAATAGATAATGTTTCTAACCTCAATAAACTAAGGTGACTGTTAATAATAATAACAAATATGATTTTAGCTTCATTAATAACAATAATTACTAATTATTATAAATATAATGTTTTTCCCTATAATAAATTGAGGTTAAATGACAAATCATTTGTCTAACCCCAGTAAATTCAGGATAAATAATAGATCATGTTCCTAATCTCAATAAATAGCGGTCAAGCAGCCGATACAGTTTCTAACCTCGATTTATCGACATTAGATCAACTTCCTAGCATCAACTAGGCACAGCAACTAATTTCTCACAATCATACGAACCTATCGGCACATACGGAGTCCGGGCTCCTCCATTCCCCGTTTACACGAGCCACCATTTTGTTTCCCCAAGGACAAAGGGCTAAACTCGGAAACCGCGATTATACGAGATTCCACGAAGAAGCCGCGGCTCTCGAAAAAACGTTTTATCGAAATAGAAAAATATGACAATTAACGAGTGCCTCGATCCTCGTGATTATTCATGAACTCGCGCGCGCGCGCGGGCGAGGGCCTGGCCGATGAAAATCTCTAAGCCGCAAAAGATTCCACGAGTGTTATGCAGGTGCACTCGCGGGACGTGTTTTTTCTTCGGAAGGCCAAGGTGGAAAAAGAAGAAGGAACGGTGAAGAGGATGCCGAGAGAGCGAGGGAAAGAGAAAGATGGAATTTCGGGCATTATCATAATCAGAAGGAACGCGTGGACAGAAAAGACGTTCTCAAGGATATCGAATGTCGACGGCTACGGCTTAACGAAAAGCAAGAAATTCTGTTTTCTTCTTCTTCTTTTTTTATTTCTCGCAAGGAGAGGAGAAAAAGAACGACGAAGAAGCGGAGGAGCGAAGAAGGCGGCGCTCTAGCGATGCTGGCCTGGCAGTGACATTTTCGTTAATGCCCAGGTCCGTTCAATTAATTAAGGCCAAAATGGTGGAAAACAGTTTTAAGCCATATCTCACGCACACACACGGTTCGTTTTGTTGGGAATACGTGTGGGATCGAACCTTCACACAAATACCCATGTATAAGACAACCGGTTCACCATTTTATCTCGGCGGTGGATTCCGGTCGTGTTGTGTTATAGAAGAGAAAGATAGAGCAAGTTTAAGTCGCGGGTGCCAGTGTGATTCTCTCTTGTTCGTTCTTTCTCCCCCTCTCTCTCTCTCTCTCTCACTCTCTCTTTTTCTCTCTCGCTCGGTCTCTTTCTCGGCATTACACACTTTGGAGAAGGAATCGTGGGGCGACTCACGAGTCCGCTCGTAAAGCAGATAAAGTCGCCGCCTACCAAAGGATCGACCGAAACCGGCAGCAAGGAACAGCAGCCCAGCAGCAGCAAAAGCAGCAGCTGTCCGTTGAGCCCGCCGGTATATACGAATCGGCAAAGCACCAACAGCCGCGACGATATTAGCCATGGCGCCGAAAAGTAGTGGGGCAGGAAAGTATAAATTTTAACGTTGAGATTAGATCGCGGCTCGGTCTTTATTCCGAGTCTCCTCTCTCCCTCTCTCTATCCGAATTCTTACCGATCCCTCCGCCATGCCTGACTCTCGAGTTTCCAGCCTCAAAAAAATTGGGAAAGTCGTTAAAAGCCGCCATTTCTTTTCGACCCCGGTGTCGCCCCCTTTCCCACCCAATCCTCCAACCGCAACTACCGCGTGTCCTTTCCGGACCCAAGAATTCTTCGGGTCCCGAGAAATCGCGTTGAGACGAAAAAAATCGGCCGTAAAGACGTCACATTCGCTCAGCATTTTTGACTGGATTGTCGGGAAAATCGCGGCCGATCAGACGCGATCGCTTGCTCCAAAATCGGCAGCCGATCTCTGCCGATCTTTTGCCGATTTTCCATGGACCATCAGCAATGCTGGAGAAGCAGAGGGAATCGACACTTCGCAATTGCAAGAGTCTTCCCGAGTCGAACTTTCAGCCTATTTTAAAGGCCTTTGATCCTATGTCAGCCTCACTTGAGTCTGTTTACTGCTAGAAGTCCTACTATGGGCTCCTAACATGCTCTTTCTTTGCTGCTTACCTCCTGCATAGGCCCTTATACTCCTACCTAACCTGGCTGAAGTCCCTGCAGCTCCTCTTTTGCTGCTAAAAGTCCTACTATGGGTCCTAACATGCCCTTCCTTTGCTGCTTACCTCCTGCATAGGCCCTTATACTCCTACCTAACCTAGCTGAAGTCGTTGCTGCTCCTCTTTTAATTGCGTTTCGACCTATCGCGCATTTGGCTGTTTCGACGAAACGAGGGTGGGGATGGTCGCATTCGAAAGAGCGGGTCTGATAGTTTTCAGTAACCGTCATGCGTTGGACTAAGTAGGACCGCGCGTTCGTCGTAGAGGCCTACTTTTCCAATGGCCTTTCCATTATCTCCACCCAGCGAACCTTTCGCATTCGCTTCAAACTTGCCCCTGCAGCTCCAGCAACTCGCCAAAGTGGAAGAAATGGATCTTAGGCAAAGAGTTACAATATTTTTGATAGGCATTGCCCTCACGTATGCATGTATACGCGGATCCCTATAGCAGGCACGCATGCATACGTATAGGTGCTAGTATACGTGAGTTGGTGTATGCTTAGGCACGTATGTGTGCGGGTATATACGTGTGTCTACGCATGTGCCAATCGACGTCCCCCTTAACGCCTGCAAGTGGAGAAACGGGAAATTTGTTCCCGTTCTAGGCGTTAAGTAGGAGCTCATTTTATATTGAATACGAAGCTACTTTACTGCCTTTATCTCCTGCCACTGTGAGGATCTGGAGGGGCGAAATAGGCTGAAAATTTCGACTCTGGTTGACCTCGAAACTTTCTTCTTTGTTCGCTGTTTTTATTACTTTTTTACACGGCGCCGGAAACGAGCCATTTTTTTCCGCCGATCGCGACGCGCAAACTTTTACGATCCATCGAGGGGGCGCTCGACGCATGTGGAATTAAATTATGTATGCAGTTTATGGTTTTTCGAGTACAGCTCGCGGAGGAGTAGGGGCAATCGAAGAAAGCGAGAGGGATAAAGGTGAACGATTTTATTATACGAGCCACTTTTGCCGAGACCGCTTGGGTTGATTTAAATTTCCAAAAAATCGAGGACAGGGACCGCCCGGCGTGCGCTCATGTACGCCATATTTGGTACCCGACGTACACGCTTAGTTCACCCTACCCCCGCGCACTTTTATCCCCTGCAGCTCCACTGCCCGCGCCTTTCCTTCTCACCGCGATTCTCAACCGACACCGCGTGACATTTTTATTCCGAGCGATTGCCGAGTCTCGTCGTTAAATACCAAAGTCGGCTCGAGACCGAGATGCGAAAAAATCGACGAGTTCACAGTTTTAATCGCTAACGGCGGGGACCTCTCGCCGCGTCGTCCACCATTTTTGGTAGGATAAATAATCCAAGAAGCAGACGCAACGCCGATTGCCAGCGTGACTCGGGACACTCGGGCGCACATTTTTAGGAGCGAACACATTTCCCCGAGGCTCATTATGGGGACACAATTAAGAGGGTCCTCGTTGAGATGCGGTCGGATCGACCTGTCGTGAGGTTTTGTTCTTCTTTTTTTTGTTTTTTTTTTTTCTTTCTTACGAACGTACGCCGCAAGTCGTATCACGTGATTGGAATAGGATAACTTTTGAAATAATTTTCCGCTTGTTTTGCGCTAAAGGGAAGATCGATGTATCGAGTTTATTGTTGGGGGGACAAATGACGGTCGGAGCAAATAAGGGCTGGATGTTGCGAGGTTCTTGACGGACCGGATAGTGCTGCCATCTTCTCGTGAATTTAACGGCCGGACATGTAATGGCACACTTGTTGAATATCCGACGGCGTTGGCCGGAGTCAATACTCGGATGGGTGACCGCTCAGCCATTGAAAATTAAAACTATGGAAATATTTGAAACGCTGGAAATATCGAAAATATTCAATGTAAAGTAAATTTATTATTTCGTATGGATAAATACGAATAATGATAATTTATGAAGTATTTTATCATGATAATACTAATTTATAAAGTGTCTTTTATCTGACCTTAAGAAAGTAAGGTTGGATGTTAGGATAGAAAAAATAAACGATGCTTTTTACCTCAAGGAATTGAGGGTAGATGATAGAGAATGTTTGTAGCCTCAAAAAATTGAGGTTAGACGATATATCATGTTCTGAACCTTAATAAATTGAGGTTAGATAATACATAACATTCGTAGCCTCAATAATGTGAGTTTAGATAATAGATAATGTTCGCAATCTCAATACATAAATTAAAGTTAGATGATAGATAATGTTCCGAACCTCAATGAATTAAGGTCAGGTTATAGATAATGTTCGTAATCTCGATAAATTGAGGTTAGATGATAGATAATGTTTCTAACCTCAATAAATTAAAGTTAGACGATAGATAATGTTCTTAACCTCAATAAATTAAGGTCAGATACTAGATAATGTTCTTAAGCTCATTAAATTAAGGTCAGCTACTAGATAATGTTCTTAACCTCAATGAATTAAGGTCAGATACTATATAATGTTCCTAACCTTAATGAAAGGAGGTTAAATAATATATGATGTTCCTAACCTCAATAAATTGACGTCAGGTTATGAATAATGTTTCTACACATAATAAATTGAGGTAGGGAAAGAAATAATGTTCGTAATCTCAATGAATTAAGGGTAGGAGATAGTTAATGTTCCGAACCTCAATAAAATAATGTTAGGCAATAGTTAACGCTCCTAACCTTAATAAATTGAGGTTAGGTAATGGATAATGTCCCTAAGTTCTATAAATTGACGTCAGGGAATAGTTAATGTTTCTAAGCACGATAAATTAACATAAGTTAATAAATAATGATTGTAATCTCAATAAATTAAGGTTAAACGATAGTTAATGTCCCGACCCTTAATAAATTCAGGTCAGATGATACATAACGTTCCTATTCTCAATTGACGTCAGGTGATAGATAACGTTCCTAACCGTAATAAATTGAGGTTCGATAATAGATAATGTCCCTAACCTCAATAAGTTGCCGTTAGGTAAAAATGTTTCTAACCTCAATAAATTGAGGTCAGATTATAAATCGTTTTTCATAACCGCATCCGCACATCACCTCAACCATTGCAAAGTGAAACTTTATAGAAATATTGAAAACAGTGAAAATATCGAAATATTTCAATATAAAATAAATTTAGTCAATATAATGTTTGCAAATATATTGAATTTCTTATTCAAAAATAATAATATAAACATTTTTTAACTCTCAATTATTTACGACAACTGAGTTCCAAGTAGAACATTTTTAATACGAAGATCGGGTGTTTTTATCAGCTATCATTTTTTTCCAATGCAGAGCCTAACCTCAATAAGGTGCCGTTAGATAATGTTTCTAACCTCAATAAATTGAGGTCAGGTAATGAATCATTTACATAACCTCATCCTTACATCATCGCAACCATTGCAAATTGAAACTCCATAGAGATATTAAAAACAGAAAAAATATCAAAATATTTTAATATGAAATAAATTTAGTGATCATAATGTTGGCAAATATATCGAATTTTTTTTTCAAAAGTTGTAATACAAATTTTTCTAATCGCCATTATTTACGACAATTGACCTCGAAATAGAACGTTTTTAATATACAGATCGTGTATTTTTTATCAGTTATCATTTTTTTCCGATGCAGAGCCATACGATAATTTCTTTTTTTTTCTCCCGCCCAACTTTGGGTCAACGTTCGCTGTCTCGTCTCGTATCCATATACACGAGTAAAATTCGCGATGCGGTAACATGAAACGCGCCGATGTTCCCGCAGTACATAGAACGCGAGATGAACGTGAAATCGACCGGGTAATAACTCGCTCGCGCGACGCCATCGTCGTTCTCGACCTGGTCAAACGATTACGCTGCTTTCATTGCTCCCTTCTCTCCCTATGGTCCGTACGAATACGGACGATGACGCGCGCGCGCGTTGTACAAGCCGCCCAGCAAAGTGGCCAGTTTATTATCGTAAATGCGAAATCAATCGATCGAATAAAAAATGTAAACGCCGAGGATCTGCCCCGAAGAAAGTACATGGCGGCTTGGGTCCGAATATTCTCGAACAAAATGAATTTCTAGGGAAAAAATGTGTGTGTACATATAAATAGTGCCCCTTCGATAAGTAAAATAAAATCAAATCAATAGCAAGTAAAATGACATGTATTGAGATCACAAGCCCAACGTCTATTTGCAAATACGTATTGAATTAAAAACGGTACGTAAGAGAGTATAAAATTTTATTCGTTTTTAATGATAACAGAGAAGAGGGAAAGAAAAATAATGAAAGAGCAAGAAAATGGGAATGAATAATAATTAATTAAAAAACAAGTAAATCATCAGTAAGATTATAATTGGCAGCCAGGAAAAAGAACTATCAAAAATGAATGTCCATTTTGTATGCAGATATTTTTAATGAATAAGTAATTAATAAGAGATGTGTCAAAAAATGTAATGGAATATTGTGTCTTTAGCGAAAAATGGATAATTAAGTAATCCAGTGTGTGTATGCGTATATAATATACGTATGTAAATTATACACTGAGAGAAATGTATGGTGTTTCAATCATATTTTAACTATTTTTTATATTCCCCTGAGTGGACAATAATATTATATTGATATTTAAACAGTTGCATAAACTATGCATATACCTCAACCGCAACCACTGTCCAGGTAAGAATTGACGATGAAAAAAGGGCTCGCCAAGCTCTGAAACAAGGCTCACATTTTTTTAATTCAGACTGAGCACCAGCCTGATTTCAGGCCTAGCTGAACCCCTGAATGATAACGCGGTTTCAGGCTGTTGCACACAGGCTTGACCAAAGGCTGGTAGAAAAGCCTGTACTACGGCTGAAACGACGAAACAAGGTTCAAAACGAGCCTTAATGAAGCCTTCACGAGCATTTATGACGGAGCTTATCCCAAACTCTTCTCGAGGCTATATGAGGCCTGTTTTTAGTTTCCTATATTCTACATTGGGGTAAATTTAATAAATTTGTAAAGAATTCATTTTATTTATTATATATATTTATTATTCATTATATTATTTGTTATGAAATATATATAAAATATTTTAAACACAATACTTTATTTTATTTATTGTTTATGGGACACGTAATACACAGAGTGTACGCAAACCCCAGAGAGTGAGTATATACGAAATGTGTATGTGACGAGAAAAAAACTTTTTTGTGTACCTCATAAATATCGATAAGAGAATATGTTTAAATGTTCTGCCCTGCCTCCTTCGCGTTCGTTTCTCGTGCCTTCGCACCCGACAAATTTATTGCTAATTTTTTTTTCATAAAAATACAGAAAAAATATAATTTAAAATTTATTTTATTTTATCACAACCTGAAACAAGCCTGCATCCAGCCTTGATTTTTTAGCCCTAAAATTCACTGGCTGAATAAAGCTTGAAATAACCCTGACTTTAGGCTAAGCAGCCTTGGTTCCAGGCTGCTCCAAACGATGCAATGAAACCTGGCCCAGGTCTGTCTCACTCAGGCTCGGTGAAACAAGGCTCGCACAGGTTTGTTTCCATCGTCAGCCTTTTGATTCCCTACCTGGGTGATCTTACAAGCATACATTGAGTGTTCAATGTAGTGTAAAATAGTAGGTTTCCATAAAATGGATACCTCCGGACACTATAAAAAATGTACTCCCCCAAAATCCTGATAGTGAACAGGACTAAAATAGATGCATTGATTAAAAATGTTGCTTGTGATTTGCGACGATGCTTATAGTGATTTGTACCATATTATATGACAGGTCCTGCTATATGCACATTTATGTGTGTCTTGCAATAACAGCAGGTGAACTACAAGAAGACGAATTGAACTGATATCCTATTTTCCCAATGCAACAAACGTACTATGTAACAGACACGCGTAATTCTTGAAACTACTAAGCCTAATGATTTACGTCTTCGCTATAAGCAAACATAACCATAATTGTTTCGTACAGTCACTTTTCATGAGGTCTTATTACAAATTATTCTCGACAAACGTTAACGCTAGCCATATGAATTGTACAAACTTGAATAGAATAGTAGAAGTTTGGCCTCAACATAACCTACTGTACATAATCTGTACCTACCTAATAACATTAGTATTTGTGCACCGATTTCGCGATAGCACTGAATCAACCATATCTATATTGTCAAGTCTATTAAGGGGTTACGTGGGTTTGAAAACTTCAAAAAAACCATTTTTTAAATATTATTATCTAATAGTACAATATGTGTAGAATATTAGTATTTGCTCCAATTGCAAATGATTCACGCCTTCGATATAAGTAAACATAATCCCAATTTTTTTTCGAATAGTCACTTTTCATAAGGTCCTCTCACAAATTATACTCGATAAACGTTAATGTTAACCATATGCATTGTACAAACTTGAATAGAATAGTAAAAGTTTGACCTGAACAAAACCTAACCTACAGTATACAACATTAGTATTCGTATGTCGATTTTGTGATAGCACTGAATTAACTATACTTATATTGACAAGTCTTTCACAATAGTTAATAATTATTTCGGGTATGATAGATAGTCAAACACGCCACCCAAATCACATATTGAGATATACTTTTCGCTTATTATTATATTAACCATATTATGATTGCAGTGTCAATAAACCATGGAGAATTCTACTATCCCCTCTTTTACCATAAACGCTTCTTCTAAATACCATAAACATTCCTCTCCGTAGAAAATTAATATTTTTCATTCTCCAAAAATTATACCAAGAACGCAATAAAATAATCAAAATAATGAATTGACTATTAAAATCGATTCTTGATCCATAGCGAGTGAAAAAAGTGTCCTCAAAATGAAAGAGTCCAACTATTTTCTCGCAACTACATTTATATTTAATAAATCCAAGTAAATGGTGTCTCATTCGAACCGGTCGTTTTAAATTGCCATTTTTTTGTGGCGAACATCCAGTACTAATCTTTGACAACTGGCATGGCGAAGTATTGAGCAAGTTATTGCAGACGAAGTTTCATGGGCGTGTTTCACCCTTTAGGGGAACTCGGGGCAAGACGAATACGCGGGGTAAGATGATCATAAGCCTAGCTACTAAACAGTGTGTACGAGCACAGTGTTCCCGTTGGAGTTTGGCGGGGCGGCGGGGAGGTGAATGAGTGTGAAAGTATCAACTGTAGCGGAAACAATATCGATTCTTTTGACAAAACGATCCAATTTTTGGTAGAGTTTACCATCGATTAAGTTCATTTGAGTTGCTGATATTGATTAGAGACAGGTAGGTAAACACAATGAAAGTACTAATTATTAAGGTCTTATATACGCAATTTCGCCGATTTTCGAAGGTACTTTTCTAGACGCGGTTAAAAAAAATGGGGCATATATTGACAACATTTCCTTTACAGATCATTTATGCACATGGTTAAGTATATGTAAAAAAAATCAGAAATATTAACAAATGGCGGACATATAACATAATAAGGCAATGTATTTTTTTGCGCGCGCGTTGATGTTGAAAGTTCTCAGCATCGATGTGGGTGTCTGAAAAAAAATGAACATTTTTATGATTGCATAATGAATGTATCTTCAGTGTGAGCCAACGATATTATTTTTTTTTAATTATTAAAATACAAATTCGAAACTTAAAATTTTTGTACTCAATTTTCTGTCGGTATGTTATTTTTCAAATTTGTTTGTGTCATTGGAATTTTTGTTTCTGTGCTTCACACGATAGGTGATGATACTTAGAATATGTTGTAAAAATTTCAAAGCGGTCTGGAGCTTCGTTCAAGAGTTAGAACTTTCACAAGGTTCAAAAAAGTGAATCGTGGAAAAACGCATTTGAAGTCTGCGGTCGGGAGCTCCGCGCGGTATCTATTATAAATGCAATCTTACCTTATTTTTGGAATTTTTCAGTTCTGTTGAGCTTAAAATATTCCTAACCGTTCAGTCTAATGGAATTAACATTTTTTTTTAATGAAATTTTTTGAAATTTTTCGGGTATATAAGGCCTTAATATAATAAGAACGGTTTGTCAGAAATTTTCAAAGTTATTGCGTGATTTTTTGTTAATTAGTTAACCGTCTAATGGAGCAAGATGAATACGAGCTATCGCAAAGCCACAATATTTTATAACGTATTACTATTTACGTTAGAAAGGGTGAAATGAAACTAGTAAAGCCTTTGGTTCCTCTTTAACCGGTGTTTCTACCAAGGGAAGCAAAAGAACTTACAAATGATTGAAATTATATGGAAGCAAGATTATTCGGACGAAATACTACAGAACTTAGACGATTGGCTTATCAAATTGCTGGTATTGAGAATAAAACCACTTCTATATGCGAAAGATGCCAATAATTCGTGTCCCATCGTTCTCCCAGCGCTGTTTCATCTTGGCCCGCATACGGGATTAGATGGGAAAAATAAAGGTGTCATTACAAATATATATCGCACGGTAACAACAAAAAAGACTGATTTTTTTCTTCCGAAATTAAAAGATTAATAAATGGTGAGTTTAAAACAATAATTACAGTTGACTGACTCATATATGTATTGTTTTATTTGAACATGACCCCGAGTTCTAGTATATAATTTGAAAAATACAATTAAAAAATGTGACACTTTCAAAAAATCGATTTTTTTTGGTTGCCTTTTTCGACAGTTTATACTTTCAAGAATATCATTTTCATTCATATAATTTATATCAATATCATTTTATCTTGCAAAAATCAATAGTTAAATCTGTAAACGCGTTTTTCTCGAAATAAGATTTTTCAAATTTGCTGGCATTGTAACTCAAAGAGCAATTATCCGATTGACTTGAAATTTGAACTCAGTACTCTTGAATATATTTACTCTACAATGACGTAGGATATTTTTGATTGGATGAAAATTGACGATTTGGCATTGAAAACGACCTTTTTATAGGCGAGAAAGCAGACTTTTTTCATAACTACGCCATTTTGTTAGATTTTGATATTTTTCGAAAATCCTACGTCATTGTACAGGAAATACCTTCCAGTTAATACCTTGCCAGAAGGCAGCGCATAAGTCGCTTGGATCTCAATATTTTTCTATGAAAAAGCTATGTACTATAGGTAAAAAAGAGCCGCATATATTCTTAGTTTTCCGAAACATTCAATTGAGTACTTTTCTTCCAAAAAATTCCCGAAAATCACCAAATTTTTTTGTGTTCACACGGGTATAGCCCCTTAAGGCGTTACCCCCACTTGTAGCGCAAAAAAAAGGCCTTTTTCATCAATTTTTTAAAACAAAACTACAAAACTTTTTTAATCGATCAATATACCATCTTAAACAACACATCTTGAAGAACTTTCAGTAATTTTTTTATTGAAAAATATTACATTGTTTAGTGGCAAATGGCCGTCAATGAAATAATGTTTTTATATACACGGTTTGCGGTGACCAACATTGCGGCGAAGTGGATCATCTGAAGAAAAAAAATGCGGCTGGATTTAGTCAAATATAAGTATAAACTAGTCTTTAATCGAAGGATTTTGAAAAATATTCATTTTTCACAAAATGGCGGACAGTCAAAGTTAATGGTTCGATTTTAACGAAAAAAAACGGCCGTTTTTTGGCTATAAAACGGCCATTTTTTTCGAAAAAGAAAATCGAACGATTAAAGAGTACATTTTTATGTATTAAATAAGCCTGCAAAATTTCAAGAAGATCGGTTCATTAGTGTTCGAGTAATCTTGGTCACCGACTTCAGAAATGCCATTTTGAGAAAAACGCGTTTAAAGTTTCTCTTTCAACGCTCTTCCAACGCGGATTCTTCTCTTTCAACGCTCATATCTCAGTCAATTTTGTTCGGATCGACTTGAAATTTTCAGGACATATTCTCAGATACTTGTACTTCAAAAAAATGCAATAAAAAAAATCGATTTTTTCAAAATCGCAAGTGGAGGTAACCCCTTAACGAAAGAACAAAATCGCGAAAATAAGGAGAGAGCAGTGAAAAAAAGAGAAAATAATTTTGTGAGAAGCCGTGTCCTCTTTTATACGATGGGGAAAAAAACACCGGCACCACTTTTTTCTTACCGTTTGCGTAATTTTTCACGAAATATTGCGAGCGCGGTGTAAAATGAATATTCCGTTAAACGCTCGCGGTGGAAACGCGTCGGGCGAAATACGCGGCCAATTTGAGAGGCTCCTCGCGCGGGGTTCTCGTCGGGACGGCGGGGTAATAATGCAATTATGCATCCATCGCGCGCCCGGTAATGCGTATCTTCGTGGACACTTGGGGCGAGCGCGATCTCATTAGCAGGCAATATTTTAATGGCAAATTGGCCACCCGACGTTTTTACGTGTGCCTATTCGACTGCGCGTGTGTAAGTGTGCGTATAGTTGGTGAACATTTGAACGAGGCGGTAAATTCGGCCCTCTCGGGGTGCTCAAAGATACGTTCACCTGCATGTGCCCCCCCCCCCCCCCCTCCCACCCGTGCCTCTCGTACGTTTAATCCGCAGAAAATTGCGAGCGCTGTGTCGGTACCCAATTATTGGCCGTTTGGTTGGGCAGAACGCCCACGGAAAATCAATTTTATCGGCGAACACGATCGCGTCTGGGCTCGATCGAGACTCGCGCGCACCGCGAAACATTTTCAATGTCGATGTTTCAATTTCGAAAAACAATTTTTACGTATGATGGACGTGCGTGCTCCAAATGAGTTGACTGTGGTTTTTTTCCATTTTACACGAAGGGGGAGGGGGGCCGAAATATTGGCAATAATTTGCAGTAGGGGTAGAAAAATCGATCCTTCCGTTGTTTTGTTTGGGTTTGGGTCCGTTAGGGAAATTTCCCGCATACTTCCGGTTTCGAATAGATGGAGAGGAGTCCTTGATGGCTTTTTTTATTGCATGCGTAGGTTTTTTAAGATTACCGTTCGGAATAAAATGGGAACGAGGCACCGAATAACCTGCTCGTCCTTGCTGTATGCGTGTGAGAAAGAAGAAGACACTGAATACTCCTATAAATATTGATTTTAGGTGAATAAAAAAGCGGAGACAAAATATGAAAGATTTTTTAAGATGTCGTTTGGGTCAGTTTTTAAAAGTAGATCGTTAACTTGATTTTATGACCTATAAAGTCGAGATGACTTTGGCATACCGAATAATTAATAAAATGGAATTTGGCTCGAGGCGGGTCAAGGAACGAGGTATTTACGGAAGCAAATGAGCATTTTTATTAACGGATTAAATCCAGCACGTGGCCGGAAAGAAGAGGAATTTTCGTGATTTTTTTGTCGGAAAACGTGTACAGATTTTCAATTTTTTTCCATTTAAGGGTATGATTTTGATTATCTTGTAGAATTTTTGTATTGAAAAATATTTATTGAGAAATTAATATTAAGGTATCGTGGTCCCCGATTATGAAAAAAGTAATTTAAGAAAACGGCATTTACAGTTCGCCGGTTCGCCGAATCTACCTATAAACTATAAATATCAAACGGAATAACTTAAAATTGTCAAGGAATATTTTCGAAATGTTATATTTTGAGAGTACTCCGAAAATCGATATTTTCAAAAATGTCAAGTAGGTGTAAGTCCTTAAGGCCTTAGGCCAGTCTAGAGGCCGAAAAAATAGGCTTTTTGGGGATTTTCTTTTCAGAAAAACTACAAAATCAATCGCGATTACAAAAAAGGGTGTTTGTCATACATATCAGTGACTGGATACAATAGTTTTTTTTTAGGCGTTACCCCCACTTGTAGCGCAAAAAAAGGCCTTTTTCATGAATTTTTTTAAAGAAAACTACAAAACTTTTTTAATCGATCAATATACCATCTTAAAGAACACATCTTGAAGAACTTTCAGTAATTTTTTTATTGAAAAATATTACATTGTTTAGTGGCAAATGGCCGTCACTGAAATAATGTTTTTATATACACGGTTTGCGGTGACCAACATTGCGGCGAAGTGAATCATCTGAAAAAAAAATGCGGATGGATTTAGTCAAATATAAGTATAAACTAGTCTTTAATCGAAGGATTTTAAAAAATATTCATTTTTCACAAAATGGCGGACAGTCAAAGTTAATGGTTCGATTTTAACGAAAAAAAAAACGGCCGTTTTTTGGCTATAAAACGGCCATTTTTTTCGAAAAAAAAAAACGAACGATTAGAGACTACATTTTCATGTATTAAATAAGCCTGCAAAATTTCAAGAAGATCGGTTCATTAGTGTTCGAATAATCTTGGTCACCTTCAAAAATGCCATTTTGAGAAAAACGCGTTTAAAGTTTCTCTTCAACGCTCTTTCAACGCGGATTCTTCTCTTTCAACGCTCATATCTCAGTCAATTTTGTTCGGATCGACTTGAAATTTTCAGGACATATTCTCAGATACTTATACTTCAAAAAAATGCTATAAAAAAAGCGATTTTTTCGAAATCGCAAGTGGGGGTAACCCCTTAAGCGATTAATTTCAAAATGGCGGCTGTGCAGCGTTTTTGCGATGACGTCTCCGTTTTTGCAGGATCCACGGCCGGACAAACAGCTCCTTTAATTTTTTAATTATAATGAGCCAATTAATTTTTTTCGATTGTATATAATAACTGCTATAGAAGTACGTAGGATTTTTTCGATATATTGATTTTTGGCCGAATGGCGCACTTCTAAAGTGGAAAGTGAAAAATTTGCCTAAAAAATCGTCGGATAATTGTTGATAACAAATGAACTATGCAATATAAAAAACAACCTACGTACTTCCATAGACAATGTATTTTTCAAGATATATTCAACATTTCAAGTGAGTCGGTGGAAAATTGTCTGAGTTATGTTTCCGGCCAACTTAAAAAATGCAGTTTTGAGATAAACACGTTTGAAGCTTTGAGTAGCTCGCTGCGGACCAGGCGGCCTTGTACTAAAATTCGAAAACCAAGTACTTAGAGATTTTTCCCGGCCATAATATTTTGGGACATCATTTTTGAGAAACTAGGGGACCATTAAAAAAAATCGATTTTTTGAAAATTATAGAGTGGCCTGAGCCCTTACATAATGGACTCAAACGGTTCGCCATCAAGGGCACAACATTTTTGGATACGACTTGTAAATGATGCGTGGACTCTGCAAAACGTTAATAATCTCCAAAAGTCTTTGATTCCCAGTGGCACACCCTGTATAAATACGATACGTTTCCATTGCCAGATCGGGAACGAAAAAAACCTATCAATCGACTCGACGCATTTAACACTCAGCCCGTAACTTAACGACGCGATAAAAAGAGTAATGAAGTAACAGTAAAAGAACTATGACGATTCAAAGCCGTTCCACTCGTTGGACGAAAGAACATCGTTAGCCGATAAAGTTAACGAATCAACCACGACAAATAAAAGATTTAGAATCATAATTAGAAAATCTGGTTTTTTCTTCCCCCTCGCCACGTCCTATTTTCAACCGATCTCCTGAGATCTGTAATTTCGACAATTTCCAAATTATACCAGTTTGCGTTTTTGTAAAATGGCACGCGTTGTGGACCAAAAAGGTCAGTGTACGAATTGCACATCGAAGACGAGAGCAAAAAAACGAAAACGAGACGGAAAAAGAAAGTTAAGAAAAAAAACGAGCGATCGTGGCAACCCACGAGAGCAGCACTCAATCCGCGTAATGGAATGACTTGATCGTTCCTCACTCGCACACGCAATCACGTACGCAGAGAGCAGTCATCTCCATAACTGCGCGCAAAGCGTTTGCATCGAGGCTCGAACGTGCGGCGCAAAGTCGAGGCACTTGCTGCAAGTACACGGGGAGCTCGAGGCCGAATCGGCCGAGTGCGATGAAAATTGGAAAACGCCACATACGAATCGAGTGCACTGCGAGAAACGTATGGTATTTTCAACCATGTTTTGACTACATTTTATATTTCCCTGAGGGGACAATAATATTCGATAGTCATAGTTACTGCCAAAAGTACACTGAGAAATAAAACCAATTGGCTCCAAAAAACTATATTGGTTGATTCAAATAAACGTCTGATCGCGGAGTGCCAACGATATATGAGATTGTCACAATACTATAATATATTGGAAAATGTGATTGATTCAAATAACATATTATTTTATTTGAAAATCTCTTCTGTTCTCCGAGTATCTACATTATCCTTCAAATAAAATTATATTCTATTGAAATCTTTCTACATACAATCCGTAGATGTATGGATGAAATAATTAAGCGGTTGCTACAACATTTTTTATTTCGTACAAAAATATAATCAATAGAATCAATTATTTCTTTACTACATCGAAACGAATATGCCACGGGACGTAAGTTTTTCAATTTGTTTTAAATCTTAAATAAAAAGTGAGCATTAGAATGATCATTCACGATAATAGTGGAGAGAATATCAGACATCCAATGGAATATCCATGGAGAGAATATCAAATTTTCAACTGATAAGAATAGATACTACACTTTGATCTTAGCCACAGGCCAAGAAGCGATACTCTTTAGCGTTTCTCCGGCGTTTAAGTAGATTTTCGGTTCGCGCTACTCTTACGAGAAACGAGTGCGCGTGCGGCTTCTAGCGGTTACTCCGAGAACTACGGGTTTCCTCACACTTATAATTTCGGTGGTGCTCGTCCGTGATTTGGTTGAATTTGTTCAACCAAATGCGCAAGAAACAAATTTTATTTTCGCATAATTTTTTCACCAATTCAGACATTCGCTTAATATTTTTCAATCAAAATAAAATATTAATTTTTTAACGAAAAATGTACTTGAAAATCAACATCGGATATGGTGAAAAAAATAAAATAACATTTACTCAATATAAATTTTATCTGAATCGAACGAGCGAAATTCAATTTTTCTTGTGTACTCGAATCAACAATATTCATGTTATGAATTGAAACGCTTTTTGTGTTCGTTGCAGAAAATACATTTAAATCTATATAATTTGTCCGCGATAATTTTTTAGATAGTTTCAATAATTATTGTTCTTGGCTAACAATATATCTTTTTAATAAAAAAAACGTTTAACTTTATCATGTTATGAAAGTCAATAGCGTTTTGTTTAGACTAATAAATCCGATTATTTACACCAACATTCCTCTGTTCCAAAACAACGGGTCATTACCCGTCGCCGCTGAAGTACTGTTAGAGCCAAAGATGCTCTCTTCGCTAAGCACGCCAGTGATAGCCAAAGGATTTTTCAATGGAAAAATCTATCACTGGCGTGCTTAGCGAAGAGAGCACCTTTGGCTCTAACAGTACTTCATTCAAGCCCGAAGACCTCGTCCATTTCTTCGACAAGTATTTTTGGTGTTTGTACCTACCTCGGACCTCGTCGCCGTAAAGTGGTGGATCCGCAAAGACGACGTTTGAATCAGCCGCTGGATTTTGCCAAACAAATTACGATGGTTAGATTTCAGAGTCATTCGCAAAGCGATCACTACGACATTTTCCCGATCAGGATTCGTACAGCCTTCTCGTTGCGCTGAACGGCAGTGTACCTCCAACTACCCATTTGGCAAACTAATCAAAGCTGTACACTAAAACGTTGAATGACCTTGATGGATATCTTTATCGTCTAGCACTCGGTGAAGACTTCATTTGAATCTACTGGTCTGATTTGGTGTATTTTTTCGGTCCAATCAATATTTCAGTACACGTAAACAAAAGTCCAATTGCTTGGAAGGAAGATACTCAAAACGAACCGTAGGGGCGGCTGGGGTCGATAGAAATACGGGTCAAATGAAACAAGTTGAATAACTCGAAGATTGTTATTGATAGCTTTGCATATCGGAACTTGTAGCTTAGTTCACGCCGCCGCTCCGAGAGCGTCGAACATTTTATGTGGGTGCATCGCTTTTTCGACACTAAAAGTAAGTCTTTTTTATTACTATTATTTTGCGTATTGCTCCAAAACTATTGTTCCTTCTTCAGCGTTCTTTACAATCATCATTACTGTGAATATCCTAGTGAGTTTATTGTGGTCAACACCTATCTACAACATTTAGGTTCTTTGTTATTTGATAAATTATTGGAAGCGAGGGTATGGGGGCAGTTGAAACGTGTTTCCATTGACCCCGAATAAACATTTTATGCGCAAGCAAGTTTTCCAACTCTTATTTTTCTTTTAGATGCCAAGAAACCGTTCGAACCTACGAACCGCGAAAGCTGCGATCTCGAAAATTATAAAAAGGCATATGAAGATGCCAAAAAATATAAATATTAAAACGCTAAATAGGGGTAGGAAAAGGGAAAGAGACTGGAGAGAAAGACCGCAGAAAACAGGCTACAAGAGTAAAAAAGAACCCTGAAGACTAAATGAGTCGGTCTCATTGAGTACCTTGCTAATGACAAAAACTATTCTCTGACTGATTATCTTTAGTAAATTAAAACTAGATAAGTAAAATAATATTGAAGCACCTCAATATGCCTTCGGTGATACCAAAACTGGAATGAAAAGCAACAAAACCGATTACTTTAATTAAAAGTGTATTTTATTCACAACAAACATACTTTATCACTTCATACACATCATTAACAGTACCTGGGTTTAGTAGAAACATCAGTTCAATCAGCTGAAAACACCTGTTTCAACTAACCCCAGGCACCGTTTCGATTGACCCCGACACAGGGTCAAATGAAACGTTTTCCAAGAGTTTTTAAACAGCTTCTACCTAAGTTCGGGCCATAGTAGAAGCAAAATCAATAATGCTATCATATAGCCAGATAATCCAGCTATAATTCAAGCCCATTACCAAACAGATAAGGTATAAAATGAAGTCACACTAACAGATTTTCTCAAAAACGTTCCAATTTAGCCCAATGTGGAGTACCAATTGTACTCCAGGTCCCCTACTATGTGGACCTGGAGTACTGAAAAGGTGCCACCACCTATGTGAACTTGGATGGAGCCTCTATCAATCTCATAACCACCTACCTCGAGCTCCAATCAGCATTAGCCTATGGCGAATGACAGCAAGTAGGTCTGTCCTACTAGCTCGACAACCAAATGGCCTACGCGATTCACAGATTCCGTCACTAAGTACCAACGCTAATTTTTCTCGTCTTTCGTGACCCATGGCTCTGTAATTTCCCATTCCTTGGCATCGTACATGGCGACACATTGCGGCGTACTCCAAGTCCTAGCAACCAAATGAAAAACTCTAATCCAATCCTCAGTGGATTCAAACGAATCATTTGCCTCGGTGTGGTCGAGTTGGCAGTGAATTGCCTGTATGGAGTGATGGCTCGACTTTCCTGGCTGATGGTCAGTGTGGGCTTCGCGTATGGGCGTTCACGAAGGATTCGCGAAGCGAGAGATGATCGAAGTATAATCTCGTGTCCTTCTCCCCCCCACCCCTCCCTCTCTCGATTCAGCCCGAAGGTGATTGCGCAAATCTGCTGCGAGAGGGGCGATCGATCGATCGCGAGAACGATAGATCGTTCGTTGTGGACACAGAGAGTCGAAAAGGCATCTCGCACGATAAAGCAATAATATTCGTATATATTTATGGCTCGTACGCTCGTGAACGAGTGAACGAGAGAGAGCCAGAGAGAGAGAGAGAGAGACATTGATCCACTCAACGTTCATTTTTTCCTCTTCGCGAATAATAAACCTCGAACCGATAAATTCGGGATCGAATATACAACTCCATTTTTGTTTCTTCTTTGCCCCTCGGAAATTACAAGCCTCGCCAAACGATAAATTTGTAATCGAAGACCATATACATATACATATATACACACACACACACACACACACACACACACACACACACACACACACACACACACACACACACATATATATATATATATATATATATATATATCTCTCGTTTCGCGCTCCCCAGGCGAATTACACACCTCGCGAATCCAAATGAATTCGCGATTTCTCCCGCGCGATCGTGAGAAACGCGGTTATCCACCGGCAATTTTCCGCACGATAAATAACCGGATAAATCTCAATCATTTGAAGTCCCGAAGGGCCCGTTTGTACATCCACACGTGAGCCTCGAAATTGAGTCGAACTTTTCTCGTCTTCCTGACAATGGGAAACGGAGAAACATGGCTCAGGGCCGTGGAAGGGAGAAGAAATAAAGTGTTGAAAATAAAGTAAAGAAAATAACAAGTCTGAAAAGAGGAAGACGGAGGAGGGGGAGGAGTAAAATAATAATAGAGTCCGTTACTCGCTCGGAGAGGAAGAACGAGACGAAGAGGAGTCACAATCAGAGGGAGGTTCTCCGTTCCGTCTCTCCCTTTCTCTCTCGTACCTATACACCTTGGAGCTGCCATGTGCGTTGCGCGCAAAGCTTTAGGGCCTCGGGAAAAAAAAACAGAGGAAGAAAAAAGGTACCGGAGTGGCGATGGCGGACGGTCGAACGATCTAACCCGTCTTAACTACATAACTACATCTTTCTTCTACGTTTTCTCCCCTCCTGGGTACCTCCCTTTCACTCCTCTAACCGCAGCGCCCTTCATTCTCTCTCTCTCGCCCCCTCTCTCTCCAGCCTCTGCCCTTCTCGCTCTCGCTCCCCATCTCGGACGAACTTCATCCGCTCTTTTTCGCTTCTCTCTTCCTCGGCACCCTTCGTGTCCTTATTTTTCGACCTCCCCCGCCTCCTCCTCCTCCTCTACCTCCTGCACCAGCCCTCTTCGTAATCTCTATATATCTCATTCCCTTTCGCTCTTCTTTCTTTCTCGCTCCTCGGGAGGAGAGCCTTTTACAACCTAGCGCAAAGCAGAAGCACCTCTCTTCGCCGCGTGTTCGCGTTTTTATACGTGTCCCCACGTGTAACTTCGTTGGTGTGTGCGCGCGCTCGTTTATGCGCTCACGAGCGTCGAGCTCTCGCCGAGGCGTTCGCGGCCCGGCTCTCGAGACCCGGAGGACTGTGGAAGAGAGGAACGCGAGCGAGCAAGCGCACGCGGCTTTTTTCGTATAAAAAAGGCGGCCCTAAAAAGAACTTCATATTTTTTTATGCTCTGACAGCAACTTGGGTGGTCCAAAATGGCCGACCAATGATATAATATAGTGCTCTCACGGCCGCGCGGAGACGACTGGGGCCCTCTCTCTCTCTCTCTCTCTCTCTCTCTCTCTCTCTCTCTCTCTCTCCCTCTCTCTCTTCTGCTCTTTCTATACGAGAAGAACCCAATCGAAAAGTGCTCTTTCTCACATATGCAGCTATATATAGACATACGTAAATATATATATATATATATATATATATATATATATATATTCTATATATCTCTCTATATATATATATATATATATATATATTCTATATATCTCTCTATATATATATATATATATATATATATATATATAGAGAGAGAGAGAGAGAGAGAGAGAGAGAGAGATTGATTGATTGATTGATATATATATTTATGCCTTGGTCGAAACCTTGAGGCAACATGGTACATAGTGTGTACATTTTATAAAACAATTGGTTTATAAAAAAAAACAATAAGAAATTAAAAAACTAAGATGACATAGTATATGTATTAAATTTGTGTAAAACTAGGTAATAAGTAAATAAGCATGACGCAAAGATAAATATAGAGTGAAATATAAGTAATAAGAACATGAACATTAGATAAATCCTTATAAATAATATAATACAGATATTGAAAGAGAGAGGGAGGGAGAGAGAGAGAGAGAGAGAGAGAGAGAGAGAGAGAGAGAGAGAGAGAGAGAGAGAGAGAGAGAGAGAGAGAGAGAGAGAGAGAGAGAGAGAGAGACATACGTATATATATATATATATATTGTATTATGTATACATACATAATACTGGGTGTCCTATTATGAATGGATAATCCTGCAACCGTCGATAGGTTAGATCATGTCCTACTATATGCTGGAATTATATATATACACCCACACACACACACACACACATTCCCGGTGCCTGGCTAGGAACCAGTTCAGGAAATTTTAAGTAATTCGTTGCTAACGATTCACGCATGGTTCAGAAATCTCATCGAAAAAGCTTACGACCCTAATGGCGAAAACTTTGTGAAAACAATTATCCCCTTCCGGCAATTAATATCACGTCCAACTATGATGAAGACTGCATCGTTGCAGTGCAACGATTTTTCTTTCTTTATTTGGATTATTATCTCAAACAGTATTTTCGACGGATTGAAATCGTCAATCTCCAATACGGCCGCTTAAAAATGTTTCAGTGGTTTTCGTAGCCTAGATGGGCGAAAAAAAAATCCGCAGTTACGAATAGAATAGTTTCGGTTGGATCCCAACGTTGCAAATGTTAATGTCATCACGATCTGGTTACCTGCCTCCAACTAACCCCTGGTCTATTCATTTTTTTATTCGTTTAGGAGCTAATAGGTCATTATTTTCGTATTAAAGAAAATAAATAGGAGAAAGGCGTTGAAAATGGGAGCTTTCATTTGCGGGGGTTACACGTAGCGCATGGTCGGGAAAAAAGGATTTTTTTTTTCCAAAAAAACGTGTGCAGGGTTTTTACATCAAAGATTATGGGTTTGAGTATCTCTTACAATTTTTGTGTTGAAAAATCAAAATGAGTATCTCTTACAATTTTTGTATTGAAAAAGGGTTTGAAATTGTTTTTTACATAAACGATTATGGTTTTGAGTATCTCTTACAATTTTTGTATTGAAAAATCTTTATAAACGTGGTAGATAGGATGGTTTTTACAGGCCGTTGTTTGAAATCGTACGAAATAAGAAAATCAAACGCATTTAGTTTTTGCATGAAATGATCTAGTGCTTGGACGGAGAATTTAATAAAATATTAATTTTTGGATAAAGGGCCGCAGTCCAAAGTGAAAGTATCAATTTTCGGTGAAAAAAAACGCTCTATTTTCGCTGATAAACAAAACTATGCAACTATGCAACGAACAAAAAATTCCTTCGTTCAGGCGCTGCTTTTTGATACGTAATAGTAAGAAGTTTTATTCGCATCGCCTTTTCGGCATTTTACAAACTTTTTGGTATGTAAAAGAAGCTTGTAAAATTTGAATTTGATCGGTGCAGTGTTTTTCAAAATATCGTGGCCAACGATCTTGAAAAAGTCTTTTCGAAAAAAACCGCATTTAAAGTTCTCCGGTTCGCGGAACTCACCTTTAAACCCCCATAACTCCCTCAATTTTGATCGGAATGACTTTCAATATTCCGAGAATTGTTTAAAAAGTTATATTTAGAGAATCCTTCGTAAACCAAAAATCGATATTTTCAAAAACCTCAACAGGTGTAAGCCCTAAAAAAGTGGAGGTAAAAAAAACTGGCGCGTTCGCCTTGCGATTTGCCTCGCGCGACTGCCTCCGATGTTTTGTCGAAAATCGATATTTCAAGTTTCCAGTGTCCAATTTCTGGTGACTTACCCGGTATATATGTATATACCACATGTTTATAAACTGGCTCGATTTTATGTGTACACATAGTACGTGTGCAAAAATATAAAAAATTATGCGCGCATACACTTGTAAATATATATGTGTGCACTTACATATTTGCGCATGTACGTAGAAGTACGAGAATACGCTGTAAGCATATACTTCTCTCAGGCTCGTTCGCATAAAGTAGCTGGAGCGTTCTTTCTTTTTTTACAACTTGCACTCTCGCTTATACACACACACACACACACACACATCTTCATATATATATATATATATATATATATATATATATATATATATATATATATATATATATATATATATATATATATATATATATATATATATACATATATATAACACCCCACAATTTCCCAAGGGCCCTATACAGGACTATACCACCGCGCTTTACCGTGCACTCGATATTGTACTTTTCCTTCATATTCCTCACGATAATACGCGCGACTATCCACGTTTCTTAATGATAATTTATTGGTTTTCGAAAGAGAGAGAGAGAGAGAGAGAGGGGGTATGTCAAGTATTGCCCTCGAATATTGCGGGTCCCGCAGAGCAGCAACGTTGCTCTTCCCTTCCGGGAGAGAATTTCTCGAATTAAGGGGCCAGTCCACTTTGAAAATTTCAAAAAATCAAGCAAGACTTGAAGAAATCGACGATGATGAGCAATCAGAAGGGATTTTGTACGGTGCAGGAATTGCCGATTGAGTTTAGGTAAGAGTTCTTCATAGTATAAACTTCAAACGAGTTTTTCTCGACACAACGTTTTCAAAATCTAGCTCCATCGTATCTCTAAAACTAATAAACCGATTCTCTTGAAATTTAAACCACATATTGTAAACATGATTCGCAACAAGATGAACCTCGATGGTATAAAAATTTTGATTTTTAGTCTTTTTTTGCGGAAAAATGCGAAAAAAACGTGTTTTTTTTTACTTTTTTCGTTTTTCATCTGCCATTTTTTTATTTTTTGATAAAACTTTATTTCCGAGGGTCATTTTGTAGCTGGTGTCATACTGAATCTAATGAACTTTGATTTTTTTTTTCAGACAAGTCGTTACGTAGTTGTGATTGAGCTACCTAGCCTACCTATTTTTGAGGCGTTACGTTAAGCTATAGTTTTTGTACTTAAAAATGAATTAAAATGAATTAAATTTGTTTTGTAAATGTATTTCAAGACTATTCATCAAGCCCAACAACTTTCATATTCATATCTTTGATAAAATCCTCAGAAAAAATCGCGAAAATAGCCTTTTTCGCGGCTCTAAAGTGGACTGGCCCCTTAAGGCGTTAGGCCACAGTAACGGGTATAAAATCATGTGCGAATCTAACAATTTTTTTTCGTATGAAAAAGTGATTCGCTCATAAAATTAATTACACATCTATTTAGTATGAATATCAAGTTGTTAGAAAATATATATATTTTTCTTCAATGTACAAAATGGCCGACTACTCGAAACTTCTCGAAACAGCTTTTTCCAATTGGCGTGACAAATAACTTCAACAATTTTCACTCGATTTACTTCAAATTCAAAAGTTATGTTCCTAATTGCATTTCGCAGAGAAGCACGTACGGAATTTCTGATTAATCGAAAACTTTTTATTTTATGAGCAGTTTATGAGCAGTTATAACGAAATTTTTCACTGAAAATTCATTTCTTAAGTTCAAATACATACAACTTTTGAATAAAACAATATTTTTCAAATTCCGTACGGACTTCTCTAGGTATTCTAATGTAGACTGACGAGATTTTTGTTTTTTGTTCTAGGTAAAAAATTGTGGATGCTAAATGTCACGGCGTTGACCGCCTAAAAAAAGAGATAACGATAGAAAATATTAGTCAGTCATTCTGTACATAGAAAAAAAAATTCTAACCGCTTGATATTCATACTAAATAGAAGTGTAATTAATTTTATGAGTGAAACACTTTTTCATGTGAAAAAAATAATAATTCGAAAAAATAATTCGAATCAAGAAGGTGCGTAGCTGATGTTGCAATTTTGCATCATTTGTAACCCTTTGACTGCACACTTCCGTCACGAACCTCTGACTGCATGTGGGGTCGATCGGACCCCAAACGTTTTTCACATCGTTGTATTTCGGTAAATATGCTTTTTTTTGTAGAGAAGTTTTGAGTAGTCAATGATCCTTAGCTTACGGCCAAAAAATTATGTTTTAAGAAAATAAAAAATGTAATGCCCAAACGTGCGTTCAAAGTGAGAGAGGCGGTAACAATTACGTACTTGCACGAAAAATAAATGAGGTCAAAACGACCTAGTGTGCAGTCAAAGGGTTCAGATTGTCTGGACCCGTTTTGTGTTTAGCAGCAGCTTGTAGAATTTTACTATATATATATATATATATATATATATATATATATATATATATATATATATATATATATATATATATAAATTCTTATTATTATAGATATTAGAATCTAAACTAGCCCACTACTAGGATGGGTGACAGTTCAGCAACCCAAAGGCCATCAAGACCGCGAAAAAAATACTCGCGACGATGTAGACTGTTTTAATAATCGAACGTCACAGGACTATAATTAAACAAGGGCACGAACTACGAACAAATACAATTTCATTGAATGACCGGTGAAAATTGGGCGCGGAGACGCCTCGAGTTTAATACACTCGGGAAGAATAATCGTTCGTGTGTTGAACTTTGGGTAGGGACATGGTGTATACGACACCCACACTCGAAATGTCACGGCACACGTCGCTTTCGTCTACGGGATACTTATTTGTCTGCCTACGCTCCCCTAACTCGAGAGAAAAAGAGAGGGAGAGAGAGAGAGAGCAAATTACAGAGACAAAGAGAAAGATAGAAGAGAGCAAATTTCTTGAATATAATGGAAGGTAATAAACCCGCTTTGTATTCTCTACCATGTGTCATACAAACTATCCAACAATTGTTGAGGGGCTCAACACGCTCATAATAGCCACTATGGTTGTGCACCCTAGTGAATTCCAGTCTCTCTCTCTCTCTCGCTCTCTTTATATTTTTCTCTACCTCTTTCCTTCTCCTCGGCCCTGCACTCTCAACCATAAGACACTATAACGCAAACACACTCGTGAGTAAGTTTTGCTCCTGGTTTCTCCTCGCTGGTACGACAAATTCAGCCTCGAGCGACAGGCTAATTGTTCAGAGCGATGACACTTCTATATACGCACATACGTACCTTCACTTCCTCGTATATATATACATGTATATATGTATACACATTCACACATATCCGCCAACGAAGAGAGACTACAATCGTACACAGAGCTCGAGAAATGTAATTCAGAAACGGTAGTGCACGTGCTTAAACTCGACGAAAGGAATTACACTGACACCTTCATACATACATACATCCATATATATATATATATATATATATATATATATATATATATATATATATATATATATATATATATATATATATATATATATATATATATATGTATATGTATATATATGGGTGTATGCATGTATGTACAAATGTATATTTATGCTCCGATGCATATTTTGCGTGTACCCCTTATAGGTGTAAGCTTTGGCCGGTGTTTGCTTATGTGTATAGATATGTCTGCATATCGTCGGTGCGGGCGGGCGCGACGTATTAATCTAGGATCAGTTACAGGAGGCACACGCAGGCACGGAATATTCCCTAGGTAGAGTTCGCTGTGTATTGTATACATGTATACGAGCAAATGTCCGATGACGTGACTAATAACCCAAGGACATTTAACGAACGTATTGAAAGCGTTCAGTAGCTTTTTAGATACTATCAGACTTTAATTAGTTCGTGATTTATATACAAATATATATATATATATATATATATATATATAGTATTTCCTAGTTCCAACGTGTACCCTTGTGGGTTTTTGAGTATTGTCTTTCCCAATTGAACCCTTTCCTATCACTCCCTACCCGTACTTCGCTAATTTAAGCTCACTTCCGATACGTCCACAGCCGTCTTCAGCTACACTATCCCAAATTTTCCGAGGGTACGGGGAAACTGTAGAAAACCCGTACCGGTATACACTGACAGAAAAATTCTATTGATATGAACTAATCGCGTCCATTTGATTTTTGGTTATTTGAAATAACTAGATTTATCGTGGAATCAAATTTTTCCTATTGCATTCCATTATTGAAATTATTTTCTTCAAATATATTTATTTATTCAAATAAACATATATTCAATATCGTCCAATAACTAAATATTTCATTCGATCCTAATAAATCTGTGATTCGGTTTCATCTGCTCAAAAAACAATTTAGTCGAATCTACTAAATGGATCCATTTGATTTTAGTTCAGAAAGTTCAGTCGACCTTGAAGGCAGTGAAAAAAAATGAAACGACCGGAGTGTGCACCTTGACGATCCGATATGATTTTGTCTACAATCAATACTTATTTGAGTTCTCGAGTGTCATATTTTTCACGACCGGTGTCATTTCATTACCAGTTGAGCAGACAAGAAAACCTGCAAATCTTTGCAGATCTTTACGCAACGGTGTGTGAACCTCCCGAAACGAAGCACCACCACGAGATGAACCACGAAACTCCGATAGCCCCAAATTCACGAAGGCACACAAAGCCCCTCGTCCATGAGAGAAAGTGGCGCGTAGCCGCATCACAGTTGCCGCCAATTTGTGGCTTTGCAAAGGTGCGAGGGTATTTCGAAATCGAGTGGACAAAGCTCGTAGATCATTTTTACGCGTGAAAGGAAAGGATTCCTCCGGAAAGAGTTTCGTTAGAGCAACCGATCCACTTTTGACACGTTAAATACGTTCGCAACGGGAATATTTTTCGCGCTTTTGTAGGGCTCGACGTATAGTTGGGCTGAAGGCTGTTACCGACACCGAGAAGGCATACACCTTGGCCCTTTCGTTCGGCACAATGGCTCCTATGTATGAAATATTACGTATGCTTGGGCCACCTACCCCAACGGTGAACACATATTTCACTGTACAGGTAGGTAGGTGGTGTACGAGTTTTGCATAATGTGAAAGGTGGGTTTGAAGGTAGACAACTTCGAGGACCGTCCCCATAGTAGCCAATTTCGGGTGTGTATAATATGCACAACCCGTATACGAATCCGGGACCGCAGGGTCGTATAATACGCACAGGTACAAAGGTATCGGAAGGGATAATAGATGCGTGTAATTATACACCGAGGTAGCAATTTTGGGTGAAAGCGAGCCCGTGTATAGGAGTCACTCTACGCTCCGTGAAAAGCCGAAAAGTCTCGAAAAAGCCACAACAATGCCTTGAGATTTCAAATATTGTGACGTTCGGTGCCATCGCACCGTCGCGGCAAATTTAGCGAAGGAAACTTTTTCCCCGGTGCCAATGAAGCATAACGAAACGCCCTACTTTAGGCTTTTTCTGGGTCCGTTTGGGAGTATTCGATCGACAAGCGCGACGGCGTAACGAAAAAATAATGGCCCCGGGCCCCGCTCCGGACCAAAACACGGTCGAGAAACTGACCGCAGGTTTTTCGGTAAAAGAATATTTTGAAAAATCGTGCTTGCCCATTGTCGTTTCTTTTTCCCCGACTCCTCGGTGGATCCTGCATTTATGTGGTGAAATTAAGCTGCTAGTGTTGGAATACGATGCTTGAACGATATCTATTATTTTTGGAATTTTTTTCCGTCCGCCCCGTTACGGGAAGTGGGGAATGAGACAGCTGGAGCTCGTTTTCTGAACTTTTGGCATGTGGGAATGAACGCTTCCGGTATTTGCCGGCACTTTGTTCCATCCGGATCCGTTAAGTGGACCGTGAAGAAATCGGATTTTCCCGCCAAAAGGACAGTGACGTGCCGTCACCCTTAAGCATTGATAAGGAAGGTCTTACATAAATCCTCAATGTACAAGTTTCCTCAGCCTTAAGGGGTAAGGCCACAGTAGAATATTAAAAAATTCGATTTTTTTCGCTAAAACGGTGCTTTATCATCATAAGAATAAGTTACTATTCGATTTATAGCAAGAAAAATTTGTTTTCACCGACTTTGAGCGTATAACGTAAGCCCACCTCTGGCACGGCCATGGAGTACCTAAAACTTCAAACGCGTTTTTCTCGAAACATCTTTTTTCCAATTGGCGGGACAAATAACTTGAACAAATTTCACTCGATTTACTTCAAATTGAAAAGTTATATTCCTAATTGCATTCGGCAGAGAAGTACGCACGGAATTTCTGATTAATCGAAAACTTTATTTTTTACGAGAACAGTTTTGTACGAAATTTGTACGTTTTGTACGAAATTACCTACAACTTTTGAATAAAACAATATTTTTCAAATTCCGCACGTACTTCTCTAGGTGTTCGAATGTAGATTAACGAGAATTTTTGTTTTTTGTTTTAGGTAAAAAATTGTGGATGCTACATGTCACGCCGCGGGGCGCCTAAAACAAAGATAACAAGAGAAAATATTAGTAGTCGGCCATTTTGTAAATCGAAAAAAAATATACATGTATTTTCTAACAGCTTGATATTCATACTAAATAGATGTGTAATTAATTTGACGAGTGAATCACTTTTTCATACGAAAAATAATTGTTAAATTCGCATATGATTGTACACCTGTTACTGTGGCCTAACCCCTTAACCCTTGCCAGTCACACCTCCAGCTTGTGACGTAATAGTCACTAGGGGTGTAATCAACCCCACTCACTTTGAAGAGTGACAAATAATTAAAAAATAAATAAAAAATACTACAATGCATTTTCAACCCTCGTGTGTAAGACCATGCCGATTATTTTCAAGTCGTGCAATTTGTAATATAAAAAAATGTCCCATTTTCTCAAAATTCCTGAAAGGTATCGCAGGTCGAAAAACGGCTGGGGTTGATTCAACCCCCGATGACTCTTAAGGGTTAATGATTAACTGATTCAATTTTTTTTTGGTTACGTGAGTACGCGTATGTATTAGGCGATATAGAGCACGGTTTTTTTATACACATAGAAAACGTGTTTTTCTAAATAAATAGAAAACATGTGTTTTCACAATGACCTTGGTATACAACCCTCAATATGATTTAACCCCACCATCCATTAGAGACGTGCACGCAAGCCAAGCCCTGGTCAAAAACTAGCTTTTTGTATGAATGATATTAACTAATACAAATATTTTTCATTTTCCCGAGGTACGAAGTAAAATGAGTAAAAAATAGACGAAAAACGTAGTCTATAAATATAAAAAAACATCTGGACGTTTCGCGGTTCGTCGATTCGCAAAGCTACCATTTGCAGCAGTTTTGCTAATTTCCTCTCTCGCGCGCGCGTTTCGTTTCCGCTTTTTACGATCTTTTGCTTCTTCGACTCTTCTTTACACACATACACACACATATATATATATATTTATATATATTTGTGTGTGTGTGTTTGTGTATCCATATATATATATATATATATATATATATATATATATATATATATATATATATATAGAGTGCAGTCATTACGCGAAGAGCAATTATTTATTTTTCGAGCGTATAAAATCGGCGAACGGAAATTTCTCTCGTAAAGGGACGCCCTTGTATGTATTCGAGCGATTTCGGTCGCGCCGTACCGGAAGAACGAGAAACCGCCGAGAACGAATTATTGACAAATTCTATAGGTTCGCGACAGGAACAAAGTAAGAGGGAAGAAGGGAGCAGAAAAAAAAACCACACAAAATTCAAAGTCCAACCGTGGAGCGAAAAGGTGGAGCGATCCCGGACGATCTCAAAGATGGCCGTGAGAGGCCTACGCCTACTGTACATTTTAAGGATTCTCTAAGCCTACGGACATAGATTAAGACAGAGAGAGAGAGACAGAGAAACGATGAGTCCATGTATAGGCTCGACCCACGATTCTTTTTTTTCTTCCTGTTCTTTTTCATCAACGCGGTCCCGAGACGTTAGTATTAATTTATGGAGCCCGAAATTTACGGAACGTCCCGGTACGCAATCACGAAAGAAATGGAATCCCATCGTGTATACAATTTTATATATATACATACAGATAGATATAGTTATATCGTGCATGTATAGAAGTAATTATATACATAAATATGTTTAAATATTCATGTATGTGAATATTTATATATTCGTGCATATCCGAATGAACAGAAAAATTCGTAAGAGAACGATTAAAATGTCCGAAGTTCGTAAAACTATGAGTCTACATTCCGAAACACGAAAACCCCATACTCGTATCCATTTTCATATACACGAAGCACATTTAACATCTCTATCCAGCCGGTTACGAAAAATCTCCTATAGCTGCGTGCTCGTAACAAAAGTCACATGCGAATATTTTTCTTCCGTCAAAAAACAAAAAACCGAAATTAAAGCGAGCCCTAATTTTTTCGTGAAAACCTCACGATCTTCGATTTCTTTGCACCTTTGCGGGATTTTAGTCGCAGAAATTTAAGCATTTCAGTGCGATACAATTTGTTTTCTATATTAATACGAAGAACGATTTAAGTCACTATGTTAGGCCTACATTCTGCGCAATATTCGTTTATTAAGGCGGGATATACATTTAGGCAGGAAAAAAATAAGCAATATTAAGGAATTTTTGAAACTAAGAAATAATTATTCTTCAATTATCAAACTTTAGGTATACTTTAATAGTATATTTAAGTACACGAAACAATTTTTTGAAATTAATTCATCATCAACGTGGCAGAGTGGCAGAGTGTTACAGCAAGGTCGCCGTGGGAGTTGCGAATCGGCGTGCAGTCTAGCTCCCCCTAGATTTTCATTTGCAAAAAAGTTCAAACATTTTTTCAGTAAGAACATGTATAGTTTCTATGTGACGGTAATTAAAATTAAGAAAATGCAAATTTGAGAAAATGGCACGCATTTACAAAAAAAAATCAACATTTCACGCAACATTACTGTAAAATGTGAATTAAAAAAGTCGTTTTGTTTTTTCATTTTTTCAAAAACAATTCTCGTCAAGTAGAAGGGACCAATATTATCAATATTTCTACCAAGTTTCAACTCAATCGGCTTAATAGTTTTTGAGTAATCCTGCACGCCAATTTCGATAATGCAGTTTCGAGAAAAACGCGTTTGAAGTTCACGCCTGCTCCGAATCCGAGCGGCGAGGCACGGCGTGGAGGGGCTGTAACGTTTGAAGTTTTTCGAATTTCGCTTTGAAACTTTGGGAAAATATTCTACATATATAGTTCTATGGTTTAAGGGGTTACCCCCACTTGCGATTTTGAAAAAATCGATTGTTTTTTTACTGCATTTTTTTGAAGTATAAGTATCTGAGAATATGTCCTGAAAATTTCAAGTCGATCCGAACAAAATTGACTGAGAAATGAGCGTCGAAAGAGAAGAATCCGCGTTGAAAGAGCGGTGAAAGAGAAACTTTAAACGCGTTTTTCTCAAAATGTCATTTCTGAAGTCGGTGACCAAGATTACTCGAACACTAATGAACCGATCTTCTTGAAATTTTGCAGGCTTATTTAATACATAAAAATGTAGTCTTTAATCGTTCGATTTTTTTTTTCGAAAAAAAATGGCCGTTTTATAGCCAAAAAACGGCCGTTTTTTTCGTTAAAATCGAACCATTAACTTTGAATGTCCGCCATTTTGTGAAAAATAAATATTTTTTAAAATCCTTCGATTAAAGACTAGTTTATACTTATATTCGACTAAATCCATCCGCATTTTTTTTCAGATGATCCACTTCGCCGCAATGTTGGTCACCGCAAACCGTGTATATAAAAACATTATTTCATTGACGGCCATTTGCCACTAAACAATGTAATATTTTTCAATAAAAAAATTACTGAAAGTTCTTCAAGATGTGTTCTTTAAGATGGTATATTGATCGATTAAAAAACTTTCGTAGTTTTCTTTAAAAAAATTCATGAAAAAGGCCTTTTTGCGCTACAAGTGGGGGTAACGCCTTAAAGAAAGAAAAAAAAATCGATTTTTTGATCACATATAACGGAATCATGATTTAAAACGCTCATGTATATAACTTTCTCAAACGTGATTGTAAAAAGTGTGTATCATAACTTATACAGAAAAATATAACTTCTGAAGAGGACCCGAACCAGAGGGCCGAAACGTAAGAAAAACACGTTTTATTCCATCGCCGACCTTGGAAAACCTTCATTGGCCGGACCGAAGCCGAATCCTCAGCAACTAACTCAATTATATGTTTTGGAAAATTAAGAATATATTTGGCTATATTTGACCTATATTACATAATTTTTTCATAGAAAAATATTGAGATCGAAGCGACTTATGCGCTGCCTTCGGAGGCGGCAAAAAAAAAGTTCCTCCACTGCTGACATGATTCCGGCCGATTAAGTTGCTGAAACCGAAAAAGGAGAAAAATGTCGATAAACTGGAAGGTATTTCCTGTACAATGACGTAGGATTTTCGAAAAATATCAAAATCTAACAAAATGGCGTAGTTATGAAAAAAGTCTGTTTTCTTGCCTATAAAATGGTCTTTTTTCAATGCCAAACTGTCAATTTCCATCCAATCAAAAATATCCTACGTCATTGTGGAGTAAATATATTCAAGAGTACTCAGTTCAAATTTCAAGTCAATCGGATAATTACTCTTTGAGTTACAATGTCAGCAAATTTGAAAAATGTAATTTCGTTCAAAACGCGTTTGAAGATTTAACTATCGATTTTTGCAAGATGAAATGATATTGATATAAATGATATAAATGATAATGATATTCTTGAAAGTATAAACTGTCGAGAAAGGCAAAAAAAATCGATTTTTTGAAAGTGTCACACTGGTATGGCCCCTTAATCTTCTTCGGCATTGCTGTAGCTGTATCGGTCGCTCGGTGCTGGACTTTTCAGGCCTCTTGGGTTCCTCTCGACCCTCCATTTCTTCTGATTGCCGTTTCCTTCGATTCTGATCATATGTTCATTTCATATATGCTGACATTCTTGTAAAATTGTGATTTTTCCAACTTTGCCAATAAACAAAATTTTCGTTATTGTTGTTGAAGCCGATATCGCTTGAGATCCAGGACGAGCCTCTCAAGCGCGTTCCAACATCTCGATCGTCCTCCTAGCTTGACGCGTTCGCGAGATATTTCTATCTCTGTCTTATGCGTCCGTCACAATAAGAAATTGCATCGGAACCTACTGATGGAACCTTTGCTGAATTTACCCATTTCGTTGCGATCGGATCATCATTGGCCGAGTTATCGCCTCCTGAATTCGGCAAAGTTTCGCTGCATCGAAAATTTTGACCTGGCTACCAAACCAAACTTACAGGGGTTTTCGCGTAAAAAAATGGATGGCCTTTCTGCCGAATGAAGAGGAACCGAAAACACGGATTATTCCGGCGGATACACGAAGCAGTCGCGTGTGTACCGATAGATCTCGTCAGAGTCCTCGTTTCGAGGATTTCGAAACATTCGTGTTTCCTCAGTCATCCCGAAAGGGACTAGCGACCGCTTTTTCCGCCATACCCGTAGCGCACGTGTCCACGCGAAAATTCAACGAAAGCTCCGTTTATACCCGCGCGGAGAAGGAGGAAAAAACGCAAGGATTATTCGCGATGGTACTTGCGCGTATTTCGTGGTCATATGATATTTCGGGGCGTAAACTCGAAGCGGCTCTAGCTGCTTTTCGTGATGCTTGACTGGCGTGCACACGCTACAGCCTCGACGGTGTTAATGTGCTTCCGAACGCGCGCGAAAGAGAGAAAAAGAGGAAATAAGAAGAGACGGAGGAAGAGAGGGAGAGACATGAGAGAACTTTTTCGACACCA
Source organism: Ophion ellenae (assembly GCA_963210295.1). NCBI lineage: Eukaryota > Metazoa > Arthropoda > Insecta > Hymenoptera > Ichneumonidae > Ophion > Ophion ellenae. The sequence continues at coordinate 40,426,852 of OY723392.1, forward strand.
AACTTCGCACGAAGTGCAGCTTGAGCGAAAATAAGACAAAAGGTATAAGAGACACTCTTATACAGATATATAGACCGGGTGAGACGTTATAAATTAGACACTCGAAAACACCTATAAATATTGACTTTAGACAACAAAAATCGGGGAACATTCCAGGGTTTGTGAAGACCTGCATTTCCACACTGAGTAAAAAAAATCAATGATCCAATATCATTGGTGTAATTGAATGAAATTTCGTTGATTCAATTGTAAAACTGTGGGTGCAAATAATCGGATTTATTAGTCCAAACAAAACGCTATTGACTTTCATAACATGTTAAAATTAAACGTTTTTTTTTCATTCAAAAGATATATTGTTAGCCGAGAACAATAATTATTGAACCTATCTAAAAAATGATCACGGACAAATTATATAGATTTAAATGTATTTTCTGCAACGAACACAAAAAGCGTTTCAATTCATAACATGAATATTGTTGATTCGAGTACACAAGAAAAATTGAATTTCGCTCGTTTGATTCAGATAAAATTTATATTGAGTAAATGTTATTTTATTTTTTTCACCATATCCGATATTGATTTTCAAGTACATTATTCGTTAAAAAATTAATATTTTATTTTGATTGAAAAATATTAAGCGAATGTCTGAATTGGTGAAAAAATTATGCGAAAATAAAATTTGTTTCTTGCGCATTTGGTTGAACAAATTCAACCAAATCACGGACGAGCACCACCAAAATTATAAGTGTGAGGAAACCCGTAGTTTTCGGAGTAACCGCTAGAAGCCGCACGCGCGCTCGTTTCTCGTAAGCGTAGCGCGAACCGAAAATCTACTTAAACGCCGGAGAAACGCTAAAGAGTATCGCTTCTTGGCCTGTGGCTAAGATCAAAGTGTAGTATCTCTTCTTATCAGTTGAATATCTGATATTCTCTCCATGGATATTCCATTGGATATCTGATATTCTCTCCACTATTATCGTGGATGAACATTCTAATGCTCACTTTTTATTTAAGATTTAAAACAAATTGCAAAACTTACGTCTCATGACATATTCGTTTCGATGCAGTGAAGAAATAATTCATTCTGTTGATTATATTTTTGTATGGAATAAAAATGTTGTAGCAACCGCTTAATTATTTCATCCATACATCTACGGATTGTACATAGAATGATTTCAATAGAATATAATGTTATTTTGAGGATAATGTAGATACTCAGAGAACAGAAGAGATTTTAGAATAAAATAATATGTTATTTGAATCAATCACATTTTCCAATATTTTATAGTATTGTAACAGTCTCATGTATCAGTGGCACTCCACGGTCAGATATTCATTTGAATCGACCAATATACTTTTTTGACTCAATTGGTTTTTTTTCTCAGTACATCGGCTTAGTTTTTTTTATAGCACCGTCAAACTCGTTTCAAGATCAACTTTACTTTTTTAAATAGGAGTCCCTATATTCTTAAAGCCCCCCTCTACTTCTCTTTTTAATACAAAAACCCGTGACCTATCGTAAGCGTGGGATGACCGTGAGGCATTACATTTAATTGAAAAAAAATGTGGATGTTTTTTATTGGCTTAAATGATGTGACATTACAAGAATTATATATAAAAGGAATTATGGCGGAATATTTTTATTTTCCTTGGTAGACCTTATTTTCCGAAGCGCCTCCGAAACGCACGGAACAGCCTAGACGGTAAAAGTAGAAATTTGGAGTCGTTTAGTCCAGTCGTTGTACAAAAAATATCGAACGACATCAAAACTGAAGACCTACTATGTATCGAAATGCCTCCATCGGTACACGTAGAATTCAAATGAGCGATTCAACTCCGTCGTGTGGGCGATAGCCCCCAAATCCGTTTTGAAACTTTAAACGCGTTTTTCTGCAAACCGCGTTTCTGAAATCGGGAGGACCCATCATTCCAGCATTTTTCATCCGATTGACTTGAAATTTCAACTGTAGCTACTCAGATAGATTCTCTAAAGAAGTACACATCATTTTTGTGATTCATTAAGAATTCTTGTTTCTATAAACAAATTCAGGCCGATTTTATACCGAAAAAAGAAAGCCATGTTAAAAATGGTGCCATCTCGGAAAAACACCATATTTTTGTAGTGTATATCTTTAGCAAAACTCATGTAAATGACGATTTTTTTTGTTCTGGGTGCTAATCCATAAAAGTTCTACGCCCTCCCGCAGAGCGCCTTAGAATTAACCCTCCAAATCTCATTTCCATTGATTTTTTTGTGGTAAAAAAATGTCCTAAAAATATTAATTCTTCGGTGAGCCACATAAACGAAACGTCTCAACGTACCAGACGATAAAGGGGTGAGATGCAGTCAGAATTTTCAAAAGATCGATTGGTTACATTTTATTGAAGTATGATGTTTCGAAAATATACCCTGAAAACATCAAGGCAATCCTATGAAAAGTTTCCGGAATATCCCACAATTAGTGAAGGGGCCACGTCTATCTCAACGTATACACGTGGCTGACAAACGCGCAAACGATAATACCCGGGAAGGCAGAATGCTTCGAAGACACCAACAAATTGATATTTTGGCAGCTTCCATATCGGTAGAAGCCCTATTTGTATGGGCCAGGAATTGATGATTCGATGTAAGTATTTTTTAATTAGTATTTCTATACATAAATCAAGTGTAAAATTGGAAAACTCTTTCAGAAATTTTCAAAAATGTATTCCTCAAAAACTATGAACTTTAGCAAAAATTTATAAACAATACTTTCGTTTTAAAATTGCCCAAAATGTTTTTTAAAAAATCATTCATCCCGAAAAACTTTAATTTTTTGAAAAATTGTTTTAACAATTGGCTATAAACAATTAAATGCTCGACTTTTCGGCAAAAATTGTGATATTCGGATTCAGTGGATCAAAATACATAAAAAAGGTTAGCTTCATCCATCGAGCTCAAAATTTTACGAACATATAATACCGTATCCACAAATAAAAACTTTAAACGCGTCTCTCTCAAAACTATGTTTGTCAAGTCGGTGACCACTATTATTGAAAAAATACTCCATGGATTTTGATGGAATTTGGTGTGCTTATTGATAGCATTGAAAACTAGTCCTCAATCGAAAGATTTTCATTTTTGTTGAAAATTTCTATTTTTTTTAACAATAAACGAGCGATTTTTTTGTCAAAAATCGAAAGTTATCTGTCGGAAGCCGCCATTTTGTTAATTAAAGAAAAAAAAAATGTATTTCAAATGATCCAATAAAATGTCATGATGGTCACCGCAAAGCACTACATGCCGAAGGGGTCCACAAAGATGGCGATATTTTTATAAATAATCAATATTTTCCTTTGAAAATTTGTACAAGTCAAGTTGAAATATAACATAAAAAGTCTGTGTAACCACTTTTGTAAAACCAACTTAATTACTATAAACAAAAAATCATTGAAAATGCTCATTTTCCACGCCTCTCACTGCATCTCACCCCTTAATAAAAGGAAAATTAGCTCGCGGCGTGTATTTCCGGAAGCGAATGTTTGTTTTTATCAAACAACGCGTTCAAGGTATTTGCCATTAAAGGCGCAACATTTTTCGATGCGATTTCTGAATGATGCGAGGACGCTTTGCAGTGTCTCGTTAAAAATCGCCTAAAGTGTCTAATTTATAGTGGCTCGCCGTGTGTATATATATATCAAGCTCAAACGAAACGAGGCAACGCAGAAGTCCTTATATCTTCTTTCGTGCTCGAGCGTGCACACCTCGAGCGAGTCCTTTTTTTCGGTATAATTTTGCCATTACCCCCGCCACTCGCACCTAACCGGCGCACGTATGCCTGTTCGTGTAGAGGGTAACGAGTGCATGGATTTGCAAGCCAGCACACAACAACGCGAAAGGGCCCAATTGGGGCACTGGTCGCCCGGGATCTTCATAAACGAGTCGCCGCGCGCAGTCATTGGAGATGTTAAGGACGAGAATGGATATCGATGAGAAGGAAGAGCGAAAGCGATCTATAATGATTCGGATGATGAGCGCTCCCCTCGTTATTATATACTCGTTCCAACGTGCGAGCGACGCGAGGGAATGGTCTTTTCTTTATTCTCTTTTAATTTTTTATCTTTCGCTTTGGTATCTTTTGATCTCTTCGTCCATCGCTCTCTTCCTCTCTCTCTCTCTCTCTCTCTCTCTCTCTCTCTCTCTCTCTCTCTCTCTCGCTCTCTCGCTCTCTTTTTCTGGTGCCTGCAGTCCTCTGTTTCTTGAGATCACATTTGGTAAACGATCGGCAGACTCGTTCCGTTGCATTTCAATGCACCAGCGGGTGACGAAGAAAGAGGAAGGGCAACGTGAGAGGAAGCGAGACAGAGACGTCCCATTACTCACGTCATTTCGTGCCTGCCACATGTCACGGCGCTCCAATTTTCCCCGTTCGGACTCGCTCGAATGGGACTCAGCGGTCACCCATCCAAATATTGGCCCCGAGACGACGCTGCCTGACATGGAAGATCGCCGCAGCCGGGCGCACGTCCATCAATGTCGATAAATCGCTCCTTCATTTTATCTCAATCTTTATCATTAATCAACTTCTGGTGAAAATAATTCTCCCGCTGGCAAAAAGACGCATTTTTTCAGTGGTTACCATTCTCACAATGGAACGTTGCAAATGAATTTGTCGAGCCCTGGTTGCTCGAGACCACTATTTTAGGCTCCAGGTTGGCTGCGCTCGTCGAGTTTGGACCAATTGGCATTCCATTGGTTCTTCAACTGATTGAAGGCCGCGGATGACGCTGAATTAGGAAATCTCGTGAAAGTTTCGAGCGTCAATCGGAGAAGGCTGGAACAGAAAGAAATGGGGGAATGGGTCGCGGAGCCACGTGAATAAACGGCCCCACGGAGAAATGTTTATCGCGAGGGAATAGAGACTTTCGTTACGGGACGAGTCACGATGCGTGACAGAGCGTGCGAGAGCAATTTTTACGGACCTCTATGAAGCCGTCACAAGCAGGCTCTTTCTCTATCTCCCTCTGTGTGGCCTGCCATCCTATTCATTTTTGTCTTTTTGCCGCATGCCTCTACCAACTATGCCTCTACCAACTTTCGATTCCAATACACCCAGACGCCAGTTTGGAAACGAACTTTTGAAATTGTTCGCTCATTTTTCGTGCAAACGACGAGGCGCTTTACGTTTTCCCGAAGTACCATTTATTTCGGACAAAAATGTGAATCCGTGAGAGAGAGAGTTGAGTCGAACTCGATTTTTTTTGTCTGCCAATGGTGGCGGCGTGCTCCGTGTGCGATTCACTGTCACGAGCTAGTTATCCTCTTGCTTTCAATTAGCATAATTGCTACGGATCAAAGTACTTGCCGTTTGCATACTGCTCGAACGGCGACTCTTGGGTACTGTACGCCCACCAGCTAACAGCACACGCTTGTCGCAAATGCGTGCTACTTGTAGACACCCTACCAGCGGAAAATATTGCTACACTGGGAATTTTCTATCTGAGCGAAAAGTTAAGGATCTCGGCCAAAAAAAAGCGGAGAAATGTGCGAGGTAGGGGAACTAGAGGTAAAATGAATCATAAGCATAGCTACTAAACAGTGTGTGCGCGGACAGTGCTCCCGGTGGAGTTTAAAGGGGTGACGAGGAAGTGAATGAGTGTGAAAGTACCAACTGTGGCGCAAGCACGCGTCTCGAGTGAGAAAACAATATCAATTTTTTGGCAAAACGATCTCATTTTTGGTCAAGTTTACCATCGTTTTAGTTCATCTGAGTTACTGATATTGATGAGAGACAGGTAAGTAAACACAAGGAAAGTACTACAGTCCGACCTCCGAATAAGAAACCCGGCAATAAGAAACTTTCCCCAGTTTCTCACTCAGGCGCACCCCCCACTCCGACTCGAACTCCGAGCTCGAGAATTTTGTGCGCGGAACCTCTGGTTAAGAAACCAGCCCCGGAGAGATTATTCGGCCAAAATAGAGTGAACGTTGTACTGTAAATTGATGTGCGCATGCGTGCGTGAGTATGTGTGTGTGCGTGTGTGAATGTAACAAAAAATCTACAAGTTTATTAAAAATTTTTTGTATTCATTAAAAAGATACATATATGTGTTGACAAGATTTCATATAAAATAAAAACAAAGATAAGGGCGTTTAAAGATTTTCATATGAAACAGCAAAAGTTTCCGAGACGTAATGAAAAGCGTTTTCGTCTTGTTGCGTATTATTTTGATCCGCAACGCACTCAACTGACGGTGGAATATTTTCGAGAGAGTCGAACTCTGCCATTGAAGATGAATCCTCAGAGATATTGACTTCTTCTTTTATATTAATGGGATAAAACAATATGGACATAAAGCTCTTTGTCTAAATGATCACCTTGTGGCGCAGATTCTGTAATATTTTCTTCGACTTGTATACCACAGTCTGATCTCTTACGCTTCTTTACAGTTTCGATCATTTTATGACAGTCAATAGTAGTTCAGATACAGTAGTACACAATAATATTCAATGGTATGTATATTAACGTGAAACAAAAATTCGCTAAATAAATGTCCACGTGCAGTCGAAAACGTTTTTGCATGGGCGATGTGAGTACTAAGTTGCAACTCGTTCGAGCGAATTTCTTGTTGAGAGGATCACATGCGGAAAAGAGTGAGAGAGACAGACAGAGGTAGTGAGCGCGGAGCGCGCGCCTGGTCGGGGTATGCGATATATAAGAAAAACTCTTCCCCTTGGGGGCTTTTGGTTTCTTATTCTGAGGTCGGACTGTACCTATTAATATTATGAGAAGAGTTTGTCAGAAATTTTCAAGGTTATTGCGTGATTTTTTGGTGTTTCGTTATCCGTCGAATGGGGCAAGATAAATATAAGCTATCGCAAAGCCGCAATATTTTACAACGTACCACTGTCTACGTTAGAGAGACATGTTAAAGCTATAAGGGTGAAATAAAACTATAGGGCGTCTCAAAATGACTTAACATCTTCATTTGTTAATAAAATGTACTATTTATTCGAAAAGTACGAATATTTTTATTTGATTATAAGATACAAACATGGAGGTTATGTGTGGAACACAATATCCGACAAATGGCTGCCTCATCCCTGTTTGCAAACGTTCACTCTTTTGACGAAATTTTCAATAACATTTTGGCATAATTGCGGACTAATTTCCGCAAATATAGAAGTTTGAACTTTTTACTGTATATTTATTGACATTTCAACAGTAAGTCAGAATATTTTCAGACGAAAATCTTCATCACAATGTGTTGTCACAATTGAGCTCCGGAATGGTCTGTGGATCATTGGCATACACTTTTCCTTGCAGAAAACCTCAACGAAAGAAGTCCAATGGCGTCAAAGCGCACGATCTTGGTGGTCAATTCACATCGCCGCGAGATAACACGACCATGAAACTTCGTCTGCAATAACTGCAGTGTAGCAGGTTACGCCATCTTGTTGAAAGAATGTGTCTTCCAAGTCCATGCTGTTTATGCCATTTATCGAATATTGTGTTCCACACATAACCACCCTGTTTGTACCTTATAATAAAATTAAAATATGCGTACTTTTCAAATAAACAATACGTTTTATTAATAAATAAAAATGTCAAGTCATTTTGAGACATCCTAAGGCCTTTGGTTTCTCTTCAACCGATGTTTCTACCAGAGGAAAAAGAACTAACAAATTTTTGTAAAAGATATGGAATCAATATTATTCAAACTAAATACTGCAGAACTCAGACGAGTGGCTCATCAAATTGCTGGTATTGAGAATTTCCATATGCTAAAGATGCCAATAATTCCTGTCCCACCATGCTCCCAGTGTTGTTTCATCTTGCCCCCCATGTGGGGTAAGATGGGGAAAATAGAACTTGAATTAAAAGTATATTTTGTATGTTAACAATCAGAAAGACTGATGTTTTTGTTTCCAAAACTAAACGGTTCGTAAATGTCGATTAGTTTGAAAGAATAATTGAAGTTGACTGATTCACATGTATTGTTTTATTTAAACATGACCTTAGCGTTCTCATCTTGCCCCGACTTCCCCTACTGCTCAAAAAATGGAAAAACAATCTGCATTGTCGTTTTTTTCTCACTTCTGACTACTTTTTGTTCTCGCTTTGTGACTTTCAACAGGTTTTTTTTTGCGATTTTCTACTCTCATAAACTCGAGGGCCATTTTTTGGGAAACGGAATAAATTTCTCTTGCAAGAGTCTCGAGAGCTCCAAAATTCACTTCCAATTAGGTTGCAAAAATATTTTTCTCACTTTTTCCGTAACGTTATTCAGCCTTTCGTGAAGTGATGCAGTCTTCGAAAATGCGTTGTAACTCAACAACCGTAGCCTTCGAAACGAATCATCTGAAGTCTTCAAGATTTCAGAATTCGGATAAAAATGTGCAAATTTTGTGTGGGTTTGTTTGGATTCGTGGGCGAGAAAGCCGCAAAAAGTGTCCCCATATTTTCCGTCAGTAGCGCGATCTGGGGAGGACCGGAAACGAAAACTTCCCGGGCTTGTTTCTTAGCGTCGCAGCCGGCGCTTTTTCCTTTTGCTTCGGAGTGTGTCGCGGATTCGTTCTAGTCGCAATCAAGCGGACCGAGATTGCCAACGGACCTGTGGGGTGATAAAGTAAAGATGAGATGAAAACCATAATTTTGCCTACGTATGTTGCAGCGAGCTGAAAAAAAAAATTATTTTCTCCCGCTCTTTTCGTCTTGCATTCTCTCTCCCTCCTTTTCTCGCCGTCGCTCTCTTTCCCGCCGACGTTTGTAATTCTTCATCCGACTGTGTCCACGTTCTGATCGTTGTCCTCATCCGCACACACGTTTCAATAACGTTTCTCATCGTTGACGATTGCATGGGCAGGCCCGCGGACGTTGTATAGAGTTCTCTCTTCCTCCGAGACGCGCGCGCTCGTGTAGGTCGATCGATCATTCGTTCTCCTCGCGCTTCATTCGTTTGTCAACGTGTCTATTATTTATCCCACCTGTGCCTATTATCCAAGAGAAAAAGAGAGAGATAGGCAGAGAGATTCTCGTCCACGTGAGCGATGTTAAACGGCCCGCGACACCTGGAAACGTATATAGGAAAACTTGAATTACAACGTTTGTATAAATTGAACGACGCGCGTGTGAGGATCAGCCTCGAGTCATAGTCTCCTCGTGCGGGGTCCACGCTAATTTACGACTCGTCTGTACGTTAGGACGTGTCGAAAAAAAATCAACTCTCACCCTTACGAACAATATTATTAGGAAGAAAAAAAACATGCCAAATTCGAGTGCTCTAACTGAAGTCTAAGTCCAAGACTCGATGATTTCTCCACCCGTTTCATTTGCACGGAACGTTCGCTGCTTACGTTCAAACTTCAATAACTCAACCACTAATCAGTTCTTCTCGAATCCTTAAACATGACTCTTGCAGCTTTGACAAACTTTTTTAGTCATTCCGGTACCATTGTTTTTTCACATATCGTAGCTATTTGGAAAGAGCCGTTTTTCTTTTCGACAGGAACATTAATTTTGGCATTTTTTAAACAGCTGCAACTTATGTGGAAACTGTGATATCGACATGTTTGAGTCTCAGTTCAAGTTAGGTTTACGTTAACTTTAACTCAAGTTCAAGTTGAGGTCAAGTTGAGTACACGTTGATTTCAAGTTGAGTTCAAGTGTCGAGTTCAAGTTGAATTTAAGTTGAGTCCAAGTGTTGAGTTTAAGTTGAATTCAAGTTGAGTTCAAGTTACAGTCAAGTTGAGTTTACGTCAAGTTCAACTTTTATAAGCAACTAAATTAAGTGCGAGTCTAAGTTTAAATTGAGTTAAGTCCAAGTCTAACTTTAAGGTAAATGTAAGTCTAAGTTTAAGTCAAGTTTCTCAAGGTTGTAAGAATCATCCTGAAGAACTTCAAGAATGTGGGTATAGATTGATGAATTATCTAATTTAAAACGTAAAGAGCCAATTTTGCGTGTCAATCGAATGGCGAAAAGAATCAAGTTTTATGGCTCAACGCTGACACATTTTTTCATACCTAACGGTATCGTTCGAAAGCGCAAAAGTTGACAGTTCTTTTTTTACACGCTTCGATGTACGTGTAGCAAAAAAAAGTGTGTTGAATCCACCGCCAAGGCGAGCGTTTAAAGAGGAGCCAAATTGTACATCGAAGGCCGCGCCCGCATTGTCGCGCACACGCGCCGCGCTTGTTGCACCGCGCGAACACGTTGTGTGCCTCCTCCATGCCGCGTTTGTTCATCGACGATGTGATGAAACGGGGCGAGAAGGGCTCGGAATATTTATGTCATCGCGCGCTCTCATCGCGTCGACACTCAAATTCTAAACACCAAAATTCATTATGCACGACTATTTTCCACAATGAATTATGGGAAAAATCGAACGTTCATCAAATACGCGTCTCGGATAGATTTCATCATTTCTATGAGACCAACGCAAGTGCGTAAACTGTCGCGGAAGATTGAGCGACGCGCAGCTGCACGTTCACGCGACCGCACAATGGATCCAGCTTCGAACAATTTTCGACATTTTTCTTTGGGGGGGGGGTTCGACTGCCGCTTGTTGCGCGACAATTAGGTTACCGATTTTATGTGTTTGTCGAGAAAAATTCGTGACAAGTTTAGGAGAGAATAATGCGTTTGCTGATAGTATAACACACGGTAAATTTGTACTGTACTCTTGAGACGTTTATGGTCATATTGCAGGTTATGTTCCATTTGAATCGTCAAATTATATATATGTATGTATACATATATATATAGACAGGGTATTTATAATTATGAATAATATACATATAACTTGTGTATTATTTCCAATAGTATTATATATAGGAAATTAAAAAGTATATATATATATATGTATGTGTGTGTGTGTATATATATATTACCCTTCATAGTTCCATCGTACGGTAATCCTTTTCACATGCCCGCCTTATTCCATTTCCATTTTTCTCTTATATGAATTTAAATATTGTTTCGTATATCACATGTGTTTATATGGAAAATTCGGAAAAATATTTTCATTTTGCGGAGTGCGATAAGGTTTTCGGTAAAACATGGAATTAGAAATACGAGGAGCATGAACGAGCTGCACCTTGCTAGTGGCCGGAATAAAATAGGAATTTTCGTGAACTTTTTCGGAAAAATGTGTGCAGGTTTTCGTTTTTTTTTCAAGAATAGGTTTTCAAGTACCTTTTACTATTTTTGTATTGAAAACTATTGATAAATGTGACAAATAGGGAAGGTAGGGGCAAGATGATAACGCTAAGGTCATGTTGAAATAAAACAATACATATATGGGTCAGTCAACTTTGTTTATTTATTTTAAACTGATCAACATTCATTAATTTTTTAATTTTTGAAGCGAGAAAATCACTCTTTCTGATTTGTACGATACAATATACATTTTAAATTAACCTTCCATGTTTCTCATCTTACCCCGTATGCGGGGCAAGATGAAACAGCGCTGGGAGAATAATGGGACACGAATTATTGGCATCTTTCGCATATAAAAGTGGTTTCATTCTCAATAACAGCCATCTGATTAGCCAATCGTCTAAGTTCTGTAGGATTATGCGGAGTAATCTTGCTTCCATATCATTTTAATCATTTGTAAGTTACTTTTCTTCCCCTGGCAGAAACACCGGTTGAAGAGGAAACAAATGCTTTACTAGTTCAATTTCAGCCTTTCTAACGTAAATGGGGGTACGTTGTAAAATATTGCGGCTTTGCGATAGCTTGTATTCATCTTGCCCCATTAGACGGTTTACGAATTAACGAAAAATCACGCAATAACCTTCAAAATTTGTAACTAACCGTTCTTATTATATTAATAATTATTACTTTCATTGTCTTTACCTACTTGTCTCTAATCAATATCAGCAACTCCAATGAACTGAAACGATGTTAAACTTTACCAAAAATTATATCGTTTTGTAAAAAAATCGATATTTCCCCAGATACTTTAGACAGGAAGAAAATAAGCATCATTGAGGGATTTTTTGAACTAAGAAATAATTCTTCTACAATTATCAACCTTTAGATATACTTTAATATTATATTTAGGTATACGAAACAACTTTTTTAATTAATTCATCATCAAAATGGCGAAGCTGTGGCAGAGTGTTACAGCAAGGTCACACGGTTACAAAAAAAATCAACATTCCACGCAACATTTCTGTAGAATGTGGATTAAAGAAGTCGTTTTTCTCCAATTTTACAAAAACAATTTTAGTCAAGTAGAAGGTACCCATATTATCAATATTTCTACCAAGTTTCAACTCAATCGGCTTAATAGTTTTTGAGCAATCCTGCACGCCAATTTCGATAATGCAGTTTTGAGAAAAACGCGTTTGAAGTTCACGCCCGCTCCGAATCCGAGCGGTGAGGCACATCGTTGACGGGCTGTGACTTTTGAAGTTTTTGGAATTTCGCTTTGAAACTTTAGGAAAATGTTCTACATAATTAGTTCTATCGTTTAAGGTAGTACTAGCGGATTGACTAGTCAACGGAAAATCTATAAATTATCGAATCTGAAAAAACTAAATATAATGTATTTGGGTATAATAATAAACATGATATAGAAAATAATTATTTGGGAAGTGCATGTGATAACTGTTTGTATTATAGTTTGGTGAGTGAAGTAAAATCGCAATCAGATTTGACTTGAGTTGTCACAGGCCGCCATTTCATAATTCTGGCAATATCCGTGGCAACGCTGTATTCAGGTGCTTTCGATACATGTCAAACATGTGTTTGTTTACCGAATGTGTAATCGTGTATTGTAGTGTATGTGTAATGTGCATATTGTAACAAGAGAGATGGCAGACGCGGCTAGCGAACGCAAAAATAAGTAGATTGAATCGATTATATCTGCTCGAAATGTCCCGTAACCTATATTTTTTATGGAACATACGTGACCGCGACAGTTTTCTTGTTATTCGTCGCTTTTCGCATAGCTCTGATCTAACCGAGAACTATTATTATTTCCGTTCCAAAGTGCGATCCGCACGAATTCCCTATATGGTGCGGTTTATATGCATTGATTTCGTGAATTAATTACCATTGTATTTACACGGAGATAAAGAAATAGTACAAAATACAGGGGCTACACAGTGCGTATTGGTCTCGAGCGACTGCACAGCGATATTTACTGAAACACAGTGCTCAAAATACAGTGTGCTCAAAGTAAATTATTACAGTTCCTATACTGTCCTCTTTGGACTCGAACCGCTCTACTGTATATTTTACTGGAACACACAGTCCAAAATACAGTGTAGTCAAAAGTAAATTTTGACAGTTCAACACTGTAATATAAATTTAACAAAACTTGTAATTTGACAGTTGGTTAATCTGTATTATGTATAATGAATGCGCCAGGTTATATCGACAGAGTTTATGTAGGCACAAAAAAAGTTTATCCATAAAAGAAGTTTGAAAAAAATGTGTAGAAAACCTCGTGCCTCATTTGCGTACACTATAAAAATCAGTGATCGCATGTGAATTTTACAGTTGAATATTTTTACTGAAATCACCGACGTATTCACAATATCAAACTGCAAATAAACCAGTGTAACTGTAAAAATCTCAGAGTGCACAGATAACGTCACGAACTGTCGATAGAAGAGTAAAACTACCGTGCCACACTGTGAAATTTAATGAATCACTCTGTACTCAATACAGTGTACACTGTAACCCTTGCACTTTACGTACAGTATGAAAATGAGTGACCTCATTTAAATTTTACTGTTGAATATATTTACTGAAATCACTGATTTATTCACAATACCAAACTGTAAATAAATCAGTGTAACTGTAAAAATCTCAGAGTGCACAGATTACGCCACGAACTGTCGAAAGAAGAGTAAAACTACCGTGCCACACTGTACAATTTAATTAATCACTCTGTACTCAATACAGTGTACACTGTAACCCTTGCAGTTTGCGTACAGTATAAAATTCAGTGATCTCATGTAAATTTTACAGTTGAATATTTTTACTGAAAACACCGATGTATTCACAATACCGAACTGTAAATAAGCCAGTGTAACTGTAAAAATCTCAGTGTGTACAGGAAAATTCGTCATTTTTTAAAAACAGAATTGACATTACTCTGTTTTACTGTAAAATGAAATATAGCACCCGGTTTTTTATGTGGTTTATGCTGTGATTTTCGCTGCTTCTTTTTTTCCGTGTAGCCGGTAAGGCCTGCAGAGTTTTCGCGGGCGTCATTTTTTATATCTCTACTACAGCGTACAAAAAAAATCAATTTTTTTTCTAATGAGGAGGTTCGTACACGTACTACCTTAAAGAAAAAAATGATATCGATTTTTTTATTGTTGTGAATTTAGATCCCGTCTTAAAAAATATTCTTCGCGGTGACCACTGCTGCTCGGAAACAAGTTATCCGCATTTTGTTTTTGCTCGAAATGATCTAGTACTTGAACGAAGGATTCAATAAAATATTGATTTAAAAGAAAATGGCCTCAGTCCAAGTTGAAAGTTTTGATTTTGGGTAAAAAACGCTTTATTTTCGTTGGTGACAAAAAAACTACGCATCGTAAACGAAAATTCCCTGTTCATGCACTGCTTTTTGATAGGTCAAAGCTTGTAAAATTTGATTTTTCATACATCGTGGTCGCCGATCTTCAATAAGTAATTTTCATAAAACCAGTTTAAAGTTCGCCGGTTCGCAAAACCTGCCTATGAACGCTCATGACTCCCTCAATTTTAAACGGATCGACTTGAATATTTCACTGAATATCTTCGAAATGTTATATTTTAAGAATCCGCCATAAACCAAAAGTCAATATTTTCAAAAATTCCTTTGATGCAAGCTCTTAATGAGAAGCCGGATAGTTTTCTTCTGACCTCAACTTAACTATTTTTATTTTTTTCCTATTGCTTTTTATGGTCTTCTTTGCCTAAAATTCGATAATATAATGTAGGTCCTAGAAACAAAAAACGAAGGTAAGCAATATTTCTTAAAAATTCGACTCTTTATTATTAATCTTTTCACTTTTACAACTATATGTTAGTCCTATATCCTTACAACTATTACTGTTATTACTATATTTGTCATAACTTATTATCGTTGCTGTTTTTATTATTCTTATTTTAATATCATTCTTATATGATAATATAAAATACTATTATTATTATTTTTATTGTTACTATTATTGCTATTCATGTGTTATTCTTACCGCTATTATTATTTTCTTATTGCATCAAGATTATTACCATCATCCATTGATCCATCCATAGATATTATCATCCACAAACGAAACGAATAGGTTACAAAAGAAAGAAAAGAACCAATGAAAAACGCTGCCGATTCCATTTGCATGGCTATACATATATAATATCAAATGGTCAGTAATAATTTCCTGCGAGGCCGAATAGGCGAGAAAAATGGCCGTCAAAGTGATCACGACCGTATGCGTGATGAACAAGCGCTCAAAGGTGCGTACCTCAGAAGCTTCGATCTACACCGTGACGAAGAAGTCGAACAATATGGCGGTCGTAACGGTCGCGCGCGCGGGGTGCGAAAACGCGGGAGAGGCGGTCCCCGATAAGTCGCAGTTTTCCGCAGCAGCGGCAGCCGCAGCGCACACATTTCGCCACGATTTCCGATGAAAGAAATCCTGCGGTCTT
Organism: Ophion ellenae; assembly: GCA_963210295.1. Taxonomy (NCBI): domain Eukaryota; kingdom Metazoa; phylum Arthropoda; class Insecta; order Hymenoptera; family Ichneumonidae; genus Ophion; species Ophion ellenae. Next base: position 40,442,488 of record OY723392.1, read on the forward strand.
CAGGCGCGAATGTTCGCCAGTTTTTTTTTCTCGTGGCACACCACATTTTTATTACGCGACGATTCCCGGGCCAAAAGCTTTAGCGAGGCAATAAACGAGAGAAGCTCGACGTGTGTCCCCGACAAAGTGCTAGACCACATGTCGCCGCGACGCGCGCGCGCGCGCGCAACGCGAAAACTCGAATATCGGGTAAAACGTACGCGAGGGAAAATACTACGTGTATAACTGTATGTCGGGCGCCAGCCCCTCCCTCTACGCCGCCACTGTCGACCGAAGCGGTCTCGTCCTTCACGCTACTTTGGACCCGTCTGGCTCCATCACAGGGCGAGCGATATGAGGAAGCCGAGCTTTTTTTCCTGCCGAATACACGAAACTCCATCGCGCAGAGATAAAAGTGTGAAAACATCGGACGCGACACGTGCACGAAACGAGCCAAAGTTTGCTGAAACGACGTTACCAGGGGAGCGACCGCTTCCTTGGGCATTTTGCCGCGCGTTTTTCCTCTCATTTCGCGATTTCTCGATATCTCGCCCCCACGCCTCGAATCACGACGAAATGTGCTTCGTGTTTCTTTTTCTTTTCCCGTTATTCTAATGTTCACTTACGGACAAGACTGGAAAGTTCGGAACACCTCGCGGTCTTGACACTGCAGCACGCAAGGGGAGAGAAAGAACAATAAAACGATTGGCGCGTCTCGAGAAGAATCGTTGCGTAATTGTCACCATGGCGCGGCGATCGCGTCCACCTCCTCGCCACCCTCGCGATTGGTACAGCCGCTTTTTTCGTACGTTGGCTGGACGATTGGCTCGAGTGGAAGTACGGGAGGAAGCCTCGAAACCGGAAGTAAGAGGCAAATACGTTGGGCTGTTGCTCTGCGCATGCGGTGCCGAGAACTTTCACGAATGAAGTAATGGATGTAATTTCTAAAAAATCGGTGGTCATTTTCATTTATTATTTGCGTCATTGCGGGGGGCATAAAGGGTTAGGAATTGTTCTTCAGGATGACCTGATCCGCGGGTGGCGGTATTAAGATGGGCGATTCTTTTTATTGGCCATCGACGAAGAAACTTGCTCGGGATTTCAGATTCAATAGGTTGGGCCGGTACAGTTAAGTCAAGTGACGGTTTACGATTTTTTTCTATCAACCTCAAAACAATGCATACGAGGTATTTATTCGGTAGATGCTATTTTTTTACAACATATAAATATAGGGCAAAATTGTGCATTTCTGTATTTTTATTACGTGAATGAGAAAAACTTTCGGATTACCGCCGCCTTGAAAAACTATAACATTATCGATGATAGTAATGAAAAAAAAACTGCGTTAGCGCATGTTTATACAAGTCAGAATGAAATTTGGAGTCGTGCCTATTTAGATTTATGTCACGAGATTACTTATTGTTAGCATTAATTAATATTAAGCGTTGCCGAAATACGGCAACTTTGCGGACATTGAGGTTGGCAGCAATGCTCTTCATTCGCCAGTCAAGATTCGTAGTTTTTTATCAAACCTTGATGGCTCAATATTGAATACATATGGTTTACGATGGGCAAGATGGGTTTTTTCCTCTAAATGTTTACGAAGGTTTAGTTTGCGTTAATCCGTTGTTAGGAATGGTTTATCTTGGTGCTAAGTAGCGAAAAAAACTCCATCACCCGTAGAATGAACTTGCTCATCTAACCGCACGTAAATTTACATACATTCAATTATTTTTTATCTCTGGTGGTTTGTGGTGAAGAAAAAACAAATTCGTAAAGACTCAGTATAGTCTAGACAATAACATATATATATTTTTTAAATCTTGGATTGTGGCTAACGCTCCAACCTCATTAAGCATCAGAGGCGCGAATATCACGTCGAGCAGGTTGAACGTTTTTATCACGAAGGACTAAACGTTATTAATTAACGTTGACAGTTAATTTGCCCGGCGGCAAAGTCATTCGTAAATTGAATGGGGCGTGTTCTCTTTTGTTTACAATTTTCTCGTCAGTGTTTGCATTTCGCGATGTGAATTTTTCCCGGCAGCAAGCGGGTACCGGCGGCCATCTTTTTTTCTTCCTTTTTTACTTCGTTCTTTTCGTTCGTGCTTCTCGACGCTATGGTGGCGCCATCTTCTCGCCCATCGCGGAGTATTGAACTCGATCGGTACTAGGCATCGCAGTAGAGAATGACAACCGAGGGATTACATTTTGTTCGCGATCGATAAGTTACCATCAGAGGCGCTTATCATGCGAGATAATATTGAATTCACAGCGATAGCGGGTAAATTTAGTTACCGCTTGTTACTTCGCGTCTTATTTTCGTAAAAATCGGTTCACGAATTGACAATGACATTTCATTTCGACGTATCCTATGACCGTAAAGTGCAGAGTTTACTTATCGACTTAGTCTTATTTTAGTAATTACTTATCGAATAGTCGGTCTAAAGAGAAGTCGAGCGGTAATAAAACACGCTCTAGCCCGAAAAATGCTGCTACTGTGACACTTCGAAGCAAACCGAAACATCCTCATTGACACTTCTACGCTCGATGAGCCCAAACAAACGCAGATCCGCCGGTTAGCGCAGTAGACCAGGGAGCGAAAACATCGACGGTGATGACAATGACCAAAATAATCGAACTTCGTCCTGACAAGAATCTGATAGATCAAAACTTCGAGAAATATCAATATTCGTCGGACCTCGTGATCGCCGATTTGGAGAAGACTCTGGCACGAGGTAAAGAACACGAACCCGTCCCCGCTCGATAATTTCGATTCCTAACCTCAAAACGTGACGGGAAAATCTGCGAACTGCTCGTTAATTTCCTTCAACGTAATTTTTGCAATAAATTTCATGTAATCAGATTAATTTTATGGAAATATCTCGCAGACTCGTGTTTTTAGTGAAAATCTCGAACGCCGCAGGAATCCTAACCTCAATCGTCACGATGAATGTAACGAAACTCGCGAATGTTAGTTTTTTTCCTCATTTTCTAGATGTGTATCGTCAGGAGCCTGGGAATACTCAGGATTCCTGGCTGGAAGCGCGCATCTTCGCCTTTCACAATCACCTGTTCAAGAATCCGTTTGACGCGTCCTGCTGGTACGTCGACGACAACCGAGACGTTTGGCGTTTGTCGAAAGACGGCAATGTCACGCTGCGTCACAGCCTCGCCGCCGTGGAGCAAGAGTCTTTCGCCTTCAACCCGTCAATGAGTTTCGCCTCCGCCGAGGTTACGGTGTTGACGGGTGGCGGCGAGGGTCTCGAGGTTCTCGTCGAAAACTCGGCCGATGACGTAGCGACGTTCGCGACGAGAGAATTCGGGCCGGGCTTGCTGCTCGACGCTCGTTACTTCCGGGACAAGCGTCTCGTCAAGGTCGTCGCGTGTAGCGTCAACGAGATCGGCGGCAAGAAGTGTTCGCAGCTGGTGATAACGAGCTACGAACACGGCAACGACGGAGAGCTGAAAATTCTTCGAAAACAAGTTCTCAAGGCGAAAGGACCCGTGGAGTACGCTTACATTGAGGAGAGCGGCGATAACGTGCACTTCGTGACTCAGGATACCGCGACGTTCGTTCACGATTCGTTGAAGCCAGTCGAGATTAAGAAGAGCGAGAGTTCGCGCGAGGAGAACGAGCTGAAAATTCCGAAATACTGTTGGTCCCAGGACGAGGATTCGTTGACGGTGTGGATCGAAGTTGCGGACAAGTGTCATGACGACGTGCTGCGGATCGACGCAACTGCGGCCACCATTTCCGTCAGCCTCAAAGGCGTCGCCCTCATACAGGGCGACCTCCAACACCGCCTGGATCCCGATTTGACCACGTGGTCACGCGACAAGGACGCGATCAAGCTCGAACTCGTGAAACACGAGAGCGGCCTCATGTGGAACGAATTGATCCGTGGCGACACTGGCGGCAAATGCCTCCCCAACGAAGCTCTCGCCGCTGAAATTCACAGCAGGTGAGACATTCGATGGCCTTGGAAGTTCGCATCGGTGAAATGCAACGGTAACTCGTATCGATTGGTGAAGTATCTTTTACCGGCGAATCACAAGATAAAAATCACTTCAACGTTCTTACGTCCCCTTATTGGAGATTTACGATCTCGATGTTTGTTGAACATCAACAATGTTTCGTCAAACTTTGAAAAATATTTTGATGTTCAATAAAGACCGCTTAGTCAACGTACCAAATATCAACATTCTATATTTAATATCTTTCGCATAAAAAGTTGGTGAAAAATCGATTTTCAATAATTTTTTTTTTTTATAGTAATTAAGTTTGTTTTACAAAAGTGGTAACACAGACTTTTTACGTTATATGTCAACTTGACTTGTACAAATTTTCCAAAAAAATATTGATTATTTATAATAATATCGCCATCTTCGTCGGACCCCCTTCGGCATGTAGTGCTTTGCAGTGACCATCATAAAATTTTACTGAATCTGAAATAAAAAAAAAACCAAAAAAATTCATTACTTTAATAATAAGTCTAGTCCTTAATCGAAGCTTTTTTTTTCAAAAAGTAACACAATAGTGGCTTCCGACAGATAACTTTCGATTTTCGACCAAAAAATCGCTCGTTTATTGTTAAAAAAAAATATAAATTTTCAACAAAAATGAAAATCCTTCGATTAAGGACTCGTTTTTGATGCTATCAATAAGCACACCAAATTCCATCAAAATCCATCGAGTGGTTTTTTAAATATAGTGGTCACCGACTTGAAAAACATAGATTCGAAAAAAACGCGTTTAAAGTTTTTCGATGTGGATACGGTATTATATGTTCGTAAAATTTTGAGCTCGACGGATGAAGCTAAACTTTTTTTTATGTATTTTGATCCGCTGAATCCGAGAATCACATTTTTTTGCCGAAAAGTCGAGCATTCAATTGTTTATAGCTAATTGTTAAAACAATTTTTCAAAAAATTAAAGTTTTCCGGATAAATTAATTTTTTTAACATTTTGGGCAATTTTAAAACGAAAGTATTCTTTATAAAATTTTACTAAAGCTCATAGTTTTTGAGTAATAAATGTTTGATTTCTGAAAGAGTTTTCCAATTTTACACTTGATTTATGTATAGAAATACTAATTAAAAATGTACTTCTAAAATGTTTTAAAAAATCGATTTTTTGACAATTCTGACTGCATCTGACCCCTTAATGAGATTAAATTCAACTGAACGAATAGTCGAGGAGGCAATAACGCGGGGGATGTTTCGCGTTGAATGTTTTTCTCGCAGGCTCTCGCACTTGTGCACGAACGAGCCGGAGAAGGAGCAGGGACAGCCTCTGGTCGGATTCAACGCTGATCAACTGGAAGAGTGCGATCTGCAGGAACGCAACAATTTTCTTCAGCGAGTCGATCTCAACGATCACTCGACCACCCATCTCGCCATGCTAGGATCCAGCAATCACGTTCTCTTCACCTACAAATTGACGTACGGCCAACGAATCTGCCTCAGACACGATCATCACGGCTGCGTCTGGGTTCCGCGCGAGGCCGACGCCCAGAATTGGAACATCGAACACGTCGACACCTTTCCGGGCTTCGGTTACGTCGAAGCGAGCAAAACTAACAAAAAGTTTTGCGTTTCGCCACCGAGTGAGTTTCGTCTGTGGGCCCAGATAAATGGTCAACTCTCGACACGGATCTAGATACTTTTCTAGACTCTTGCCCCTTCGAACGATTTTATCGGGTAGAAAAAGATTCATGACAAATTTAAACTCTTCAACTCGGACTGCAGCGCTGGATACATTTTTTCTCCATTTAATTTGCACGGGAAATTATTGAGAATTCAACAATTCTTACAGCTAACGCAGTTTTTTTTTTTATTTACTCGATATTGTAAGTTTTACGTAAATTACAAGATACATATATACCTGTCGGAAATGAAAAACGGCGAAGAGTGGGATTGAACTTCTGGACAAAGCTTCTTAAGGGGGGGAGATACCTTTAGGTGAGGAAAAAAATGCAGATTATTTTTCTACGGACCGTTTTTGAGACTTCGGGTATGTTTTAATACTGCTTTTGGCTGTTACGTTGATTTTTTTAATTAATCTTCAAAAATGGCGGATGTATGGCACGATCTTCTAAATTCGTTGCGGCGGAGCCAACGAAGATGTTTCATTCATTAACACTTGTACGCCAAATACGACGCAAAAAACGTGAGAAATGTTGAAAATCGATGGACTGATACGCTTTGAAACAAAGGATTGAATTTTCCGAAAAAATGACCACATCTTGCAATAAGCAAAATATTTTTTTATTGCAAAATAAAATTTATTTTCAATAACATTTAGGGTTATGTTTTAGGCAATAGAGTTATGAAGATTTATACCAAAATTCATCAGAATCGGTCGATTTGTTTTTTAGCTATACGTCACGCGAGTTTTGAAAATGCAGTTTAGAAGACCCTGCCATATCTCCGCCATTATTAAAGATTGTTACAAAAAATACTATGGAACAGCCAAAAGTAATAATAAAACATACCCAAGGTTCAAAAATGGTAAAGGAATCGTTGCTTTAAAAAAAAGTCTTCTTCATCCAAAGATATCTCTCCCTTTAAGGCCGTAAGGTCCTCAAGGGTGTTCAACAGGACTCGAAAAGTATAAACTTGTTGTTGAGACATTCAAGATCGAACGTAAAGTGCGAGTTTCAGCGTAATTAAGGACTTTCGATACCAAAATCGAAATGCTTGCAGACAATTGAAATTCATATCACCGAGAAATTAACTTCATACAAAAGTATTAATAACTCCGGAAGTTATAAACCATTTTTTTCTCGATTGTTCGAGGAAAATGACATTATTGTTAATAACTAATGAAAAAATGACACTGAATAAGTGTATCAAATTTCAAGTCAATCCGTTCATTACATGTCGAGAAATCGTGTACACCATTTTGACAAACATAATTTAAAGAAGAAAAAATAGCGTTTAAAGTTTTACCAGCAGTTCTATCGTTGTAATCATAATGTGTCGGACCTCTTCAATTTGAGTTCCCCTACAGGACGAACGATTTTTCGAAATGTTTACAGTAGCCTAACCCAGCGAAACGGGGACAATGAATAATCCAGCGCTCCTACCGGACTGCGCGAGGCCAAATTTCACATGCGACTTTTTATACCTGACAATATTGATTAAGGCCTTAGGCCACAGTAACGGGTATAAAATCATGTGCGAATTTAACAATTTTTTTTTTCGAATGAAAAAGTGATTCACTCATAAAATTAATTACACATCTATTTAGTATGAATGTCAAGGTGTTAGAAAAAATATATATATATTTTCGATGTACAAAATGGCCGACTACTCGAAACTTCTCAAAACAGCTTTTTTCCAATTGGCGTGACAAATAACTTCACCAATTTTCACTCGATTTACTTCAAATTTAACAGTTATGTTCCTAATTGCATTTCACAGAGAAGTACGTACGGAATTTCTGATTAAGCGAAAACTTTTCATTTTATGAGCAGTTATAACGAAATTTTTCACTGAAAATTCATTTCTCATGATCAATTACCTACAACTTTTGAATAAAACGATACTGTTTAAATTCTGTACGTACTTTAGGTTCTAATGTAGATTGACGAGAATTTTTGTTTTTTGTTCTTGTGGATGCTAAATGTCACGCCGCGGAGCGCCTAAAAAAAAGATAACAAAAGAAAATATTAATAATCGGCAATTTTGTACATCGAAAAAAAAAAAATTCTGACATCTTGATATTCGTACTAAATAGATCTGTAATTAATTTTATGATTGAATCGCTTTTTCATACGAAAAAAAATGGTTAAATCCGCACACGATTTTATCCTCGTTACTGTAGCCTAGGGCCTTAAAGATACAAGAGGCGCCATTTTAACCTAATGTAAATGTACATACGTGCAGATGGATCCTACGTGGCAATAGTGGAGCACACGAGGCACGCGTTTCTGTACGAGAAGCCGGCGGGCTCGGCGCCGATAGCGCGACAGCGAATCGTCGACATCGGTCCGGATGCAACGCCGATAATGGGAGCGGTAGCTACCAACAAGCACCTCATACTTTTGACAACCAAGAAACTCTATCGACTCGTCGTTTATCCTTGATAATCGATCATTTTTATTTCTACTTTCATACAGTTCTCCCTAACATTTTAATCGGAACAACCGGGACCTCCTATCGCGCTTTAATTCCCGCCCACTCTGAGTCTCATCATTATTATATAAATATATTCATATGTATATATGATGTATCGGACTTTACGCAACGTATAACTACATTTCATATATCACAGTCAGCCAAAACAGCGAAAAAAAGCAAGCGTCGAAACAATCCCGACGAAACGCCCTCAGGCGACGAAGTTTCGTCTCATTTCCGAGTCCCACCCCTGAATTTCCATGACCTCAGAACGCGTCTCGTTCGTTGCTCGTTCAAAGTATCGAAGGCTGTCCTCGTCAATGGGCGACGAAACGAATTGGCTCGAGAACAAAGAAAACTTGACGCCTCGCTACAGTGAGATAGTGAAGACGAAACGTGGAAGCAACGCGACGATGGGAAGAAAACGGGAAAACCTTGCCAGTCACTATAACTGTATATCGTATTTGTACATAGGTCCGGTGAATTATACCCGAGTAAAGTGTCGAGTCGCGAAACTTTCCAACTAATAAATACATACTATGAGATTGCGGTATGTACATAGCATTCGTGTAATTTTAATCCATCGCTCGTTTCGACAATCGTCGTTACTAGAGACCGAAGAATCTTCCGATTCTCCGAACGTATATACACAGGAAGCGCACGAGATAAAAATCGTCAGCCCCAAAACTCATATTCAGCCGGGTCCCGATCGACCGAGGACGCCTCGCACGCCGTGTCCTCCGAGGCAGAACGAAGAGGTTGCGAGGCGAGGGCGTTTGAGCATTAAGTTTCGCATCGGCTCGCGGACGTCGTCACGATCGTCTGTGCCGAGCGAGTAGCTCAGACTGAGGCACCTTTGAGCACGGCAACCGTGCCGACGGCGCACGGCTCGCGGCCGAGGCAACGCGCGCCCGAGGCAACCTGAGCCACGTCCGCACTGGTCGAGGCATCGGCTCACGAGGCTGCCTCGCGAGGCATGCTCGGTCGGTCTGGACCTGGCTTTTGAGTGACGCGGAACGGTGAGCTTTGGGCGGGCATCATGGCGAAGAAGTTGTCGACCGTGAGGGCCTGATCGTGGGTCAAATTCCAAACGAAACGATTCTCGAAGGATTCGGGAAACGAGGCGTCCGCGTGTGGCGGCTTGTCCTTGTCGTAGACCGTCGTGTTGTCCTTGCAATTGAAGTAGTACGAGTAGCCGGACGTTTTACTGATGTGCCGGGACCAATATTGAGCGGTGTCCTTGAAGAACAGTATGCTGCTGGGCGCGATGCAGTAGGGGATGTTGCCTTCCTCCTTGTGCAGCGAACTTGCGGATGGCACGTGGACGAGGGCCTGGTCACCACGCTTCATCGTGCAACGCTTCAGATCCAACTTTCTCTTGAGGCTCGCCGATAGTTGATACATCTCTTTGGCCCTCACGTATATCGCCTCGTTGCTCGTCCGCGATACCGCCGGTTTCCAGAGAGCCTCGGCGAACAGTTTCGTCAGGTGATGCCTGTGAACGTTGCCACACTGATCTCAGAGCCTTTTGACATCGTGGTTGTTACCCATTATCGACTCAGATATTCCCTGACCTTTCCAGACTTTGCAAATGTTCCAGGGTAATTCGCGTGAAATAAAGAACATTCTTTTTTCTTGATCAAATATATGACGGTGTTTAATATTCAAATGATGAATGGAAAAAGGTACTGAAATTCGGAAAATAATTTAACGGGTTAGGCCACTCTGGAGGCCGAATAAATAGACTTTTTGGGGATTTTTTTCGCAGAAAAACTACAAAATAAATCGAGATTACAAAAAAGGGTGTTTCTCATACGTATGAGTGACTGTATACAGTAATTATTTTGAAGCGATTTATTTCAAAATTGCGGCTGTGCAGCGTTCCTCTCAAAACGGCATTTTTTAAGTTGGCCGGAAACACAACTCGGACAATTTTTAACCGATTCACTTGAAACGTTGAAAATATCTTGAAAAATACATTGTCTATGGAAGTACGTGGGATTTTTTTTTATATTGCACAGTGACATGCATGAGGCATGATATATGCCTTATTTTTAGTTCTTAGGACAAATATTCTCAACCGCATAGTTTTCACGATACGCTGTACGATGCTGGCTTTACGGAAACCTGCCGTTTTTTTCAAGAAAAACTAAATGTCTGCGAAAAAAAATTGCAATTTTTTTTTTTGCCAAACTAAAGCTAACACTTCCCTTTTCGAAGATCATTTCACTAAATAGCGAGATTTATATTTTTCCGGAGTCCAGCGAACGACTTTGCAAGGTGGGAAAACCGTGAAAAACCGCCATTTTCGAAATGACGTACCGGGCACAAAAAAAATCGAAAAAACAAAATTAAAAAAGCAAATTGAAGCTGACTTTAGTCTCTTCAAAACCCCGTTTGGTAAATCGGTTTCCGTTTTTTTGTTGGCCGAGGTGTGCAATTTTTTGTCCGGAAAAAAAAATTGCAGTGCCCCAAACTTTTGGCCAAGGGTGTATATATATCAATCTATGGAAATACAGTGCGACCTCCGAATAAGAAACCAAAAGCCCCCAAGGGGAAGAGTTTTTCTTAAGTATCGCATACCCCCACCAGGCGCGCGCTCCGCGCTCTCTACCTCTGTCTGTCTCTCTCACTCTTTTCCGCATGCGATCCTCTCAACAAGAAACTCGCTCCAACGAGTTGCAACTTAGTATTTACATCGCCCATGCAAAAACGTTTTCGACTGCACGTGGACATTTATTTAGCGAATATTTGTTTCCCGTTAATATACATACTATTGAATATTATCGTGTACTACTGTATCCGAATTACTATTAACTGTCATAAAATGACCGAAACTGTAAAGAAGCGTAAGAGATCAGACTGTAGTATACAAGTCGAAGAAAATATTACAGAATCTGCGCCACAGGGTGATAATTGAGACAAAGAGCTTTATGTCCATATTGTTTTATCCCATGTATATAAAGGAAGAAGTCAAAATCTCTGAGGATTCATCTTCAATGGCAGAGTTCGACTCTCTCGAAAATATTCCACCGTCAGTTGAGTGCGTTGCGGATCAAAATAATACGCAACAAGACGAAAACGCTTTTTCATTACGTCTCGGAAACTTTTGCTGTTTTATATGAAAATCTTTAAACGCCCTTATCTTTGTTTTTATTTTATATGAAATCTTGTCAACCCATATATGTATCTTTTTAATGAATACAAAAAATGTCCAATAAACTTGTAGATTTTTCGTTACATTCGCACACGCACACACGCATACTCACGCACGCATGCACACATCAATTTACACTACAACGTTCACTCTATTTTGCCCGAATAATCTCTCCCAGGCTGGTTTCTTGACCAGAGGTTCCGCGCACAAAATTCTCGAGCTCGGAGTTCGAGTCGGAGTGGGGGGAGCGCCCGAGTGAGAAACTGTGGAAAGTTTCTTATTGTCGGGTTTCTTATTCGAAGGTCGGACTGTAGAGTCAATGGCTGGATCCGTTCTCAAGTTTACGAAATATCAAGAGGACATTCGGCTCAAATGGAAGAGGGAGAACTCACCTATCGAGTATGTACTTCCGACTGATATCCTCGCCTCCGAGGAAGTAAGCGTCGAGTATGTGAAGTGCGGTGTTCTTCATCTGCTTTCTGTTCTCGCCCCTATACTCAAACACGAGTTTCGCGTAAACGAGCGTATCAGGTGGGAGCTCGAGATTCTGTACTCTCTCCCAGTTGCCGTTCTCGTAACGGAAGGTCTTGGATCGTCCCATGCCCATGTAGAAAGCGGGTGGTTTGTCGGCCGCGCTGTTCGGATTGTAGCAGCCGGAACCGCAGGGTGTGCAGAACCAATTGTAGTGAGTTTTGAGAACGTTCTCAGCGACGTTCTCGGCGGTCAATACGTTGGCGCGGCTGTTCAAGAATCTCGGAAGGGCGTTGGTCTTCATGAGCCTCTTGATGCGTTCCTCGGGCTGTGCGTCGCGAGGTACAGTGCGCGCGGTATCGGGCACGTCCCAATACTCGAGGCACTGTTTCCTTATATCGGCCTGTCGATTCTCCAAGAGGCTCGTGTCCTCGCAATACGCCGCGATCTTCAGCAATCCAACGATTTGCTTCCGGCCGAGCTTGTCGTTCGAGTCCTTCAAGTAACGAAAGAATTCCTCGTCGTCCTCGAGGACTTGTTGGGGCACGAGTTCCATGACGTCGTGATTTTTGTCACCCTTGAGCAAGACGCGATTGACCCGGGACAGATAAACGATTGTGTCCTCGACGTTCGGGCGTTTGCTCTTGCATATGAGATAACGTTCGGAATTGGCGGGTCTCGATGTGTTCGGCTTGAATATACTGACTTCGTTGAAGCAACGATACATTATGTAGACGAGGCCAGCGCTGAAGGGCGTGAATAGATCGAATAGTTTGGTCACGAAGTGTCCACCCTTGCGCACGATCATCAGCGCGACGAGACACTGGCAGAGATACAATTGCTTCGAGAGTATCTCCTGAATGGACTCCTGCCCCTCGACCGAGAAACCACCGTCCGCCATCATGAAGTGCACACCCTCGCCGCCCGTCTGTTCCATCACGAGACGCGTCAGAGCCTCCTGATTCGCCGGATCGTAAACGTTTCCGTCCCCCTTGGGCCCGTAATACGGATGAAAGGTTTCCGGGCCCCTGGCGTAAAAGTCCTCGAGCTTGAAGTCGTTCGACTCGCGCAACGTGAAGCCGAAACCCTTGGCGCGCCAATTCTTTCGCCACAGTACGTACTCGCTGAAGCCACCTGGTCCCGCGCAAACGTCCGCGAAATACAAGAGCTCGTTTTTCGTCAGGCCCTTGGGACTTGTGAACATCATGTCGCAAGCCCTGTCCATATTCGCCATTTTCACCGCTGCGCGATTCAAAAATATCGCGCCTCTTATAGTCTCGAAAGGATTGGAACGCGTGCGCGCGCGTCTCATCTCGTTCTTGTCGAGATCGTCAAAAACGGATTTCGAGCCGACGACACCGCTGACGATTCCGGGATCGCAAAACAGCGTCTCGTCGTCGATCGTCATTTTGCTCGGACCTATGCCCATCCAATTGTTGAGATCGTCGCTGATCGGCGGTTCCCAAGTGCTCTTCAACCATTCGATCTCCTCTTTCACCTCTATCACCTCCTCCTTCGGATCCCAGCGCAGATTCGCCTCCATCAACTTCTCGTTGTAATGTCCCAGACCGCGACGTCCTTTTTGCTTGGACGCCTCGACCGGCTCCAGGCGCCCCTGACCGTGCTTGCCCAGACCTAGGCCCTTCTTGTAACCCATCTTCTCCATCATGCGCCGAGTCTTCTCCGCCGCGTCAAAGTCCGCACCCAAGGCCAATTTCTTGGACGGCCTGTCGAAAGCCTCGTAGCCCAGATCGGTATCGTCATGCTGACGCTTCTGCGCGCCGTTCTTCAAGTCGGTCAACTCGGAAGTGTCGAAACTCGGCATCTCGAAACTCGGCCTGCCGTCGTCCGACGAGCTCGAACTCGAGTCTGAAATTTGCAACGTGTTTACACGTTGGTCTCTCGCGGCCTCCGACACGCGATGCCTCGAGGGCGAGAATTCAGCCGCCGCACGTGCGGCAAGCGAGCGGAGATGGGTTCGGATCCGGAATCGACAAAGGACTTTCGAATTAACGCGAAAAATGAACGTTGCGTCGGCCGCAGTTGGCAAGAGGCCGAGGCTGATACGAGAAATGCAAACGTGCGGATTTTCTTTCAGAAAACGGAATATCGCTGCGATGAGGGAGGCCAATAACGAGACGCGTAAAAACGGAATCGTGTGACGAGATTGGCAAACGTCACGATTGCTGCCATTGGAAAAATTGTAAAAGCGTATAACATATACGTACCCCTTAACCTCCTTCTTTCCTCCATGTTGTCAATGTTTACGATTTTTCGGTGCAGCCCTTCGCCTCGGGACGGACGGATCGAACGATTATTCACGTGGGCGTGATGAATCACCGATTGCAACAAGCGCGACGAATTGTTTATCGGCGATATACACTTCGTGGGACTTTGTTTTTATTGAAAACAAAGTATGCGATTCACGCCGGGCCCGAATGATGTGCGTCGTTGCTGTACAGCAACGACATACACCGTGTTTTTGTTTCTCCCTCGTCTCGCGATATATTACTCCGTCAACGAGTTCAAAAGAGCGCAACGCGATTGAGACATGCGACGCGTGTGTGTGAGGGAAGTTTTGTTTTAAACAAAAATAAGCACAATTGCCGACGGGCCATGCACAGAAACGGAATACATTTACGGAATCACCGTCATCACTGCCAATCACTGCCAACGCCAGACACGGATCGAGCAGCCTTCACATCTTGCGACCGAATGAAAGAGGGGGGGCCGCGCGTCCGGTGAACCAATAGTTTTGATTTGTATCCGCCAGGGCGGCCGTGGCGCTTCAGTAGCGAGGTTACCACTTCCATACGGTTTTCGCAGTGGGACGCTCGCAGAACGACTATTCTCCATTTGAAGATGATTTTTCTTTTTTATTTACAAACTTTATTGACTATGTGCTTTTTTTGGGCGGAAAATATACGCCAAAAGAAAATGTACCCAAACAAAAAGTTTGAAAAGCTTCTCTAGCTGAAACTCGCCACAGTGAAATTCCGATTGTTTGGATTGAACTTTCGAACTTGGATTGGAATATCTAAGCGTTTCTTTGTAGATATAAAACACTAGCGGAGTATCAAGGTTTTAAGGGGAGGAAGGCTTAAGGCGAGGAAAAAATGGCCGATTTTCATGAATTTTTTTAAAGGGAACATTTCTTCACCTTTTTTTAAAGCTAGGGTATATTTTATTACTAGTTTGGGTTGTTACGTGGTAGTTAAAATTTTTTATTAATCTCCAAAAATAGCGGAGGCATGGCATCTTCTAAACGGGTTGCGGCGGATGTTGTCGGACGGCGTGACACGAGCGTCGGCGGAATTAATCTGAAAAAAACCAACGAAGATTTTTTTTTCATTAACACTCGTACTTAAAATATGAACCAAGAAAAAGTGAGAAATGTTGAAATTCGATGAACTGGTATGATTTGAAAAAAAAAAAGATTTAATTTTCCGAAAAAAATGGCTACATTTTTCAATTAAAAAATACTTTTTTTAATTCTCAAAACATTTAGGGCCATGTTCTAGACAATAAGGTTAGAAAGATTTATACCAATTTAGTAGAAATAAAGTAACTTAGTAACTATAGTTACTAAGGTTATTATAACCTTGCTATAGTTTACTCATATCCTACTCTCCACAATTACCTATCTCTAAAAATGACCCAACTATAGTGTAAGGCCGCGGTCAGAGTCACGGTCATACATACGGGTCTTGAAACTCGCTCAAAATTTCAGTGGTGGGGGATGGCTTCTTAATGAAGCACCGACTGTTTCAATTCGTGACCACGAGGATCGCTGCTATAGAGTGATGCAGGCTGTGTGAGAGAGACGGAAATAGATTTCAAAAGTAAACAAAACCCAAACATAACCGCTGATTCACGCGACCACACGCGACCTGCTCTACTTGTAAACTTGTAAAAACGGTGATATTGAAAAATGACTAAGTGGTGTATTGTGCCAACGTGTAAAACAGGCTCTCGGAGTGAAAAATCGAAACGCTCAGTGTTTCGGGTGCCGAGAGACTTGGCGCAATTAAAAAAATGGGAGGCCGCGATACCGGGAGTTGGGAAATTAGAGCCGAGACACGTTGTGTGCGAAAATCATTTCGAACCGAAATATATTCATCGAGAATGGGCGAAACAGGCGTTGGAGCCGAGAACCTGAAAAAAAATGAAAAATTGGTGGGATCATTACGATAAATACTTTCCAGGCTGGAAAACAAAACAAAGTTAGTGAATTATTTTCATTTATCCTACTCGAGAGTCCTTCGCTTAAAGGTCGGAAAAGAGGTGTTTTTTTTTTAATTTACCAACGCAAACTGTTTCGGAAACTGCAAAGTAGAGATTATTGAAAATGTTTCTTGGGACATGCATTAAAATTTTTCGAAGAGGAAATAAAGAATTGCAAAAGAAGCACTGTTTCTTAAGTATTTGTTTCATTTTCAAGAAATACATCCTGCAAGTGTTTCGGTCTGGATTCGGTTTCGGTCAAGACCTGTATGTAAGATCGTGAACACGACCAATTCGTTACGGAGTATGACGATCCACGCATGCGCACATCTGTTTTTGACACAACATTTTGTGTCGAGTTGTCACGTGGCAATCTCACATTTTCACCCGCTTCGATTCTCCGTAATAGGATGAGCTTTCGTCATCTTCACCCAACGTGAGAACCGTAATAGGCCTCCGAAGTAACTTTCGTGGTGGCGCCGCGCAACGGCTGCCGGTGGCAAAACTTGGATTGGCGCATGGCGGTTAAGTCAAACCGGCACAAACACGAAAGAGTACCCCAGGCAGCATAAATGTCCAATTGACGTCGATAAGTTATCGTTGTCAGGTTACCTTTAAGACATGACCGTAAGATAACTATTCGACATCTTTCAAATGACATCTCGTATAATGCTGCCGTAAAGTTATCTTTTTTATGATATCTATCGGCGATGAAAACGGGTGTCTAAAAGGTATCCCAAAATATTATCCAATTGGTGACTTTTTTAAGTTATCAAAAAGTTATGTATTTACTGTTATCTATTGTATTTAGTTCAACGTTATCCAAAGGATATCATAAAGACGTATTACATAAGACGTCTTTTTCATGACATCTTTCAGATATCGGTAATATGCTGTCTTTTAAGATATTTGGTATTGGCGGGAAATAGTAAAAAGTCATCCAAATGTTGTCCTAAAGATCACATCCAACGGATCACTTTTATGATAGTGCGAACGTAGCGTGTCATATTTCATTTTACCGGCAAAAAATTGTGTGTAACAACAAGTAGTTGAAAAAATAAAGGTGTTGAAAGACATACACGTGAGTGACTTTTATCCTACTATTCTTTTCGCCTCTGTGAGTACATATATGTGTTTAATGTACTATCTTTTTATTCTAAAAGCGTATGTCTGCTTTTGAGGTTATCCACGGGATCGCTTGGAGCATGGCAACCACCAAAAGACGTGACTGCAACGGAAGAGGCGTCTAATAACGACTGTACCGTTTTTATAATATTAAATTACATTTCACTTATAATGAATTTATCGATGTTTTATTTATAATGACCTAGCCCACTTCGAAACCGACATAACAATATCGTATCAATTTCTTCATGATAAAAATTAACTTATTAACAGTCTAGATTATTGAGCCGTATTAAATATTCCAGACTATTAATAAGTTAATTTTTATAAAGAAATGGATAGGATATTGTTATACATATATATCGCCAATAAATAGATATCTTTTCGATAGTACTCTTCGATACCGTTTAGATGTCGTTTTGTTAACCTCATTCGGATGCCTATTGGACGACTTTTAGATGGCAGTGGTATCTTGGCATTTTTGTGCCTTTAAGAAGATATCTTTAAGATATATCGATTTGATGACTTTGCGCTAACGTACCGACAACCGAAAAGAGTTAACCTTTTGTCGACACATTGATAACCATTAAAAGTTGCCGTATAGTTAACTATCGGACACAAATAAGTTATCTGCCAAGCGGACATAAGTGATACGTTTTGTAATACAAAACGGCGTCTTTTTGGACAACCAAAAAGTTATCCGTATCCGTTTCGCGACATCTTTCGGATGCCAAATAGATAACATTTTGCTACCTGGGGTAGGCTTGAGCAAGCATAATCGATTGTAGATCTCACATTGTGAATGGAATGTGCTTGTAAATAAAATAAAATAGTGTGATGGAACCAATAACGATTACTTGCGGATTTCAATGTATCCTCATGACTTCCTTTCGCCATAAAAGCATATCTATAGGTATGAGACGGAGAGAATGTTAATGAAATTGCGTACATTGGCCGCACACAATTTTGTTCTGCCGTACAACAAAATTTCTGTTTAAATTATTGTTTGCATCGGAAATTTATATAAAGGGTGTTGTAATATAGGCAGAAAAATTTCGATAGTCATCATGTATCGGAAGTTCGCGAAATTGTTGCTGGTGAGAAAAGGACTGTGATGGGAAAAGTTCTTCCTCAAACACGCGTCAACAATCCCAAATATGACGTGAAACGCTGTTTTTACAACGTAAACATCACACGCGGTGCTGTCATTCACGCAAACGCCTGATTTAAATGGCGACCGGCATACTGCACTGCATGGAGCCTAGATACCAGGAGGTTCAGCGAGGCCTTTCAACTCGTCCCCAAAACGAGAACAAGAAATGATGGCGCTGGGGTGCTTCGGCACTCATATGTATATAGATATATGCTAAACATGGGTGCGATCTAAGACAGATCACAGATGATGTACCTAACCCTCATTAGTGTTAAGGGATAACACCACTCTAGGATTTTGGAAAGACGTTTTCTTTCCTAAAAATACTTTGGTGTCATAAAAAAAATGTGCAATTGGTCATGTAGCAATTTTTTTCATTTAAAGGTTCAATTATCGATTTGGCCGCAGCGCCTTGGAGCGCGCTGAGTTGCTCGTACAACTTTAAACGCGTTTTTCTCGAAACCACTTTTTTCGATCTCGGAAGACGGATTACTCGACCACCTTTGCATGCATCGATTTAAAATTTTGCTAGCAGCTTTACAATTATATTCTTTATGGGAGTACATAGCCGTTTTTTGATTAAATGTAAACTTCTTTTTATAAACAATTTACTGCTTTTTTTGGCAAAAAATCGATTTATTTTCTTAAAATCGATATTATTAATAGCGCACTACAAAGTGCACTGTTTTTGCAAAATTTGAAAGCAAATTTCTAGGTAGTCTCATAGCTAATAATATATAAATTATCATTTTTTTGGTTTTTGTTTCAGGTCTTATATTTTACGAGAAAACCGTTCTCCCGTGAAGCTATATGTAAAAAAACACGGTTTTCTAGATGGGTTGTATCGCCGCCATTTTGAGTTTGAGTTTGAGATATTTTCTCGCTTTTGCGTTTTTTTCCGAACCGCCATAAGGAAATTATGAATCGGCGGATATTTCGACGTTTGATGTCACGATCAGTCTGTCGTGTGGTTAGAAACTCATCCGATCACTATCACCTCGTTGACCAATATATTACTATATATGTAGGTGCTGCTGCACCCCAGCGCCATCACTTCGGGACATTTTCGGGGACGCTTTTTTCAGCGCCTTTGCATTGCCGCTGAACCTCCTGGTATCTAGGCTCCATGCTGCACTGGCAGACGAAAACCAAACCAAGTTTTGCCAAAACTCGCCGCAAGGGCTGCGCCACTAGAGTTACTTCGGAGGCCTATAGCCCTCCTGACACTTCGTTTGCGCGATCATATTTGAATCCCCGACGTTTTCCCGCCCAAACGAACGTCAATGGGAATCCCACGTGTAGCTTCCCGCGTCATGCTTCAGACAACACGTTTACGCAACTCACGACCGCTCGAAATGTTTTCCGACTGACTTTGCGTTTTCCTATCTCCGTTTAGCTTTCATCAACCCTCGATAGCCTTCCGAACGAAGCGCCGATAGAATATGTCTCTAACGGTAATTCCGCTGGTGTCGAAATTGTCGAAAAACGTGATACGCATATTGGGATGCAACCCCGGTCCTATGACGCTTCAGGGCACCAACACGTATCTCGTAGGTACAGGTAAAAGGTACGAAAAACGTTGAAGATAAAAATGCCCTATTTCGAACCCACGAAGAGCTTTAAACGAATCCAAACCCAAGCTACGAAGCAGTCGTGCTCCAAATGTTTACAATTCCCACAGGAGGGCCCTGATCGACACGGGGGACGAACACACGGCGCCAGCGTACACCAAAGTCCTGGCCAAAGTGTTGCGCGACGAAGACGCCACTGTGGAGCACTTGATCGTCACCCACTGGCATCACGATCACATCGGCGGTGCCGGCCCCGTCCGAGATTTAGTCGCTTCCATTAACGGCTCGTCGCCGACGGTCTGGAAATTGCCGAGAAGCGAAGAGGAGGACGACTACAATGTGAAAGATTGGCGCACTCTGAGCGATGAACAGCCTTTGCAAGTGGACGGCGCCAAGCTCACGGTGAAACACACACCCGGACACACCAGCGATCACGCTTGTCTTCTGCTCACCGACGACGACGCACTCTTCTCCGGCGACTGCATCCTCGGCGAGGGCACCGCCGTCTTCGAGGATCTCGCGGACTACTTGCTCTCGCTGAGCAAGATCCTGGAAATGAACCTCAAAACGATCTACCCGGGACACGGGCCGGTCGTCGATGATCCCGCTGCGAAAATACAATTTTACATCGACCACAGAATGAAGAGGGAGTTTGAAATCTTGCAGGTCCTGGCAGAGCATACGAAGGATGGAGGACTGTCCGAAATGGATGTAGTCGCCCACATGTACAAGGTACGGTACATTGCAGCTACCTTAAGCGATAATAACACCTTGCGGAAGCGACATCAAGGTTCATTTTCTACAATTCATTTAAGGCGTTGGGCCACACTAACGGGTATAAAATCGTGTGCGAATTTAACAATTTTTTTTCGTATGAAAAAGTGATTCACTTCTAAAATTAATTACACATCTATTTAGTATGAATATCAAACGGTTATAAAATAATTTTTTTTTTTTTCGATGTACTAAATGGTCGACTATTAATATTTTCGTTTGTTAGCTTTTTTTAGGTGCTCCGCGGCGTGACATTAAGCATCCACAATTTTTTACCTAGAACAAAAAACAAAAATTCTCGTCAATCTAGATTAGAATACCTAGAGAAGTTCGTACGGAATTCAAAAAATATTGTTTTATTCAAAAGTTGTAGGTATTTAAACTTGAGAAATGAATTTTCAGTGAAAAATTTCGTTATAACTGCTCATAAACTGCTCATAAAATGAAAAGTTTCCGATTAATCAGAAATTCCATACGCACTTCTCTGCGAAATGCAATTAGGAACATAACTTTCAAATTTGAAGTAAATCGAGTGAAAATTGTTGAAGTTATTTGTCACGCCAATTGGAAAAACGCTGTTTCGAGAAGTTTTGAGTGGTCGGCCATTTTGTACATGGAAAAAATATATATATATATATTTTTTAACAGCTTGATATTCATACTACAGTCCGACCTCCGAATAAGAAACCCGGCAATAAGAAACTTTCCCCAGTTTATCACTCGAGCGCTCCCCCCACTCCGACTCGAACTCCGAGCTCGAGAATTTTGTGCGCGGAACCTCTGGTTAAGAAACCAGCCTGGGAGAGATTATTCGGGCAAAATAGAGTGAACGTTGTAGTGTAAATTGATGTGTGCATGCGTGCGTGGGTATGTGTGTGTGCGTGTGTGAATGTAACAAAAAATCTACAAGTTTATTAGAAATTTTTTGTATTCATTAAAAAGATACATATATGTGTTGACAAAATTTCATATAAAATAAAAACAAAGATAAGGGCGTTTAAAGATTTTCATATAAAACAGCAAAAGTTCCCGAAACGTAATGAAAAGCGTTTTCGTCTTGTTGCGTATTATTTTGATCCGCAACGCACTCAACTGACGGTGGAATATTTTCGAGAGAGTCGAACTCTGCCATTGAAAATAAATCCTCAGAGATATTGACTTCTTCTTTTATATAAATGGGATAAAACAATATGAACATAAAGCTCTTTGTCTAAATTATCACCTTGTGGCGCAAATTCTGTAATATTTTCTTCGACTTGTAAACTACAGTCTGATCTCTTACGCCTCTTCACAGTTTCGGTCATTTTATGACAGTTAATAATAATTCAGATACAGTAGTACACAATAATATTCAATAGTATGTATATTAACGTGAAACAAAAATTCCCAAAATAAATGTCCACGTGCAGTCGAAAACGTTTTTGCATGGGCGATGTGAATACTAAGTTGTAACTCGTTCGAGCGAGTTTCTTGTTGAGAGGATCGCATGCGGAAAAGAGTGAGAGAGACAGACAGAGGTAGAGAGCGCGGAGCGCGCGCCTGGTCGGGGTATGCGATATATAAGAAAAACTCTTCCCCTTGGGGGCTTTTGGTTTCTTATTCGGAGGTCGGACTCTAATTAGATGTGCAATTAATTTTATGAGTAAATAACTTTTTCATACGAAAACAAATTTGTAAAATTCGCACATGATTTTATACCCGTTAGTGTGGCCTTAAGAAAAACGAAGCGATGTTTTTAAATTCGGTTTACAATACATGTTTATATAAATCTTGAAGTACTTGAAGATTTTTCTTTTTAATTAAAAAAAAAAATGGCGGCGCCGTGGCTGATGAAAGGAAACTCCTTTTTTTCTAGTCAGGCGAAAAACTAACGCCTTCAATTTCCAACCAATCAACTCCAAATTTTTGTCTGTGGCTTCCTAATAACATTTTCTAGTGACGTACGTAGGATCTGTCGATCAATTCAAATTTAACGCTTTTATTACTGATTTCTTTGTGAAAAAAAAATTCTTTCATATTGACGCCATTTTTGTAAGAATCAATATTTCTCAAACATCCTACGTACTTCGGAAAATTTTCGCATCTTTTTCGTTTTATTATTCAAATATTGCTTTGTTTTTTAAAAATAAATTGGAGAAAATGACCCTTGATTTCGCTCCCATGAGGAGTAAACCTTATGTAATCCTTAGGTAAAACCTCTTAAAGAAGGGGGAAAATGATTGGAACTGACTTGTAAACTTTTAGGACACTCCGGAGCATTTGTGGTCGGCGGCAGCTGTGAACGTTGCCCAACATCTCGAAAAGTTGGCGAAAGAGGGCAAAGTGGAGGGCGAAGGTGGTCGCTGGCAGTTGGCCTCCCATTGATAATGAGTAAATTCTGAACGTTTGTTTTTCACGATGTAAACGTTGGTTTAAGTAATACGAATTAATATTTAAACGCTTTGGTACTTATAGGTATGACTTCGGCGCAAGCAGGGCCAATTGGATATTATTTTTGTGACCCCAAAGTATTTTTTGAGCTCAAAAACAAACGATTTTTCCAAAATCCTAGAGTGGTGTTATGCCTTAAGGAAATACCAGTGCTATCAGCAGTATTCGGAAATACGCGAAAATTCAACGATTCTTTTGGGCTCATGAGTACAACACCTTTATTTCATCACCGATAATGAAAACCGACTGGGCGAATTTGTTAGGCTTGGTTGAGTTTCTTTCGAGATCCATTCTTGAGGCCTAGGAGTCACTTTAGAGCCTTGTGAGTTCAAAGAGGGATGGACAGTATACTTTTGATCCCTCTTCGGACTCAAAGCGACTAAAAGTACTATCTTACTCCCTGTCTAGACGCACCTATAAGCGAGGATAACATGGTAGTGGTATATAAAACACATTTTTGGCGTTTCAGACACTGCTCAAACGGTATATCTCCAGGTTACCTTCCCTGATTTTCATCATGAGCGATAAAATAAACGTATCTTTGCAATAAACAGAGACAAAATGTTCAAATTCGAAAAAATCGTCTTTTTCAATAACTTACCAAAAATTCTAATTTTAACGCAAAATAATCGAAATATCAACTTTTACCACTCTTCAAATTGTGTTTATTTCTACTTGACAACCCAATTTTCATCATCAAATTGTGGCGCAACGGAAATCGTACTCTTGCCCCATTAAAAAAAACTCTATTTACAGTATGTTGCGGTGTATGTAACGGGTTACACCTAGCTCGTGGCCCGCAAAAAGACGAATTTTCGTTTTTTTTTTCTGGGGAAACGGGTGCAGGTTTTCAATTTTTTTTTCTTATGTTGAGCAGTATGTTTTTAAGGGGTCTTCGCACTTTAGACGCTAAAAAGGCTATTTTCATGAATTTCTTTGATAGGCTTGTATTATAGATATTGATATAAAAGTTGTTACACTTAATAAATACACTTTCGAAATACATTATAAAAAAATTATATTTATTTAAGTCATTATTTATAGGCAAAAATGGAAGATAAAAAAATCTCCTAAAAAATTGTAAGTCTGCGCTGTTGATGAAATCTCGGAGATGGATCATCCGAAACAAAAAATCAAACGGTTTTAGATTCAGTTTGTTAATGGCTATAGCGCATATCATACGACTTTTGATATATGCAAAAATAAAATGGCGGACATTTTTCGAAAAAACGTGTTTTTTCACCGATTTTGGAAAAAAAATAGTAAATATAAAGTTTTTTTTATCCTTGGAATGCGCTATAGCTATAGTTTTAAAGAATATGTCGTTAAAATTTCATAAGGATCGGTTCAGTAGTTTTGAAGATTTTATCAACAAGCCGTCGAAAAACGTTGTTTCGAAAAAAACGCGTTTAAAGTTTGTTTGGGTTACATTAATGCGTAACATTTTTGAAAAATGTATTTCGAAAGTGTATTTATTAAGTGTAACAACTTTTATATCAATATCAATAACAAACCGATAAAAGAAATGCATAAAAATAGCCTCTTTTAGCTTCTAAAGTGAGAAGTCTCTCTTTTACAATTTTCGTATTAAGAAATATTTACAGTCCGACCTCCGAATAAGAAACCAAAAGCCCCCAAGGGGAAGAGTTTTTCTTATACATCGCATACCCCCACCAGGCGCACGCTCCGCGCTCACTACCTTTGTCTGTCTCTCTCACTCTTTTCCGCATGCGATCCTCTCAACAAGAAACTCGCTCGAACGAGTTGCAACTTAGTACTCACATCGCCCATGCAAAAACGTTTTCGACTGCACGTGGACATTTATTTCGCGAATTTTTGTTTCACGTTAATATACACACTATTGAATATTATTGTGTACTACTGTATCTGAATTACTATTAACTGTCATAAAATTACCGAAACTGTAAAGAAGCGTAAGAGATCAGACTGTGGTATACAAGTCGAAGAAAATATTACAGAATTTGCGCCACAGGGTGATAATTTAGACAAAGAGCTTTATGTCCATATTGTTTTAGCCCATTTATATAAAAGAAGAAGTCACTATCTCTGAGGATCCATCTTCAATGGCAGAGTTCGACTCTCTCGAAAATATTCCACCGTCAGTTGAGTGCGTTGCGGATCAAAATAATACGCAACGAGACGAAAACGCTTTTCATTACGTCTCGGAAACTTTTGCTGTTTCATATGAAAATCTTTAAACGCCCTTATCTTTGTTTTTATTTTATATGAAATCTTGTCAACGCATATATTTATCTTTTTAATGAACACAAAAAATTTCTAATAAACTTGTAGATTTTTTGTTACATTCACACACGCACACACGCATACTCACGCGCGCATGCACACATCAATTTACACTACAACGTTCACTCTATTTTGCCCGAATAATCTCTCCCAGGCTGGTTTCTTAACCGTCGGTTCCGCGCACGAAATTCTCGAGCTCGGAGTTCGAGTCGGAGTGGGGGGAGCGCTCGAGTGAGAAACTGCGGAATGTTTCTTATTGTCAGGTTTCTTATTCGGAGGTCGGACTGTATATATGTGGTAGATAAAATGGTTTGTCCAGACCGCTGTTCGAAAAACGTCCTCCGCGGTGACCACTGCTGCTCGGTGACAAATAAGTCAAAATACAAAAATCGAACGCACTTAGCTTTTGCATGAAATTATCTAGTGCTTGAACGAACCATTAAATGAAATATGGATTTTAGTCAAAATTGCTGCAGTCCAAAGTGAAAGTGAAAATTTTCGGTGAAAAAACGCTCAATTTTTGTTAATGAAAAATACCTATAAACCGATAAACAAATTCCTTCGTTCAAGCACTGCTTTTTGATATGTAAAAGAGCTTGTAAAATTCGAAGTGGATCAGTGCAGTGATTTTTCGGATATCGTGGTCACCGATGTTGAAAAAGTCGTTTTGCGAATAACGCGTTTGCGTGAGCATAACTCCCTCAATTTGGAACGAATCGACTACAAAATTTTCAGAGAATATTTTTTGAAATGTTATATTTTGAGAATTCGTCGAAAACAAAATATCGATATTTTCAAAAATGTCAACTTGCTCTAAGCCCTTAAAGCGAAGCGCAACACGTATCCTCTCGAACAACATGGGTGAAAAAAAATTCGTGCCAAGTTTAAACACTCAGATTCAAGTCCAAATGGTATCACTCGATCATCTTGTTGCCCGTTTCATTTACACGGAAAATTCGATCACATTTGAAAAATTTGTCAAATGCGTCCGAAGATTCTCAAAGCTGATGCTCACAGATCTAAAAAGCTTTTGTCCAATCTCTCATCATTTTTACACAAATCGGAGCTGTTTGAAAAATGCATGGATTCCTGCCGGCAATGAAAAAGCCATTTTTCGAATAGACGCAATTTGTATAAAAATAATATCGAAATTTATGAAAAAGCTTTTTTAGCATGTAAAGCTTAGCTTCAAGAATCTTCGACGAATGTACACAAAAGTCATTTCTCTATCCTTGGCAGAATTGCCTTCCTACTTACCGTGGACAAATTTCGAAATTATTTGTTACCCGAATTGTCGCGGTCGACGATTCCGCACAAAATATTGGGGGGAAAACTGAATATATATATATATATATATATATATATATATATATATATATATATATACATATATATATCCACAGGCTTTGTAGATATAACGACAATAAACATGCTGTGAAACATTTATTCAACTTATAGGAGAAACCATGATACATGCTTTTCGGTTGTTAATATCAAGGTTACTATGAATTCGGTACGATCAGCGATGTGCGTAAAATACCTACGGTACATGTTACGAGATATTCATTACGCAGAGTACAATATCATATATGTGACATGTGACAAATGATTATCTTCTTAGTCAATGGTGTAGCGAGAGATAAACAAAATGGTGTCGAAATAATACGCGGTAGTCCTAACGAAAATATTTCCTTTTTTATTCCCTTTTCAATTTTCGCTGTTCACGCCGCAAAGGCGGATTTTTTTCCTTTTTCTTGCGAGATCACACGTCAAGTTGGATGCCGTTGAAGTTTCCATCGTTGGAATGCAACGAAAATGATATTTCTTCAATTCCCCATATTTCCATTGGCAGATTGCAGCTACGAAAATCGGGCAAACATTTTTTAGGATTCTTATTTAGCGATCTACAACCTCAATCTGCGAAGTATAATTTTTTATGCTAATAAAAAATAAGAAATTGTAAAGAACTTTCATTGCGTTCCAACGATGCAAACTTCAACTCCATCAAGTTGGATGGTTTTTATGGCTTTCTCAAGTGCTCATACATACGTCGTTCCTATGTAACAAATACCAAATATATAATATATAATCAGCACTATATGTTTTAGATGGTTTTTTTTTCCTTCAAAGTTCTCGTAGAAAAATCCGACTCGATTCGAAAGCTCTTCAATAGTATCGTCCGAGTCCTTTATTTTTTCATTTTTTTCTCTTCGTACGGCCGATATCGATGTTTGATCAGGTATTCAATTTATAACCGATCGGCTCGAATATATAGATGATAATTTACTTCATAATAAGCTCACTTGTCAATTTTTTAATATATATCTGAACGTGTTTTTCTCTTTGGGTAAACGTAAAAAAAAATATATATATATATATGTTTATGTGCACATACATATGTATATACGCGTACATGCATTTATATATTTCTGTTGCAACGTGTATAGATATATGTTTATAATTTCATAATCTATTTCTTGTTGTCGTATATCGACATGAAACATAATCTCTCCGACATATATTTTATCGAGTACTAGACGTTGATGAAATCAACGTAATCACATAACTTTTCCTTTCATTTCTCATATATATATATATATATATATATATATATATATATATATATATATATATATATATCACTACAAATTAACAGTATATTCAAATATTAAACAATGTAAGAAACATCACTTGTAAGCTTATAACAATATATCATAAAAACCGAGTCGAACAATAGAATGATTCATTTTTCTTTCCACAATAATGAAATCAAGTCAAGGCAATTAATCGATAATGATTCGCAATAATGATTATCTCCGTTAATAATAAGCCTAAACTGGCTGTACACTCGATAACTCGTCTCTCTTTCTACAATAAACAAAAATCCTTCTTCGAGTGGGCTATCACTTTCATTTTCGTCAAAAAGCGAGTTCGCTTGAAAAGGCACCTGCGCAATGCGCACCACCGACATCCCCCAAAAACGATAAATAATAATTAACGTCCTCGCTGCGAGTCGAGATGGGAAAAAAAACACGTTCGTCGTTCATATACGTTAAAAACAAAAAACTGATAATCAATCGTCGCGCATTCAGCATGCGCCCGTCTCGTAGTGGGGGCTTTCGATATTCTTCATAAAACGCTAAACAGTTGTTTATCTTACGTATGTCAGAGCGGACGAATTCTCCCGAGCTACTCAACGCCGTCTTATCAAACGTAAAATCGAACCGCGAATAGTCTTCGCGAAATTCTCATCCGAAATTGTAGTCAATATCGGGAAACAACTTATGGCACGTTCTACACTAGACATCTACTTTCTTTCCGTTTCCCATCGTGTTGCGAACGCTTGCCGCAATTGGTCATCGTCATCTTCGCTCCAAGGTACGTTATAGCCAATGAAACAACGATTGACAAACAATCGATAAAGCTCTTCGTCAAGAAAACGCTCAATTCCGCGAACTAGGCATAAGTTTGCCTGCGCAACTTCGTCACCGAGTACGGTGCTCGATAAGCTCGAAACGTGCACGTTGGGAAGCCGTTTTGCCTCGATGCTGATCACAATATGTCCCTTGGCTCGTGGATGTTTGCCTTTCAGCCCTAGACCGTAGGACTACATGAGGAAACCCCCTTGATCGAAGCAGCTCGGGTTGATGTAGCTCAGTAGATCGTGCTCGGACATCGACGTGAGTTCTTGCGGCAGCATGCTGCCATCGTCGTCGGCCTTTCTGATGACTTGTTGCCCATTGGTAGTCGAGACCGTGTTCGTTATAGGATTATTGTTCTGTCGTGTGTTGTTAACGGGTATAGTGGGTGATTTTCTGGCCACTTGTTCAACGATGTTGGCCTGATTGGAGGGTGATTTGGGCAGTATGCCCTCCATCGTGTTGTTCATCAATTGGGCACTCTGGGTCGCGACGCTGTTGAGTATATTCTTGGTGGCAATGATCGCCTGTGCGGTAGTGGTCGTGAACGGCCGATTGTTTATTATGTCCTGGGTTGCGTTTGTGATGACGCTGTTGATAGCCTGTTCGGCGGCATTGGTGAGTCTCTGCTGGCAGGGCTCCTGTGCAGCACCGCTGGCCAGCACGGAGCTCGCCTCGGCGACAAAGCCAGCCGGTTGATTGAGCATGGAGCCTATATCCTGTTGTACGGCTTGTTGCATGGCTTGAGCAGCCTGCGCCTGCTGGACAGCCTGTTGGACAGCTTGTACCTGCTGCACGACTTCTTGGGTGGCCTGCTGAACGGCTTGCTGAACTTCTTGGGTGGCCTGTTGTACGGCTTGTTGAACAGCTGGTACAGCTTGCACCTGTTGAGCTGCCTGGACCTGCTGGACCGCCTGTTGCACAACCTGAGCGTGCTGAACAACCTGCTGAACGACTTGTTGCTGGGCCTGCTGAACCGCCTGTACAGCCTGCTGCTGAGCCTGAGCGACCACCTGCTCGACCTGCTGCTGAGCCTGGGCTACGACTTGTTCGACCTGCTGCACCTGCTGCTGGATCGCCACGTCCTGCTGTACAAGCGCGTGTATCTGCTGTATCTGCTCGGCGCTACGTGTTATGGGCTCGCTCGTCACGGCAAGAGAATTCACGCTGACGGTAGAATTGGCCATACCGGCGTTCGCGGTAACGACAACCGGTGGCTCCTGCATAGGTGGCAATAGCGCCGCGTTTATCGACGTGAGTAGATTCTCCTCGGGACAGTCGTCGCTCACGACCGAAGCTCCGCCGCCCATGTCGACGCTCGAGGTCGCGCTCCCGCTGTGACTCTGTCCTGGCGAATTCGGCAAAAGTGCCTCGAGCAGCATAGTCTTCACGGGTATCGGCGGGGACGTTCTTTGCTGCTGCTGCGGACTCGTTATACCCTCGTGATCCGTCATCTGTCCGCCCATCATACCGTTCGGACTGCCGTTCACCGTTCTCATTGGCAATTGGTGGCTGTCCGCTGCGGAATTGACGAGAGCGTCGAGCTTCACGGTGGCGGCGTTAGGCGCCAGTATATTGGCCGTTTGTTGGGACGATTGCGGTCGACCGGAGGATATTATGGAAGCGCGTTGCTGCTGTATGGCACCGACGAAGTTCGTCTCGCGGTTCTCGTCCTTGGACAAAGGGGCGGCTGTCGATTCTATGTGATTCAAGTACTTCTCGATACTGTGACCACTCTGAGCCGGGAGCGGTTGGCCGGCTGGTGTCGTTGTGAAATTACTCAGCGTATTGTACTCGGACTGGTGATGCTTCGTGCGCAAATCTACGACACCCGCGCCACCCTGATGCGCCACCCCGTTGGCGACTGGCTCGCTCGGATCTTTGTTCAGGTGATGGGGACTGAGAACTTTCACGTGATTCTGCTGCTGATCGTGCAACGTCGCGAACGGACTCTGATGGGACGACGAGAGCGAATGGGTATGCTGATTGCGCATGAGATCAACGACGCCCAACATACCAACGGACTCCTGAGAGGGCGAAGACAACGTCGGTACCGTCACCGATCTTATCATACCCGCTTGCGATGCGTCGGCCGAATTTTCACCCACCAATTGGTGCAACGGGCTCGTGCCGGACGCACCGTTCGACGTGGGCGTTGGCATACTTTGCATACTGCTTTCGCTCAGCATACTGTTCTCACTGCTGTCGTCCAAGACTTCCGTCTTGAGATTGTCCGGTATTATCAACTGGTGATTGGAGGACGATCGCCGACTGAGGAGGGGATTCGCCACGAGATTCGGCGGTGGCATCATCACGTCGGACACCGAACTCTGACAGCTCGTCGACTGGGCTGACCACATCATTACCGGTGTCACTTGGCCGGATGGCGCTGACGGCGGAGGACTCGGATCGGTCTTCAAGACGTCCGACTGCGACTGCTGCTGCTGCTGCTGGGACGATTGCGACTGTTGAATGCTCGACAGGAAATTCGGAGCTGACACGGACGTTTGGGAAATTAGTGCTGCGAAACAAAAATTACGGAAGCTCTTGATCGACGTTCGTAATTGGTAATCAGTTGATATTTAATAAATATTGTTTTTTTTTTTAAATGAATATTGGGATGTTGAATAAGTTCTCGCTTTTTTTAGGGAAAATTAATGCTTTATTTAATTCTACTGTGACGGGATGGAAAAATCGATTTTTTATCTGCATTTTTCAACTCTATTCCATTATAGAATTGATAGCCAACTGCTGGTAAAGTCGATTTTCACTTTGTCGACTCAGTACAGCGCTCAGTGCGCGCGCTCAAGTACGGCTGCCCGCTGCGCGGCCCTGGCAGCTGTTGTGAACAGCTGATTTGAATTTATACCTGGGTATACACATAGACACGTATAATTTTATACATTTACTGTATAGTAGTTGTAGTCTCTCTTTTCACTGTGTTAGTAAAAGGACGCTCTACCGGTTAGTTTTTTGTAGTATAGTATAGTAAACTTTAAACGCGTTTTTCTCGAAACGACTTTTTTCACCTGGCGTTGGTGATTTCGGAGAAACGGCTGAACCAATCGGGCTAAAAATTTTACTGCATATTCAGCAGATGTATGGCTATTGCCCGAACTAGAATTATTGAAAAATATTAATTTTAACTCATACTTTCGCCCAAATTATCACGAAAATAAACGTATTTTTTTAACACTGGCAAAAACCGACGCCATTTTGTTATTTTGCAATATAAAATAATAATTCTACTTTGGGCGATGGCGACACTCATACAGATTAAGAATCTTATTGAATTATTTGTTTCCAATTACTTGGACAGCACAAATCATCAACGCCAGCAACGTACTGTTTTTTCGTGCCTTTACACGATTATAAATTGTTAAATGAATATACATTTATATGCAACAACAAAAATTGTTTTTTATTCTGTAAGAGTGTACATTTAAGCGAAAAAAATTGTACCGATGCATGCAAGAGTTTAAAAAAAATATATTAAAAATAGCTTCTTTTTTAAGGGGCTATACCAGTGTGACACTTAAAAAAAATCGACTTTTTGCCTTTTTCGACAGTTTATACTTTATATTTTACGTTTATACTTAGCAGTTTTTATGGTAAATATAATTTTATCTTGCAAAAATCGATAGTTGAATCTTTGAACGCGATTTTCGCGTAATAAGATTTTTCAAATTTGCTGACATTGTAACTCAAAGAGCAATTATCCGATTGACTTGAAATTTAAACTGAGTACTCTTGGATGATTGGATGAAAATTGACGATTTGGCATTGAAAAAAAGACCATTTTATAAGCAAGAAAACAGACTTTTTTCATAACTACGTCATTTCGTGAGATTTTGATATTTTTCGAAAATCCTACGTCATTGTACAGGAAATACCTTTCAGTTTGACATTTTTTCCTTTTTCGGTTTCAGCTACTCAATCGGCCGGAATCATGTCAGCAGTGGAGGAACTTTTTTCTGACGCCTCCGAAGGCAGCGCATAAGTCGCTTGGATCTTAATATTTTTCTATGAAAAAATTATGTAATATCGGTCAAATATAGCTAAATGTATTCTTAACTTTCCGAAACATTTAATTGAGTACTTTTCTTCCAAAAAACTCCCGAAAATCACCCAAATTTTCAGCGCTCACACTGGTATAGCCCCTTAACCCCTTGACTGGCGAGCCCGCCATATGGCGGGCAAAATAAACTGTGCCATAACTGGTGAGCCCGCTATATGGCGGGCTATCGAAAAAAATGTGTTATATACGAAATTTCTGAGAATTTCAGTACTAAAACCCGTACTCGAGGCTTTTCGGGGTCGCTGATTACGAATCTGCACTCAAAATTTAGAAATTTAAGACGGTGGATCCAAAATGGCGGACCGAAAATGCAAAAAATCACTTGACGAGAGCGAACGTTGGTACTCGGGGGTTTTTGAGGTCGCTGATTACGAATCTGCACTCAAAATTTAGAAATTCAAGATGGCGGATCCAAAATGGCGGACCGAAAATGCAAAAAATCACTTGACGAGAGCGAACGTTGGTACTCGGGGGTTTTTAAGGTCGCTGATTACGAATCTGCACTCAAAATTTAGAAATTCAAGATGGCGGTTCCAAAAGGGCGGATCGAAAATGAAAAAAATCACTTGACGAGAGCGAACGTTGGTACTCGGGGGTTTTTGAGGTCGCTGATTACGAATCTGCACTCAAAATTTAGAAATTCAAGATGGCGGATCCAGTCTGGCAGACCAAAAATGCAATGAGTCATTTGACGAGAGCGAACATTGGTACTCAGGGGTTTTCGAGGTCCCTGGTTACGAATCTGCACTCCAAATTTAGAAATTGAATACATATTTATTTCTCACCTCCATCATTAGTTCGCAATTTTTATACGATCCAGTGTGCCACGAGGAGGCTGCATGGTAGGATTTAACACTTCATTTCTGTTTAATTTTTTTTTTCGATTTTTTTTAATATTTGAATTTTTTTTTAATTTTTTTGTTTGATTTTTTCGTTTTGTTTTTTTTGTTTTTGTCCATTTTTTGAAACAAGTTTTTCCGATTCGTTTCCTTTGCAGTTTTTCCGATCCAAAATATATATCAAGTACCAACGTTCGCTTTTGTCAAATGACTTTTTTCATTTTTAGTCGGCCATATTGGATCCGCCATTTTGCAATTTTGTGTTTCGAGTGCAGATTCGTAATCAGGGACCTCAAAAACCCCTGAGTACCAACGTTCGCTCTCGTCAAATGACTTATTGCATTTTTGGTCCGCCATATTGGATCCGCCATCTTGAATTTCTACATTTTGAGTGCAAATTCGTAATCAGGGACCTCAAAAACCCCCGAGTACCAACGTTCGCTCTCGTCGAGTAATTTTTTGTATTTTTGGTCCGCCATATTGGATCCGCCATCTTGAATTTCTAAATTTGGAGTGAAGATTCGTAATCAGCGACCCCAAAAACCCCCGAGTATCAAATGTCAAGTTGATAGTAAGAAAAAAATTGTCTACCAGAAATGTCCACTTCACTCTTGAATCCTTTGCCAGCGAAGGGGTTAAGTCGTCACAATAGAACAGCCCCTTACAACAATCGTTCCTTATGCTTTCAAACGTTTCGAAACTCTTGTGTGATCAACTCCCAACGATTCTATAAATTCAGCTAACGTCTGACATGAGTCTTCATGAAATATGCCTCCAATTCAACACATCACAATCATTATTTTTAAAGCGTGTAAACCAATCTCTCCATGTTGTTTCCGACAGAGCATGGTCGCCGTAAAGGTCTCAACAAGAATTCTGTGTGCTTCAGCTGCAGATTAAAAAAAAAATATAGTAGTGCAGTAAAATTCTCCGCAATTACTGTTTTTGGCACATTAGACATGTTTAACACTATGAAAAAAGTTGTTCACACTTTGGCGAAATGACATAAACTGAATTTTAAGCTTGCTTCTAGTACTTGTTTATAGATGCGTTACCATCTTGAACTACGCGCACGCAGTTTTGGTGACGCCATCTATTGGAAAACAGCGAGAACTTATTCAACGTTCTAATAGTTGGTTCGTGGCGAGATGAGAAATGACCGAGCATACGTCTTTTCAGCCAATGAAAAGCTCTCTACTCACCGTTTGAGGCTACCGAACTGGTGGAAGTCGCGAGACCCGCGGGATCGTTGCCCGCGGAGACGAGGGGCGAGGTGACAGTCTCGATTTTTCCGACCGATGGCTCGGGCGGTGTCGAGACAGCCGTGTAGAGGAAGGTGTGAGGTTCGCTCGTCTTGCCGGACGATACAGCGTACAATTTAACGCTGACCGTTTCCGTGGGCGCGAGATCCTGCCTTCTGTAGGCCGGCACCACGCAAACCAAGTGCGTCTGCTGTAGAAATTCCTTGTCCGGTATAACGGCGCATTCCCAGTGTGGCTCGAGGGTGCTCGTCAGATCCTCGTTGTCCAGTTGAAACACAACGCGGGTGTCCTTGAGGAAGTTTTTACCCAGAACGAAGAGCTCCAGGCCACCGGTGCACGGACACGAGGTCAGTGATTTCTTGCAGATCTCCGGGATACCGGGAGGTTGAGCTGAGTCGACGGAAGAAACAGTGTCATGCGTTCAATTTGCTCTCGTGGACTTGGCCGGGTTATTCTCTACCGAATAGTCGATCAACGATACTCTAACCAATGGTGAAGTTCTTTTTTTTTCACAACGTGATTAATGGAAAAATTCCGAGTAATTTTGTTTTCATCGCTTGAGCTATTTCAGTTTTCTAAGTAATTTTTTTTCACAGCGTTATGTATAAGAAATGTCTAAGTAATTTTTTTCACAACATAATATATTAAATGTTTAGAAAATAATTGTTTTCACAATATTTTCAAATTTCGTAAGTATTTTTTCTTCACTGCACTATCCATTTTTATTTTCTAAGTATTTTTTTTCACATCATAATATATTGCAATTTTCCAAGTCATCTTTTTCACAACATGAATATTAAAAATTTTAAGTAATTTTTTTCACAGCCTAATGTATTAAAATTTTCTAAGTCATTTTTTTCCCAACATTGTGAATATATTAAAATTTCCAAGTTAATTTTTTTCACAGCATAGTATATTACAATTTTCTAAGTAATCTTTATCGCAAAGTGATAATGAACATAAATACAAGATAAATCACAAAGTGATTTTCTAAGTGATTATTTTCACAACATAATATATTGAAATGTTCCAAGTCATTTTTTCCCAACATAATAAATATATTAAATTTTTCCAAATATTTTTTTTCACAAAGTGATATATTAACATTCTCTAAATGACTTTCTTTTTCACAACATAAATATAAAAAATTTTGAGTCATTTTTTTCGCAGCACGATCTATTCCAATTTTCTGAGTCATCTTTTTCACAAGTGATAATAAATATAAATCAAGATAAATCACAAAGTGATTTTCTGAGTCATTTTTTTCACAACATAATATATTGAAAATTTCTAAGTCATTTTTTCCCAACATAATAAATATATTAAAATTATCCAGATATTTTTTTTTCACAAAGTGATATATTGACATTTTCTAAATGACTTTTTTCACAACATAAATATTAAAAATGCAAAGTCAGTTTTTTCACAGCATGATCTATTCCAATTTTCTAAGTCATACTTTCACAGCATACTGTATTAAAATGTTCTAAGTCATTTTTTTCACAACATAATATATTGAAAATTTCTAAGTCATTTTTTCCCAACATAATAAATATATTAAAATTATCCAAATATATTTTTTTTCACAAAGTGATATATTGACATTTTCTAAATGACTTTTTTCACAACATAAATATTAAAAATGCAAAGTCAGTTTTTTCACAGCATGATCTATTCCAATTTTCCAAGTCATATTTTTACAGCATAATGTAGTAAAATGTTCTAAGTCATTTTTTTCACAACATAATATACAATATTGAAAATTGCTACGTATTTTTTTGATACAGCATGATCTATTCAAATTTCCTAAGCAATTCTTTTACAGCATGATATATTTAAATTTTCTAATAAAGCGAAAAGTTGAATAAACTCATAGGTAGGAAGAAACTGAGGAACTCACTGCATACGATGGGCTGTGAGCAAACTTGAAGAGTCTCGCTGGTACCATCGGCGTGTGTGATCGTCGTACGGAACACCATTCGACATCTCGTGGATTTTTTTTTACTACGGCCCTGCAACACGCCGGCCTCCTGAGGAAATCTGTGCTCCACATCGACGTTACGTTCCTTGAGAATGCCGACGCAGTCGCAGGTGACGAGCATGTCCTTGGTGGGGTCCATGTCGACCTCGATCACGATCGTCCCGTCGAGCTTGCGCTCGACGCAGGGCGTCGAATTTTTGCCGCTCACTCGACAAGCCTGATAAAACATGTGGGGCGCGACACGCCCGAGATCCGTGCCTATGAAGACCTGAAGAGTCGCCGGTTTGTCGTAACCGACGAGACGGACGATCGGAAAACCGTTTCCCGTGCGATCCTTCACCGCCCCGCGCGAACCCTCCGTCTGATAA
Source organism: Ophion ellenae (assembly GCA_963210295.1). Taxonomy (NCBI): domain Eukaryota; kingdom Metazoa; phylum Arthropoda; class Insecta; order Hymenoptera; family Ichneumonidae; genus Ophion; species Ophion ellenae. The sequence goes on from OY723392.1 coordinate 40,479,708, forward strand.
CGAGCGCGATGCTGCTGCTCGGGCTGGCATATTATCTGCAGTTGTGTCTTACCGTCACGGGACACGCTGCCTGATCACGCACGCACGCGGAGATACGACATAGAACGGGAACAAAAATAATACACAGTAGTTAGAAATCGGTTGAGATTTTTTTGGTGACGTTTTGAAACTTTGGAAAAAGCGGAGGGTCTCTGGAACATTAAGGGGAGAGGATACCTTCGGGCGAGGAAAAAATGGCTGATTTTCATCTTTTTTTTTTGAACGAAAGATTTCTTCACTATTTTTTAAACATAGCGTATGTTTTATTACTACTTTTGGCTGTTACATGTAATTTGACGCGTGATACGTAGCGTCGGCGGGTTTGGAAAAAACCGACGAAGATTTTTTTTTCATTAAGGTCTTAGGCTACGGGTATAAAATTATGTGTGAATTTAACAATTTTTTTCGTATGAAAAAGTGATTCACTCATAAAATTAATTACACATCTATTTAGTATAAATATCAAGCTGTTAGAAAAGATATATATATATTTTTTTCGATGTACAAAATGGCCGACTACTAATATTTTCTTTTGTTATCTTTTTTTTAGGCGCTTCGCGGCGTGACATTTATCATCCACAATTTTTTACCTAGAACAAAAAACATAAATTCTCGTCAATCTACATTAGAATACCTAGAGAAATACGTAGGGAATTTGAAAAATATTGTTTTATTCAAAAGTTGTAGGTATTTGAACTTAAGAAATGAATTATCAGTGAAAAAATTCGTTATAACTGCTCATAAACTGCTCATAAAATGAAAAGTTTTCGATTAATCAGAAATTCCGTACGCACTTCTCTGCGAAATGCAATTAGGAACATAACTTTCAAATTTGACGTAAATCGAGTGAAAATTGTTGAAGTTATTTGACACGCCAATTGGAAAAAAGCTGTTTCGAGAAGTTTCGAGTAGTCGGCCATTTTGTACATCGAAAAAAAAATGATCTAACAGCTTGATATTTATACTAAATAGATGTGTAATTAATTTTATGAGCGAATCACTTCTTTATTCGAAAAAAATTGTTAAATTCACACATGATTGTATACTCGTTACTGTGGCTAAGGCCTTAAGGGGTTACTCCCACTTGCGATTCTGAAAAAATCGATTTTTTTAATTGCATTTTTTTGAAGTATAAGTATCTGAGAATATGTCCTGAAAATTTCAAGTCGATCCGAACAAAATTGACTGAGATATGAGCGTTGAAAGAGAAGAATCCGCGTTGAAAGAGCGTTGAAAGAGAAACTTTAAACGCGTTTTTCTCAAAATGGCATTTCCGAAGTCGGTGACCAAGATTACTCGAACACTAATGAACCGATCTTCTTGAAATTTTGCAGGCTTTTTAATACATAAAAATGTAGTCTTTAATCGTTCGATTTTTTTTTTCGAAAAAAAATGGCTGTTTTATAGCCAAAAAACGGCCGTTTTTTTTCGTTAAAATCGAACCATTAACTTTGACTGTCCGCCATTTTGTGAAAAATGAATATTTTTTAAAATCCTTCGATTAAAGACTAGTTTATACTTATATTTGACTAAATCCATCCGCATTTTTTTTCAGATGATCCACTTCGCCGCAATGTTGGTCACCGCAAACCGTGTATATAAAAACATTATTTCATTGACGGCCATTTGCCACTAAACAATGTAATATTTTTCAATAAAAAAATTACTGAAAGTTCTTCAAGATGTGTTCTTTAAGATGGTATATTGATCGATTAAAAAAGTTTTGTAGTTTTCTTTAAAGAAATTCATGAAAAAGGCCTTTTTTTGCGCTACAAGTGGGGGTAACGCCTGAAGTGGTCTTCTCACTTTAGACGCTAAAAAAGGCTATTGTCATGAATTTTTTTGATGGCTTTATACTATAGATATTGATATAAAAGTTGTTACACTTAATAAATACACTTTCGAAATATTCGCAATAAAATTTTTTAAATTTATTTGTCACTATTTATAGACGAAAATGGTAGTTAAAAAAAGTCCAAAAAAATTATAGGTCTGTGCTGTTGATGAAATCTCGGAGGTGGATCATCCGGAACAAAAAAAATAAACAGTTCTAGATTCAGTATGTTAATATAAGGCATAGCGCATATCATACGATTTTTTATATATGCAAAAATAACAAAATGGCGGACATTTTTCGAAAAAAAAACGTCTTTTTTCACCGTTTCTGCCAAAAAATACTAAATGTCGAAATTTAAAAAATCCTCGATATGCGCTATAGCTATAGTTGTAAAGAATATGTGGTTAAGATTTCATAAGGATCGTTTCAGTAGTTTCGAAGATTTTTTCAACAAGCTGTCGAAAAACATTGTTTCGAGAAAAACGCGTTTAAAGTTCGTTTGGGTTACATAAATACATAAAAAAATTTTTTTACGTATTTCGAAAGTGTATTTATCAAGTGTAACAACTTTTATATAAATATCTATAATATAAACCGATCAAAAAAATCATGAAAATAGCCTTTCTTCAGCGTCTAAAGTGAGAAGACCCCTTAACACTCATACGCAGAATATGAACCAAGAAAAAGTGAGAATTGTTGAAAATCGATGAAATAGTACGCTTTGAAAGAAAAAGATTGAATTTTCCGGAAAAAATGGGCCTACATTTTGCAATAAAAAATACTTTTTTTAAAAACTTCTTTAGACAACAAGGTTAGAAAGATTTATACCAAATTTCATCAGAATCGGTCGATTAGTTTTTTAGCTATACTAAAATATAGATATATCTAATATACAGGGTGTCCCAAATCGACCGCCCAATCTTTGAGTTTTGAATACATGCTATCATTCTGAATCAAAAAGTCCTCTGCCATTTTGGCGTCTGACGAACCGTTACCAAAAACCAAAATTTTACAAATTTTAGTGAATCAAATGTATTTTTTAAATATACGCTGTATGTTCATTTTGTCATTCTGAATTGAAAAGTCCTTAGCCACTTTGGGGTCCAACGAATCGTTCCTTCCCTTTAGCTATAGCGGGCTTGCTGTCAGCGCGAGATGATTGCACTGTAATTTGCACAGCCAAAAGTAATAATAAAACATACCCTAGACTCAAAAATGGTGAAGATATCTTTCCTATAAAAAAAAAATCATGAATATCAGCAAATTTTTTCCTCGCCTGAAGGTATCTCCCCCCTTGATTGTGCCCGAAATGTCTAATCTCGAAATATTTGTATACCAATAGTAACATTCTTGGCAACAAAAATGAAACAATAAATTGATCAAAATAATTTGACGTAGAATTTTGGGGTACGATCTTTTGTACACTCTCTCGTGTAATTTCCATACACATATACGTTTGTGGGTGAGCGTGCGTTTTGGGTCGTTCACGTGTACAAAGTGCCCTATTCGAATCGACCCACCCGAATACCTTCGAAGCCGTACATGGCAAAATAAGTTTCAGACAAAAGTTCCACGGTTTCAGGGAATGACATTGGAGTTTGCATCGTTGGAACGCAACGAGAGTTTAGTGGCCGAATCTTTATTTTTTGGCAAAAATTACGCAACCGTTTTTAGAATCCTCATTAGACATCTACAGCCCAAATTTGTAGACTAAGATTTTGGATGATGAAGAAACTGAAGAAGTAAAAGAATGAAAAAGAATTTTCGTTGAATCCCAACGATGCAAACTCCAAAATCATTTCAGGGGGCACATTATTTTATGTAAGTTTGGTTTTTATGTCATCCATTTTTTGATTCACCAATCGATACAGCTCGTTATTTTCCACAGAAACTTACTGAGTCCATTGGGGCATGGAAAAATGTATGACTCCATTTAAGGGGTTAGGCTACTGTGAAAATGGAAAAAAATCGATAACTGCTTGAGGCAACTCAAACTGAAGAGCAAGGTCCCACATATGTTGCAGGAATCGCAAATTGAAGGTTACAGCGCATATTGCAACGATATAACTGCTAGTAAAAGTTTAAGGGGCTATACCAGCGCGCCTTTTAAAAAAACCGATTTTTTTTTGCCTTTTTCGGCAGTTGATACTGTCAAGAATATCCTGTAAAAATGTCAAGGCCGTATCTCGAATACTCCCCGAATGGCAGCCTTCTAAAGAGCAACCGCTCGTATTCTTAACATTTTTTTTCATTAGTTAATAAGAATAATGATGGCAATTTTCCTCAAAAAATCGAAAAGCAAATTCGAAATTTTTTATTTTTATCATTGGAACACTATAAAAAAAGAAACTCGGTCAAGTCTTAGCCAATATTATCTACTTTGACCCTTCGACTGCACACTAGGTCATTTCGACCCCATTTTTTCGTGCAAGTACGTATTTTTCAACGCATTTCCCATTTTGATTGAATGTTTGGGCACTTAATTTTTGTTTTTGTTAAAAAATAAATTTTGCGCGATAAAATAAGGATCGTTGACTACAAAAAACGTCTCTACAAAATGCATATTTACCGAAATACAACGAACTGAAAAACGTCTGGGGTCGGATCGACCCCATATGCAGTCAGAGGTTCGTGGCGGAAGTGTGCAATCGAAGAACTAAGGAAAAACTTGTTTTACTTGTTTCAGATCAACTGGGTGGCACCGTTGAGCCCCTCACGTTCAAAGGTCCTTCACAATATTGTTTATGACTTCTTTACTTATTAATATTTCAAAATGAAATTTGGTACAAAACTTTGTTACTGTATATACAAATAAGTGTCCAAACGTTTTTCCAATCATCTTACTTATACATTCAGAATTAATTTTTTTGAATAACTCTCTCCCGTCGTCACAGTAGCCCTCAATATAATCTATTTCGAAGACATTAAGGTAGTTCGGAAGAAAAACCGGAGCTAAAACTGGAAAGCTCTTTCAGAAATTTTGTAAAATTTATCACTCAAAAATTAGGAACTTTAGCAAAATTTTATAAGGGATACTTTTGTTTTAAAATTGCCCAAAATGTTTAAAAAAATAATTCATCCCGAAAAACTTTAATTTTTTGAAAAAAATGTTTTAACAATTGGCTATAAACAATTGAATGCTCGACTTTCCGGCTGAAAATTGTGATATTCGGATTCAGCGGATCAAAAAACATAAAAAAAAGTTTAGCTTCATCCGTCGAGCTCAAAATTTTACGAACATATAATACCGTATCCACATCGAAAAACTTTAAACGCGTTTTGCTCGAAACTATGTTTTTCAAGTCGGTGACCACTTTAATTCAAAAACCACTCGATGGATTTTGATGAAATTTGGTGTGCTTATTGATAGCATTAAAAACTAGTCATTTATCGAAGGATTTTCATTTTTTTCTGGAAATTTATATTTTTTAAAAACAATAAACGAGCGATTTTCGATCGAAAATCGAAGGTTATTTGTCGAAAGCCGCCATTTTGTTAATTTTTGGAGAAAAAAAGCTTCGATTAAGGACTAGATTTATTATTAAACTAATGATTTTTTTGGGTCTTTTTATTTCAGATGATCCAGTAAAATGTAATGATGGTCACCGCAAAGCACTACATGCCGAAGGGGGTCCGACAAAGATGGCGATATTTTTGCAAATAATCAATATTTATCTTTGAAAATTTGTACAAGTCACGTTGAAATATAACATAAAAAGTCTGTGTAACCACTTTTGTATAACAAACTTAAATACTATAAAAAAAAAAATTATTGAAAATGCTCGTTTTTTTCACGCCTCTGACTGCATCTCACTCCTTAATGACATACTATCTCTTTGTCACAAAAAAATAGGAGGTTGAGCGTTAGTCGACTTTTGAATTGTTTCTTCCAAACCACTTTAAGGGGTTACCCCCACTTGCGATTTTGAAAAAATCGATTTTTTTTTATTGCATTTATCTGAAGTATAAGTATCTGAGAATATGTCCTGAAAATTTCAAGTCGATCCGAACAAAATTGACTGAGATATGAGCGTTGAAAGAGAAGTATCCGCGTTGAAAGGGAAACTTTAAACGGGTTTTTCTCAAAATGGCATTTCTGAAGTCGGTGACCAAGATTACTCGAACACTAATGAACCGATCTTCTTGAAATTTTGCAGGCTTATTTAATACATAAAAATGTAGTCTTTAATCGTTCGATTTTTTTTTCGAAAAAAATGGCCGTTCTATAGCCAAAAAACGGCCGTTTTTTTTCGTTAAAATCGAACCATTAACTTTGACTGTCCGCCATTTTGTGAAAAATGAATATTTTTTAAAATCCTTCGATTAAAGACTAGTTTATACTTATATTTGACTAAATCCATCCGCATTTTTTTCTTCAGATGATCCACTTCGCCGCAATGTTGGTCACCGCAAACCGTGTATATAAAAACATTATTTCATTGACGGCCATTTGCCACTAAACAATGTAATATTTTTCAATGAAAAAATTACTGAAAGTTCTTCAAGATGTGTTCATTAAGATGGTATATTGATCGATTAAAAAAGTTTTGTAGTTTTCTTTAAAAAAAAAACATGAAAAAGGCCTTTTTTTGCGCTACAAGTGGGGGTAACGCCTTAAGGTAGAGGAGATCGAGGAGGACACAATGTTCATTTATTCACGTGTGTATTTACCAGTATATAGTTCTACTATATTCAAAACGATACGCTACTTCGAGTGGCAAATTGCCTAATGTGAGCGGGATCAGCCATCAACATTCGCACGAAGAAAATAAAGTAGTAAAAAAGGCAATGGAGGCTGATTCATGCATCCTCGTAAAAAATCGCGATTCAAGTTAAATTCACTTTAAGAAGAAGGACTCCGAGCTAAATAGAAATCGAAAGACGACCCGTTATCTGCAACTTTTTTATTCGCAAAAAAAAACATTATTCTCAGCGGCACGGTAAAGTACAACGAAACGAAAAGAAAAACAACAACAAAAAATCCTCCTCAAGAATTGCCAAACGAAGAAAAGCCGACGAGGGAAATAATGAAATTTCCGAAGACTCGCAATGAGAGAAAGAAAGAAAAAAAAAAACGGCCATTCGTGACGGGAAAACGTACAAAGTTGCGACGTAAGAGTCACGGGACCTTGGTGGGCCGTTGGTGGTCTCTTGGTGTACACACCGATCGCCGGACGTGGTCTCGTGACACCGACGACCCTTCCAACCGAGCCATTTCCGGTTGCCGCGCGACTCGATATTCCACCGGAGCTCAAACCGTTCGCCGTTGTAGTCGTTAGACCGCTGCCGTTTCGCGCCGCGGTGACCGCCGTCCCGTTGATCTCCGAACCGCTGCTACTGCCGTTGCTGCTCGAGCTGCTGCTCGAGCTGCTGCTGCTGCTACTCGTGGACGATGTGACGCGTCCGGCGACCTCCGGAAACGCAAAATTCGCGTCCTCCGACTCGAGCTTTATGTCCATTTTTCGTCTCTTGGTGTCCTCCTCACCGGCACCGTTCCACGTCTGCGTCACAAACAAGCGATGGAACGTTAAGGGCGGGGTAAAGTTAATTCGGCGAAAAAAAGGCATGTTTCAAAGATTTTTTTTTTTTGGCGTAACGAATAGTGTTCGTTTATTGAAAAATTTACATATAATAAAGTAACATTTGAACAACATTCTCCTAAATTTGCATTGCAAAATATTCAAAATTGAGCGAGTGAAAATTAAACCCCAGAGGCGCCTCGAAAAAAAGTTGGTTTGCGGTGTGCACCATAACTCGCAACAGAATCGTTTGAAACAAAAAAAAATCAAAATGCATTTGTTAAAGGAGATGTTTCTCGAGGTAATGACGGGAGGATTTTTTTTTTTTTCGATTTTTCGATTTTTCGTAGCACTTGGGAGCCAAAAACCCAATTTTCGCTAAAAAAAATCGGCTAATTTGTTGTTGAAAAATTATTAATTATTAAAAGAAACAAAAAAGCTCTCGACGATACCTGGCGAATTATGTGAAGAAGTACTGTGCAAAATTTCAAAGCGATTGGTCCAGTAGATTTTGAGTTATCGTGCACACGGACTTCAAATATGACAAGTCTCAGAAAAACGGTTTGAAAAACGCAGAAGAGTTTGGTCGCTTAGCGCTCATTGCACATAAAATACTCATAACTTCGTCAATTTTACTCCGAACGACTTGTAATTTTAACACAATATTCTTGATATATTATGCATTCATTAAAAAAAATTTTAAAAAATTTAAAAACAAATGTAAATGCTTTACCCCGCCCTTAATTGCCGAACTCAAAATAGGCACTCAACAACGTTATGACGGGAGACGAAAAAATCACAAATGAAATTTCAAGGGGTATGCATAACCTTGAAGTTAAAAAAACAGATCGATTTTCAATATATTTTTTTGCGTCTCACGTATTGGGATGATAAGGTCGATCTTTCGCACGCAGATAGTACAGTCCGACCTCCGAATAAGAAACCAAAAGCCCCCAAGGGGAAGAGTTTTTCTTATATATCGCATACCCCGACCAGGCGCGCGCTCCGCGCTCGCTACCTCTGTCTCTCTCACTCTTTTCCGCATGCGAGCCTCTCAACAAGAAACTCGCTCGAACGAGCTGCAACTTAGTATTCACATCGCAAAAACGTTTTCGACTGCACGTGCACATTTATTTAGCGAATTTTTGGATCACGTTAATATACATACTATTGAATATTATTGTGTACTACTGTATCTGAATTACTATTGACTGTCATAAAATTACCGAAACTGTAAAGAAGCGTAAGAGATCAGACTGTAGTATACAAGTCGAAGAAAATATTACAGAATCTGCGCCACAAGGTGATAATTTAGACAAAGAGCTTTATGTCCATATTGTTTTATCCCATTTATATAAAAGAAGAAGTCACTATCTCTGAGGATTCATCTTCAATGGCAGAGTTCGACTCTCTCGAAAATATTCCACGGTCAGTTGAGTGCGTTGCGGATCAAAATAATACGCAACAAGACGAAAACGCTTTTCATTACGTCTCGGAAACTTTTGCTGTTTTATATGAAAATCTTTAAACGCCCTTATCTTTGTTTTTATTTTATATGAAATTTTGTCAACACATATATGTATCTTTTTAATTAATACAAAAAATTTCTAATAAACTTGTAGATTTTTTTGTTACATTCACACACGCACACACACATACTCACGCACGCGAGCACACATCAATTTACACTACAACGTTCACTCTATTTTGCCCGAATAATCTCTCCCAGGTTGGTTTCTTAACCAGAGGTTCCGCGTACAAAATTCTCGAGCTCGGAGTTCGAGTCGGAGTGGGGGGAGCGCTCGAGTGAGAAACTGGGGAAAGTTTCTTATTGCCGGGTTTCTTATTCGGAGGTCGGACTGTACATAATCTCGACATGTCACCGTTTTTTTCATTGCATAATATATATAAGCAACGTAATCATTGTCAAATTGATTCACTCAAAGTCAAAAATGGAAAAATATACTTTTTTACATATTTCGAAAGTATGGTACTCAAAGAATATCCTGACCAAAGGAAAACTCGAAATATTGAATATTTGCGGAGTTATCGCGTATAGTCTAGAGCGCGGGGACAGCATGCGGTCAGGTAGCGAGTCACATGTTGAAACTTTAAACGTGATTATCTCGAAACTACTTATTCAAAAACTGCTCATGTTGTAGCTCAAAAAGTTATCGACCGATATGGATGAAATTTTGGGAGGTTGCTCTCAGTAATATTATCGGAAGGATATACCTAAAGCTTGAAAGGTAGCGTGTAAATGAATAATTTTTTTGGGGTCAAATATGTCGAAGAAATGGTCGAAAATTCGAACTTTGGAGTAAAAAGGCTCCCAAATTTTCAATTTTGCACTTTTTCATCATTTTTTAGGTATACCCTTCCCCTTAATATGTCAGTAAACGAATGACACTTGTTAAATCTTTTTCAGATCAACAGAAAAAGAGCGACAACTGCAGCACTTTTCGATGTCGCGGAAAACAGGTGTCCGAAGACCCTTAATAACGGCGCCATTTTGTTGGTCATCGCAAAAAAAAATTTAATCTGACAGTTATAATAAACTCATGTCCAGAATTGAAAATGATGAGATTATTTTATCCCCTCTAAAAAAATTCCCGAAAAATACCTATTTTTCACGCTCCTGAAGGGATTTCTCGCCTTAAAGAAAAGGTCGATTTTCGACCAAAAATAACGACTTTAATAGTTTATTATTAACGAACGGACGAACATATGAAAAAATCATCCGGTCAGTCGATTGAATATGTTATAAAATATGTCTAATCCAAATTTGAAGTAAATCGGACGATTAGATTCTGAGATATGACGTACGCCAAATTGCAAAGTATACTTGCAAGATAAACGCAAGAGAAGAAAACGTACTAAATCCACTTTTTCCGTATACCATTTTCGTATAAATGTTTAGGTCTGTTCAATATCTTCGGGGATTCTTTATGGTTTCGGGTACGGGCAATACGAATAGGACATTTATTTTGTTCTAGAATCGTTTTTTTCCCGTTACAAACAATTTAATTGTTGTAATGACGATTGTGACGAAAAAGTGCATTTTGTAGAAAAAAAAAGTTTGAAATAAAAGATGTTTCTTTTTTAAATGAAAATGAATTTTTTTTAAATTTTTTTCGCTAGCTCCGTGAGTAATGGAGATATGAGCAAGTAACATTTTTATGAGATAGACGGAACGATGAGTGAAAGGGACGGAAAGTTGAGTGAGAGGTGATGGGATTAATTTTCGTCGCTTATATCTCCATTAGTCAAAACTCTACGCAATAAGAAAAGAAAATAAACCGAAAATTGATTTTTTGAAATTCCAAGGTTATGCATATCCCTTAAGGCATGCATGTGGTCAACGTGTCCTCACAAATTTTTCAACGGAGACAGTAATTTTTTTTTTTGAAAAAACCAAGTGTCAGACTGCAGAATTAATCGACGAATAGCTAAACGATTTTCTTCTGCTCCGAATAATATTTATGTATGAGGAATCTCTTCGATAATTTCGTGGTAGAAATTCTAATTCGCCTCAACGGGGCAAATTTCTTCAGACGCCCGAAAATGAGTCATTTTTCATACATTTTTTTAAAGGTGATAAAATATTCGTATTATTTTAAAAAATGTTGACATTATCTCATTACAACTTTCAAAAAATCTGCAAATCTGTACGATTTTTCCCAGGAAAAGTTCACGAAAATTCCTTTTTTACCGGCCACGAGCTAGGTGTGACCCGTTAAGTGGAGACGTCAAGCCGATTACAAGGCCAACTTCACTTTTTCAAATGGAAACTCCTATTTTTAAAGTCCGTCTTCCTCTTCTCTGCCTTAAAACAAAATCAATGATCTATCATGACCTCGGGATGACCTTGACATGCGATAAATTTAATGAAACTATGCTTGGGAGGCGGCCGGTAACGATGGTAGTATATCCTTAACGGGCTACATCTACCTAGGTAGGTAAAACAATTGCATTTTTCAAAAATATTTATATTCGATATTTTTATTCGACAAACTTTAAACGCGTTTTTCTCGAAACGCTATTTTCAAAGTCGGTGGACATGATATCTCGAGAACCACTTGATGGCTATTTTCCAAATTTGCAGGAAATACGACGAGAAACATTTAAAGGTCGTTGACGATCTCACTTTTTCAAAATCGATCTTCATTTCCCAATAGATACGTAAAAATGGCGACTTTTTTAATAGATTTTGTATGCTCGAGTTTCAATTCGTCGGTACGTTGTTAAATAAAAATTATTTAAAAAATCGACGATCGTCAACGACTCGTATGTATTGTTAACTTGAATAACCCGTTTGGTTTTCAGATTTCGGATGGACCGTTTAAGCTGGAGAGTGTCCACCGCCGAACGTCACGAAAAAAATGTCATCATCTGCAAACAGCCATGTTTTTATTGCTTTTCTGTATTTTTTGGTGATTTCTTTAGGCTCTCAATATATGTACCTTTGTGTTGAAAAACGCGTTTCTTTTTCACCAACGGATTCCCACAAAAAATTGGGGATCTGGCCACTTTTTCAAGCCTCTAATTAGGTGTAGCTCCTTAAGCAAATCATACTTATTGAATAACGTGTTCAAAATGTTCTCCATTAACCGATTAACATTTTTTCCTGTTTTCCGACAGGATGCGTCGGCCCTCGCAATCTTGTGAAGGCCCACCCAGTTATCTTACGAAAATATACATTCGAAATGGTACCTCTTGTCACAGTGTTGCTTCATCGCGCAAAATCACTTGACGGATTCCTTTCAGATATCCTAGGTGATAACTATTGGGTGTCTCAAAACGACCCGACATTTAAATTTATTAATAAAACGTATTATTCATTTGAAAAGTACGAATATTTTAATTTTAATATAAGGTACTTTTCAAATAATTCATACGTTTTATTAATAAATGAAAATGTCAGGTCATTTTGAGACACCCTGTACAGTCTTCAGGCAACGCATGTTTCACCTGGTACCCCGCAACGCTGTCCAGTTTGTCGGTAAAAGCAACTGTCACTGTTGTTTTCCACAAAAGATGTTGCTTTTCACAAGAGAAATGTTGAAAAAATGAACAGCACTTGTTCATTTTTTAAACATTTCTTTATTAATAGAACTAGTCCAAGTACGCAGTTTCGCACGATCGTTCGCGTTTTCCTTCAACCATCGCCAAGCTTAGACTACTTTGTTTACACTTGGCCTTTCGCGCAGCTCAATTTTCCAAAGAGCTCCCAAGATTCTCATCCACAACGGCGGCGCGTGTGCTCTTTACGTTTACATACGTGCTGCTTACTGTCGAAGCCCGAGTTGCACGCGGACTAATGCGCAGTCTATAGCGCTGGCACGTATATATACACATATTAATATTTACGTATGCATACTACAATGGGAAAATAAATTGAGTGTGCACCTTGACGTTTTCTTGGCATTGGCATTCACGTGTTTTATTCTCGTCTGAGAAAGCCGGTTTTGGAGCCATTCGATTTCGAAGACCCTCCTCATATAGTACGCAATTGTTCTCATACTTAAGGTAGTACCTCCACAGAAGAGTTGAATTAAGAAATGGTTGAAATTTGACATATACGTTATTTAATAAATTATCCAAACATCTGTGCAATTTGAATAAGTTTGACCACCCCAAACCTGAGATATTTACACTTAAAGTTGGCTTGGTTTACATGTAACAAATGCGTTATGATGGGCAAACAGAGCATCATTAATTCTACCGTCAAAACTAAAATTAAGAAATTGATAAAAAAAACGAGGAAAAGATACAGTAAGATATCACGAATAATGTGAAAAAAAATGAGAATGATTCACCATCTACTTTCCAAGATATAACCATGAGAAGCCTTCACAATTTTGGTGCAAAGCCTGGCAAAGCCTGGAAAAAAAACAATTGGGGCAAAGCCTGGACAGTTCCGGCAAAAGGTTTACTGGCAATGGTCGATCAAAAACACAATACAAAATATATTTTACGGCAATAAATGATATCCATCGTATTATCTACTAGTACCGAGTCAATATTGCGTAGTTTTTAATTTTATTCATTACTAATTAAACCAATTATCAATCTTTTAAACATGAACATGGTATGTAAACTTTTGGTTGAGATTTTCGCAGAGGAACTACCTTAATGTCGCGTAAATATCTAATATCTAATATCTCCGATATCATCTTTCGATAAATGAAGGAATGTTGATATAAATGTGATCGCAAGAATTGTCCTGTTTCCAAAATCAATAACGCGGTTGGAAAAACTTACGAGTCGGCTTCAAAACAGCCACGTATGCTGACAGTCAAAATTATATAGATATAACGAGTTCCGAATATGCTTACGAAATATACGTAGTGGTAAGTATATTTTGATATATCGACGCTGCTTACGAAAAGTAGCACGATTCAAAGTTCTTTCGAAAACTAGCATGTTTCGGCTGTCACCGCGAGAACTAGCTTGTTTGATTTTCACTGTAAAAACCGGTGTAAAAGGAGTAAGTTTAAAACCTTAAGGATCTCATCGCTCGTACAATCTAACCAAAAGGAGTTTGGTGAGAATTTAAAGTTCTTCGTGTTCAGATAAAAATCTGGAAAAATAGACCATAAGTATTTTTTTTTTAATACGACCATTTTTTGCGTAATGACATTTTAATTTTATACTCGTTGCTTTTATTAACATTTTGATAATAATTATCAATTTAAATCGATAGTAGTCATTTTTATAAAAAAATAATATCGAAATTGTAAATATAATGAAATATTTATTGTGATTTTCTATTAAAAAGATTAGGTTATTGAAAATATTCAACAAATTTACTGTGATCTTACAGATGGTTATCGTCGAATATGTTTGAAAAATCTTGCTGATGTTCGATTGGAATTAAACCTCTGTCAAGCATGGCCTGTAAATCTTTTTTTTTTCGGTGCAAGAGGCAATTTTTTATCTGACGTCTGTTTTAATTGGAACTGTCGAACATCATCTATGTTTTTGTTTGTTTAAATGATTTTCATCTCTTCTTGGTAAAAATCATATTCAACGTGGATTTTATCGAGGTAAGGTTGAATGGATATTTCCCGAATGCTTGCAATTTTAATTAATGTCCAATTAAAATTTTTTGAGAGGTCTGCAAAATCGTACATTTCCGATTGCGGCCAAAGGAATTGGAGTAAAAAATAGAAGCGAGGCGTAGAAAAGCATGGAAGAAAAATCGGAAACAATTCTAGTGTTACTGAAAAATGTTAATTTTCGCGGTGAATATCAAAATCTGCTTCTTTTCGTGGTGAAAGCCAAAACATGCTAGTTTTCGCGGGGATATCAAACGTGCTTGTTTTCGTAAGAATTCTGAAACATGCTACTTTTCGTAAGCAGCGTCGTTATGTGGTTGTAAGTATATTTTGATATATGTAGTGGCAAATATATTTTGATATATGTAGCGGTAAATATATGTTGATATATGTAGTGGTAAATATATTTTGATATATATAGTGGTAAGTATATTTGATTTTGTGTTTTTAATTTTATTAATTTTGATTTCTCCATGAATTGGTTATTATTGTCAATTCATAAAATTTGTAGAAATGGCATGCCGAAAACCAAAAGCAGTAGATTTTTTTTCCAAAAATAACATAAAGCCCTAAATCACGAAAACGGTGGGACTTTTACTAATCTGAAATTCCAGCATATAGTAGGACATGATCTGACCTATCGACAGCTGTAGGATTATCCATTCATAACAGGACACCCTGTATATGGTCAGTATATTTTTAAAATCAATTTTACTCTATTTTTTTTCTATATAAATTAGTTATTTTCCAAAACGCATCCAGATAAATAAAAAATAATCAAACTATATAGCTACAATATGTAATATGATGCATACATGAGGCATTCCACGTCACTTCGGCCAGTAAAAAAAATTCCACAAATAATTTTGAAAAATCGAGTTACGAAAATTTTTGAAAAATCGAGTTACGAAATTTTTTGAAAAATCGAGATACGAAAAATCGAGTTAATATTCACCGAGTGTCGAAATTTTTTAAAAATTTTCGACGTTTTTTTCGTTGATTACCATTTTTTAACATTTTCCCATTCAAATGGCTGTATCATTGGCAGGATTTGACATATTTACATTCGTAAAAAACGAAAATGTGCGTCTTTTTCTAGCCCTCTAGAAAAAAATTAATTTAGATTTTATTGAGCAAGTCGAACGTCCGTTTCAGGGCGAAATATGTAAAAATATTTTTTTTCTCAAGGAAAGGCACTCGTTATTGTATTTTTTAAAATTTCCCCGAATTGTGAATACGAAAACGGATTTTTGGTATTTTTTATTTTATGGGATTCCTAAACACCGTGAAGTAACAGCTATTTTTATTTAAAATTTTTTTTATTAATATTCGATTGAAGAGTGTGGAGCACTCGCTGTATGTTTACCAGGTTTTTGAAATACATATGACATATATGTCATATGTATTGGAGCCTTGGAGTGCTCCACACTCTTCAATCGAATATCAATAAAAAAAAATTTAATAAAAATAGCTGTTACTTCGCGGTGTTTAGGAATCCCATAATATAAAAAATACCAAAAATCGGTGTTTCGTATTCACAATTCGGGGAAATTTAAAAAAACAAAATAACGAGTGTCTTTCCTTGAGAAAAAAAATATTTTTGCATATTTTGTCCTGAAACGGACGTTCGACTTGCTCGATAAAATCTAAAATAATTTTTTTCTGGAAGGCTATACAAAGACGCACATTTTCGTTTTTTACGAATGTGAATACGTCAAATCTTGCCAAAGGTACAGCCATTGGAATGGAAAAATGTTGGAAAATCAACGAAAAAAAACGTCAGCAATTTTTGAAAAATTTCGACACTCGGTGAATATTTCTCAATAAAGTAACTCGATTTTTCAAAATTATTTGTGGATTTTCTTTTTTTCACTGGCTGAAGTGACGTGGAATGCCTCACATATTTATTGTAAAACAATTGCGATACGATATATTTATGTCCACGATGGATTTGAGTATTATCAACAATTTAGCATTCTATCATAACTTGATTCTTTTAGAAACGAGTCCAGATCAATTTGACGAATCAACGAGACTGGGGGGAAGACATTAAGCTAGATAGAAGTGGATGAGGAAAAAGAGAGGTGATTGAGGAGAGAACGACGGGTTCAACTACCGTTCGGAGCCATCAGTTTATCTCGTGTTCTTCCACTTGTTTGTAGCGCGATACATATGGCTTCTACGCTTCGTAGATGGATGAATTACTTCATACATATGCACCGTAGTACAAAGTCTGAATTGCTCCTTATACGGGTCGAGAAAAGAAATTGAACCAAAAAAATGCATTATTCCGTCGCATCACGAGGCAGCCTGCAATTTTCCATAGTTTTATATACTCGTCTCATTTCCTCGCTGAGACAATGACTGGCAATGCCTCGAAGCTCCAGCAGATATCACAGACAAACAGAAGAATATAAGACAACGAAAAAAAAAATTTTTGGAGCGCCATATAGCGCCCGACAGGATGGGGAAAATCGATATTTTTTCCGTCGTCGTTGCCTTCAATTCCCTCAAAAAGTGGTACGATAAAAAGAGGAGACACGATTTCGGTGTCTTGACAGGCGGTTTACGATGAATTTTGCTTTATTCGTTTATTGCCGTACGATAAAAAGACGCATAGAAGTTTTGGAGATCGGTATAGGATAAACCAACCAGTGAATGGACTATTTATATTTAAGGGGGAATACCTTCAGGCGAGGAAACAATTTGCTGATTTTCATGATTTTTTTTTAAGGAAAAACTTCTTCACCAATTTGGAGACTCAGGGTATGTTTTATTACTACTTTGCGCTATTAATGGTATTTTTGTTATTGATCTTTGAAAATGGCAACGATATGGCACGGTTTTCTAAATTGCATTTACAAAACTGGCGTGACGTATAGCTAAAAAATGAATAGATAAATTCTGATGAAATTTGGTATAAATCTTTCCAACCTTATTGTCTAAAACATGGTCCTAAATCTTTTTGAAAATTTAAAAAAGAAAAGTATTTTTTAATTGCCGAATGAAGCCATTTTTTGTCGGAAAATTAAATGTTTTTGTTTCAAACCGTACCATTTCGTCGATTTTCCATATTTCTCAGTTTTTCTTGGTTCATATTCTGCGTATGAGTGTTAATGAAATAAGATTCTTCGTGAGTTTTTTTCTTCATATTAATCCCGCCGATGCTATGTGTCACGCCGTCTGATAACATTCGCCGCAACCCGTTTAGAAGACCGTCCCATACCTCCGCCACTTTTAAAGAGGATTTTTTTAAAACCATGTAACAGCCGACAGTATTAATAAAACATACCCTAAGTCTAAAAAATAGTGAAGAAATCTTTGCTTTATGAAAAAATCATGAATATCAACAGTTTTGTCATCGCCTAAAGGTATCCCCCCCCCCTGCCCTCAAAATAAGTAAAGAATATGAATTGTCGATAAAAACACGAATCACTATAATTTGGCAAAAGAATCACAGGTCTCGTTAAAACCGATTCCTCAACTTAATATCGACTTTAATGATTAATTAATTAATTAACTATTAATTATTAAATTAGTAATTATTAATTAATTAACTATTAATTATTAAATTAGTAATTATTAAATAATTAACTATTAATGCGACTGTATACAGTAATGTTCCAAAGGCGAAAACAATATTTTTTATACGTTTTCAGCGTAAGTATTATTTTCATTACTTGGGCTAGAATCGATTTTTTTATTTTTGGCAAAATTTTAAAATAAATTCGTAACAATAGGTCAGAATTAGACATGTTTATTTACTGATGCTGTATTCTAACCTCTTTCCAGTAAACGGAGTATAACATTTAGCTCATCTGCTGAAAGTTGCAAAATTAGTTACCGTTAAGAGATGATCATGTACATTTCATCAAATGGTCTTATAAAATCATTTCATTCGTTGTTCAAATTTTGACAAAATTTCATTTTATATTTCTCTGTCGAAACAAACTGTGGTCGTTTTTTGAGAATGTGTCGGTAAGATGCAAAAAAGCTTTCTGTATTTTCTACAAAACCGTAATAATAAATATAATGCTCATATGTATAAGAATATTATAACGTTTGTGCAACCCAGTGATCTTAAAAATTAGTTTTCCCAATATTTTCATTTTACAGTCGATCTGAATCCATGGTGCTGAAGTTTGCATCGTTGGAGCGCAACGAAAGTTCTTTTCTTACATTTTAATTTCCTCATTCTCATTATTATGCAAGATCTTTTTTGTGGATTTATATAGTAGATCGCTGAATAAGTATATTGAAAAATAATTGCGGGATTTTTGTAGGAGAAATATGCCAAAATAAATACAAGGAGTTCAGAAATATAAATCTTCATTGCCCTCCAACGATGCAAACTTCAACCTCATTCTGAATCCTACGGTGTCGTTATTTGTTGGTCGGTTTACCCTACAAGCAGTCGCGCGATATTCCGAGTGAAGAAAACAAGTACCCTTTGTGAGTCTGTGCTAAGAGCGAGAGCAAAAATTGGCACTCCGCTAAAATTCATCCAAGACACTTGACACATGTCAGAAGATTTGACAGACATTTCGATATCGTTAAAATTACCGATTTTCTATAATCTTCTCCATTGTCTGTCGATCTCGAAGCAATGATAAAAATGATAATAAAAAAGTATATAAATGAAAATTAATAAAAAAAGATTTTAATAACAATAAAACAAAGTCAAAAAGACTTCAAATACAAACAATTAATCTCCAATTATTCAATTGCTTCTCGAAACTCACGATGATTGGAAAATACGTCGTAATTGCAATTGTTTTCTTTTACACTTTTTTTTATCGTCCCGGACATTGGAAATACGTGAAAAATTATCGTGACACGTGAAGACGCGACGAGATCGGCACTTGTACAAATCTTGTGCGGTCTCGCGACGAAAAAAATTCGATACGAACCACGCAATCAACGCACCTTATTATTCGATCTTTATCTTTCGTTATTGGTAGAGCAACGGATCATGGGAACTTCGTGAACGAGCTGAGCGAAAATTACGGAAAATAAGAAACTTGTGAAAACTACCGAGTGTTATATCGTTACTGTCGTATATGCAACGAAATCGATCGCGAAGCGTTACGTAAGGACTGTACAGCATATTGAAATAGAAGTCAAGAGGTATATGGACGTATAGACGGGGAAGATTTACTGCGAGCATTTATATGAATGAATGAGAGTGAGAGTCAGAGAGAGAGAGAGAGAGAGAGAGCCGGAAGTACATAGCAAATGCAACGTGGCCACTAAAATAGACAGTTTACTTGTGAAGCTCACATGATACGTAAACACACGTAAAACCAAACTCATATATATTCAGTTGCGTGCAAAAGTTTTGGGCCATCCTATATTTCAGGCATTGCATTGAAAAACGACGGTGGGACAAAAATTAACGAGTCATGAAAACATGTATTCACTTATATTTGAAAACAATTAATGATATACATATATATTGTTCTTAAGTATTTGATTGTCCATCACTTTTTATTTAACGAGTTTGCCGAAGTATTAGGCCACCTACTATTGCGTGTGAAAAACATAAAACGAGATTCGACCTTCTGACCCTTGACTCAGTACTTTGTGGCCATGCCCTTGGCAGCGATAACCGCGGCCCATTGACGAGGCATGAACGCTATTAAGGCGGTCCTCTGGTTTCTCGGGTCGAAAAAATCGATTTTTTTTCTTCATAAATCACATCTACAACGTGTGTAGAAAATGTGTGCCAAAGGATTTTTCGATATTCGAAGTGGTTCACAAGTTACGGCCCTGGAACGGAGCAGGTATACGGAGCGCGCGCCGGGAGCGCGAACTTTCAAACGCGTTT
This sequence comes from Ophion ellenae, assembly GCA_963210295.1. Taxonomy (NCBI): domain Eukaryota; kingdom Metazoa; phylum Arthropoda; class Insecta; order Hymenoptera; family Ichneumonidae; genus Ophion; species Ophion ellenae. The sequence continues at coordinate 40,499,991 of OY723392.1, forward strand.
TTCTCGAAACACCATTTTTCGAAACGGTGACCACGATATTTCAGAAACTACTGCACCGATCTTGTTCAAATTTATACAGCATCTTTAATATGTTATAAGCCAGCGATTGAACGGATTATCATGATTGCTTCGATCGTTTTTTTTTGTACGAGCGAAAAACTTTTAAAAAATGAGTAAAAAAAAAGAATGTAATTTTCAAAAGTGTATAAAAAAGTCAATTTTTGTCATTTAGAATTCACTTTAGTTCAATCGCTAGTCTTAAATATGAAGATTAAAATGCCGTTTGGTCTTTTTATTTCAGATAAGCAGAACAGCCGCAATCTTGGTCACCGTCAAGCACCTCTTTTACTTGATGTCTTCCTGTCGGCCACTATAACGTTTATTCTATTATATATTTTGACTTCAAACAATTTCCTTTGACTTCAACCAATACTTCCGACCATCACTTCCGAATAATTGGAATTTGGATTCGTCGGAAAAAAGCACTTTTCGCCAATCGGATGCAGTCCAATACTGATATGTTTTTGCAAAATTTAATCTGGCCTTTTGATTCTTTCTACCGATGAGTGGCTTTACACCAATGCGTCCAATAAGTCCTACAGCCTTCCGACGTCGGCACGATTTTCACTACGTAATTCTCTCGAAATGCCTGCTGCAGTTTTTCGTTGATCTATAACGCACTTTCTTTTTATAATTTTGTCAACGCATTGCGCAATTTTTCGCCGTCCACCACTTCGACTTTTGTCGCATAACGAATTTCTTAATTTATATTTACGAATAATACGATTGACCGTACTTTTTCCAATGGATAAAGTAGTCGCAATGTCGCGAGAGCTCTTTCCTTCTGAAGAAAGAAGTTTTAACACGATTTTACGGACCTCAATATTCGTGCGTTTCGCCATCGCGGCAGAAATAATACTGATTTTTCATTGTCATGCATGTTTTGAAAGTGGTGCGAAAGAAAATACAAACAAAGTGCGCGTACGAAGCCGGGCGAGATAGCGGCCCGGTACTTTTGCACACCGACGAAACTCGCTCGACGCTGTACACAAATAATACGCCATACAAAAAAAAATAAACTATCACGATATTATTCATGTCATAGCTCTCTTAAGGGGTCACACCTAGTTGGCAGCGGCAAATTGGAATTTTGGAGGCTGCTACCTCTGCAGAAAGTTTGCTGTACGGTCCGGACATCGATGATTCCATTTAGAGGTAATGAATTACTTTTTATCTACGTATATACATGACGTGAAACTTTAAACGCGTTTTTCTGGGAATTACTTTTTCAGAATCGGTGACCAAAATATCGCAAAAACAACTAAACCGATCTGCTTCAAATTTCACAGACATTTTTTGCATATCAAAGGCAGTCATCAATCGAAAGATTTTTTTTTTCAATGCATGCTTTTTTTTACGAAGGAAAATAGAGTTTTTTGTTCACCGAAATTTCGACGATCACTTTCGATCAGCGACCATTTTTTTATCGAATCCTTCGTTTTTTGATTTCAGATGATTTGTTCCCGAGCTGGAGTGGTCACCGCGGAGGTCCTTTTTGCACAGCGGTCCGTGCAATTTACTTTATCTCCGTCGTTTATAAATATTTCCCAATAAAAAAATTGCCAAAGATACTTGAAATGATACCGTTTACTATGAAAAAAAAGTTAAAAACCAGCAGCCATTTCCCAAAAAAAAAATCACGAAAACACCTCTTTTTTTCCGGCCGCGGAGTAGGTGTAACCCGTTAAAAATTTTAAATGATTAACGAGTTCAGGAATTGAATATTTTATATCATTTTACTAAAAAAAATCGGGTAGCCCGACATTTTTGCACGCCACTGTATACAGGGTGTTTGGCGCACGTACCGACACATTTTTTTGGCGGATTGAGGGGCTCATTTGCGTTTTTTTCACCCTTAGACCCTATGTCCCAAGTGTCACAGTAATTGAGACACGATTTTTTTCGTTTTTTTTTTAATTTACCAGTAATTTCGCCTTTAAATCATCATAACTTTTTTATTCGTAATTGTAATAGCACGAAATAGCTTTTGTTGTATTCTGCACTGTATGTTCATTAAAACTAAATCATTATTTCATACAATTGGTTTCAAGAAATGACTTTTGAGCCTCCAGTCTTAAAAATATATAAATGTATGTAAAATTTAGACTCCCAAATTCATTATTAAAAAAACTTATTCTCTTTATGTTGACCACATAATGAATTATTTCTATGACATGTAGCATACCAAGGGTATAAGCTAGAGAACTTTTTAAAACAAAGCCAAGTTCAAAATAGCTTTGTTTTTTTATAATGAATTTAGAAGTTGACATTTTTCATAAATTCACGCATTTTTAAGACTTTGGAAGTTCATGAGTAATTTTACTGAAACCAATTGTATTAAATAATGATTTATTTAGGGTACTTAAAAAAATGAAAAAAAAAAAATCATCTTAATTACCGTGACACTTAGGACATAGGGTCTAAGGGTGAAAAAAGTATCAAATGAGCCCCCCCCCCAACCACCCAAAAAATGGTGTCGATCCTCGCGTCAAACATTCTGTATAGGAGAAAGGGGATTTTGAAGACACTCGATTTCAAGGACAATGAGGTAGCTTAAGGGGTTAGGCTACTGTGAGAGATAAGAAACACTCGTTTATCGCTTGAGGGAACTCAAATTGAAGAGGAAGTTCCAACATGTGGTGCAGGAATCGCAAATAGATCGCAAACTTGTTATTACAACGAGAGAACTGCTAGTTAAGGGGTCTTCTCACTTTAGACGCTAAAAAAGGCTATTTAAATGAATTTTTTTGATAGGTTCATATTATAGATATTGATATAAAACTTGTTACACTTAATAAATACACTTTCGAAGTACATTAAATTTTTTTTAATGTATTTATGTAACCCAAACAAAGTTTAAACGCATTTTTCTCGAAACAACGTTTTTCGACGGCTTGTTGATAACATTTTTGAAACTACTGAACCGATCTTTATGAAATAGCGCATATCGAGGATTTTTTAAATTTTGATATTTCCTATTTTTTTTGCCAAAAACGGTGAAAAAACACGTTTATTTATTTTTTCAAAAAATGTCCGCCATTTTGTTATTTTTGAATATAAAAAATCGTATCATATGCGCTATAGCCATTAGCATACTGAATCTAAAACCCTTCGATTTTTTTGTTTGGTATGATCCATCTCCGAGATTCCATCAACAGCGCAGACCTACAATTTTTTTAGGACATTTTTTTAACTGCCATTTTCGTCTATAAATAGTGACTTGAATTTAAAAAAAATGTCATATATTTCGGTGGTGTATTTATTAAGTGTAACAACTTTTATATCAATATCTATAATATAAACCTATCGAAAAAATTCATGAAAATAGCCTTTGTTTAGCGTCTACAGTGAGAAGACCCCTTCAACTTTGAACTCGTTTTTCCTCGAAATTATGTTTTTCAAAACGGTGACTTGAAATTTCGTACACTTGTTCAGTGCAATTGTAGTTTAGTATTGACCGACGTTTTTTTTCTGAATACTTTTGTTTTCATTAGTTTATATCAATAATGATGTCATTTAGCGTCGGGAAAAGCAAAAAAAAATAATTTTTTTTTGTTGGCGATTGAGACACAGTCAAAAAAAAAAAAAAAACTCGGTCGAGTCTCGTCCCAAGCCAATATTATCTATTTTAGGAAAAAACTCTTTTTTTTTTGTTTCACATCAACCGGGTGGCCGACATCAAGTACAACGTTGAGCCCCTCACGTTCGAAGGTCCTCCACGAGATTGTTTACAACTTCTTTAATTATCAATATTTTTTTACGAAATTTTGTACACGACTTTGTTAATGTACATACCAATGAATTTTTTTTTCATTGTACATACCAATGAATGATTTGTACTGTATGTATGTATGATTTGTATGAATGATTTGAATGTACATACCAATGAATGATTTTTCAACGACTTACTCATTCGTTCAAAATTATTTTTTTCAATGACCCTGATTTTCGGGTCGTCACCGTCACACGTCAACCCTTTAATGCCCCTAAACTGCACATTATGTAAACCACAACGTCAAACAATCTTCGGATATATATATATACACACACACACACACACACACACACACACACACACACACACACACACACACACACACACAAACGTGTGTGTGTGGTATGTACATCGGCTGGCAAGATGCGAAAATAGAATCAGAATATCGTCGGTAGACGAGCGCAAGTCTGCATTTTCTCCGGTCCAAGAAAATCTGCTAACATTCTCGCGTTTATTTTAATGAGTGAAAATCTGCAGAATCTCCGGGCCTGAATTTACCTGCGCAAATATTTGCAAAACTGATTCGGACCAATTTCATTCTCGATTCATCGAAATCAATAAAATGGAATTCCATTAATTAGGAAATGAACGATATTAAAGTTTGCATAGTTGGAATACAACGAAAATTCTTTTTTCTTCCTTTATTTCTTTATTTTGATTAACATAGCAAAAAAATTCTCGGCAAAAAGAGGTGGCAAGTTTGTATGGAAAGTAATGAAAAAATCTGTTCAAAATATTTACTTGAAACTTAGTATTAAAGCTCTTTAACGCACACCATGCTTGGAACTTAACTTTCAAAACCGTGCCAAAAGTTCAATTTTCGATATTTTCACTTTACTCTAGTTCCGGCGATAGCCTCAGGTCCACAAATAAAAATGCCGCTTCATTTTTTTATGTCACATGAGCAAAACCTCCGGTATCACGGCAGCCGTCAACCAACTTTTTCTTTACACATGAGTGTCTTCCATACGGCGTAAAGTTGATTCAACTCGTTATTTTTGTTCAATAAAATTCTGAGCAACTGTAAAAATGTTAATAAATATGTGGTAAAAATTCGAAGAATTGTGTTTTAATAATTCATTTAAAAAATCCAAAAAAGCGAAAAAAGTAGGTGTCACATGGAATGAGCCCGTTAAGGGGTCTTCTCACTTTAGACGCTAAAAAAGCCTATTTTCATGAATTTTTTGATAGGTTTATGTTATAGATATTGATATAAAATTGTTACACTTAAGGGGGGAGAATTTTTTTAAATTAAAAAATTTCTATACATAAATGAAGTGTAAAATTGGAAAAATCTTTCAGAAATTTTCAAAAATTTATTACTCAAAAACTATGAACTTTGGCAAAATTTTACAAAGAATACTTTCGTTTTAAAATTGCCCAAAATGTTTTTAAAAATAATTCAGCCCGAAAAACTTTAATTTTTTTGAATAATTGTTTTTAACATTTGGCTATAAACAATTGAATGCTCGACTTTTCGGCAAAAATTGTGATATTCGGATTCAGCGGATCAAAATACATAACAAAAAGTTTAGCTTCATCCATCGAGCTCAAAATTTTACGAACATATAATACCGTATTCACATCGAAAAACTTTAAACGCGTTTTTCTCGAAACTATGTTATTCAAGTCGGTGACCACTATAAGTCAAAAACCACTTAATGGATTTTGATGAAATTTGGTGTGCTTATTCATAGCATTAAAAACTAGTCTTTAATCGAAGGATTTTTTTTCAAATTCCAATTTTTCAACAATAAACGAGCGATTTTTTGGTCGAAAATCGAAAGTTATCTGTCGGAAGCGGCCACTTTGTTAATTAAAAAAAAACTTCGATTAAGGACTACATTTATTATTAAACTAATGTTTCGTTTTGTTTTTCGATTTCAGATGATCCAGTAAAATTTTACGATGATCACTGTAAAGCACTACATGCCGAAGGGGGTTCGACAAAGATGGCGATATTTTTATAAATAATCGGTATTTTTCTTCGAAAATTTGTACAAGTCGAGTTGAAATATAACATAAAAAGTCTGCGTAACTACTTTTGTAAAACGAACTTAATTACTATTTTAAAAAATGATTGAAAATGCTCGTTTTTTCACGCCTCTGACTGCATCTCACCCCCTAATAAATACACTTTCGAAATACAATAAAAAAAAAATTTTAATTCAAGTCACTATTTATAGACGAAATTGGTAAAATCAATAATAAAACGTTGTTTCGAGAAAAACGCATTTCAATTTTGTTTGAGTCACATAAATACATGTAAAAAAAAATTTTAATGTATTTCGAAAGTGTATTTATTAAGTGTAAGAACTTTTATATCAATATCTATGATAAAAACCAATTTAAAAATGCATGAAAATAGTATTTTTAGCGTCTAAAGTGAGAAGACCCCTTACGGAGCATTCACCACAAGTCTACGTGAGCAAAGCCGCGAGGGAAAAGCTGGTATACGATATTTACGAACCGACGAATTGTTGATCTGTTGCTGCGCCTGCTGCTGCTGCCTCTCCTCGAAGCCGAGGCCCGAGTCGTTCGAATTGTCACAAACGTCCTGCGCAGAATTTCCGCACGGTCTCGCGGGTGCACTTTCATCAGAATTGCGATTGGTCACCGGATTCAAGGATGATGAGGCTGAGCTCGTGAGCGACGACAAACTTCTCGTTTGTTGCTGCTGTTGGGTCTGTTGGATTTGTTGATTGCGTTGCTGCTGATGACGCGGCTGCGGTCCTATTCGCCTAGTCGAGTGCGGACGGTTGCCCGACGTTAGTGCACTCCTCGACGAGGATCCCGTCACCGTCGAGGTCGGTCCACCTGATGCGGTGTTACCTGCAAAGAAACACGCGGTTCCTCAAACATCGAAACTTCCGGAAAAAAAAGACAAAAAAATCATCAAGTCCGATGGCCGAATTGGGTATATGGGAATGATCGAATTTTGAGAGTGCAACTTCGCTGTCTCGCGAATGACGCGGCTCAGTTCAAGGTCTGATCGGAGAGCTGAGGTCGAGACGCTCGCGACGCGATCCGGACACACTTTTTGTACCGTTCCACCTTTCGAAAAGCCTCCGACACACGTTTACAATGCTTTGGTTTATTTTTATAAAGCAGTTCCTTCCCCTCCGCACCTCTCTTCTGGCCCCTCGGCCTTTACCGATTGCGCGCGCTCTCTTTCCAGTATGTCATCGCGATTCTCATGTTTGCGTCGTTGGAACGCAACGAAAATGATTTTTTTTTTATCTCCCAAAAGTTTTTCCAGCAGATTCAAGCTACGAAAAATATGCAAATTGCTTTGAGGATATCAATGATAAAAATGGAAAATTAGGATGTTAGTAAGGAATATAAAGGATTAGGATATTAATAATAAAAATGAGGAATTAAGGTATTGATGATAAAAATAAATAGGCTATCGTTGAAACGCAACAAAACATCGTTTTTACATTTTATTTTTCTTATTTTCATTGTTATAGAGGAGCTTTTTTATGGATTCAAATTGTAGGTCGGTGAATAAATATCTTAAGGCGTTACCCCCACTTGTAGCGCAAAAAAAGGCCTTTTTCATGAATTTTTTTAAAGAAAACTACAAAACTTTTTTAATCGATCAATATACCATCTTAAAGAACACATCTTGAAGAACTTTCAGTAATTTTTTTATTGAAAAATATTACATTGTTTAGTGGCAAATGGCCGTCAATGAAATAATGTTTTTATATACACGGTTTGCGGTGACCAACATTGCGGCGAAGTGGATCATCTGAAGAAAAAATGCGGATGGATTTAGTCAAATATAAGTATAAACTAGTCTTTAATCGAAGGATTTTAAAAAATATTCATTTTTCACAAAATGGCGGACAGTCAAAGTTAATGGTTCGATTTTAACGAAAAAAAACGGCCGTTTTTTGGCTATGAAACGGCCATTTTTTTCGAACAAAAAAATCGAACGATTAAAGACTACATTTTTATGTATTAAATAAGCCTGCAAAATTTCAAGAAGATCGATTCATTAGTGTTCGAGTAATCTTGGTAACCGACTTCAGAAATGCCATTTTGAGAAAAACGCGTTTAAAGTTTCTCTTTCAACGCGAATTCTTCTCTTTCAACGCTCATATCTCAGTCAATTTTGTTCGGGTCGACTTGAAATTTTCAGGACATATTCTCAGATACTTATACTTCAAAAAAATGCAATAAAAAAAATCGATTTTTTCAAAATCGCAAGTGGGGGTAACCCCTTAAAAAATGATTGAGGGTATTCTGTAGGCCAAATCTGCCAAAAGAAATTAAGGGAATTCAGAAATATTAGTTTACGTTGCATTCCAACCATCAAAAAATCAAACTCAAACCTCAAACAAATAATTAATTAGGATATTAATTAATTGGGATATTAATAATTTAAAGGAGAAATTTGGATATTAATAATACAAATAAGGAATTAAAAATAATTATGGTCACTTTCCAACGATGCAAACTTCAACCCCATCCCTTCTTTCGCTAATTGCAGTGTTTCAAGAGTGCGGCCATAGGTATTTCGTGCCAAAGATCATTCGCGTACAAAGTCCAGTTTGAAAGGACGCCGCGACAAAATTCACACATTCGCAATAATAATAATAATAATATTGTAATTATATATTGAAAATAGCGACGACAACGATATAATAATAGTCATTACGACAGCAATAATAATGACAGTAGCAATATATCCCTCAGTTGAAAATGTCGAGATACAAATAATACGCTCGAATTTTTATCATTAATTTGCCATACAAATATTATTGTATACAAAGAACGAAATTAACAACCTCGTTGTTATTCTTGTTGCTCGTAACTCACAACTTTTAATTGACGGCCATATCAATGTTTTTGGCACCATTCGTAAATCGTTAATGAAACAATATATAATCAAGAAAATAATAAATAATACATTTATACGTATAATAAAATTGTGAGGGGTGCTTTGTCCGTAATTTTTTTACTGTCAGAAAATTTCTCTCCTGATCGTTTATGCCGAGTGAAAAAAGTGTAGAAATCGTATTTTGAAAAACTTGTATGTCTGTACGTTTGCGCGTTTATAGCACGATAAAAATTTAATCGATTTCGATTAATCTTTCACAGAAACGTAGCTTGAAGTATTGAGTATGAATCAGGCTGCTGAGCAGAACGCTACGAGCGTACGAACAAACAAACGCGACGTTGATGTTGAACAAGCAATTGGCAACCATATTGAACAAGCACGACCAAATAAATAAACAAATTAACAAATGAGGGTTCAAACGAACACGAGAATTATCATAAATTCAAATTTCATAAAAGGAGATTACCGTGGATAATAATCCCACATACTAGCGCGGATTATGATGCTGAAGTGTGCATCGTTGGCATGCAATGAAAATTCTTTTTTTATTCCCTTTTACTCCATTTTCATTGCTAACCAAATTTTTTTTCGATATAGTTGGGTTGTGGGTCCCTAAAGAGGATCTTAAAAAAAAATTCCTGCAGCTTTACGCGGCGAAAAAAGTTCTATTGAAAAAAAAAAATTCGTTGCATTCCAACGCTGCAAACTTCAATATCATTGCCGATCATCCTTCGGGTTTTTCGAAATATTTTTCGCAAACCATCGAAAAAATTTTAAATTCAAAACTGATGATCCTTCGTCATCGATAAAGTTCCAACGCAGCCGAAGACGAGGGCCAGTTGGCAGATGTAAAAATATCAATCGGTCGTATTGGAGTAAAGATAAAATATTAATAATAAAAATAAAACAGGCCAACGAATTATCATGCGAGGGCTGTCGTAGACTACGGCTACTTTTGCCGTTTTTTTCTTCATTATTATACGTATATCAAAGAATATAAATAATTAATGATCTTCGCGATATTTCCGAGGACACAAGAAAAAAGAACGTTTCTACAATCTCGTACACGCGTATCAGAAATGTCCTATCTTTAATCGTTTATTCATTATTTTTCTTTGCATTTTTCGATTTTTGGAGATTCCGTTACTGGGACCTGGGACCACACACAAGCAATTCGACTCACGCGAAAGGCTCAAAATTTACATTCACACTGAGAGAAATGTATGGTGTTCTCAACCATGTTTAAAGCGGAGGGTAGGGCTTTCAGCGTGAAAAAAAAACACTTGTTTGCGCATTTTTTTCATCTATATGGATAGAGTAAATTTATTAAGGGGGGATTGTCTTTTTTTTTTCGCAAAATTTACCGCTTTTTGGGATTTTTTTTGTGAAGAAAGTATACAACGGAAAACTTGTGAAACTTGGCATATAGTTTTATTGATCTGTTTACTACATACAAAAAAATTTTTAAACAATTTCATCAAAAAATCCGCCTCCCACCCCCCTCGACGCGCGATGGTCCTTTTTTGATGGTGTGCACGATTTCTCAAAAACTATTCAACCGATTGCCGTCAAATTTGGACAGAATGCTCAGCTGACATCCTTTTATCGTTTGATGAAGCAAAAAAGCAATACGTTTAATAGTTTTTTATTTATAACAAAAAATCGATCAATTTTTTTTCGAAAAATCGATACTTCAAGTTCAAAACGGCACCTAATCGTCAATTTTTTTTTCCCCTTCATCGAACGATAGCTATATGTGTCTAAAGTAAAATGCTTTTTGGGTTTTTGTTGCAGGATGAACGTGAAGGCTGTAATCGTGCACACCATCAAAAAAGGACCATCGCGCGTCGAGGGGGGTGGGAGGCGGATTTTTTGATGAAATTGTTTAAAAAAATTTTTGTATGTAGTAAACAGATCAATAAAACTATATGCCAAGTTTCACAAGTTTTCCGTTGTATACTTTCTTCACAAAAAAATTCCCAAAAAGCGGTAAATTTTGCGAAAAAAAAGACAATCCCCCTTAAAACCTTTTGAACATTGTTAAGTGTCATTTCAAGAACATTCCGTGATATTTGTACGCGAAAATATCCACAAACAAGCCGGTGACAAAGCTTTTCCAGAACGCCTTTGGAAAAACACGATTTGCGGTGTTCACTGTATCTCAGCTAGAAATTATCTGAAATCAAGTACCATTAGAAATTTAGTCAAAGTATCGTCAAATCCTCCCCCCAACGGTCTTTGATAATTTTTTTTTTCATTTCTAAATTTTTGGTGGTCATGTAAATTGAAAAGTGCTATTTTTCACGAAAAATTCTGCCATTTTGGGGGTGGAAAAACCCCTCAATGTAAAAAAAAATCCCAAACTAACCGTTGGGGGGAGGTATTTTATATGTAGAAAGTATGTACCAAGTTTGAAATAAATCGGTCATGTAGTTTTCAAATGGCAGTGAACACGGACTTTGAAAAAGTGGTTTCCAGAAAAACGCGTCTGAAGTTTAGAGAAGTCGGAGCTACAGTGTCAGAGGAGCGAGACTAAATAGTCAATAACTTCGAGAGCTTTGCTCTGATTGACTTGAAATTTTGGGATTATATTCTTGAAGTGTTTAACTATAAGAAAAACAAAAAAAAATCGATTTTTCAAAAGTGCAAAACCCTACCTCCCTTAAACTATATTTCATAGACCCCTGGAGGGACAATAATATTTTATAGCCATAGTTACTGCCAAAAGTATAGTATTGCTTATTGATATTTTAGCAGTTGCATGAATTATGGACATATGTTAACCGCAACCACCAATCTTACAAACATACGTTTATTCTAAAATGCTGCCATATATATTAGGTTTTCATAGAATTGATATTCCGTGATAATATCAAAAATTAACTTCCCCAAGATTCTAATAGTGAACTGAAATATATATATATATATATATATATATATATATATATATATATATATATATATATATATATATATATATATATATATATATATATATATATATATATATATATATATTTCAGGTCACTATTAGAATCTTGGGGAAGTTAATTTTTGGTTTGTGAGACATGCGTAGTTCTTAAAACGATTAATCTGCGGTTAATTAAAGTAAGCTAAGTAAACTTTACTAAAATTTTTTGCTAATAGTCACTTTTCATATGGTCTTCTAACAAATTATACTCGAAAAACATTAATGTTAACCATATGAATTGTAAAACTTTGAAAAGAATAGTAGAAGTTTGACTGAACAAAACTTAACGTACAGTATACAACATTAGTATTCGTACGCCGATTTTTTTATCGCACTGAATTAACCATACCTATATTGTCAAGCCTTTTACAATAGTGAATAATCATTTCGGGGATAATGAATAGTCAAACACGCGAGGCAAATCGTATGTTACGTTGTACATTTCGCTTATAGTCGTGTTAAGGGGCTATACTAGTGTGACACTTAAAAAAAATCGATGTTTTTTGCCCTTTTCGACAGTTTATGCTTTCAAGAGTATGAGATGAGATTTTTATACTTTCAATATTTTTATACTTTCGAGAATATGAAATGAGATTTTTCAAATTTGCCGACATTGTAACTCAAGGAACAATTATCCGATTGACTTGAAATTTGAACTGAGTACTCTTGAATACATTTGCTCTACAATGACGTAGGATATTTTTGATTGGATGAAAATTGACGATTTGGCATTGAAAAAACGACCATTTTATAGGCAAGAAAACGACAAAAAACTTGTTTTCTCCACCGTTTTTGGCAAACAGAGTAGTAAATATCAAAATTAAATTAAAATCCTTGAATCGCACTACAGCTACAGCTGTAAAGAATATGTGGTTAAAATTTCATAAAAATCGGTTCAGTAGTTTCGAAGATTTTATCAACAAGACGCCGAAAAACGTCGCTTCGAGAAAAACGCGTGTGACACTTTCAAAAAATCGATTTTTTTTGCCTTTTCCGACAGTTTATACTTTCAAGAATATCCTGTGAAAATGTCAAAGCCATATCTCTAATCATTTTATCTTGCAAAAATCGAGAGTTAAATGTTCAACAGCGTTTTTCTCGAAATTACATTCTTCAAATTTGCTGACATTGTAACTCAAAGAGCAATTATCCGATTGACTTGAAATTTGAACTGAGCACTCTTGAATATATTTACTCTACAACGACGTAGGATATTTTTGATTGGATGAAAATTGACGATGTGGCATTGGAAAAGAAACGACCATTTTATAGGCCAGAAAGCAAACTTTTTTCATAACTACGTCATTTTGTTAGATTTTGATATTTTACGAAAATCCCACGTCATTGTACAGGAAATACCTTCCAGTTTAACGACATTTTTTCCTTTTTCGGTTTCAGCCACTCAATCGGCCGGAATCATGTCGGCAGTGGAGGAACTTTTTTTGGCGCCTCCGAAGGCAGCTCATAAGTGGCTTGGATCTCAATATTTGTCTATGAAAAAATTATGGAATACAGGTAAAATATAGCCAAATATATTTTTAATTTTCCGAAACATTCAATTGAGTACTTTTCTTCCAAAAAATTTCCGAATATCACCCAAATTTTCAGCGTTCACACTTGTATAGCCCCTTAACCATATTATGATTGCGGTGCCAATAGACCATAAGGAATTTGACTATTTCTTCTTTTACCAAGGGCGTTTGGTGTAAATACCAAGGCCTTTTTTCTCAGTGCAGGCTCTCGTCTCTGGAGAAAAATTCTCGAAACCGCAAACGAAGCTTCGATACGCCAATTTAACAGCGATTTATTCCATAAATATTTCATTCGAGGGCGATCGGATGAATTCGAAAAAAAAAAAAAAGAAACGCAGGACCAGACTAAGAAACGAGAGTAAGGACTCGTCGAGGAGCGAATTATAGCGCGTGGGCGTGTCCTGCTTCGCGTAGGATCGATGATTTAATTATCTGCGCGTATGTACGTGGAAGCATATACACACATACGACGTTAGCATAATACAAGGCAGAGGAAAAGAAAAAAAAAAGGAATTCGAAGAAACGTAGCTTGCACAATCGATTGTCTATAGTTAGAAGCAGCCCGTGTACCCTCGCGATCCGAATAATTAAAAGCCCACTGTGAGAGAGCGTCGATGAGATGATGCCAGGGGGTTGGGAATATTTGCAATCGCGATGCAATCCGCTGATCAAGGGAGCGAGGGTGGATGACGGTGACGTTTGCATAGTTGGAATGCAACGAAAATTATACCTCTTCAATTCATCAAATCTTTTTTCTGCCATTTTTGTTTGTGAAATCGCTCAAACATTTTTACGTATTCTTATTAGAGATTCATAACATCAATTGGCAAAAAACGTCTTTGGATAATAATCAGAATGAAGAAATGAAAAATGAATAAAAAAGATTGTTGCATTCCAACGATGCAAACTTTAACGTTCAGAAGGGTCTGAAGTTTGCATCGTTGGATTGCAACAATTTTGTTGGCTTTATTATTACGCTAAACAAAAGCCTATTTTCATGAATTTTTTTTTGATACGTTTATATTATAGATATTGATATAAAAGTTATTACACTTAATAAATATACTTTCGAAATACATTAAAAAAAAGAATTTTATGTATTTATGTAACCCAAACAAAAATTTTGAACGCTTTTTTCTCGAAACAACGTTTTTCGAAAGCTTGTTTATAAAATCTTCAAAACTACTGAACCGATCCCCTTGAAATTTTAACTACAAATTATTTACATCTATAGCTATAGCGCATATCAAGAATTTTTTAAAATTTTGATATTTACTATTTTTTTTGCCAAAAACGGTGAAAAAACTTGTTTGTTCGTTCGAAAAATGTCCACCATTTTGTTATTTTTGCATATATAAAAAATCGTATGATATACGCTATAGCTATTAACATACTGAATTTAAAGCCGTTTGATTTTTTTGTTTCGGATGATCCATCGCCGAGATTTCATCAACAGCGCAGACCTACAATTTTTTTAGGACATTTTTTTCACTACTATTTTCGTCTATAAATAGTGACTTAAATAAATAAATGATTTAAAAAAAATGTATTTCGAAAGTATATTTGCTAAGTGTAAGATCTTTTATATCGATATCTGTAATAAAAACCTATCAAAAAATTCATGAAAATAGCCTTTTTTTAGAGTGAGAAGACCCCTTAATCATTTTCGTGAATTATGGTTATTACGCATTATTAATTCAGAAATTCCCTGACTTTTCCAGGTTTTCAACACAGGTTTTGGAAATATTCCAGGGAATCCAAACTTCAACATCATCTTATGGAACGGTGTAAGTCGTATCTCGAAATCTATTCGTCCGATTTACTTAAAATTCGGACAGAGCATAGTTCACAACATTTTCTATCATATCACCGAACGATTTTTCGATATGTTTATCCATTTGTTAATAACAAATTATCAAAGTTTTTTTTTCGGTCGCAAATCGAACTTTTGTTTCGACAGCTTGCCATTTCTGTAATTTAATTTTTTTTTAAAAAGCCTCCAGTCATATGAAAGTTATATTATTTTTGTTGCTTAAATCAATTAAGCAGAGAAGCGATTGATATTTGATATTGATATTTCCTCCTATTGAAAACTTTGAAGCGCGTTTTTTCCAGTTTTCATTTTCACGATTTTTCCAAAGCGGCGGGCGTGATAGCAAAAAAACTGAACGACCTATTGAATCAAACCAAAGTTTATTTCCTTCAGTCTGAAAATCTCTTCTAAGCGAATTAAAAAAGTTTTTTTTTGGGGATTTTTTTTCAGAAAAACTACAAAAAAAATCGAGATTACACAAAAGGGTATTTATCATACACATTAGTGATTGTATACAATATTTTTTTTGCAGCAATTAATTTCAAAACGGCGGCTGTGCAGTGTTTATCTCAAAACCGCATTTTTTAATTTGGCCGGAAACATAACTCAATTTTATACCGATTCACTTGAAATGTTGAATATATCTTGAAAAATACATTGTCTATGAAAGTACGTAGGATTTTTTTTTATATTGCATAGTTCATTTGTTATTAAAAATTATCTGACGATTTATTAGACAAAACTTTTCACTTTCCAAAAATTTGCCTAAAATATCGTTAATAACAAATGAACTATGCAATATAAAAAAAATCCTACGTACTTCCATAGACAATGTATTTTTCAAGATATATTCAACATTTCAAGTGAATCGGTCGAAAATTGTCTGAGTTATGTTTCCGGCCAACTTAAAAAATGCAGTTCTGAGATAAACGCTGCACAGCCCCCATTTTGAAATGAATCGCTTCAAAAAAATGATTGTATACAGTCGCTGATATGTATGATAAACACCCTTTTGTGTAATCTAGATTTGGCTTGTAGTTTTTCTGAAAAAAAAACCCAAAAGCCTATTTTTCGACCTCTAGAGTGGCCTAAGGCCTTAAATCATTTTCAAAGCACGTTAAAGTCTTTTTTAACACATTTTTTTTTCAAACCTGAGAAAAGTTATAATTTCACGATTCTTTCAGCTTTTTCTTAATCCACCCAGAAGAAAAATATGACAATTGAACATTTTATTGGTTTATTTGGTTCAGTTAAGAGTTACGAGTTGCATATTTTCTGCCGATTGGGGACTGCAGTGGCAAGACGCACATGCCCGCGTTGAAATTTTGATGGGGCCCAAAGCAGGGCCCGTTCAGGTTGCCTGGCTGCCCTAGTAGGGCACTAATAAGGCAGCCTGAAAGGGCCCTACTAGGAAATGTAACGTTGTGTCACATATGGGCCTGACCTGGTTGCCTGATCAGGCCCCTATCAGGTTGCCGGATCAGAAACAAATGCATATGATATTTCAAAAATTCAAAATGGAATGAACCACTTAATTTAGAGTTCCACTACAATGATTTTGTATCATAATTCGGTATTCCCTGGCCTGCTGAAATGTTTTTGTTCGAAGAAAATATTTCGCATATATGGGAATCGAACCTCGTACCTACCTACCCCTATGCTGCCGAGTGCTTGTAACATTTTGGTCCCAGATATGGCATAAGAGACCGAATTAATTCCTATAATTATTTGTTGTATGACATAAAGTATATCAATTAGTTAATATCATTGTGACAATTAAAGAGGTTTATCGAATAACATGCTATAGATTTTTGAAACTTAACCTTATATATATAAGTCCTCTCTCTCTCTCTTCGCCTTACAAAGCTGCCGAAATCTTCTAACACGCATCCGAGTTGCATAACGTTTTTTTGTCGTGACATTTCATAGCACCTTTTTTTAAATAGAATTCAGGAATGCATCGAAACTCCGAAGCTACGATGCTGTAAAATCGAAGTTTCCATGTGGAAAATAAGAGGTTATGTGCATCTATCGACTACTGAGGCAGTTATAGGGCAAGCTTATTTATGGCCTCATCAGGGAAAGCCATAGTAGGGCCTATCAGGGCAAGCCTTGGTAGGGCCCTATCGGGAAAAGCCTTAGTAGGGCCACATTAGGGACAGCCTTAGTGAGGCTCTATCATGGAAAGCCTTAGTAGGGCCTATCAGGGCAAGCCTTGGTAGGGCCCTTAGTAGGATCTTATCAGGGACGGCCTTAGTAGGGCCATTTTAGTATAGCCTGATTTAGGGCCTAAATACATCCCGCCCGATGGGGGCCGGATCAGGATGTCCGTAACAGGTGTTACCCGTATCACACCCCGATCGGGGCCTGGTCCTGGTCAGGCTAACACTAAGAAATTTCTACTCGGGTGGCTGATAAATCTGCAGTCATTTATTGTTTCATGTTGAAATTTTTCTCTTATATATATATATATATATATTTTTTTTATATATGTATTCCTCAGAGGTACGGGGCCTTCCCCTTTTACAATTCCTTCCATTCCTTCCGACATTCACAATCCTTCCAGAGTCCCCCCCCCCCCCCAGAGTATTGACCGCAGCCACTCTTTCCTAATGCACTACTTTATCGCATTTGCACGAGGGCCCAGGGAAACTGTGGAAAACCTGGGCCGATACAGGCGGCTATATTTGGCTGACTTTCAGTTGTATTGCCATCAGAAACTCAGACAAACTCCCTTCCACTCAGAGGTTGACGCGCAAACCAGTGCACGGGCAAGCGGTCACCGCTCCAAGTATTGGCAGCCTCCAATGCTGCGTAACCTCAGTGACCGCCGAGCCCGCACACAGACTGCGCGCCCATCTCTGACGGTAAATTTTTCTTTCATACATTTTTTTTTATTGGTTTTTTCCTTAGGCACACGCTTTTCGCGTTTGTTTCCTATACTTTCCCTTCATTGTGCCCGTTTCTTTCCTCTACTGTTTACTCTTTTTTTCTCCATCTTTCTCCCTGTTCCCCCCTCTTGCGGCCGCAGCCGACTTCCCCCTCTGTATTATATTCATCATGACATTTCTGTCATGGGTGTAGGGAAACTGCGGAAAACCTACACCAATACAGCCGGTCATCGAGTTCGCCCCCCAGTCGTGGAACTAGTCTTATTTCGCCGCGAAATGCCGAAGAAAAACATTTCACGACGAAACGTACGCGACTGGGATTCGAACCCGGGACCTCCCGGTCCGCTGGTTTAGTGGCGAGCACGCTAACCACTAGACCATCGCACCGGTTTCTTTTATACATTTTAAATATACATGAAAAGATACCTCAATGTTTACTGGGCTCACTTGTTTTTCCCCTTCTAAAAAATTCCCGAAAAAGCGCCTTTTTGGACCTTCTGATTCAAGCTCCCGCCTTAAGTGATGTTCCTTGTCAGACCCCTATACCCAGCCTACCTCAACGAGCGTATACACTTTTAAAAGTATTTTCAATGCCAAAATATTCGTACTTTTCGAATAAATAATAAGTTCTATTAATAAATGAAAATGTCAGGCCATTTTGAGACAGCCTTTGTCTGATGCACGACTGACGTTCAATATGTTCGTCATTGCTGTGCGCGGAGGGGTACGAGAATGCTCCTTTGCAAAGCCTAGGATCAGCATCGTTTGATGCGAATATAAAGCTGTACGTGCACGTCGTGACGTCGAGATGATACTCGGGCACAGGTGCACTCGCGTCAACGAGAAGGAGGAAAATCACGGCAAGATGTCAACGACCTGTGGGCGCAAAGCTCTATAAACGCGGGTGAATCCCTCACTATCTCTGGCTCCCTCGTGTATACACGATCTTGACGAAGCTCGGCTATCTCTCCTCTCTCGAATAGTACATAGTTCGCGATTCTCGCTGGAGGAACGAGCGGCGAAAAAAGAATAATAATTAAGCTCCCGTGGCGTGTGGTTCGATAAAATTTATAATCTCGAGATAACGCGCGCTTCGGTTATATCGGTCGAGTCCCTCGGTGCTCTTACGACAGATCGCGAAGACTTCTCCGTTCAAATTTCTTCTTTCTTCTCGCGGAACGTTCGAGCTCCGTTAAAAGTACAGACGTCGTTAAAAAGTCGGCGATTATGAAATATCCGGGTGCGATCGATCGGATCAATCTTTATCGATTTCTTTCCGAGAGGACGAACGAGATTACGAAATATATCGTCTGATTAAAGGGTTACGTGGGTTTCGAGGAAAAAAATCATATTTTCTCTATTTGAAAAAATATATAATATATACATTATTTCATTCAAAATGTTAAGCACATAAAAGAGCAACATTTCAACAATTGAAAATAAATGGTCATCCTAAAATTTGGGAAATTCAACCGATGGGACCTGGTTTCCGGAGACCCCCAAAAAAATGTCCTCGTGGTGGTCAGGATAACTCATGATAGCTTTATCTGAAATTGAAAAACCAATTTTTTTCTGTTAGTAGATAAGTATAGCTCGCGATTGAACGAAGGATTTTGAAAAAACATGAAATTTGAATTTTTGGCAGAGTTGTATGCAAAATAGTTCAATTTTTGGTACAATTTACACTACGTATAGCCTTGTAAAAGAAGTTGTAATCGAAAAAAAAACTTCGTTCAATCACGGATCAATGCTATTTTGAAGAAGTGTGCAAAATATCAATAACTTCGACTTCAAAAATAGTGTTTTGAGAAAAATGCGATTACCTGCGCCGCTCTCGGCCGGTCTTTCCCAACGGAGGGAATTCCCAAAGGCTCTCTCCCTCTATCCTAGAGTTTAACTCCCATTGACTTAAAACTGTGGGAGAATATTCTAGACATATTGTACGATTAGATAATAAAACTTTTTAAAACCTTTTTTTTTTTTTTTCAAACCTCCGTAACCCCTTAATTACGGGAGAATCGATAGCGGAGACACGATTGGGGTGCAACGAAAATATATTTTTTCCTATTATGCAATTTTGTTTGGCCCATTTAGGCTACAAATATCACTGAAGCTTTTTTAAGATCCTTATTAGGGTTCCATAATAAACTTGAAAAAAGGGTTTAGATAGTGATCAAAATAAAGAAATGAAAGAAATAGAATTAGACTTTTTTCAACCCTACGTAACCCCTTAATGACGGGAGAATCGATAGCGGAGACACGGTTGGGGTGCAACGAAAATATATTTTTTCCTTTCATCCAATTTTGTTTGGCCCATTTAGGCTACAAAAATCACTGAAGCTTTTTTAAAATCCTTATTAGGGTTCCATAGTAAACTTGAAAAAAGGGTTTAGATAGTGATCAAAATAAATAAATGAAAGAAATAGAATTTTCGTTGCATTCCAACGATGCGAACTTCAACACCATTGCTACGTAACGAGGATGTTAATCTTTTATCAGCTGGAGATTGAGTCTTCGATTCGACGTCCACCTTGCTCGATGTGCAGTATCGAGCTTTTTGCAGCAACAGTAGCAAATTTATATAAATAACTTGCGAGGCTCGTGATAAATGCGATTATCACGCGCTATTGAAATATATACGGGAGGCGATTTAAATATAGAATCCTTCGACTTAATTACTTTGGGGTCGGAACGCGCCGCTTGCTATACACGGGCTCTGCATATCGTTAAAGTAAAAATTAGGGGCGAAATAATTTTCATGATTAACTACTGTATCTGCTCTTAGTCACATTATCATTCGTCATATATCACCGCAAGAGCAACGGGACTTTTTGGGAATAAAAAAATGAACGCGAGCAATTACGGACTTTGAGTCTACAGATATGAAGCAAATATTTATATATATATTTTTTAATTTCTTCTTATACTTCTGTTTTTTTTTTGGAAATTAATAATTGGCCGCGAAAAATTGCGGGCTTTGAGCACATAGAAATTGCATGAATATATTTATTTTTATTCCTTATTTTTCGTCTGTTTTTTTTGATAAGTGATTCGCCACGAGTCTCTATGGATTTCAAGTAAAGAGAAATTAAGGGGTTGGGCTACTGCGAAAGCGACCAAAATTTCGTACACTTTTTCGGTGTGATAGTAGTTTGGTCTTGACTGACGGTCTTCTGCTTAACTTTTTTTCATTAATTATTAACAATAATGATATCAATTTTCTTCGAAAAATCGAAATCCAAGGCTTATATAATTTATATATTTCAAATATATATTTGGTCAATTTTGAAAATAATATATTTTGTGAATTTCTAATGTGTCTTCGCATCCTCTTGCGGGCTTTTACGAATCCGTGGCTGTCACCGGGCACTTGCCACTCCACTAATTCCCTAGAGGCTCTCCTTGGCATTCGCACAAGGGCACAGGGAAACTGCCACTGATTGAAATTTCTCCAAACTTCCCATTCCACTGATTGAAATTTCTCCAAACTTCCCATTCCCCTAGATAAATTTATTTCATGAGGTTGAAGTTTGCATCGTTGGAATGCAAGGAAAATTGATATATTTCATACCTTAAATTTGTATGGCAGATTTTGCCTACAAAAATCCTTCAACCATTTTTGAAGGTTTTTATTTGACTATGTACAATATCAATCTATAAAAAAAATATGTGCTGTGATAATAAAAGGAGGCAGGGTTGAAATTCCGAACTTTGAATGCTCCGACGGTTTAAAATTCCGAATTTTCAATATTCCGAAATTCAAGATGGGGCCGCGTTGAAATTCCGAACTTTGAATGATCAGAACGCTCAAAACTCCGAAAGAATACGGAAAATTTCGGAAAATTTCAAAAAAATTCATTTTTTTTTAAATTATTGATTCCATTAGCCTGAACGGTTAGCAATATTTTGAGGGGCCAGTCCACTTTGCAAATTTCAGAAAACCGAAAGCAAGCAAGACTTGAGGAAATCGACGATGATGAGCAATCAGAAGGGATTTTGTACGGTGCAAAAATTGCCGATTGAGTTTCGGTAAGAGTTATTCATAGTATAAACTTCAAACGCGTTTTTCTCGAAACAAACTTCTTTCTGAAACTAATAAACCGATTGTCTTTAAATTTGCACCACATATTGTAAACATGATTCGCAACAAGATGACCCTCGATGGTTTAAAAATTTTGATTTTTACTCTTTTTTTTGCGAAAAACTGCGAAAAAAAGCGTGTTTTAATACTTTTTTTCGTTTTTCATCTGCCATTTTTTTATTTGTTGATAATACTTTATATCCGAGGGTCATCTTGTAGCTGGTGTTATACTGAATCTAATAGACTTTGATTTTTTTGTTTTACATAAGCCGTTGCCGAGTTGTGATGGAGCTACGTAGCCCACCTATTCTTGAGGTGTTACGTTAAACTATAGTTTTTGTACTTAAAAATAAGCAAAAAAATTAAATAAAAAAAAAGTATTTCAAAACTTTATTTATCAAGCCCAACAACTTTCATATTCATATCTTTTATAAAATCCTCAAAAGAAAATCGCGAAAATAGCCTTTTTCGTGGCTCCAAAGTGGACTGGGCCCTTCAGCTGTACAGAATTGAAAAATTCCAAAAATTCCAATAGTAAGGTAAGATTGCATTTATAATAGATACCGCGCGGCGCGCCCGACCGCCAACTTCAAAGCCGTTTTTCCACGATTCACTTTTTTGAACCTTGTGAAAGTTCCAACTCTTGAACGGAGGTGCAGATCGCTTTGAAATTTTTACAACATATTCTTAGTATCATCACCTATCGTGTAATCCACAGAAACAAAAATTTCAATGACACAAAAAAAATAGAAAAAATAAGATACCTATAGAAAATTGAGTAAAAAAATGTTTAGTTTCGAATTTTTATCATAATAATTTTTTTAAATAATATTGTTGGTTCACACTGAAGATACGTTCATTATGGAATTATAAATATGTTCATTTTTTTCAGACTTTTTCAAACTTTCACCATCAACGCGCGCGCAAAAAACATACATTGCTTTATTCAGGGTGTCTAATTTTGACCAGAACTGAAGTTGCATGACATTTAAGGATTTTTAAGGCAAGGAATGGGCATTTTTTCACGACTCTTAGTATGACTTTCTGGCATAGAAGTATACTTAATGATTCTACAGTGCGACAGATTTTCTAAATTTTTATATTTTTATTTTGCTCTTTCGAACAGATGTGTGTTGTATGCCAATAAAAAGTATACGGAATAAACGAAAAGTCACCAAACTGTACAATTCCATATGTAGTAAAAAATGTGAGGAAAACATAATTTCAAGATTGCTGTAAAGAAATATATTTTGGGAACATCTAGAAAAATATTACATACATTTA
Source organism: Ophion ellenae (assembly GCA_963210295.1). NCBI lineage: Eukaryota > Metazoa > Arthropoda > Insecta > Hymenoptera > Ichneumonidae > Ophion > Ophion ellenae. The sequence continues at coordinate 40,523,247 of OY723392.1, forward strand.
GGAACTTTGAGTAATATCATCTAGTCGCTTTACACGAATAACAAAGAAAAACTAATATGTTGAGATAACGCATCATTTTCTTTTACTTTCTTCTATTTTATTTTCTATCGATTCGATATTTGCTTCAATATCGACAAGTACCACAAAGTTAGTTCATATTGAATATAGACTCAACGATAATTTAGTAGGGTATAATAATTCAGGTAGACTGGTAATTTTTCATGACATATCATGACTTTTTCAGGGTCGAGTGTAATTTCATGACATTTAAGATTTTTCACGACTTTTCAGGACGGTAGACACCCTGTTTATTATGTTATATCTCCGCCATTTGTTAATATTTCGAATTTTTTTTTACATATACTTAACCACCCATGTAGAGATTGACCATTGGGCCTGGGACGGGCCTTCACAGTTAGCCTTTCTAGAATATTGGGCCGGGAGTATTTACCAATGAGGTGCCTTTGTAGAAATGATAAGATCAGCCCGATATCGGCCAACAGAGCCAGCAATTATTGGGCCAATGATTTAATTCATTGTAGCGCCAATTTTGGTGATTGCACTTGGCCCTATGTAACCTCTTAAAGGGCCTATGTAGAAATTGACCACTGGCTCTATGATGGGCCTTCATAGTTGGTCTATCTAGAAGTTAGTCTATCTAGAACTTGGGGCCGTGAGTTTGTTCGGGTTTGTTTGGGTGCGTGATAAATATTCAACCTATATCGGGCCAAGATTGGCCCGAAATTGGTCCTTATGAATACATATTTCATGGAATAACCTTGAAATAAATTGTGATTTGCGTATATGACAGGTTTCAAAATTGGCATATTTTACTTACTTATGTTGGTTATTCACAAATGCCAATAATAGGCCAAGACTTGATTACAAAAACTGAACTACAAAATATAGACGATTAATATATGACGTGCCAGTTATTTGCCTATTCTGGCACAATATACAGATAGTGAATAACCCAAGGCTTAAATAAAATAAAAGCAGGTATGGTCTGACCCACTTAGCCAATAAAGGGCTTAGATTAATTAAATGTAATTTCCAGTATTTTAGCATTGCCAGTTTTAAAATTGGTAAATTTCGATGAACTATCACGGCTGTTTATTGATTTTGAAAGACGGGCCAGGATAATCTTTAGTAATGGGCCGGTATTGTGCCGGTTCTCAATTTATGACGGGACAATAATGGGCCAATGTAATTGCTTGTATTTTAGCATTGCCAGTTTTTAAATTGGCAAATATGGTTCAACCATCACGGCTATTTATTGGTTTTAAACGATGGGCCGATATTGTACCGGTTTTCAATTTATAACGGAACAATATTGGGCCAATGGAATTGTCAGTATTTTAGTATCCCCAGTTTTTAAATTGGCAAATTTAGTTTAACTATCACGGCTATTTATTAGTTTTAAAGATGGGCCAGGACAGGCTTTTGGGATGGGCCGATATTGTGCCAGTTTTCAGTTTGGAGCGGAACAGTAATGGGCCAATATTATTTCTCTTTTGTTGGCTTATACGATGGTCCCAATATTGGCCTGATCGTAACATTGGGCAACTCATGGCAACCTCTACATGGGCATGTGCATAAATTATATGTAAAAAAAATATTGTCAATATATGCGTCATTTTTTTTTTAACCGCGTCTAGAAATTACCCTCGAAAATCGGCGAAATCGCGTATATAGGGCCTTAATAGATTTTGAGTAATCCTGCACGCCAATTTCGATTATGCAGTTTGGCGAAAAAAGTCTGTAACGTTTGAAGTTTTTCGAATTCCGCTTTGAAACTTTGGGAAAATATTCTACATGTATTGTTCCATCGTTTAAAGGGGAAAAAAAAGGAATCGATTTTTTGATCGTTGCAAATGTATATCCCGCCTTCAACACTAATTTCGACGATTAAAAATTAACGAGGAAGCGTAATTAGACCCACAAGTAATTCGAAACGAGCCTCGTCCATGGCGCTTCATTTTGAACGACCCTGTAGATGAATATTCGTCCGAGAATATTTCATCCTGCGGCTTCCGAGATCTTTCGCGCCTCTTTACATTCGTCGACTTCGAGGAGACGTTCGAGTGTCTCGAAAGCTCTCCGGTAGTCCGGCGATAACAGGATTGATAAACATCGTTAACTATAACACAGCAAACGAGAGAAACGACGACGACGACGATGACGAGAAGTGGCTCGATAACCGTTCGCGTCTGTGTAATTCTGCCACGTGTGCATGTACACATTTACACGTACGTGTGTCTGTTGACTATCCACGGCGGGATGCGAATTCTCAAGGATAAGAAAGCCCAGTGACTATGTATTCGTATGTGTGTAGGGGGGCATGTGCGTAGTTCAATGATAGCACATTATTATCTCTAGACTGAAAAGAGAACGGCCTTCGAACCCTTACAAATGCTCCCCCGTGGCTCGCGACCTAACCCTAAATTTCTTTTATCGATCGATATACACGAGCAACCGTTCCAAGCAAATATCCAACACCGTAATGCGAATGAGAAAAATCTTCTTCAATGTTGCTTCATTGAAAAAGTAAACGAAGGCTCCCGCAGGGAAATTTTCCCAATTGCGATATGGCCTTGTAGGCGCAACGAAGCTTCCAGCGTTTTTAAATATTCACGCTTGGATAAAACGATAAAACCACGGGGAATTCGTTAATTGTTATTGACTATATTTGAACATTTATAATTCAGTGTTTTTTTTTAAGTAAATTTCATTTTTTATTAATTAAAAAAATTATACTTTAATTATTATTGTACACTATAATGATCAATTGAATAATTTGGTATCACATTTTTGTATGAAGGCGGGTTTTTTGTATTTGTATTTTAAAATCCCGAAAAGACAAAAACGCGTTTTTTCGGGATTTTCTTTAGAAGGGAAAGAAACAAGTGAGCCCAGTAAACATTGAGGTATCTTTTCATGAATATTTGAAATGTATAAAAAAAAACTTTCAACGTGAAACAATAAATGACTGCAGATTTATCAGCCTGTTCCGTGTGCGTCTTGCCACTGCAGTTCCCAATCGGCGGGAAAGATGCAGCTCGTAATTCTTGACTGAACCAAATAAATTAATAAAATTTTCAATTGTCATATATTTTTCTTCTGGGTGAATTAAAGAAAAATCTGAAAAAATCGTAAAATTATAACTTTTCTCAGGTTTGAAAAAAAAAAAACACTTCAACGTGCTATAAAAATCATTTAAAATACTTTTTCAACGTCTCTTTTAATTTACTTTGAAGAGATTTTCATACTGAAGAAGATAAACTTTGGTTTGATTCAATAGGTCGTTTAGTTTTTTTGCTATCACGCCCGCCAATTTGGAAAAATCTTGAAAATGAAAACTGGAGAAAACGCGCTTCAAAGTTATCAATGGGAGGAATTATCGATATCAAATATCAATCGCTTCTCTGCGTTTGGCCTTGTTCGAACATATTGACAATCGACCTCTGTAACTTGGTAAATATATTCTTAGATAGTTTATTTGTCGATTTAAGCAATAAAAAAAATCGATTTTTCGGACCTTCTATTTCAGGCTCCCGTCGTAAACAATTTTTCTTTAAAGTAATTGACTATTAATACTGTAAGGCGAAACACTACTCGGACGGGTGAAAAAAAAACGTTTTTTTTTTCATTTTCTCAACGTATACATATTCAAGAATATGTGAAATAAAATTCAAGTTAAAATATTGAAAATTGGCCAAGTTACAGACGATTAAATGAGGGCAGGTAGCGCAATGATTTACGTCGACTAAAACTTTCAATCGCACTTAGTAGCTGTAGTTGTACGTAGCCTTTTTTATTAATTTAGTATTTTTGGAGGCCCTGAATATAAGTAAAAATTTCGCCAAAATTATACTCTTACTGGAACACCAACCATTTGTGATTTTTTTTTCAAAAAACGACCGGCCACAGCGAGAACCACATTTATATAGATTATAAAACTTTTTTATTTTTCAGACCAACCATTGTCGAGTTATCGATCCGGCCGTTGGACCACATTTTTTCTACAGAGGCTTGTATACAAAATAACGTTGTTAATTTTTAGTTTTTTTTTTTAATCACACGAAATAAGTTCAATGTTATAATATACCTTTATAATATACCATTTTTCCAAATCCCATATAAATAGTTTAGGAGATAAAAAAATTCGGATAAACTACGTTTTTCGGCCCGTAAGGGTGGTAAAAAAATTATGCATTCGTTGTACTTATCATTTAAGAAATTTCGAGTTCAGCTTTTTGTCTCAAAATTCCATTATTGTTCAAACAAAGTTCCATGAGAAAAAATATTAACGGTGCTTTTTTTCAAAAAATTCAAGCAAGCCTGAACTATTAGGTTTTTTTAAACTTATTTTTTGAGAATTGTCGGGGATAATTTTTTATTTACTTGTCTCAATGAATAAATGATTAACGTCATATATATTTACGAAGACGGAGAGAGGCGGGGGAGGGGGGTAGATCTATTAAAAAAATCCCGAAGTGATGTACTTTTCCCTTGAGAACTGTGCGGCCTTATCTTCTTCGTGCTGAAACATCGATGGAATATTGTGTGAGTTCGAAAGGGGATTATTTTTATTTTCTAGGTCGAATAAAGCTCATTTGTTGCTACGAGTCTTTGGGCCCTCCATCAACCGCCAGGCCATTAATATGCCGATAAAACATCCATTAACTATGCTCGAGATACATCGAGACAGAAAATTGGAGATATTTTTGGCCAGGATAAATAAACGCGATTCGTAATCGTTGTTTTCTCTCTAAACTTCGTATCGTGGATTCACATTTTGAGGGCTAACTTCTATGGTATTTAATAGAAAATGGGTATTCGCGTAATGAGAGCAACCGACAGATTTTCTGCTCCCTCTAAACTTCAGAGGAATTTTCCTTTAGCGAAAAATCCTTATAAAATTTTCCTTTACCGAAAATTCCTATAAAATTTTCCTTTACCGAAAATTCCTATAAAATGTTTGCTCAGCGAAAAAAAAATTGTCACGTATATTTTACTGAATGGTGATAATGAAAAGGATTCTCCAGATGAAAATTATTATAAAAGATTTTTATCGTCGATTATCAAAGTGATTTATGGATGATGAGAATGTCCAATTTGTCCTGCATAGACTTCGTGGATAAATCGCGAGAATCTCCGAATTTATTTTATTAATTAAATTAATTTTATCAATATAATAGTGATTTACTGATTAATTAAATTAATTTTATTGATATAATTATGATGTATTGATTAATTAAATTAATTTTATTAATAGAATTATGATTTATTTATAAATAAAATTGATTTTATTCATAAAATAAAATTTTATTTATCAACAAAAAAGCAAAAACAAGTTTGACAAGAGATCTCCAGGGTGCCGGAGTATATTTCGGCACTCAGTTTACCCGAAATGCTGATAGTCTACTTAAACGTTCGGTAGATAAGAGGCCTCTCTACGATAAGACTGAAATGGAACATCATTTTCACTCGCGAGCAACGATTTGTTTTCTTTTTTTTCCAAACAAGATGCATCGAATTATACCGTTCTTCAATACCAAAAAAAAAATTCTCAAATTTCATATTTCTCGATTGGATAATCGAACTTTTGATACAATTCCATAAAATTACGAATTCAAGAAAGTAACAAATTAATCGTGCATTCGATAAAATTGCAAATTAATCGTGTTATTCGGTCGTTCGCAATACTAATCAACACATATGTTACGGTACGCGCGATGTCCTTCGCCTTTTGCAATTCTCGTCTCGCAATCGACTCCCGTCTCACACGCCGGCTGCATTTTCTTCAGTAATAAGAAAATTCCTCGCATATGCCGAGGCTCGAGGGCCTTTGACCCACTTATACCCCAACTTTGTTGCAAGCGCGAGTCAAACGATTAAAGGAAAAATGCATCGTCCAATTTTGCAATGTCTCCTTCAACCGTGACTTTTTCTTCGAATTATTTTCCTCGAGCCACCGTGCTGCTGCGAAAAAAAAAACAGAACGTCCATCGAACACAGTATTTGACCGACTGTTTTTCCGACTACGAGTCATCGGAATAGTAATTATCCGTGTATGAACTACTCTTTTTTTATCGTCGCTCGGTACTTCGAAATTCATCAGTCAATTCATCAATGGAACTCCACAGGACGTTGTACCCCGTTGCGAAAAGTCGTGATTCACGCCCGAGCTTTGTATATAGATATACGAGACACGAGCCAAGCACGTGTTTTGGTCGATCCGAAAAACGTGGCGAATGCACACCCCCAGCTGACCCACGTCAAATCGCGCGATAGCGTTCGTGCGAAATGTAATTGAACATGTATGTTTAAGACCCACCGCACTTTACTGTTTAATCAAACGGCAAAATAATGTATGTATGTATGTATGTATGTATGTATGTATATATATATATATATATTAGGGTGATTCGTTTCAGGGTAACTTTTTTTATGGATCTATCGTGCCCGAAAACCTTTAGTTGGTACCCAAAAACGGAGTTTCGTGAAAGGGGGTTGTTGTCAAAAAATATTTAGAGGTCGCGAATCAAAATTAAAGGTTTTCCATTTGATTAACATTGAAAAAAATGTTTTTCTCATTATTAGTGTTACCATTCCGCGAATTTTGATAGCGCGATATTTTCCAAGTGGGTTCTCATAGGAAATATGATACCTTACAATAAAGTTCATTGAGCCATGTCCGTAAATGCACCCGTTTCAGCGGTATCATTATTTCAAGTGAATATTGTATGAAAATATCTATTCAAACGGCTGTAACGCCGAAGCTATTAGATATATCGAAAAAAATTCGAATGAGAACTATGTAGAGAAAGTAATTTGCTACAAAAAAGTCTTACAAGCCGAGCCCGTAAATTCAACTCTTTCTCAGCTATAGGTGGATGAAGTAAAATAAATAGATTTTTTTTTGTTTAAAAAAAATCAATTTTTTTACTATATTTCTATTATCTATATTTACTATATTTCTATTACTATATTATCTATTTATAAATAGATTTTTTTAAACAAAAAAAAAATATATTTATTTTACTAAAGAGAGAGATGCAGCTCGTAATTCTTGACTGAACCAAATAATTCAATAAAATGTTTAATTGTCATATATATTCATTCTGGGTGAAATAAAAAAAGCTGAGAAAATCATAAAATTATAACTTTTCTCAGGTTTGAAAAAAAATGTGTTAAAAAAACACTTTAACGCGCTATAAAAATGATTCAAAAAGACTTTTTCAACGTCTCTTTTAATTCACTTCGAAGAGATTTTCATACTGAAGAAAATAAACTTTGGTTTGATTCAATGATACAAATTTCAATTGTCGTATATTTTTACTCTGGGTGGATTAAGAAAAAGCTGAAAAATCCGTGAGATTGCAAATTTTCTCAGGTTAAAAAAAAATGTGTTAAAAGAGAAACACTTTAACGTGCTATACGAATTATTTGAAAATACGTTTTCAACGACTTTTTTTATTCACTTTGAAGAGATTTTCATACTGAAGAAAATAAACTTTGGTTTGAATCGAAAGGTCATTTAGTTTTTTTTTTTGCTACCACGCCCGCCAATTTGGCAAAATCGTGAAAATGAAAACCGGAGAAAACGCGCTTCAAAGTTTACAATAGGAGGAAATATCAATATCAAATATCAATCGCTTCTCGGCTTTTGGCCTTCCAAAAATTTCGGAAGAAACGATCTTTTTTGACTCGTCAACTCTGACCGTTCGAGATAAGGGAGGACATCACTGGATGTTCTCCCAGTGTCGGTTTATGCATATCATAAAAAGAACAAATAATTATAATGAAAACGAAATTATTTTAAAAAATCGCATTATTGATGTTTTCAATTTTCAGCATTAAGATAAATAAAATTCTTTTTCAATCTAAAATGTACTCTCCTTCATTTTCTACACTGCTCTTTCCTCTTTCCGATGGACTTTTAGGCCCCTCTTCCAAAATTCACTCGTCCGTGACGAAAAATGCGATTAGAAAAACTGCCTTATTTATGGGATGACTGGATATATATATATATATATAGATAAATAAAAAGAAATAGTAACGATGTTGATACGTATTTATAGGATGGCGTTGAGGTCTGCGTAGTTGGAATTCAACGAAAATTCATTTTCGTTTTCTTCTTTGTTAATTTTTATTTCTACCTAAATGTTTCTTGTCTATTAAGGCCGTAGATCTCTAATACGGGTACGAAAAAACGTTAAAGTGACTTTCATACCATCAATCGGCGGAAGAATGAGGACAAATTAAAAAAAAAAATTTCGTTGCCTTCCAACGATGCGAACTTCAACATTATTGTATGGATGAAAAATATGATCGTTCGAAAAGAGCTTTTATATATATATATATATATATATATATATATATATATATATATATATATATATAATCTTCCATGCATAAAATTCTTCTTCGATCACCGAAAAAAGCTCTTTTCGAACGATCATATTTTTCACCCATACAATAATGTTGAAGTTCGCATCGTTGAAAGGCAACGAAAATTGTTATTTATTTATATATATATATATATATATATATATATATATATATATATATATATATATATATATATATAATCTTCCATTTATGAAATTCTACGTTCTATAAAATTCTATCTACTTCTATAAAAATAGATACGTATCAGCATCGTTACTATTTCATTTTATTTTGATCAGTTCATTCTGAATTTCCTGGCTCTGTCACGAGTTCCTCGTTCATGCCAATGACCCTACACGTCGTTGAGAAACTTTTCCCACTCCACCGGCAAGTATTTCCAAATTATTCGGCGCGTGAAAAACGAAACAAAAAAAAACGTCACGAGGAAAAAAAAGAATAATTCCGTCCCCCGGATGATTGGTGCATACAAGTTATTTGATTGCAATAATCGGCCTATCTATAAAACAAGAAGACAGGCGTCGACGACCGAAGATCGGAACGCCAACGCACAAAACATCGTCTAGAATTTAAATTTCCAGATTGAAAGCCGATACAAGTGTGTCTGCACGAGAACACGCGACTGATCGAGATATCATCGCGGTTTATGCGCTCGATCGAGCGTGCTCAATTAAAACGGGATTGGTCAGGAATATTAAGATTGGTTCGTTCGGCAAACGGCACTCGAGCGAGCGAACAATTTATTCAACTTTTGCGAAATAACACAATTCGATTTTTCATACGAATTATTATGTTAGCGTCCTCGCTTTTTTTTGCATTTCTGTTTTTTTTCGTCGCGTTTCTGCCAAAATAGTATAGACGTGTTGTATATTGGAATGGGAAAAAATTAGAAGGCTAGTTTTTTGACAGCTGATTTTGTAGACGCCGCGGGTGCGAAATCCAAGTTTGCCTTAAAATCGGGGTGTGGGTTTTTTTAGGGGATGAAGGTGGAATGGAGGTGAATTAATGCCAAACTACAACCCCCACGAGGCCGGCGCCGCGAGACAAAATGTTCATAAAAATCCGGGCTTTATTTTTGTCCACAGCGCTGAAGTCGTGGAAGTTCATTTTAGGGGTGAAAAAGGGGGGCGGGCATTTAAAAAAAAAACACTTTTAATTCGATAACGATTTAGGAAAAATTTATACAATTTTTGTTCAAATTGGAACGTTGTAGCCCTTGAAAAGAGGCGTCGATCGAGCATTTGATCATCCCTCTCCGATAATATCTGTACCCCGAAAATTTTATTGAAGTATTAAAAAAAAATTGTTTATTAAATAATTCAAAAATAATGGATTTTTCGGGTATGGTTTAAATGTACAAAATGTAGAGAATAATTTTCTCTATGTTTTCGTTTCTAGGGACCACCCTTGAATTTTCCATTTTTCCAACCCCTCTCAGGGGTTGGAAATTGAAAATTAAATTCTGGGAAAACTATTGACCGCACGAATTCGCCGCCGTGGAACAATTTGTAGCTTGAACCCTCAGCTACATTTTTGTCCTCAACGCCAAAATCGTATTTCTTTATGTTCGGTCAATAGTTGTCCCAGAATTTAATTTTCAATTTCCAACCCCTGAGAGGGGTTGGAAAAATGAAAATTCAAGGATGGTCCATAGAAACGAAAATATAGAGAAAATTATTCTCTACATTTCGTACATTTAAACCATACCCGAAAAATCGATTGTTTTTTAGTTATTCAATAAACAAATATTTTTTCTTTGGTATTTCAACATTTTTTTGGAGGTGACGATATTATCGGAAAATGATGATCAAATACTCGATCGACGCGTTTTTCCAAGGACTACAACGATCCCATTTGAACAAAAAGTGTGCAAATTTTTCCGAAAGAGTTATTGAATTAAAACTGATTTTTAAACATTTCACCCCACTTTTTCACCCCTAAAATGAACTTCCACGACTTTGGCGCTGTGGACAAAACTAAAGCCCGGTTTCTTCTGAACATTTTGTCTCACGTCGTCGACCTCGTAGGGGTTGTAGTTTGGCATCAATCGACCCCCATCCCCCTTCATCCCCTAAAAAAAGCCTGCTCCCCGATTTTTAGGCAAACTTGGATTTAGCAGCGGCACCTACAGAATCACCTGTCAAAAAATTGGCCTTCTTCTATTTTTTCCCGATCACGCGGTTTTTCAGCCACAGCACGGCTGTACTAAAACGTCGTCATCGAGGATCGCCTCCCGCGCGATCAAACGCCGTTTTTTTTCTCTCCGCCAATGGGCACGCTGCCAGAGTGTCCGACGTCACGCCCGTCGATCAATTATCGAATTATTTTTTGTCGATGCCATAACTCTCAAGAATAGTCTGCTTATTTTCTACTTTACGAACTTCCGTTCGTCCCTCGTCTCAAAACCATAATCTATTATTCATTTTTACTCCGATACTGCAAGCATTATATCACAAAGTACATGCGTACGACTCGATTGCCCCGTGTTGATCTCAACGAGACATGAATCTGATCACGAAGTTTGCTTTGGAATGCAACGGAATCAAATTATTTTTAGTTGCTCACAATTTTCTCACTCGTCTGGGCTACGACAACCGCTCAAACGTTTTTTTTTTCGTATCCGTATCAAAGATCTACGACCTTGATCTACAAAAAAACAAAGTTTGAATAGTTATAAAGAGTAAAAAAATAATAATCGTTGCGTTCCAACAATGCGAACTTCAACGCCATTGTCAATCTTCGGATCTTCATCCGTTTTGTTCGGATCACAAATCAAATTCGAGCAGATGTGGAAAGACAATAAAAAAACTTCTCGTGCAGAAATTTGTTGGGGAGTCTCCAGATCCTATCACATCCCTATAGGTATTTAAGGGGTTAACCCCACTTGAGATTTTGAAAAAATCGATTTTTTTTATTGCATTTTTTTGAAGTATAAGTGTATGAGAATATGTCCTGAAAATTTCAAGTCGATCCGAACAAAATTGACTGAGATATGAGCGTTGAAAGAGAAACTTTAAACGCGTTTTTCTCAAAATGGCATTTCTGAAGTCGGTGACCAAGATTACTGGAACACTAATGAATCGATCTTGTTGAAATTTTGCAGGCTTATTCAATACATAAAAATGTAGTCTTTAATCGTTCGATTTTTTTTTTCGAAAAAAATGGCCGTTTTATAGCAAAAAAACGGCCGTTTTTTTTTCGTTAAAATCGAACCATTAACTTTGACTGTCCGCCATTTTGTGAAAAATGAATATTTTTTAAAATCCTTCGATTAAAGACTAGTTTATACTTATATTTGACTAAATCCATCCGCATTTTTTTTTCAGATGATCCACTTCGCCGCAATGTTGGTCACCGCAAACCGTGTATATAAAAACATTATGTCATTGACGACCACGATTTGCCACTAAACAATGTAATATTTTTCAATAAAAAAATTACTGAAAGTTCTTCAAGATGTGTTCTTTAAGATGGTATATTGATCGAAAAAAGAAGTTTTGTAGTTTTCTTTAAAAAAATTCATGAAAAAGGCCTTTTTTTGCGCTACAAGTGGGGGTAACGCCTTAAGGGGTCTTCTTACTTTAGATGCTAAAAAAGGCTATTTTCATGCATTTTTTTAATAGGTTTATATTATAGATATTGATATGAAATTTTTTACACTTAAGGAGCCAGACCACTTTGAAAATTTCAAAAAATCGAAAGCAAGCAAGACTTGAAGAAATCGACGATGATGAGCAATCAGAAGGGATTTAGTACGGTGCAGGAATTGCCGATTGAGTTTAGGTGAGAGTTTTTCATAGTATAAACTTCAAACGCGTTTTTCTCGAAACAACGTTTTCAAAATCTAGCTCCTTCCTATCTCTAAAACTAATAAACCGATTCTCTTGAAATTTGAACCACATATTGCAAACATGATTGGCAACAAGATGACCCTCAATGGTTTTAAAATTTTGATTTTTACTCTTATTTTTGCGAACAACTGCGAAAAAACGCGTTTTTTAATACTTTTTTCGTTTTTCATCTGCCATTTTTTTAATTTTTTGATGAAACTTTATATCCGCGGGTCATTTTGTAGCTGGTGTCATACTGAATCTAATGGACTTTGATTTTTTTGTTTCAGACAACCCGTTGCCGAGTTGTGATGGAGCTACCTAGCCCACCTATTTTTGACGCGTTACGTTAAACTATAGTTTTTGTACGTAAAAATGAATTAAAATGAATTAAATTTTTTTTAAATGTATTTCAAGACTTTATTTATTAAGCCCAACAACTTTTATATTCATATCTTTTAAAAAATCCTTAAAAAATCGCGAAAATAGTCTTTTTGGTGGCTCCAAAGTGGACTGGCCCCTTAATAAATACACTTTCGAAATAGATTTAAAAAATTGTTTTTGTTTATTTAAGTCACTATTTATAGACGAAAATGGTAGTTAAAAAAATGTCCTAAAAAATGGTAGGTCTGCGCTGTTGATGAAATCTCGGAGACGGATCATCCGAAACAAAAAAATTAAACGGTTTTAGATTCAGTATGTTAAGGCGGGATATACATTTAGACAGGAAAAAATAAGCAATATTGAGGGATTTTTTAAACTAAGAAATAATTATTCTACAATTGTTAAACTTTAGGTATACTTTAATAGTGTATTTAAGTATGCAAAACAATTTTTTTAAATTAATTCATCATCAACATGACGGAGCTGTGGCAGAGTGTTACAGCAGGGTCGCCACGGGAGTTGCGAATCGCCGTACAGTCGATTTTCTACGGCTTCCCGCAGACTTTGATTTGCAAAAAAGTTCGAACATTTTTTCAGTCAGAACATGTATAATTTCTATGTGACGGTAATAAAAATGAAAAAAAAATGTAAATTTAAGAAAATGCCACGCATTTACAAAAAATCAACGTTTCACGCAACATTTTTGTAAATCGTGGATTAAAAAAGTAGTTTATTTTTCCAATTTTTCAAAAACAATTCTCGTCAAGTAGAAGGTACCAATATCGTCAATATTTCTACCGAGTTTCAACTCAATCGGCTTAATAGTTTTTGAGTAATCCTGCACGCCAATTTCGATAATGCAGTTTTGAGAAAAACGCGTTTGACGTTCACGCCCGCTCTGAATTCGAGCGGTGAGGCATAGCGTTGACGGGCTGTAACGTTTGAAGTAATTTGAATTTCGCTTTGAAACCCTAGGAAAATATTCTACATATATAGTTCTATCGTTTGAAGAAAAAAAATCGATTTTTTTGTCGTTGTGAATGTATATCCCGCCTTAATGGCTATAGCGCATATCATACGATTTTTGACATATGCAAATATAACCAAATGGCGGACATTTTTCGAAAAAAAAAAACGTTTCTTTCACCGTTTTTGACAAAAAAAATAGTAAATATCGAAATTTAAGGGGTTACCCCCACTTGCGATTTTGAAAAAATCGATTTTTTTTATTGCATTTTTTTGAAGTATAAATATCTGAGAATATGTCCTGAAAATTTCAAGTCGATCCGAACAAAATTGACTGAGATATGAGCGTTGAAAGAGAAGAATCCGCGTTGAAAGAGAAACTTTAAACGCGTTTTTCTCAAAATGGCATTTCTGAAGTCGGTGACCAAGATTACTCGAACATTAATGAACCGATCTTCTTGAAATTTTGCAGGCTTATTTAATACATAAAAATGTAGTCTTTAATCGTTCGATTTTTTTTTCCAAAAAAATGGCCGTTTATAGCCAAAAAACGGCCGTTTTTTTTTTTTGTTAAAATCGAACCATTAACTTTGACTGTCCGCCATTTTGTGAAAAATGAATATTTTTTAAAATCCTTCGATTAAAGACTAGTTTATACTTATATTTGAATAAATCCATCCGCATTTTTCTTTCAGATGATCCACTTCGCCGCAATGTTGGTCACCGCAAACCGTGTATATAAAAACATTATTTCATTGACGGCCGTTTGCCACTAAACAATGTAATGTTTTTCAATAAAAAAATTACTGAAAGTTCTTCAAGATGTGTTCTTTAAGATGGTATATTGATCGATTAAAAAAGTTTTGTAGTTTTCTTTAAAAAAATTCATGAAAAAGGCCTTTTTTGCGCTACAAGTGGGGGCAACGCCTTAAGAAAATCATTGATATGTGCTATAGCCATAGTTTTAATTTTTTAACGAAAGTATGCTTCAAAATGAAAAAAAAATTATGTAGTGTAATTTGTCGATATCTCTACTAGTTCGGGAGTTATTAGCGTTCAAACGTTTCCAAAACGTCTGAAATCGACATTTTCTGGAAAATTACAACCCCTAAAAGAGAAAAGATAAAAATCTAAAAATTGGTGTGGATATTCTTTTCATGAGGTACAATTTTACGAAAAAAAAATCAGGAAAACCAAAAATGGTCGAGGTCACGGGCGAAGTGAAATGGCGCGGAATGCCCCATATGTATGCTACGAATGGCATAGTTTGTGAATATTCCTCTAATTGGGAATGCAAATGATAGTACTTTAAATTCTCGGTATACTGACCCGACCTCCTTAAGACTGCGTGGTACAAGCTGGTTCTTGATTTTCCTCACACACACGCAAGTTAACATATATATATATACCTATATACACGTGAAAAGGATGTTTCGAACCCGTTATATCTACGTCCCTGTCAGCACATCCGGGCGTTTTGACGATGGTCCTCGAACTCGAAAGTCCTCAAAATCACTTTTCCGCGCACACATATACATGTGTATATTTAATTCTGCACTGGGCATCCTGCCAGCCTCCTCCACACCTGAATAAGCCTCGAAACGAATAGTCCGATTCATCAGTCGAGCACTCGACGTCCCTGAGTTTCGTGCGCGTTACCAGACGAAAAAAAAAGATCGAAAAATCGTAGACCACGTATACGCAAGAATAAAATAAAAAATAAAGCAAAAAAAACAAACAATCGTGTCAGTGGCCAAGAGAGTTTTGCATCCTGTCGTGCCACTCCGGCGAGGTCTGCCTCGTCGTTTCGCCACAAATAAATAAATTCCCCATTTACATGTGCACGCATATATTGTGACGTGCATATAAGGCCAGATATTGGAGGAGAAGGGAGAAAGTTGCCGCGCAGCATTCATCGACGAAACATTAACATTTGCCCCGGTAATATTCCATCGATATCTCGCGCAGACAAAACCACCTGAATTTTGAATCCGCGCTCTCTCTTCCTCGCTCCACCCCGGACCCGATACACATGTAGGTGTTTCTTATATCAAGTGTCCGGAAATTTTGACGGGACGAGGGAAGTGGCTCAATGGCCGTGGTACCGTTTCCGCTTTCGAGGGACGGGGATTTTCATTTTTTTTTTCTAATGACAAAAGTAACACCCCAGAGGTGGATCAAAAATTAATATGGGCATTTATCAGGTATTTTTCTTAAGTATGAAATTTAAAAAATATTTTATAATCTACTCCTCGGAGTACATGATGTTGAAGTGTGAACAGTAAAGAATTTATAAGTAATTTTTTTAAATGTATGAACTTTGAAAATTATTCATAATTCATTCCTCGAAATACATAACATCGATGTTTGCATCGTAATGAATTTATGAGTAATTTTTTTTTTAATGTGCGAACTTTTGAAAATTATTTATAATTTATTCCTCCAAATACATGACGCTGAAGTTTGCATCATAACGAATTTATGAGTAATTTTTTTGTATGTATGAACTTTTCAAAATAATTTATAATTTATTCCTCAAAATATTTGACGTTGAAGTTTGCATCGTTGAAACGTAACGAAAATGTTTTTTTTCGTACTGCCTGAGTATTTTTTTTCGGCGGATTTGGGCTACAAATATGACGCAAACGATTTTTTAGAATCCTCATTAAAAATCTGCACGAAGAATTGGCAAGGAAATATTTTCGGTAATAATGAAAATAGAGAAATAAATGAAGTAAAAATAATTTTCGTTGAATTTTAACGACGCGAACTTCGACATCGTCAATATATGAGGCATTCCTCGTCACTTCAGTCAATAGAAAAAAAAATCCACCAATAATTTTGAAAAATCGAGTTACTTCATTGAAAAATATTCACCGAGTGTCGAAATTTTTCAAACATTTGTGACGTTTTTTCTCTTCGATTACCATTTTTTAACATTTTTACGTTCAAATGGCTGTATCTTTGGCAGGATTTCACGTATTTACATTCGTAAAAAAGGAAAATGTGCGTCTTTTTACAGCCTTCCAGAAAAAAATTAATTTAGATTTTATTGAGTAAGTCGAACGTCCGTTTCAGGGTAAAATATGCAAAAATATTTTTTTTCTCAAGGAAAGACACTCGTTATTTTTTTTTTTAATTTCCCCGAATTGTGAATACGAAAAACGGATTTTTGTTATTTTTTATATTATGGGATTCCTAAACACCGTGAAGTAACAGCTATTTTTATAAAAATTTTTTTTTGATTAATATTCGATTGAAGAGTGTGGTGCACTCCAAGGCTCCAATACATATAACATATATGTCAAATGTATTTCAAAAACCTGGTCAACATACAGCGAGTGCTCCACACTCTTCAATCGAATACTAATAAAAAAAAATTTTAATCAAAATAGCTGTTACTTCACGGTGTTTAGGAATCCCATAATATAAAAAAAAACCAAAAATCCGTTTTTCGTATTCACAATTCGGGGAAATTCTTAAAAATAAAATAACGAGTGTCTTTCCTTGAGAATAAAAAATACTTTTGCATACTTTACCCTGAAAGGGACGTTCGACTTGCTCAATAAAATCTAAATTAATTTTTTTCTGGAAGGCTAGAAAAAGACGCACATTTTCGTTTTTTACGAATGTAAATACGCCAAATCCTGCCAAATGAGTGGCATTGAATTTGAATGGAAAAATATTTAAAAAAAAGGTAATCAACGAGAAAAAACGTCAGAAATTTTTTAAAAATGTCGACACTCGGTCAATATTTTTCAATAAAGTAACTCGATTTTTCGAAATTATTTGTGTATTTTTTTTTACTGGCTGAAGTGACATGGAATGCCTCATATATGAAAAGGAGTAAAAATTTCTCGAACATTTATTCGATGCAAATGTTGGCAACCTGGCAGTATGGCTAAAGCCATTTTTGTTTAAGTCCGAGGCGGTGCAATTTTTTCATTTTTCGGGTTGTACCTGGTAAAATATAAAAGATACCAAAATGTGCGTAATTTCTTTAAAAATCACTATTCTTTTGAATCCTCGATATTTCGCAATTGTTTCACATCTACATTGAGAAAGTTTTTGGTTTTTGCACCAGGTTCAAAACCTCATTAGGTATAAACAAATGGGAAACTTTTTGTAAAAAAACTTGTAAAGCAAGTTGTGCAAATAAAACTCGATTATTATTACTGTTATTATTACTAAACATCAGAAAAATTCCACTGCGGAGAGTTCGAGCAGAAAAATCAATTTTGTCCAAACTACTGAAATTTTTCCATTGAAAGGTCCCTTTGAAAAATGTTGTACTCTTTTTTGTGCATCTTTTGGAGAACCGATTTTTTACTTCCCACAAGGCATCGTAATTTTTCAAAATTGATATAAAGATCTCCATGATTTTTGTCGGCCTACCAGACAGGGCGGATGGTTTTCGTTGTGGATCAAAATCCTTAAGGGCCAACAACCTCTTAAAGAGTTTTCTCCCCAATGCAATAACAAGACATTCCAAATACTACTTGTTCTTCGTAAAAAGTTTATTTCCGAAATAATTCTATTTATTTTCCAGCTCAAAAGTTAATTCTCCCCTTGCAGAAAACAATCACATATGCGCAAAAAAAAACTATTCCTAGATGCGTATAGTCGACCATTCATAGAGAGAGAGAAAAAAAAATGAAAACCGCCTCGATTTAACCGCACTTATTTTACGGGCACCCTGTGCATAGTTATAAACGCGTATACCTTCCGTGCTAAGTTGCATTACATCCAGACGTATCAGCGAACGAATCGAGGACACCCGAGAAATTTCGGTGGACGTATATATACGCGAGACCGGCTAATGTTCGAATATCGAGATCCCCAATCGGGCCACGTATGAATTTGCGTGCTCTTCGATACATATACGCTATTTACAACCACGTGGGGTCATTAAAGAGAACGCTTGTTGTTGCTGCTCCGACATTGTCCGCGAACTGTCACCGAAAAATGTTCAGTGGAACGTAGCTCAGTCATTGTCAATTGGCCCAACCGAATTACGAATTACATTAGTCAGTGAACGCCCTTAAAGTTTGCATCGTTGCAATGCAGCGAAGATTAAGGGGTTAGGCTAAAGTGAAAATTTCGAAAAATTGTTCGTCGCTTGAGGCAACTCAAATTGAAGAGGAAAATTCAATATATGGTGTAGGAATCGCCGATTGTTGGTAAACCAGTGATTACCATCATAGAACTGCTGAGAAAACTTTAAGCTTGTTATGGGGTTAAGTCAACATGTTACCATCAAGCTGAAATTTATTCTGGACTTTTATAACCTCTTTGCTGATCATCCTGTGCAGTTTGAATACGATCCACAGTACCGTTTTGTAGAAAAAAAATCCGCAACTCGACGTATTTCGTGGGCTAATTACATTACGCTTATGGAAAACTCCCGACCATTTTTCAGTACATTATTAATATCTGCTGAGTGAATGTTAACGAGGAGCTGAAAAAATAGGTACGGTACGACTAATTATCGGACTAACCCTTGGTACCGTGAAAATGAGGATTAACAGTATCGTTGTAAAATTATTCATGTTTTTGATAGCGAATTTGTGCGAAAATCAAGCACACCAAATATTAGACTGTGTAATCATGACAACGTCATAGACGGCACAAGTGCTACCTATCTTATCGGTATTCGGTAATTATGCCCGGGAACCTCAAACTACTCGGTCAGGATAATTAACAACGAATATTATTGGTACTTATTCTCTTAATCAGTAATAATTACTTAAGGGGTTACCCCCACTTGCGATTTTGGAAAAATCGATTTTTTTTTAATTGCATTTTTTTGAAGTACAAGTATCTGAGAATATGTCCTGAAAATTTCAAGTCGATCCGAACAAAATTGACTGAGATATGAGCGTTGAAAGAGAAGAATCCGCGTTGAAAGAGAAACTTTAAACGCGTTTTTCTCAAAATGGCATTTCTGAAGTCGGTGACCAAGATTACTCGAACACTAATCAACCGATCTTCTTGAAATTTTGCCGGCTTATTTAATACATAAAAATGTAGTCTTTAATCGTTCGATTTTTTCTTTCGAAAAAAATGGCCGTTTTATAGCCAAAAAACGGCCGTTTTTTTTCGTTAAAATCGAACCATTAACTTTGACTGTCCGCCATTTTGTGAAAAATGAATTTTTTTTTAAATCCTTCGATCAAAGACTAGTTTATACTTATATTTGACTAAATCCATCCGCATTTTTTTTTCAGATGATCCACTTCGCCGCAATGTTGGTCACCGCAAACCGTGTATATAAAAACATTATTTCATTGACGGCCATTTGCCACTAAACAATGTAATATTTTTCAATAAAAAAATTACTGAAAGTTCTTCAAGATATGTTCTTTAAGATGGTATATTGATCGATTAAAAAAGTTTTGTAGTTTTCTTTAAAAAAATTCATGAAAAAGGCCTTTTTTTTGCGCTACAAGTGGGGGTAACGCCTTAATATTAATTTGATAACTATGTTCAGAAATTATACATTTCTAGACATTTCTAGGCAACGACAAAGTAACGCGCATTTTTTTTTATACATAATTGTTCTTTAGAATATCGGAAAATTATTAAAGTTTTTTATTTCTTCGAGATTATAGACAGCTTTAGTACGCACTTTTTTCTTTCCAGCGGAATTTTTATTACTCGGACCGATATTTATTCTTGACAGCTCCTTGTGCTGATATTGAGGTTACGAACGGGGCGCATATTTCTCTAACTTCGCGACACTTCTGCCAATCTGGGAATGATGATTTACCACGATTTACGACGTTGCCAATTCGTTTCGCGTTAATTGGGCGAGAAAAAGTTATAGAAAATAATTATGCAAAGTCATGAAAACACTTAATGGAATCACTGAATGTTCAAATTTTTTTTTTTTACAAATAGATGTCGATTAAAAAGTACGTCGAAATCGCACGTTTAAGGTAGTACCTCCACAGAAGAGTTGAATTAAGAAATGGTTGAAATTTGACATATACGTTATTTAATACATTATCCAAACATCTGTGCAATTTGAATAAGTTTGACCACCCCAAACCTGAGATATTTACACTTAAAGTTGGCTTGGTTTACACGTAACAAATGCGTTGTGATGGGCAAACAGAGCATCATTAATTCTACCGTCAAAACTAAAATTAAGAAATTGATAAAAAACGAGGATAAGCTACAGTAAGATATCACGAATAATGTGAAAAAAAATGAGAACGATTCACCATCTAGTTTCCAAGATATAACCATGAGAAGCCTTCACAAATTTGGTGCAAAGCCTGGCAAAGCCTGGAAAAAAAAACAATTGGGGCAAAGCCTGAACAGTCCCGGCAAAAAGTTTACTGGCAATGGTCGATCAAAAACACAATACCAAATATCTTTTACGGCAATAAATGATATCCATCGTATTATCTACTAGCACCGAGTCAATATTACGTAGTTTTTAATTTTATTCATTACTAATTAAACCAATTATCAATCTTTTAAACATGAACATGGTATGTAAACTTTTGGTTGAGATTTTCGCAGAGGAACTACCTTAATATCAGGATTATTTCGAAGCTAACAGTTGGTAACAGTCAGCCGGCTCTGTGCATAGGGCGCTCCCCTCGTACTTCACCCCCGACGGCTGAACCCCATTACAACCTTAAATTCGTTTTTTTTTCGAAACGGTGTATACGATTTCTCAACCTCTAATGAACGGATTGACTTAAAATTCGGTACACTTATTTAGTGTAATAATAGTTTAGTTTTGACCGACGTTTTTCTTCTTAACATTTTTATTCATTAGTTATTAACAATAATGTGGTCATTTTTTCTCGAGAAATTGGATTTTTTTTATTATTGAAGCACGATAACTGAAAAAAACTCGACCACTCGCCAATCATATATTTTTTAAGAAAAAACTGACTTTCTTTTGTTCAGATCAACCGAGTGGCAGAAATCAAGTAACCGTTGAGCCCCTCACGTTTAAAGGTCCTCAATGAGATTTTCCACAACGTCTTCAATTATTAATACTTTCAGACGAAATTCGGTACGCAACTTTGTTGATGTACATACAAATAAATGTCCAAACGATTGTTCAATCTTATTTATCGCTTCAAAATTATTTTTTTTTAAATAGCCTTTCGGGTCGTCACACTAGCCTAACCCCTTAATTCTCTTCAAGTGTTCATTTTTTTTTTCGTCCAATTCAGACTGCACATCACTCAAACATTTTCACTCATTCTTATTAGAGATTCATAACCACAGTTCGCAAAAAGAGGATTTGGGTAAATATAAAAATAAAGAAATGAAAAGTAGATAAAATAACATCGTTCCCGACACTGCAAACTTCAACCTCACGGAATGCGACAATGTTTGTTTTTATTTCTTTCCAACATTATTTCGCACAATAAGCTCCAACATTAAAGATAAGTATTCGAAAAAACATTTAAGCCATTTTGGTAGCCTAAATCCGCCAAAAAATCAGAGCACTAAAAAACAATGAATTTCGTTACAAACTCACTTTCGTTGCAAAGCACTAGAAAAAAAATTAATTTCGTTGCAAACTCCATTATTCTTCCAATTGATACGATTGACGTCTGACCCCATTCGCAATGCATTTTTTCCGAATTTCCTCGCAATTAGTATCCACTTTGAATTACACCGTTTCAATAATTATGCAAAAAATATTTGGTGGATTCCGCAGCTGCGAGATCGCGAAAAAAGCGTTTGGAATAATGCACCGATATCGGCGAGGATGCCGGTACGATTGGATTGTCACTGTTCGATTTCAATCTTACGCAATATTAAATATTACGTATTGTTGCAGTGTAACCGTGAGCCCCCGAATGGGTATAAGTAATTTTTCCTTTGCAGTCCTTTATCCCAATACTGTGTCTCATTACCGTGATGATAATAATGATCCGTAGAAATGGAATTTGCGGCGCATCTCATGAGCAGCATCCCCTCGATGTCGCCCTTGACGAAAGGATGATGGGCGATAAAGCGATGATGTCTGCCACCCCCAGCGGTTGTTGCCCTCCTCGGCTCCCTCTTCTTCTCGAAATCCGGTGCCATTCAAATTTTCCCGCCAACAAGAAGCTTCTCTTTCCCCCTCTCTCGCTCCTTCTCCCTCCCTCGGGCTCGATGTAGCGCGCACGCGCGCCACCGATCGGCGCGATAGATCGCTAAGAGTACTTTTCCCGCCGCGGACGACGGTTCGAACTTTTTTTCTCCTCCAATACGTCTCAGGCGGCAAAACTTGGTGTACCGTCGCGTAAATTAACGTCACTTTGGTCGATTGCGTCCCGTGTGTGCGCGTCGACGACGATGCGACGATCGTTAATTACATTCCCGTCAACGTTGAACAATAATGATAACAACAATCGGAGCAATCACTCGCGTCGCAGCTGCTCGGAGGCTCTGAAGATTGCACGAGAATTGCAATGCTTTTTATCGAGTGCCATATCACGCCAGCAATATTCATCCCGCACGCGCGAACTTTATACTTTTGTGAAAAACGATCGACGGAGAGAGAGAGAGAGAGACAGAGAGAGAGAGAGCGAAAGAGACACAGGGCGAATGATAAACAATCACGAACCATTGGAGCACAGAGCGGTCGATCGGTAATTTTTTTTTCCCGCAAGCTTAATTAGTAATACTGTCGGTAATTTTTCAAAAATTCGCCGTCACCCAAATTGCGAAAAAATGCACTGTATAAGCGAAATTTCGTTATCGATCATATCGCGCTTCAATTTATTTTACTCATACTTTATTGAAGTACGTTTTATTGATTTTATTCATTATCTCGCACACTCCCCTGTCATTATCCGCCTGACAGTCATACGCGCACAATTCTCTACGGGAGTGTTCTTTTTTCGAGACACATTTTTACATCGCGGTTGTGAGAAATTTTAGCCTTTTTTTTCCTCGTTTAATTCGAGCGAGAACGAGATTTTTCACTGGAGTTTGAAATTGTCGGTGAAGCGCTCAGTCCCAATGGAAATGGCCTTTTTTGCAATTGTACACGAGACAACTGAGTGGGACGGAACTGTGGGTGCATTCGCGGTGAAGGCGCTGCTCGTGCTCGTATACGTACGAAGCCACGGCGCAAACTGGTGGTCGAAGTCGAAACGCGCTTCTCGCCTGGCACCCAGTGGAATAATCGAGTAAATAATAAGAGCTCTCTCTCTCTCTCTCTCTGTCTCTCTCTCCCTCTCTCCCGCCAGAACCGCATCCGAATCGTGCTATCTGTGCTCTTATAGCTTCTGTAATAACGTCGTCGCACGATCCAGGGCTTCTTCTCTTCAACAGTCCCCCACCAACGCTCACTCTTTTGTCTCTGCGCGCCTCTCTCTCTCTCTCTCTCTCTCTCTCTCTCTCTCTCTCTCTCTCTCTCTCCCTCTCCCCCCCCCCCCCCTCTCTCTCTCTCTCTCTCTCTCTCTCTCCCCCCCCCCCCCCTCGGTCCATCGCCTCACTCACTGTCTTGACGCATTAACCTAAACGCCTCCGTCCCATTATCGTACGCGCGATCCCATCGAGATGCATGCCACATCTTCGTCAACAAAATTCACCAGATTCGCGAAAAGTAAATGACCCAAGAAGTTAATCACCCAGGCTTGAACGATCGCTTGGGTCTCGATGCGAGCCTAAACAAAATTCATTTGCTTCGAAGTTGCAAACGAAAAATTACAAAAATTTTTTTACCGTAAATCCTAATCGAACAGGAATAAAATTTGCAGGTCCACGTGCACTATCTTTGCAAACTTCAACCGTTGCGAACTGGAAATTGTGTAAAAAAATTAATTACACATCGGTGGAATTATTGGAAAAATATTTTTGCCTATTCTGCCAATTTTCCACTCTTTATTTATCGTTGCCATTCAATGATTATCTTTCTTATTGCTTTATTTTTTTTTTTTGTTTTCTCATTAATTTGTTTGTATCGAGGCACGTGTGAATTTTATTTATTTCATTCTATTATCGCATCATTGTTTTATTGTTTTAAGAGGAGGCCGACATTTCTTATCTTTGTTCTATTTTAGTTGTGTACCATTAAGATTCTGTCATTATCTCGTTAAGGGGTTAGGCTAATGTGGAAATATAAAAAAATCGTTAGTCGCTTGAAGCAACTCAAATTGACCAGAAAGGTCCAACATATGGTGTAGGAATCGCAGATTGAAGGTAATCTTATGATTACGATAAAACTACTGCTGATAAAACTTCAAACGCGTTTTACTCGCAAGTATGTTTTTCAGAACGGCGTACACGATTTCTCGACATTTAATGAACGGATTGTTTTGACATTTGGTACACTTATTCAGTGTAATAGTGGTTTAGGCTTCACCGACGTTTTTCTTCGTGACATTTTTTTTTTTTCATTACTTATTAACAATGATGCGATTTTTCGTCGAAAAATGAAAAAAAATTCAAACTTTTTTTTGATGATTGAAAAACGATAACAAAAAAGCTGGGTAACGTCTTAGCCAATATTGTCGACTTGAAGAAAAACTTTTTTTTTTGTTTTCGATCAACCGAGTGCTCAATATCAATGGTTCCGAATGCCCCCGATCGAGCTGAAATTTTGCACAAACCTTCCATTTAATATTTTAAGTCAACCGCTAAAGGGAGTTTTGGCGACGCGCAATAGTTTTTAGGTTTGGGTTTGTCGAGGTTTGTTTGGGTTCATTTGGGTATTTCTGTTTGGACAAAACGGAGAGCGCCATAACATATATGGATATGTAGGGAGACGTAGCAGATATATATATATATATATATATATATATATATATATAGTCAGCGCGGGTAAAAAAACTTAAAAATTCAATATCCCGAAAAATATTGCGAGTGGCTAAAAATCCCTTTAGGGGTTGTCTTAAGGCGTTAGGCCACTGTAACAGATATAAAATCATGTGCGAATTTAACAATTTTTTTTCTCCGTATGATAACGTGATTCACTCATAAAATTAATTACACATCTATTTAGTATGAATATCAAGCTGATAGAAAAAATATATATATTTTTTTCGATGTACAAAATGGCCGACTACTAATATTTTCCTTTGTTATCTTTTTTTAGGCGCTCCGCGGCGTGACATTTAGCTTCCACAATTTTTTACCTAGAACAAAAAACAAAAATTCTCGTCAATCTACATTAGAATACCTAGAGAAGTACGTACGGAATTCAAAAAATATTGTTTTATTCAAAAGTTGTAGGTATTTGAATTGAGTTGTAGGTATTCCAATGAATTTTCAGTGAAAAATGTCGTATAAAACTGCTCATAAAATGAAAAGTTTTCGATTAATCAGAAATTCCGTACGTACTTCTCTGCGAAATGCAATTAGGAACATAAATTTTCTATTTGAAGTAAATCGAGTGAAAATTGTTGAAGTTATTTGTCACGTCAATTGGAAAAAAGCTGTTTCGAGAAAAACGGATTTAAAGTTTTAGCTACTCTATGGCCGTGCCAGAGGTGGGCTGCCGTTATACGCTCAAAGTCGGTGAAAAAAAATGTTCTTGCTATAAATCGAATAGTAACTTATTTTTATGATGCTAAAGCACTGTTTTAGCGGAAAAATCGATTTTTTGAGGATTCTACTGTGGCCTTACCCCATAAGATATTAAAAGGAAGGGTTGTTCAAAATTTCAGCTCGATCGGAGGGGAAGGGGCGGAATTTCGGAACCATAACCTTAAAAAAAAACTAAAAAATTCAATATCTCGAAAACTATTGCGAGTCGGCAAAAATCCCTCAACGGGTTGTCTTAAAATATTAAAAGGGAGGTTTGCGCAAAATTTCAGCTCGTTCGGAGAGGGGTCTCGGAACCTTATCCCATTCTTTAGATATCTTCGCACGGTGATGTTTTTTTTTCGTACGTAAACCCAATATTTCTTAATTTCCCGCAGCGACGAAAATACGAAGTATCGAAACAACGAAGAAGCGTAAATCTCTGATGACATTTATCAATGATATTTTCGATTTTCTCTCCATCTCAGGAAACATTCTATTGATTGAAAAAACAATTCACCGCTATGTGTTTGATTGCTCAGAAGCGATCGTAAAATTCTCGAATACAACAAGATGTCCGGTTACTTGAAATATTGCTTTCAAGTTTGTTTAGACCCCCCCCCCCCCCCCCGGCCTCACTCCTCTTCGCGTCTCCGATCCCGCGTCTATTCAGCTCACGGAACAAAACACGCGAAACTTGAAAATATATTCGGACACCAGTAATTTTCGAGTCACCTCAGCGGTATACATGTACCCTTACCACTGGTGTTTTATTTTTCTCTCGCTTCATAGGTTGAGACGGCGAGCGTCCCGGCGTGTGTGCGCGTCGCTGAGACGACGCACACGTAACGCGCTTCGAACTCGCCAAGAGTTGTATACAAATGGCCTCGCTACGGTTTGATTTGGTTACGTAAGCGTAAGAAAATCAGCTGAATGGTGCGCTGTCCGGTCTGGCCGAGTCTCGCGGGAGTCGCGACGCGAATTCGCTGCCCCGTCGCTCTATCGACTACTATTACCGATGTACCATCCGCGCAACGGCAAACTTATGCCTCGGCTACGATTCTCTTTCGCGATACTCACGCGAAGCCGTAAAATAGAAATGAGGCAAGATCGAATATGGAGGATGAAAAATTTCGTACCGGGTGGACCGTACGATGCACTCGTTTTTAGGGATTTTGCTATCCGGAAAGTTAACCCTTCGACGGCAGACTTCCGCCACGAACCTCTGACTGCGCATGGGGTCGGATCGGACCCCAGACGTTTTTCGGATCGTTGTATTTCGGTAAATGTGCATTTTTTTTTGTGGAGACGTTTTTTGAAGTCAAGGATCCGAAAATGTTTATTTTTTGATTCGTCTATTTTGATTAGGGTAGGCTGGGGTCAATTGGAACGTTTTTGCGAAAATGGTTCAGGTGACTTCATTTTATAGGGTATGTGTTTGATAATGGACTGTAATTATAGCTAGATTATCTGGTTATATGATAGGATTGCTGATTTTGTTTCTTATATGCCCTTAACTTAGGTAGAAGCTATTTAGAAAGCCTTGGAAAATGTTTCATTTGACCCTGGGTCGGGGTCAATTGAAACAGTGCCTGGGGTTAGTTAAAATAGGTGTTTTCAGCGCATTGAACTAGTGTTCTACTAAATTCAGGTACTGTCATGTGTGTGAAGTGATAAAGTATGTTTGTTGTGAATAAAATATACTTTTAAGGGGTTATACCAGCGAGACACTTTTTTGCCTTTTTCGACAGGGTCCATTGTATGGGCCAGGTATAGCTGATTAGCCGTTTTTATGGCAAATATCATTTCATCTTGCAAAAATCGATAAATATTTAAACGCGTTTTTCTCGAAATGAGTTTTTTCAAATTTGCTGACATTGTAACTCAATGAGCAATTATCCGATTGACTTGAAATTTGAACTGAGTACTCTTGAATATATTTACTCTACAATGACGTAGGATATTTTTGATTGGATGAAAATTGACGATTTGGCATTGAAAAAAACGACCATTTTATAGGCACGAAAACAGACTTTTTTCATAACTACGCCATTTTGTTATATTTTGATATTTTTCGAAAATCCTACGTCATTGTACAGGAAATACCTTTCAGTTCAACGACATTTCTTTCCTGTTTCGGTTTCAGCTAATCAATCGGCCGGAATCATGTCAGCAGTGGAGGAACTTTTTTTTGGCGCCTCCGAAGGCAGCGCATAAGTCGCTTGGATCGCAATATTTTTGTATGAAAAAATTATGCAATATAGATCAAATATAGCCTAATATATTCTTCATTTTCCGAAATATTTAATTGAGTACTTTTCTTCCAAAATTCCCGAAAATCACCCAAATTTTCAGCGTTCACACTGGTATAGCCCCTTAAGGGAGACTTTGTCCTTGGAGTGCCATATTTCAGGTGTTTACAATTTATTTTTTTTAAAGGAAACGAGTAAAGCTTTTTGAGGGCGGTTTTTTCTTGCTTTTATTCATGATATACAGAACGTTAAAAAAATTTTTTTTTGAAAAAAAAACCAAAATGGCGGCCATTGCAGCTCCGCGAAAACAGGTCCTCAAATCGCGGGAGGTAAACGGCTGACATCACTGCCCCCTCTTTGTTGATCTGAAACACAAATTCAAAGCATATTATCAATCTGTGACCCTTTGGTCATGGAATGACGGATGGGTTTTTCGTTTAGTACAAATTTCGGAAAATGGCGGCAATTTAAAAAAAATCGAATTTTCGCGGTTTTTTCGCATAAAAAGATAAATAATAAATGCAAAAATGTATCTATCGAAAAAACGATCCGTCATTCCGTGAAAGCATATTTTCTGAGTATGCTCTCCAAATTTCAGGTCGATATGTTAATTACAGCGGTCAGGAGAATGTCAGCCATTTTGAAAAACGTGTTTTCGAGAAAAACGCGTTTAAAGTTTTGTAATGTGTTTACACAAATGTGTTTATAATTACCGTTAATCGGCAATGCCTGGTCCATAGAGTCATCCCTCCTCTTCCTCTAGCTGCTCATGTTGAGCCGCTAACATCTCCCGCTGCATTTCAAGGACAAAGCCTCCCTTAATCAAAATAATCAGTTTTATTGCTTTTCATTCTAGTTTGAGTATCACTGAAGGCATATTAAGGTATTTTAATATTATTTTACTTTTCGGACGATTTCATGGCATCTAAAAAATTAAACAATATTTGTAAAACTTGCTCGCGTGTGAAATGTTTGTTCGGAGTCAATAGAAACACGTTTCAATTGACCCCGAACCGTTTGTTTCAACTGCCCCCACACCCTCGCTCCAAATAATTTATCAAACAGCGAAAAATTTAAATGTTGTTCGTAGGTGCTGACGACGATAAACTCAACCAGGATATTCATAGTGATTATCTTTGTAGACAACGCCGAAGAAGGAACAATAGTTTTGGAGCAATACGCAAGTTACTAATAGTAAAAAAACTTATTTTTTATGTCGAAAAGGCCATGCACACACATAAAAATATCCGACGCGCTTTAGTTTTGTCAAATGGTGCTTCAAAAAAGGCCTCGTGAAAATGTTGGGTGAAACGCTATTTTTTTTTCATTTCGTAGGGCGGTCGGTCATGAGTGTAAAACTCAGTTTCCGGGACGTTGAGGGAGCTATAACGGCCGCCATCTTGAAATTAAGGGTGAGTCAGTTTCTTTTATTTATCTCCGTAACCGTGAGGCTGACAAAAATGTTGTAGAGAGCTATTTTGCAGTTGATACAATTATCCATAACTTTTTCTCATAACTTTTTGCGCTAATGTCAATAATAAAAAAGTTATAAACAAAAAAAGATGAACAATTAGGGGATACAAAATTTTGAGGCAAGATTATTAATTAATTTGAAATCTGACAATAAAAACGCTACCTTTTGTATAGAGTTATAAATAACAATAAATAACAAATACCTTTTGTATTTGTTATAAACAATTTAACCTATTTTTTAAATTCGGTTTGTTTGTATTGATTTTTCAGCGTTGTGAAAGGAGGTAGTGGAAGGTGAGTAGGTTACGTCGGTGATGAAAAAATTCTTAATATTCTTATTTCTAGCAGAAGTTTCTTTTTTTTCAATTATACTGTCAAGTTTTCCAATGATTATTTCGAAATTATCAATCATCATCACTCTCAAAGCTCATTCGTTGGGACGGGCCGGGTTTTAAAATTTATCTCCATAACCGTGTGGCCGACAAATATTTTGTAGGCAGCTTTTTTTATTGTCAGATTTTAAATTATTTAATAATCTTGCATCAAAGTTTTTTATCCTCTTATTTTTCATCTTTTTGTTTATAACTTTTTAATTATTATTATTAGCGCAAAAAGTTACCGATAAAAGTTATGGAGAATTGTATCAACTACAAAAAAGCTCCCTACACAATTTTTGTCGGCCTCACGGTTATAGATATACATTTTAAAAACCCGGCCCTTCAAAACGAATGAGATTTGAGAGTGATGATTGATAATTTCGAAATAATCATTGAAAAACTTAACAATGTAATAAATAAAGAAACTATTGCTCGGAATAAAATTATTAGCAATTTTTTTAATACCCACGGAACCTACTCACTTTCACAACGCTGAAAAATCAATAAAAACAAACCGAATGAAAAAAATAGGTTAAATTGTTTATCACAAAACGCTCTATAAAAAAGGTTAGAAGCATTTTTTTATTGTCAGATTTCAAATTAATTAATAATCTTGCCTCAAAGTTTTTTATCTCCTAATCTTTCATCTTTTTTTATTTATAACTTTTTTATTATCAACATTAGCGCAAAAAGTTATGAAAAACAGTTATGGATAATTGTATCAACTACAAAAAAGCTTTCTACAAATTTTTTGTCAGCCTCACGGTTACGCAGATAAATACAAAAAAACGAATCACACCCTTAATTTCAAGATGGCGGCCGTTCTACCAGCCTTAACGTCCCGGGGACTGAGTTTCCCCACTCATGGCCGACGCCCCCCCCACGAAATGAAAAAAAAACAATAGCGTTGTACCTAAAATTTTCAGCCAAATCACCATTTGACTGTGCTACTCGAGGGGCGACGCGCAATTCGAGCGACAGGTTCCGATACGCAAAGCAGTCTCTTCCCCCCTCGGGGCCGTGCTGCTGTCACTGACAGTCTTCGAGTTATTCAACTTGTTTCATTTGACCCGTGTTTCTATCGACCCCAGCCTGCCCTACTATTCGAATTATTTTTGTAGATCAAGGTCGTAGATCCCTGATACAGATACGAACAAAAATTTGAGTCATTTTCGTAGCCTAAATCTGCCGAAAAAAAATGAGAGCATTAAAATAAGTAAATTCGTTGCGTTCCAACGATGCAAACTTCAACATCGTGTCTCTTCCATTCTTTCCTGAGTTTCATCACCAATCGTTGCACGTCCGAATCAACTTTACAATAATACAATGTACACTTCATTATTCTCGTATTTATTTTTCGACGTTGTTGTTTCCTGGACAATAAAGTGGAATAATAACCAGTTGGAATCAACAACGCTTCACAGTATTTCTCGATTTTCCACTGCAATCAAAATCCAGCAACGACGACGACAAGATTGCTATTTGTGTAATTGCGTTCGGGGGGCTTATCCACTGGCCGATCGACGAGAAGAATCATCAGTGTAATTAAAGATTCTACAACGAGAGGACTGCGAAACGTCGCGCTCGCTGATTTTCTTTTGAAAAACAGAAATTTGCAATCTCCGTGATTTTTGCTGATTCGCAAACAACCAACAGGCGACACCCCCGCGAGAGCGGGAGCGAGCGCGAGTGATGGTGATAAAGATTAGGGTCGCGAACTTTGCCACGGCGAGATGAACGACAAGTCACAAGCCGTCGAAGATCTCTTCTCACACGCCTATCGATACCACGTTGTCTCTCGTAATTTGTATGAATCACGATTTATTTGCGTGACGGCGAATTTCAATTTATATTTTTATTTTCAATGTTTCGTTGTACGCCCTTTCGCGTACGATCCCATGCCTGGAATCTCTCGGCCACACTTGCCACTTTAGCATTTTCAGTTTCTTAGAGAAATCCCCCGGAGTGGTGCCCACAGTGGCTGTTGAAGTTTGCATCAGTTGAATACAACGAAGGTTCGTTTTGGTTTCTTTTATTTATTCTTTTTTATTACAGTTTATGATTTTTTAAATATTTTGACATCGTGGATCTTCTATGAGGGTGAAAAAAACCGTTTCGGTGATTTTCGTACCCTAAATCGGTAAAAAATGTCATAGAGAAAAAGTACACTTTCGTTGCATTCCAACGATGCGGAATTTGAAAGGGTTAGTCTATTGTGAAAATGACAAACACTCGTTCGTCGCTTGGGGCAACTTATATTGTGACACTTTAAGGTAGTTCCTCTGGGAAAATCTCAACCAAAAGTTTACATACCATTTTCATGTTTAAAAGATTGATAATTGGTTTAATTAGTAATGAATAAAATTAAAAACTACGCAATATTGACTCGATACTAGTAGATAATACGATGGATATCATTTATTGCCGTAAAATATATTTTGTATTGTGTTTTTGATCGACCATTGCCAGTAAACTTTTTGCCGGGACTGTCCAGGCTTTGCCCCAATTGTTTTTTTTCCAGGCTTTGCCAGGCTTTGCACCAAAATTGTGAAGGCTTCTCATGGTTATATCTTGGAAACTAGATGGTGAATCATTCTCATTTTTTTCACATTATTCGTGATATCTTACTGTAGCTTATCCTCGTTTTTCATCAATTTCTTAATTTTAGTTTTGACGGTAGAATTAATGATGCTCTGTTTGCCCATCATAACGCATTTGTTACGCATAAACCAAGCCAACTTTAAGTGTAAATATCTCAGGTTTGGGGTGGTCAAACTTATTCAAATTGCACAGATGTTTGGATAATGTATTAAATAACGTATATGTCAAATTTCAACCATTTCTTGACTCAACTCTTCTGTGGAGGTACTACCTCAAACGCGTTTTTCTCGAAATGATCTTTGTCAAAACGGTGTACACGATTTCTCGATGTCTGACGAACAAATTGACTTGAATTTTGGTACACTTGTTCAGTGTAATGGTAGTTTAGTCTTGACCGACGTTTTTGTTCTTGGGATTTCTTTAATCGGTTATTAACAATAATGATATCATTTTTTCGCGAAACATCGGAAAACATTCAAACATCTTTTTAAAAGGTTCAAACACGATACCAAAAAAGCTGGATCAAGTCTTGTTCAATATTACCTCGTTGAAGGGGAGCAAACGGCGAGAAAAACAGGTAAACTTCGGGAATGTTTATCTCAAAAACTAATGTTTCGATTGGATCCGGATTTTTTTTTATTGGAAAATATGTACATTGAGGTATGTTTAGGAATTTTTAAAAATAAATTCGTTGACTGGAAGCGATTCAAACGCGATTATCTCGGAACATAGTTTTCAAAGTCGGTGCCAGATGTACCTCGAAAACGGCTTGTCCGATTTTGTCCAAATTTGGATACAATATCCTTCGATAGTTTTTCTCGTTCGCCACGTAGGATTTTTTGGAAATTTTTATTTTTGACGGAATTGCGACCGTTTAAATTTAACATTCGTTTTTCGTTCGCAATTTCCGACGATTTTGGATTGCATACACATTGCATAAAAAAGCAATGGTTCAATCAAATGAAAAGCCCCTACGTGGCGAACGAGAAAAACAATCGAAGAATATTGTATCGAAATTTGGACAAAATCGGACAAGCCGTTTTCAAGATACATCTGGCCCCGACTTTGAAAACTACGTTTCGGGATAATCGCGTTTGAATCGCTTCCAGTCAACGAATTGATTTTAAAAAATTCCTAAACATACCTTAATGTAGATATTTTCCAAAAAAAAACCGGATCCAATCGAAACATTAGTTTTTGCGATCAAAATTCCCGAAGTTTACCTCTTTTTCTCGGCGTTTACTCAGGTACCTCCCCTTAAGAAAAAAAAAACTTGTTTTTTCAGATCAACCGGGTAGCCAACTCAAGTTTAAAAGTCCTTCACGAGATTGTTCATAACCTCTTTAATTATTAATATTGTTTATGAAATTTGCTACACAACTCTGTTAATATACGTACAAATGAATTACCAAACGATTTTTTAATTATCTTACTTATTTGTACAAAATTTTTTTCAATAACCCTGATTTTTGGGCTGTCACAGCAGCCTAACCCGTTAACATCATCATTTTTTTCCTAGCTACTCTATCTCGTGTGCACGAGAACACGGAGAATCAGTAGAAAACCTGCGGGTTTCAGTTGTGTCACCATCGAAAGATGAGCAAATTTGTATTTTTAGCCTTGAGCTACCTACAGCAGAACGAGATGGTTCTGAAGTTTGCACTGTTGGATTGCACCGAAATTTTTCAATTTTTTAATATCGCCAACTTTTTTCGTAAATTTTTCGAATCCAAAATGACAGCGAAGACTAATTAAAAAATATTTTGAAATACGTGCCGGGCCGGAATCCACCCTCATTGGGAGTTAAAAGTGATAAACATTAATATCTCCGGGGCTGAAGATACCTTCATCTTTTTATTTGCGGTTTGTATTCTTGGTGCCCGAGAGAAGCTACCGAAAAATTGGCAAAAATTTTCCACTTCCGGAACGCACCCT
This sequence comes from Ophion ellenae, assembly GCA_963210295.1. Classification (NCBI taxonomy): domain Eukaryota; kingdom Metazoa; phylum Arthropoda; class Insecta; order Hymenoptera; family Ichneumonidae; genus Ophion; species Ophion ellenae. The sequence continues at coordinate 40,557,972 of OY723392.1, forward strand.
TATCGGGGGGTGAAGGTCGAAGAAAATCGTATCTCCGGCGCCAAAGACACTCTCATATTTTTAATTTGCGTATGGTATTCTTAGTACCCAAAAGAAGCTACAAATATTAGCAACAATTTTCCACTTCCGGAACTCACCGTTGAATAAAAAGTTAAGTAGTATTTAAAAAGTTAACAATACTATTATAAAGCAAACTCGAACGAAAAGAAACAACTAGAAACTATTGGAGTATTTCTTTGTGCTGTAAGTAATATTTTAGCAGAGCTTCTCCAAAATAAATCTCACGAAAGGAAAAAATGAAGAAACGAAAAAAGTGTTCCAACGGATTAGTAGAGGGTCAAGTGCTCTACTGATGTGCAAAAGTTCAATTCGATAACTCAAGTAATTCTCGGATGACGAAAGTTTTGTTTCAACAATTAGACCAAACAAACAGACACGTATTGAGGTTAATTTTCCAACGCGTTTTTTCTCGTTATCTTGTATATCTGTAAATCTTACGAATCGTGTTTTTCATGAAAACTTCGATGTGTAATTTCAGTTATTCCGCAAAGATTATGGACGATGAGGTTTGCAAGACTCGCTGTTGCATCATTGAAAAAAGTAAACATTTTTATACATCGGGAGTGTGTATATATATACATATATATATATTTTTTTCAAAAGTATCGGATCGCTGTGGGGTCGGGGAGGTTATCGTATCGGCTCTGTATGAAGAGGGGATCTGAAAAAAAAATCAAGAATAACCCAGACGCGTGTTGATTGCAGCCTCGAGAAGAGAAACATCGCGAAAGAAGAATTTCCCCTTTCACCGTTCGAACATGATTCCAATATTTGATATTTGTAAACATAGTCATTGACCCGTCATGACATATATATATATGTATAGACGCTTCGTATTACAAAAAAATATATATCGAGATACAAGGCTCAATTGTCATCTATTATGCAAACGACAAATTTGTTCGTCACATCCCATTTTATTGAGCACTCCCGTTTGACTAGTTGACTCTCGCGAGGTTATAAATTGGTTAGAGGGCTCTTCGACACGAAATTTATTGAATTTCCAATTCCATGGAATTACGAAATCGATATTTCAAATGAAATTCAAATAAATTGAGAGATTGGAAGTTAAAATAAATTAATTTCTAAAATAAAATAAATAATATAGATAAATATGAAAATAAAAGATTCAAAGTATTGAAAATGAAAATATAGCATTGAGAAAAATGTAATAAATAAATAATAAATGTAAAATATTAACAATAGAAATGGTAGCTCGTAAATTTTTCTGAATTCTTGAACACAATTGTACCAACTTTGTATGGAATTGAAGAAAATGAAACGAAGAATGCACAAAAACACCGTGTGTTCTTGTTCTGCAAAAGCAATTCCCGAGAATGCCAATAATGTGGAAAATAAATATTCTCGCGTATTGTGCAAGCAATAAAATAGCAAAAAAAAGCAAAAAATAGTCTCTCTCGTATAACAGGAGCCTCGCTAATAAAATGTGCATTGTTCAACACGCCTGCACTTTATTACTTGTTGTTTCATTCATGCTTAATTTATAGTCGTCTCGTGTGGACGATGTTATTTATTTTTTTTAAACGCCACCCTTTCATCCTCATCGGTTCCTGACATTCTTCATCATCGTCAAGGAAAACTCGCACAATTATATTATTATTGAGCGACGATAATGGTCGCTGGTAGCCGCGGGATCGAACTGGTTTCTACAATCGGAACCATTCACTCTCAAATGCGTTTTAAATGCGCAAATCTCGATCGTACGAGTGTAAATGTCTGCGAGCCGAGAGGTTTCTCACCTCGTAATCAGCGTGCGAATTAACAAAACAATCGCAGACTCCGCAGTTGATTCACAAAAAAAAACCAATTCACAAAGCGGTATGTACCTTCGAATTTGTTTACATTCGCGGAGAAATTTTTCGGTCATCCAATCTTTTGCCGCATATCGTTTTCTTTTCGGTCAATATAAACAAATTAATTGGTACAAATTGCGACGGTAGTGAATTCCGATAATTGTCGTTCGTAAAGCGCCTTCTCACTTTAGACGCTAAAAGAAGGCTGTTTTTATGCATTTTTTTGATAAGTTTATATTATAGATATCGATATAAAAATTGTTACACTTAATAAATACACTTTCGAAATACATAACAGAAATAATTTATTTATTTATCTCACTATTTATAGACGAAAATGCGAGTTAAAAAAATGTCCTAAAAATTGTAGGTCTGCGCTGTTGATGGAATCTCGGAGATGGATGATTCAAAACAACAATATTTGGTTTTAGATTCAGTATGTTAATGGCTATAGCGTATATCATACGATTTTTTATATATGCAAAAATAACAAAATGGCGGAGGTTTTTCAAAAAAAACAAAAACAAACGTGTTTTTTTCACCGTTTTTGGCAACAAAAAATAGTAAATATCAAATTTTTTTTTAATCCTTGATATGCACTATAGCTATAGTTGTAAAAAATATGTGGTTAAAATTTCATAAGGATCGGTTCAGTAGTTTCGAAGATTTTATCAACAAGCCGTTGAAAAACGTTATTCGAGAAAAACTCGTTTAAGGTAGTTCCTATGCAAAAATCTCAACCAAAAGTTTACATACCATGTTCATGTTTAAAAGATTGATAATTGGTTTAATTAGTAATGAATAAAATTAAAAACTACGCAATATCGACTCGGTACTAGTAGATAATACGGTGGATATAATTTATTGCCGTAAAATATATTTCGTATTGTGTTTTTGATCGACCATTGCCAGTAAACTTTTTGCCGGGACTGTCCAGGCTTTGCCAGGCTTTGCACCAAAATTGTCAAGGCTTCTCATGGTTATATCTTGGAAACTAGATGGTGAATCATTCTCATTTTTTTTCACATTATTCGTGATATCTTACTGTAGCTTATCCTAGTTTTTTATCAATTTCTTAATTCTAGTTTTGACGGTAGAATTAATGATGCTCTGTTTGCCCATCATAACGCATTTGTTACGTGTAAACCAAGCCAACTTTAAGTGTAAATATCTCAGGTTTGGGGTGGTCAAACTTATTCAAATTGCACAGATGTTTGGATAATGTATTGAATAACGTATATGTCAAATTTCAACAATTTCTTAATTCAACTCTTCTGTGGAGGTGCTACCTTAAAGTTTGTTTGGGTTACATAAATACGTAAAAAATTTTTTTAAATTATTTCGAAAGTGTATTTATTAAGGGTAACAACTTTTATATCAATATCTATAATATAAACCTATCAAAAAAATGCATGGAAATAGCCTTCTTAACTTCTAAGGTGAGAAGACCCCTTAATAAATAACGATAAATAAATTACGTTGGCGTTTGCATCGTTGGAATTCAGCGGATTTTTTTTTTCTATTTCTCAAATTTAAGCTTAGCAAATTAAAGCTACGAAAATCGGGAAAATATACTCTAGCATCCGTATTTAGCAATTTACAACCTAAATAAACAAATTTACAAAGAAAATTAACGAATTAAAATAGCTAGCGTTACATTCTAACCATGCAATTATCAATCTCTTATGGATAATTCATATTTTCATATTTGTCTATAGCGAAAAAAAAAGCTTGCTGATTAACTCGATTTTAATTGCACGGTACACCAAGATTCATTTTTATACGTGGCGCGGATATTGTATACAATGTGACACTACGTAGACAAACATTAGATAACAAAATTAATAATGATGTATACAGGGTGGCCCGAAAAGTACCGCCGAGAAGAAAAACCTAGATGCCTCGTAGTCACTACCTATCCGAATCATCTATATTGAACGGTTTTTATTTATTTTTCGAGAAAAAAAGCATTTTTCAATTTTTTTCGAGATTTCCGCTTGCCCAGATTTGATTTTTTTCCATTTTGCGTATTTACTTTCATCTCAAAAGATTTTTGCTGAAATTGGGAGTCATTTAGGCTAATATAAGTATGTTTTTTTATCATCTGAACTTTAGTGACTGATCCTCTCAAAACTAGATTAAATTTTTTTTAATCAAAATCTAAAATGAAAAAATTAACGTTAGCGTTTAGGTGGTCATTTATTTATTTTTGAAATGTTATTTTTCAGGTCGTGTAAGTGCTTTTGAAACATCGTAAAAAAAAATTGAAAAAAATCTGCAAAAATGTCAACGTATTCAAAACAAAATGCTGCAACATTTCCCCTTCCTGAAATTTTGTCTCTATCTCATTACTTTTCGAGATATGCCCATCAATTGTTCGGACGATGCTCCGAGGTACGGCCAAAAAAATTGCACAAGAAATTCCGAAAAAATTCAAGCAAATTTCAAATCGAAAATTTAAAAAGTTTATCCTCCTGATCCTTCGTTATAAACGCCATCCTTTTCGAGTTAAACCATCCTACTCATCAGCGTTTCGAGCGAAAATAGTCAAAAAAGAAAATTTCAGAGGAAAATTTTGAAACAAATCCCGACAATCCACTATAACCTTACACAACTTTTTACATCTTTGAAATTTCTCCTCAAACTCTCTAGTTCTTGAGTTACGTTGCATTTACAATTACAATATCTTTGCGAAAAAAAATCGTTCGAAGATTTTTTAAAAACGAAAATGGAGCTTCTGCTACCCCGTTCAAGTTAATCATGGATAAACATAACAAACAAATTTTCCATAAGTCATCCCCCCAATTTTCGATGGCCGAAAAAAAGCCGAAAACCAGTCTGGAAAAAAGTGCCTACTGGGTCGAAAAAAAAATTATGAAACATACTTTTCAGAAGCAAAACAAAGCTTAATTTGTTTCCTCCAAAACGCCGTTCGGTAAATTTGGTTATCTTTTTTTTTGACCAAGCTATGTAACTTTGAGTGCGGCAAAAATATTGACTGAAAAAATATTGAATAAAAACTTTTGAGCGGCAGTGTATATATATACGGGGTGTCCCTCTTATCTCAGTCACCCGAAATAACTCGGTTATTATCGTCGTCACAAAAAAATGTTCCAGACAAAAGTTATACGGTGTGAAGAGGGCCATCGACGGCGACCAATTTTTTTTTATTTCGGTGGAGCCGCTGACGCACAGTGAAGGTCACCTCCACTTTTTTAAACGTAATGGTACATTTCTTTTTCTACCATCTGGTAGAGCACCTCAAGCCGCGTAAAAAACATTAGGTGTCAAAGTCGTTCAAGGTCATTCAAGGTCAGTGTTGCTGATACAAATCTAAATATCTAAGATATTTAGATTTCTTTTTTTATTTTTTAGATATTTTTTAGATATTGTAGATATTTTAGAGATAGATTTAGATACCAATTTAAATATCTAAGATATTTAGATTTGTATTTCATTTTAATAGGTGACCTTGAATGACTTTGAACGACTATGACCCCCTAATGTTTTTTATTTGATGGCCCCATTTGATGGCCCGCTTCACACCATGTGTGTGTGTGTGCGCGCGCGCGCGCGCGCGTGTGTGTGTGTGTGTGTGTGTGTGTGTGTGTGTGTGTGTGTGTGTGTGTGTGTGTGTGTGTGTGTCATATATTTTTTTATTTTTTTCATTTAAGAAAACTTAAAGTACAATCAGTTCTGTCGGGAACATTCAATAATTGTGCTGTACTATGTAATTTGTTGGATTGCTTTTACATTTTAGAATGGATGACCCACTGGTATTCCATCTAATGATCACTGCTTTTACGTTCTATGATTTTGTCTTTATTTATTCACATTGGTTTGTTGAATTAATTAGGTCGAGAGGCTTTATACGTGTCAGTTTTTTTATTTCATTGGTTCGGTCGGGAAGTTTACGGGCCAGTGCGTTTGGATGATTTTGAAGTCTTTGTGTGTATCTTCTGCTGTGTTCTTGGATGGTTGATTTGACGTATGGTATTTTCAGGTCGTTGTGTAGAGTTTTATTGCTTACATAGTACGGCGCATTTGCAATTATTCTTAGAGTTTTCGATTGGAGTCTCTGTAATATTTCTATATTAGATTTGCTGGCAGTTCCCCATAATTGTATACCATACGTCCAATATATCATATATATGTGGACACCCACACACACACACACACACATACACAGATACACACACACACACACACACACACACGCACGCACGCACGCACGCACGCACGCACGCACACACACACACACACACGCGCACACACACGCACGCACACACACACACACACACACACACACACACACACACACACACACACACACACACACACACACACACACACACACACACAGAAACATTGTTTGGGTATCTCGCGTCTTCGCCTCTGATGCATGAACAATAGTTCGACTGGCTACATATATGTATATGCATATGTGTATGTGCGATCGATTAGCGTTCAGGTAACTTGACGCAATTTCTACGGTCAATCTCTGACGTCAGAAAACGCGCGACTCACCGTGCGTAACAGAGTACCGTGAAACTCTTTGAGGATCGAAAAATGAACCATATACACGTTTATACATACGCATGTATATATTTATAAGAACGTAATACACGCGGAGTTGCAGCAACGACGATTATACTAAATGCTTCTTCGTCGCCGCATTCTCGATTAATCTCTCGTGAGAATTAATGCAAATAGAAAGATCGACGAGTCATCGAATAACTCGAGAACTATGTAGAAGTCAAGTAGCTCATTCCGTACGGGTGATACAGTTGAGGCTCTATATCTTACGCCCGTTCAAGTCGGAATTGCTCGCTGTTCACAAAATCTCTGCAATTCGTTATTTCAATTTCCATCGACGGTACCAGTGGATGGACGGTCGAGCTCCGAGGTAAGGGGGTATATACTTTTAGGTGAGGAAAAAAATTTCGGATTTTCATGAGTTGTTTGTTTGAGGTAAGATTTCTTCGTCATTTTTAAGACTTAGGGTATGTTCTATTACTACTTTTCGTTGTTACATCGTTTTTTTTTCATCATTCTTTCAAAACGGCGCCAGTATCGTTCGGTCTTCTGACCTGCATTTTTTTAAATATTTATAGCTAAGAAACTAACCGACCGATTCTGATGAAATTTGCTATAAATCTTTCTTACTTTATTGTCTAAAACATGATCCTAAATGTTTATGGAAATTAAAAAAAACGTATTTTTTACTGCAAAATGTAGCAATTTTTTCGCAGAATTGAATCTTTGCTTCAAAGCGCACCATTTCATCGATTTTTAATATTTCTCACTTTTTCCTAGTTCATATTCTGCGTACGAGTGTTGGTGAAAGAAAAATCTTCCATGGTTTTTTTCAGATTAAGGCCTTAAGGCACAGTAACGGGTATAAAATCATGTGCGTATTTAACAATTTGTTTTCGTATGAAAAAGTGATTCACTCATAAAATTATTTACACATCCATTTAGTTCGAATATCAAGCTATTAGAAAAAAAATATTTTTTTTTTTCGATGTGCAAAATGACCGCCTACTCGAAAGTTCTCGGAACAGCTTTTTTCCAACTGGCGTGACAAATAACTTCTACAATTTTCACTCGATTTACTTCAAATTTAACAGTTATGTTCCTAATCGCATCTCGCAGAGAAGTGCGTACGGAATTTCTGATTAATCGAAAACTTTTCATTTTATGAGCAGTTTATGAGCAGTTTTAACGAAATTTTTCACTGAAAATTCATTTCTTAAGTTCAAATACCTACAACTTTTGAATAAAACGATATTTTTTAAATTCTGTACGTACTTCTCTAGGTATTCTAATGTAGCTGACGAGAATTTTTGTTTTTTGTTCCAGGTCAGAAATTGTGGATGGTAAATGTCACGCCGCGGAGCGCCTAAAAAAAGGATAAAAGAAAATATTGGTGGTCGGCCATTTGGTACATCGAAAAAAAAATTCTAACAGCTTGATATTCATACCAAATAGATGCGTGATTAATTTTATGAGTGAATCACTTTTTCATACGAAAAAAAATTGTTAAATTCGCATATGATTTTATACCCGTTACTATGGCCTAAGGCCTTAAGGGATAACACCACTCTAGGATTTTGGAAAAATCGTTTTTTTTTGCTTAAAAAATACTTTGGGGTCATACAGACAATATGCAATTAGTCCTGTAGCGATTTTTTTTTAAGGTAGTTCCTCTGCGAAAATCTCAACCAAAAGTTCACATCCCATGTTCATGTTTAAAAGATTGATAATTGGTTCAATTAGTAATGAATAAAATTAAAAGCTACGCAATATTGACTCGGTACTAGTAGATAATACGATGGATATCATTTATTGCCGTAAAATATATTTGGTATTGTGTTTTTGATCGACCATTGCCAGCAAACTTTTTGCCGGAACTGTCCAGGCTTTGCCCCAAATGTTTTTTTTCCAGGCTTTGCCAGGCTTTGCACCAAAATTGTGAAGGCTTCTCATGGTTATATCTTGGAAACTAGATCGTGAATCATTTTCATTTTTTTTCACATTATTCGTAATATCTTACTGTAGCTTATCCTCGTTTTTTTTTATCAATTTCTTAATTTTAGTTTTGACGGTAGAATTAATGATGCTCTGTTTGCCCATCATAACGCATTTGTTACGTGTACACCAAGCCAACTTTAAGTGTAAATATCTCAGGTTTGGGGTGGTCAAAGTTATTCACATTGCACATATCTTTGGATAATGTATTAAATAACGTATATGTCAAATTTCAACCATTTCTTAATTCAACTCTTCTGTGGAGGTACTACCTTAAAGGTCCGATTATCGATTTTGCCGCAGCGCCTCGGACTACTTTCAGGCGCCTCGTACAACTTTAAACGCGTTTTTCTCGAAATCACTTTTTTTCAAACTGGGAGGACGGATTACTCGAACACCTTTGCATGGATCGATTTGAAATTTCGATAGTAGCTTCACAATTACATTCTCTATGGGAGTACGTAGCCGTTTCTTTTTATTAAATGCAAACTTTTTTTTACAAACAATTTACTGCTTATTTTTTGGGCAAAAAATCGATTTATTTCTTTCGAAGTGCGTCATTTGTTCAAAATTTGATTTTAAAAAATCCCTACGTAGTCCCATAGCTAATAATATATAGATTATATTTTTTTTGCTTTTGTTCCAGGTCTTATACTTTACGAGAAAACCGTCCTCCCGTGGAGCCATTTGTAAAAAACACGTTTTTCAATATGGGCTCTGCCGCCGCCATTTTGTATGAAAATTATAATAAAACATTTGTTTTACACTTCAATATGTGTTAAATAAACCCGCTCAAAAGAAATCCTATTCCTTTTTTCATGCTCCCAAAATAAATGGTCAACGTTAGGCCTTATTTTATGCCGCCAGAGTGGTGTTACCCCTTAATCCCACGGGCGCTACGTGTCACGCCGTCCGACAACATCCGCCGGAACACGTTCAGAAGACCGTGCCGTACCCCCGCCATTTTTAAAGGTTAATAGGGGGTCATCGAGTGGCGGCTACGAGGTTCATCCAAGTGGAGGCGCTTTGGTGATTTCAAGGTCACCCCCATTTTTTCTAAATGCGACCACCGTTTCGGTTTTTACAATTTTATCAAGGAACTCAAAATAAGTTCTCCAAATAACTTCTAAAATAAAAAATAACTTCTAAATAAGTTTTTAGCCCAGAATGGATTTAGAAAAAAGGTGAAGACCCGCATAGGTATACGTTGGAACTGAGGACACTTCCTTCGACGAAAATTGTACCCAGAAATATTCAGTCTGCATAGCTTTTGTCTGTAATCCGAATTGATTTTTGTCCGGCCACCCTGTAAATCGAAGTATTCCCGGAGGTTGAAGTTTTGCAGTTCGGTCTGAAGTACGTCAAAGTGCGAAAGGCTCCACTGTATCGGCTGAGTCGTGGACGCACGAATTGTTACTTTGTACACGTGCTTTCAAGTATGTTCATTGCTTTTACGGGCGATTTTTTTCACCGCGATATATCGATGACTTTTTAATAGAGCCGACCGCTATTTGTAGCTTTGCAAGTACACGCTGCAACCCTGGACTTTAAGAGGTAGACGATTAATTTTTTACTGTATCGGGGCTTCGGAAAAAAAGATTTGTTATTCTATATTTTTCCGTGGCGCGTTCATACGAATCGCGGCTTTAGCGTGTGTACTTAAATACAATTATTATCGGCTTTTTGCCGATGCGAGGCGCATCAGCCGTTCTTCGAAGCTAAATATGTGTGTGTAGATACATTACGTTCCGATTAATGACGATAAAAAGTGCATATAGTGTAATTGTGTAGTAACGACCGTCTCACTACGGCACAAAAGCTGTGACGTTTGTTGTCTTTCGATCGCCCTCGCACCTCCAGGTTGATCATATGTCAGAATCTTTCGTGCCTTCATTCGTCACAATCGTATGCGAATAAATAATTTTTTTATGCTTTCACGGACTTTTCAATTCGAAATTTGTCACATCTCAATTTCCAGTGTTTGCATTCCATTTTGATTTGCAACCGGCATTTTTATAATATTTCCTCACGTACAATACATATTTATCTGTGTTAACAATCATCAATGATGAAAAATGATATAAAATATTTCGCATTACCTTTATTTCGGATGATGTTGAAGTTTGCATCGTTGGAATGCAACAAAAGTTCATTTTCTTTGTATAGCTCACGTTTTTTTGCGATTTGGAGTACGAAAATCATCGAAACGGATTTTTTTATCCGCATGAGAGATCGACGATCTTAATGTATAAAAAAACATAGATTATGTAAAAAAAAAAACAAGAAGATGTCGTTTCTACACCTTTTGGAATATTTAGACTCGGTCGACCGCGAATGGCAAGCTGCAAAATTTGTGGTGCGTCGATGCGTTTTGCGGACTCGGTTATAAGCTCGCTCGGAGTACAAGAGGCTTGGGGGAGAAACCTCGGGCCCTGCGCCACACTGCGGCCACGGATCGAACTACTACGTCTATGACTTCGCTAGTTGATTCAAATACAACATGTGAATAGATCCATTTAGTATGTACGACTAAATATGTTTTTGTGTCAATAATACCAAATAACAAAATCATTAAAGCATACAAATTTTCCATTACTTACGTATGTTAAATAAGACTCAATATAAACGAGTAAATCTCTAGAATAGTAAAATCATGTGAAGAAAATATTGATTATACGAGAATTTTAGTCAATTTAATTAAAAAGAGGATGAAATTAAGGCGGGATATACATTTAGACAGAAAAAAAGCAATATTTAGGGATTTTTGATACTAAGAAATAATTATTCTAAAATTATCAAACTTTAGGTATACTTTAATAGGATGATTAAGTATACAGAACAATTTTTAAAATTAATTCATCATCGAAATGACGGAGCTGTGGCAGAGGTAAGGTCGCCGCGGGAGTTGCCAATCGGCGTGCAGTCTAGCTTCCCGTAGACTTCGATTTTCAAAAAAGTTCAAACATTTTTTTCAGTTAGAACATCTATAGTTTCTATGTGACGGTGATAAAAATGAAGAAAATGCAAATTTAAGAAAATGGCACGCATTTACAAAGAAAAATCAACATTTCACGCAACATTTCTGTAAAACGTGGATTAAAAAAGTAGTTTTTTTTCCCAATTTTTCAAAAACAATTCTCGTCAAGTAGAAGGTACCAATATTATCAATATTTCTACCAAGTTCCAACTCAATCGGCTTAATAGTTTTTTAGTAATCCTGCACGCCAATTTCGATAATGCAGTTTTGAGAAAAACGCGTTTGAAGTTCACGCTCGCTCCGAATCCGAGCGGTGAGGCACAGCGTTGACGGGCTGTAATGTTTGAAGTTTTTCGAATTTCGCTTTGAAACTTTAGGAATATATTCTACATATATAGTTCTATCGTTTGAAGAAGAAAAAAAAAGAAATCAGTTTTTTGATCATTGTAAATGTATATCCCGCCTTAAGGCAGTAGTCTGGTCTAGAAATTTGACAAAATCGATTTTCTTTCTTTCATTTTATTATTCCTTAGACCTTTCTCAATACGCTCGTGAGAACCGTTTATTGATATTTCAAAAAATAGCAGAATAATAGCAATTATAAGCAATCCGCGCGCAAACCTCATCTAACGATATCAAAACTTTGAACGCGTTTATCTCAGAACTATTTTTTTTCAAATCGGCGCCCACGATCCCATGTAGGGTGATCGGTAGTGGCCAACGATTGGCCGATGCGCGACGCCGAGCCTGCCAACATTGGCACTCGAGCTTGGCCCGAACATCGACCGAGCCTCGGATGATAAGAGCGGCCCGATATTCGCAATCAATATTGGCCCTAGAATGGCTTATGCGAATCGGCCGAGCATCGCGTAGGAGTTCATTCGAGAATCGGCCAACAATCAGTCCCCGTCAAGATTGCCATCATTGGCACTCGAGCTTGGCCCGATTATCGACCGAGTCTTGGCGGATAATTGTGACCCGATATAGATCACCAAAATTGGTCCTGCACTGCCAAAAAAAAAAATTGATTCTTTTTGTATTGTAATTCGTCATTACCGGGTCTTTCGAAACGATTAGTTCGAAGAAAATATTTCACCTATATGGGACTCGAACCTTGAACCTACCTACTCATAGCCAAGCACGCTGCCCCTATGCTACCGAGTGCTCGTAACATTTGAATCGCAGATATGCCATAAGAGACCAAATGGATTCTCATCATTATTAGTATCGCATAAACTATATCAATTAGTTAATATCATCGTGATAATTAGAGAGTGTTATCGACTGACATGTTGGAGAATTTCCAAATCTAACCTATATATATATATAATTCCTCTCGCTCCACCCTCTCTACCCCCACAACCCTTTAATATGTGTGTTCCAATAAAGACAGACCATTTGTTCATTAGTTCGAGTTTAATTTGAATAAATAAACATATTTAAAATGAATAATTCCAATAATGGAATGCAATAGGAAAAAATGGATTTCACAAAAAATCTAGTTAATTCAAATAAAGAATAAATAAATAGACGCGGTTAGTTAATATTAATAGAATTTTTCTGTCAGTGTAGGATGGTTCATAAAAATGGGCAGAGTATCGCGTATGAGCTCGTTCGAGAATCAGCCAACATTGAGTGCATTGATTTGGTAGTATGGTTGTTAAGACTAATGTCCAATGGACTCGTAAAAAGTATTCATCTCGTCTCTCGATGACTTCGACGCGAAACAATGAATCGTCAATATACGAATTGCGGTTTGATCATGCGTTACTCGGCCGAACATTGGCCTCGTATCGGCAAAAACATGATTGGCGAGTCTATAATTCGCCAAACATCGACCTCGTATCGATAAGCCAATGATTAGAGAGCCTATATTTGGCCGAACATTGGCCTCGTATCGGCAAACCAATGATTGGCGAGTCTATACTTCGTCAAACATCGGCCTCATATCGATTACCCAATAATGAACGAGTCTATACTTGGCCGAACATTGGCCTCGTATTGGCAAACCAATGATTGGCCAGCCTATACTTCGTCAAACATCGGCCTCGTATCGACAAGCCAATGATTGGCAAGTCTATGTTTGGCCGAACATTGGCCGCGTATCGGCAACCCAATGATTGGCGAGTCTATACTTCGCCAAACATCGGCCTCGTATCGACAAGCCAATGATTAGCGAGTCTATATTTGGCCGAACATTGGCCTCGTATTGGCAAACCAATGTTGGCTAGTCAATACTCAGCCGAGCATTGGCGTACAATTGGGTAATCGATCATCGCCCCGCCAACATTGGTCCAAGTATTGGCCGTTACGGTTCGATTGGCGAAACCTACATGGGATATCTCGATAACTAATTGACCGATAGAGCTCAAATTTTGCACATACCTTCGGTAGCCTCTTTCTGAGGACTGGTAGCAGAATTGAGTTGAACAATCATTTGCCCACATTTTATAACTCGTCGAATACCCGAAAATGTATGAAATATCGTTAATCAAAGTTTAACAGGCCGCCATTTTGTAACAAATTTTTTTTAAGTACTAATTCTGCTACCAGTGCTCAGAATACTTATACAAATTGAGAATATATGTATATTTTTTCAGATGCATACATCACCCAGAGTGGGCGCCGATTGGGCGGTTTTCGGCGGACCATGTTGTAATAAAAAAAAACTACATGAAAATATTTAAAATATATATTTTTTAAAATGTACATACATTATCAAAGGAACAATAAATACACATGTAAAATTTCATCAAGACAACTTCAACGGTTTAAAAGTTATTCCAACCCAAAAATGACGTCAAAAGTTTCGGTCTAGACCAGACTACTGCCTTAAGGCGGTCCTCTAGTTTCTCGGGTCGAAAAAATCGATTTTTTTTTTCATAAATCACATCTACAACATGTGTAGAAAATCTGTGGCAAAGGATTTTTCGATATTCGAAGTGGCTCACAAGTTACGGCCCTGGAACAGAGCAGGTATACGGAGCAGGTATACTTTCAAACGCGTTTTTCTCGAAACACCATTTTTCGAAACGGTGACCACGATATTTCAGAAACTACTGCACCGATCTTGTTCAAATTTATACAGCATCTTTAATATGTTATAAGCCAGCGATTGAACTAGGATTATCATGATTGCTTCGATAGCTTTTTTTTGTACGAGCGAAAAACTTAAGAAAAAATGAGTAAAAAATAGAATGTAATTTTCAAAAGTGTATAAAAAAAGTCAATTTTTGTAATTTCGAATTCACTCTAGTTCAATCGCTAGTCTTAAATATGAAGATTAAAATGCCGTTTGGTTTTTTGATTTCAGATAAGCAGAACAGCCGCAATCTTGGTCACCGCCAAGCACCTCTTTTACTTGATGTCTTCCTGTCGGCCACGATAACTTTTATTCTACTATATATTTTGACTTCAAAAAATTTGTAAAGCTTATTTAAATGTTAATAAAGATTATGCAAAAACAATGAGATCGATTATTTCGATGCTTTGCCCGTAAAAAATTATTGAAAAAGACGTAAAAAAACAGCCGAGAAACTAGAGGACCGCCTTAACGCATGTAGCTGATCCAAGTATTGGTCCATGGCAATGCGCTCCAACACGGGAGATCGACGCAAGCCATCGCTCGTTCACCACTATCGATTACCTAACAACAATATTTTCACGATATGCGCCGCGATCTTGCCTCCTCCGTTGAGTGGTTTTTCCCACTGCACCAAAGTTCCAAGAGGAGCATGAGGCATCACAATTCAGCCTGAGTCGCGTTACAATATCAAAGCATCGACCGATTCAATAATGCCATCGCGCTGGATCGAGGCAAGAAAAAAAAAAACACGTGCCTACGTCATCCGCGGAAAACGAAAAAACGCGAGCGTTTACACTCGTAATTTAGAATTATCCGACAGTCGTACTAATCGATTTGCGCCAGTGAATACTCCGCAGCGATAAAGGAATCAATTAAGGGGTGAGGCTACTGTGAAAATGACGAACAATCGTTCGTCGCTTGAGGCTACTCATATCGAAGAGGAAGTTGCAACGTATGGTGCAGGAATCGCAGATTGAAGGTAAACGTTTCTAAAAAACGATGAATACGATTTCTCGACGTCTAATGAACGGATTGACTTAAAATTTGGTACACTCATCGAGTGTAATAGCAGTTTAGTCTTCACCGACGTTTTTCTTCTTAACTTTTTTTTCCCATTCGTTATTACCAATAATGTCATTTTTCCTCGAAAAAATTCAACGTTTTTTAATTATTGAAACACGATTTAAAAAAATTGGTCAAGTTTTAGCCAATATTGTCAATTTTGAGGGGAAAAAAACTCATTTTTTTTTTAATTTCACATCAACCGGGTGGCCAAAATCAAGTACATCGAGCCCGTCAGGTTCAGAGGTCCTTCACCAGATTGTTTATAGCTCCTTTAGTTATAAATATGTTTTTCTGAAATTTTGTACACAACTTTGTTTATATACATAGAAAAAAATGTCTAAACGATTGTTTTGTCATCTTGCTTATTCCTTCAATTTTTTTTTATATTAACCCTTATTGTTCAAGTCGTCACGGTAGCTTAACGCTTTGAGAGGCTATTCTACTGTGACGGCTAAAAAAATTAGCTATTTTTGATGTTTTTTTTTTAACTGTTGCATGTATCGGTACAAACTTTTTTTCGCATAAAGATACACTCGTACAGAATACAAAATAATTTTTGTCGTTGCATATGAATGTATATTTTTTTAACAATTCATAATCGTGTAAAGGCATGAAAAAAAGTATGTTGCTGGCACTGACGATTTGCGCTCTCCGGGTAATCGGAAACAATAAATTCAAAAAGATTCTTAATCTCTATGAGTGTCGCTATCGCCCGAACTGGAACTATTATTTTATATTGCAAAATAACAAAATGGCGTCGTTTTTTGCTAAAATGTTCGAAAAACACGTTTTTTTTCGTCATAATTCGGGCGAAAACATAAGTTGAAATTAATTTTTTTATATAATTCTAGTTCGGGCGATAGCCATACATATGCTGAATATGCAGTAAATTTTTTTAGCCCTATTGGTTCAGCCGTTTTTCCGAAATCACCCACGCCGGGTGAAAAAAAGTCGTTTCGAGAAAAACGCGTTCAAGGGGCTATACCAGTATGAACGCTGAAAATTTGGGTAATTTTCGGGAATTTTTTGAAAGAAAAGTACTCAATTAAATTTTTCGGAAAATTAAGAATATATTTGGCTATATTTGACCTATATTACATAATTTTTTTCATAGAAAAATATTGAGATCTAAGCGACTTATGCGCTGCCTTCCGAGGCGCCAAAAAAAAGTTCCTCCACTGCTGACATGATTCCCCCCGATTGAGTAGCTGAAACCGAAAACGGAAAAAATGTCGTTAAACTGGAAGGTATTTCGCGTACAATGACGTAGGATTTTCGAAAAATATCAAAGTCTAACAAAATGGCGTAGTTATGAAAAAAAATCTGTTTTCTTGCCTATGAAATGGTCGTCTTTTTCAATGCCAATTCGTCAATTTTCATCCAATCAAAAATATTCTACGTCATTGTAGAGTAAATATATTCAAGACGACTCAGTTTTAAGTTTCAAGTCAATCGGATAATTGCTCTTTGAGTTACAATGTCAGCAAATTTGAAAAATCTCATTTCGGCTATACTTCTTGAAAGTATAAACTGTCGAAAAAGGAAAAAAAATCGATTTTTTGAAAGTGTCACACTGGCATGGCCCCTTGAAGTTTACTATACTATACTATTAAGGGAGACTTTGTCCTTGGAGTGCTATATTTCAGGTGTTTACAATTTATTTTTTTTAAAGGAACCGATTAAAGCTTTTTGAGTGCGGTTTTTTTCTTGCTTTTATTCGTGATATACAGAACGTTAAAAAAAAAAAAAATTGAAAAAAAAACCATAATGGCGGCCGTTGCAGCTCCGCGAAAACAGGTCCTTAAATCGCGGGAGGTAAACGGCTGACATCACTGCCCCCTCTTTGTTGATCCGAAACACAAATTCAAAGCATATTATCAATCTGTGACCCTTTGGTCATGGAATGACGGATGGGTTTTTCGTTTAGTACAAATTTCGGAAAATGGCGGCAATTTAAAAAAAAATCGAATCTTCGCGTTTTTTTAGATAAATAATAAATGCAAAAATGTATCTATCGAAAAAACGATCCGTCATTCCGCGAAGACATATTTTCTGAGTATGCTCTCCAAATTTCAGGTCAATATGTTAATTACAGCGGTCAGGAGAATGTCAGCCATTTTTAAAAACGTGTTTTCGAGAAAAACACGTTTAAAGTATTGTAATGTGTTTACACAAATGTGTTTATAATTACCGCTAATCGGCAATGCCTGGTCCATAGAGGCATCCCTCCTCTTCTTCTAGCTGCTCATGTTGAGCCGCTAATATCTCCCGCTGCATTTCAAGGACAAAGTCTCCCTTAAATACTGACCAGTAGAGCATCCTTTTACTCAACCAGTGAAAAGAGAGACTACTACTATACAATAAATGTATATAAGTATACGTGTATATGTGTATACTCGGGTATAAATTCAAAACAGCTGTTCCCAGCCGCTGGCAGGGACGCGCAGCCGGTAGCCGTTCTAGAGCGCGCGCATCAAGCGCTTCTACTTTAAAGGACTATACTGAGTCGATAAAGTGAAAATCGACTTTACCAGCAGATGTCAATTCTATGATGGAATAGAGTTGAAAAATGCAAAAAATAAAAATTCCACTTTTTCATTCCGTCTTAGTGGAATAGCCCCTTAATGCGATGCGAAATATTGCTCGATCGAGAAAAACAACATTGTTATTCGGGTTTGTTTTGATTCCTTTGCACGTCGTTATTATTGATCGTTGAACTAGCTTGAATACAAATTGATCGATTCATTCGAATGAGATTGTGCGCGCGGATTGACGTCAAAACTGTGCATAATTCGAATTTATCACTTCTCGTCACGCCACACACCAATCCTGATATTCATCGTCCATTTTTACACCATTGTCTTTAATTAATCCACTGCATCAAAATCGCCATTATTCTTCAAGCGAACGGCTTCGTTTTCAAGATTTTCAAAATGCTGAGATAATTAATAGCACCGAGACGAACTTTGATTTCCACGAACTCTCCGTTGTCTCGAGAGACGGAAAAGTGTCGAGAAGCCCGAGGAAATTAATGAAGATATGTCCCCGTGCGAGATTCGAGAGAGACGCGAGAACGAACACGCCAACAGGCGGCTGTTCGTTCCGAACGTCTGCCCCGCTCGTTCCTACGCGCTATCCTCGCGTAATAAGATTAAAAACACGTATTTGTTGCGTTCGAGCCATATAACTGCTAAGCGATTTTTATCTACTCGGTTAAACGTTTCTAGGATATGAGGAAAACTTCAGCTTCGGACAGTCGCTCGGATCATCCCCCATGGAAATTTATATACGCAAAAATATACTGCAAATTTATTTGATTAATAATTGTCATGTATGTGAAATGTATGCCATATATTGAAAATATATGTTGCATATATGTGCCAAATTCTAATTTTCGTTACGTTTTTATATATGAGATGTATATCCATGGTGTTACTGTATATCAATGTATCATATATCAATGATATATGTAGCATTTACCCTGAATATACACCACATATATTTAGCATATATGTTGCATATATACTGCATTAATGATACATATATGCAGTATACTATATACAGATATGCGTAGCATATCTGTATATAGTCTTTATATGTAAGTGTACTTTAACTGTAAGTTAAGTTTTTTTAAGTTTAAGTTTTAAGTTTCATTAAGTTTAACTGTAATAGTGTTTATGCTCAGCATATATTTCTTGTCAGGAATATGTATCAAAAATGTATGCGTCATATATGACGCATAAATGACACGTGTGTGAGTCATATATTTGGTGCATATATATATATATGTGTGTGTGTGTGTGTGTGTGTGTGTGTGTGTGTGTGTGTGTGTGTGTGTGTGTGTGTGTGTGTGTGTGTGTGTGTGTGTGTGCGTGTGTGCGTGCGTGCGTGCGTGCGTGCGTGCGTGCGTGCGTGCGTGCGTGCGTGCGTGCGTGCGTGCGTGCGTGCGTGCGTGCGTGCGTGCGTGCGTGCGTGCGTGCGTGCGTGCGTGCGTGCGTGCGTGCGTGCGTGCGTGCGTGCGTGCGTGCGTGCGTGCGTGCGTGCGTGCGTGCGTGCGTGCGTGCGTGCGTGCGTGCGTGCGTGCGTGCGTGCGTGCGTGCGTGCGTGCGTGCGTGCGTGCGTGCGTGCGTGCGTGCGTGCGTGCGTGCGTGCGTGCGTGCGTGCGTGCGTGCGTGCGTGCGTGCGTGCGTGCGTGCGTGCGTGCGTGCGTGCGTGCGTGCGTGCGTGCGTGCGTGCGTGCGTGCGTGCGTGCGTGCGTGCGTGCGTGCGTGCGTGCGTGCGTGCGTGCGTGCGTGCGTGCGTGCGTGCGTGCGTGCGTGCGTGCGTGCGTGCGTGCGTGCGTGCGTGCGTGCGTGCGTGCGTGCGTGCGTGCGTGCGTGCGTGCGTGCGTGCGTGCGTGCGTGCGTGCGTGCGTGCGTGCGTGCGTGCGTGCGTGCGTGCGTGCGTGCGTGCGTGCGTGCGTGCGTGCGTGCGTGCGTGCGTGCGTGCGTGCGTGCGTGCGTGCGTGCGTGCGTGCGTGCGTGCGTGCGTGCGTGCGTGCGTGCGTGCGTGCGTGCGTGCGTGCGTGCGTGCGTGCGTGCGTGCGTGCGTGCGTGCGTGCGTGCGTGCGTGCGTGCGTGCGTGCGTGCGTGCGTGCGTGCGTGCGTGCGTGCGTGCGTGCGTGCGTGTGTGTGTGTGTGTGTGTGTGTGTGTGTGTGTGTGTGTGTGTGTGTATATATTTCGTCACTATATATGCGATCGATATGTATATATATGTAGCATATATTTTCTGCATATTTGGTTTTTTCCTTAGGTACACGCTTTTCGCGTTTGTTACCTATTCTTTCCCATCATTATGACCGTTCTTTCCTCTACTGTTTACTCCTCCTTTTTGTCTCCATCTTTCTCCCTGTTCCCCCCTGTTGCGGCCGCAGCCGACTTCCCCCTCTGTATTATATTCATCATGACATTTCTGTCATGGGTATAGGGAAACTGCGGAAAACCTATACCAATACAGCCGGTCATCGAGTTCGCCCCCCAGTCGTGGAACTAGTCTTATTTCGCCGCGAAATGCCGAAGAAAAACATTTCACGACGAAATGTACGCGACTGGGATTCGAATCCGGGACCTCCCGGTCCGCTGGTTTAGTGGCGAGCACGCTAACCACTAGACCATCGCACCAGTTTATTTTCTGCATATATTTTACATACATAAATTTCCATGGGGGTGTCAATCGTGGGTACTGATTTTTACGAGTGCTTCGATCTTTTCGCTATGGAGGATGAGACAATTTCATTCTCTTACCACGAACCCCGGAAATGATGAGAATTCCATTCTAGCTAGTGGGGTTTTATTTTTTGTTGCTTTTCTTTGGTGTTGAGGCAAAACAAAAGATGTGCCACGTGACATACGAAAGAGAGAGAGAGAGAGAGAGAGAGAGAGAGAGAGAGAGAGAGAGAGAGAGAGAGAGAGAGAGAGAGAGATTTCGGAAAAGAAAGAAGTTTCAATTTGGACTCTATCAGAAGGACAACAAAGTGATGAAATTGCAGTTTTCATCTTCGCAATGCAATGCAAATTAATTTTTATGTATCGCTTACATTGTTTGCAGTCTTTTTACAAAAATCTGTCAATTATTTATTTGAATGATCATGTGGAAATCAACGATCGGAATTTCCGAACAAATATTTTATACAATAATTAAAATGTTGAAGAAATTGAATACGAAATTGAAGTGTGTAATTGAAATTGAAATGTATGCAATGAAAATTCATTTTGTTCGAATGCTTAAATGTCTTGGAGTTTTTTGCTAAAATCTCTGAATAATTAATTTAAATGCTTATTTGGAGGTCGAGTAAGCGGGGAGATACCTTTAGGCGAGGAGAACATTTGTTGGTTGTCTTAAACATAACGCTAAATCTTCGTACAAATTAAACAAAAAAGTATTTTTCTATTGCAAAATGTAGCCATTGTACTTTGAAAAATTCTATCTTTTTATTTCAAAGCGTACCATTTTATAAATTCTCAACATTTCCCACTTTTTCTTGGTTCATATTCTGCGTATGAGTGTTAATGAAAGAAAAATGTTTGTTGGTTTTTCTAAGATTAATCCCGCCGACGCTACGTGTCACGCCGTCTGACAACATCCACCGCAACCCGTTTGGAAGACCGCGCCATCCCTCCGCCATTTTTAAACATTAATAAAAAAGACCTGCAACCGCGAAAGTAGTAATTAACCATATCCTAAGTCTTAATAATAGTAAAGAATCTTACCTTTAAAAAAAATCATGAAAATCAGCCATTTTTTCGTCGCCTAAAGTCATTTCCCCCCCTAAGATGCTTATTTTCCTCCAAATAAGCATCTTAATGAAAATTATTGAGAGATTTTTAACAAAAATCTGCAACAGGAAATTGAAGCAATCGAAAAAATGAATTTTCATTGCGTTCCAAGGATGCACAATTCAATCTCGTATTTTATTTTTTTCAAATATATTTTAATTATTAAATCAAATATAAAAAAGATTTGAGAATAAAAAATGGGGTTTTTACCGACTGAGCAACGTCTACCTCGCCTTAAACGGATTAAAAGAACGCGTGTACTGAAAATGTATGTGGATAGCGAAGAAGAGCGTCGACAAGAATTGGCACGGCTCGTTTAACGCAAATCTCGTCTCTTGGCTGGACAATGACCCGGCGTACTTTATTTATCAACTCTATTACGCACTGTTTCAACGTCGGTGAACGCGTGTACGATCATCTCTCGTGTTCGCTAACGGTACAGAGCTTTCGATTTACTCGTCGCGACAGTATAAAGTATGCAGTGTGCGCATCGATACGGGGTCTTGCGAGTCGAATTGTACGATTATGTTTTTGCCGAATTCCATTTTTTTTTCTAAACTGACCGATTTTGGCGGTGAAATATAAATGTTTAAAATGATGGATCGAGAAATGTTCCTAAGGCTCGTAGATAAAATAAAATGGAATAAATATGAGAAATCAAGAAAAGTAACATAAAACAATAAACACAACGAATTTTGAGTAAATAAAATGAAATAGAATAAGCTCGATAAACTCTACTCAATAAAGTCAGCAAAATCAAATAAAATTTAAATATAATTGCACTTAAATTCAATTGAACTCAAATAAGAATAAAGTTGGTCAAATTAAATATAAATGAAAATCCAACTTGAATGAAATTTAATTTAAAGAAAATGAAATTCAAATAGAATTAAATTTAAGGCGGGACACAACCGTGACGGGTAAAACAATATTTTTTTCCATTTTCCTCAAAGTATACATATTAAAAAGTATGTGCAAAAATGTTCAAGTTAAAATTTTATATAAAATTATTATGGAACTATATAAAAGATTAACCAAGTCAGAGGCAATTTGGTGAGAGCAGGCAGCGAAACGACTTACGCATAGGTACTAAAACTTTCAATCGCGTTTTTCTCGAAACGACTTTTCTCGACTTGGCCGGAATCATAACTATAGCTATAATTGTCCGATTTTCGATTTAGAAAAACGAAAATATCCGTAACTGCAGTAGCTATCCTTATACGTAGCCGTTTTCTTTTTTTAATTTAGTATCTTTGACGCCCCCGCATATAACTAAAAATATTGTCAAAATTACACTTCCTTTTAACACCCGCCAAAGGGTGATATTTTTTTAACCATCTACGTACAACGAGAACTAGATTTATGTTCATTATAAAACTTTTTTATTTTTATTTTTTAGGCCAACCATTGTCAAACTATGGATTCGACCGATGGACCACATTTTTTGCAGGATGTCTATTATACCTCAATAAGGTTGTTAATATTGATTTTTTTAAATATAAATTTACACAAATTAAGTTCAATATATGCTTGATAACCTACCTTTTTTCCAAATCCCAAATAAATAATCTAGTAGCCAAAAAAAAAATCGGAATAAACGACACTTTTTCGGCACGTCCCAGAAGTCCCCTTAAGACCCTTTAAGAATAAAGCGCTCGATAAATTTTAATCGCTGTTACTTGAGACTGGTCGAAATGAGTTACATCGTTCGTATCGCATCCCAAAAATAAAAAGGCACCAAGAGAACCTGCGCAGAATTCGTGCGAGATTTCGAGCAGCCCCCAAAAATCCTCTAATTAATCGACACTCGTCTGCTTCACGTTCCATTTATTTCCAACGCTGATAGGTCTCGTCTCCGAGATTCGTGACAAGCATAAGCGAGTTCCGAGATTAATGGAAATAAAACGAAAGCATTGAGCAACGATCCAGAAGGCCGCTGCCTTTCAAATTTGACGAAAGTATTTTTACTTGTTTGCTTTTGGAGTCGTAATTTGTGCAATGTGTCACTTCCGGTTGTTGGGAACGGGGTTCGTTGAGAAAATATTTTCGTGTCGACGAACTTCTCGTAACGGGGAGAACTCGATAATACGACGCTCAAAATTCTTCCGCATTAATCCTCGAAATCCTCAAGACGATAATGCTTCATCCAGGTGACGTGTATATATATTTATAAATGATAATAAATCCTTAAGTCCACGTGAACCTTTGCCGTGACACACGCCACTCTCGTCTCACGACCCGGCACAAATTTGCTTACTCATTTTGTCTACGTAACTTTTCGAACAATCTGTCACTGGAAAATTCGACGCAACAATTTTCACAAATAAACCAAAAAATGCGTTTTTCCTTTTTTTATGCTCGGAGTGTCGTTTTAAGGCAGTAGTCTGGTCTAGAAATTTGACAAAATCGATTTCTTTTTTTTCATTTTATTATTCCTTAGACCTTTCTCAATACGCTCGTGAGAACCGTTTATTGATATTTCAAAAAATAGCAGAATAATAGCAATTATAAGCAAGCCGCGCGCAAACCTCATCTAACGATATCAAAACTTTGAACGCGTTTATCTCAGAACTATTTTTTTTCAAATCGGCGCCCACGATATCTCGATAACTAATTGACCGATAGAGCTCAAATTTTGCACATACCTTCGGTAGCCGCTTTCTGAGGACTGGTAGTAGAATTGAGTTGAACAATCATTTGCCCACATTTTATAACTCGTCGAATACCCGAAAATGTATGAAATATCGTTAATCAAAGTTTAACAGGCCGCCATTTTGTAACAAATTTTTTTAAAGTACTAATTCTGCTACCAGTGCTCAGAATACTTATACAAATTGAGAATATATGTATATTTTTTCAGATGGATACATCACCCAGAGTGGGCGCCGATTGAGGCGGTTTTCGGCGAACCATGTTGTAAAAAAATAAAAAACTACATGAAAATATTTAAAATAATCTTTTTTTCAATGTAGATACATTCTCAAAGGAACAATAAATACATATGTAAAATTTCATCAAGACAACTTTAACGGTTTAAAAGTTATTCCAACCCAAAAATGACGTTGAAAATCTCGCTCTAGACCAGACCTTAAAAGTACACCACCATGTTAGGACGAAAGCTGATACGGAATCATTGAGATTATTTTTTTTTTAACCCTTTGCGGCATAGTGTAACACTGGTGTTACACCTAATTCAATTCAGATTTTGACGATTCAAAAGTGTTTTTTAATTAAATATGGCGGTTGTAAATCCGTCTCAAGGTTCCTAGGACTTCAATAAATACTAAAACATACCTATTAAATTTTGTTTCACGTAGCGGGTGTCATCATTAACGAAAGTGCAAAAAAACAAACTTTTTACATCATAAATCTGATTACGACTAATCTAGCAGGTAAACTATAACGAAAAAATAGGTTAAAACATGGTTTTTGATCGACTGAATACGAACCCGTAGTCTAAACCGTCAAATTGAAAATGGCGGATCCAATATGGCCGTAAATGGCAAAAAGTGCAAGATTTTTTCCAAATTTGATAATCTACGTTTTTTTTCGGAGCTTATTTCATGTACCCGCGACCCCGAAAACCCCCGAGTACCAACTTTCGCTATCATCAAACGACGTTTTGCATTTATGGTCCGCCATCTTGAATTCCCGAATTTTGAGTGCAGATTCGTAATCAGGGACCCCGAAAACCCCCGAGCACAAAATTTCAAGCCAATTGCACGTAAAGAAAAATGTATGCTTCAAAGGGTTAATCAAAAAAATTTAGTGAAAAATAAATGTTGGCTCATCAAAATGTGCACCAATAGGAGTACATTTTTTTAAAGATTTTTTTCCAGCCACTTTGCTGAAGCTTCAGCGCGGGGAAACTTTTTTAGTTTTTAGGACCGAATCAAAGCAAGATACCAAATCGTTTTTTAATTTAGATATAAAATATCAGAAAAAGTACCAGAGATTTTTTAGCTACATTAAAAATACCTTTGTGCAATAAAAAATCGATTTTTATGCGTTTTCTCAATTCGTAAATATCGAAGAATTCGTGAAGAAATGTTGAAGTTAAAATATTGAAAATTAGCCAAGTTACGAAGGATTTTGTGAGAGCAGGTAGCGCAACAATTTACGTGTACTGAAACATTCAATCCCGTTTTTCTCGAAACGACTTTTCTCGACCTGGCCGGAATTATAAATGTAGCTAAATATAATGGCCGATTTTCAATTAAAAAAAACAACATTTCCGTAATTGCAGTAGTTGTCGTTGTAGGTAGTCGTTTTTTTCTCGATTTAGTCCTTATTAAGGGGGGGGAAACCCTTTAGACGCCCGAAAATGAGTCATTTTGCATGCATTTGTTTGAAGGTGATAAAATAACTGCATCATTGTCAAATTTTGACATTATCTTATTACAACTTTTAAGTGTTAATTTTTTTCTTTCTTTTTTAAACAAAACAAAATGGCGGTGTTATAAGCTATTCCTTCAGGCGTCTTTTGAAGAACTGCTCAAGTCATAGCTCAAAAAGTTATTGATCGATCTGGCTGAACTTTGGGAGGTTTCTCACTACAACACTATATGGAAGGATATACCCATAAAAATATGAAAAAAGTATAAAATTAAAAATTAAGTAGGCTTTGAAATTAAATTTTCATATTTTTGACCATTTTCTCGACAGTTTTTACCCCTAAAAAGTAATTCATTTAAGCGATAACCTTAAAACTTTAGGTATATCCTTCCAAGAATGTTATAGTGAGAAACCTTCCAAAATTTCAGCCTTATCGATTTGTTTAAAAAAGAATTTTTTTATCACTCGAAAATTGTAATTAGATAATGTCAAATTGTTAAAATAATGCGATTATCTTATCACATTTGAGAAAATTCATGAAAAATGACTCATTTTTGGGCTTCCAAAGGGATTTCCCCTTAAAACTTTAGGTATATCCTTCCAAGAATGGTATCGTGAGAAACCTTCCAAAATTTCAGCCTTATCGATCAATAAATTTTCGAGCTATAACATGAGCAGTTTTTCAAAAGACGCCTAAAAGAATATCTTTTGACGCCGCCATTTTGTTTTGTTTAAAAAATAATTTTTGTTTATCACTTGAAAATTGTAATTAGATAATGACAAATTGTTAAAATAATGCGATTATCTTATCACATTTGAGAAAGTTCATGAAAAATGACTCATTTTCGAGCTTCCAAAGGGATTTCCCCCCTCAAGCTCCCGAATATAAGTAAACATTTCGCCGAAATTATCCTTTTTTTTAACAGCCGCCACATTGTGACATTTTTTTTTCGAAAAACGGCTACGTAGAACGGAAGCTACATTAATGTAGATTATAAAACTTTGTTATTTTCATTTTTCAGACCAACCATTGTCAGATTATCGATCCGGCCGTTTTAAAATAAAAATTTACACAAAATAAATTCAATGTATGCTTAATAACATACCTTTTTTCCAAATCCCAAATAAATACTCTAGTAGACAAAAAAATTGGAAAAACGAACTTTTCGGGCCGTCAGAGTGGTGCCTCCTCTCGAAAAATCAAAATTCTCGGTACTTTTCTAGCACTTAATATCGACATTAAGAAACGCTATGGATTTCCTCTCACGGTGTTGAAGTTTGCATCGTCGGAATGCAGCGGAATTTCTATATCATTTCTTCAGATTCTTCATCATCGAAAATCTGGAAATTTGGGCTGTAGACTTCTGATGCTCGTTCTGAAAATCGGTAGACTGATTTCTGGCGCCCAAATTTGCCAAAGAAAAAGTCCGGGCAACTAAACTTTCGCTGCGTTCCAACGATGCAAACGTCAATATCATATTTGAGGAGCTGGCGAACAAAACCGGACTTGTCCACATTACATCAAATTTTTTTCTCGTTCTTCGATCACACCTTTATTAGCTCCCAAAATATTTTTGCATCAAATCCGGCTCTAAACGCCTTAAGATTGGTTAAAAACTGCATTTTCAAGCAGAAACGACCTTGTCCATGGCGGGGTGGATGCAAAATTAGTCACAGATGAACACAGTGATGACGATGATGACATTTAATGTGATTGTTGTGAGCCTGGCATAGAAGAATTTGCGTAGGAAGTTCAAATTGATAATAAAAAACAAATTTATATTCAATTCGAAGAATCTGTTTTGTTTCATAACCGGATATGCCCATAAGATTTTCATTCAAAAGCGGAGCTGTCCACCATTCTCATTCAAAACCGGACTGGGCCAAAATCAAAACAAACAAATAGTAGTTAGTGTTTTTATTAAATTAAAGCCAGGTCCAGGCTTACATTTTGATAGAACCTTCATATATTAAAGCTTAAAAAATCTAATTCATCTCTATTTGGTTATTTTGGTTTTTGATCTCTCCTGTAAAAAAGTAATTCATGGACAAGTTTGGTTCTGTTCGCCAGCTCCCCATTTGCTCCATGCTTAAGGGGCTATACCAGTGTGAACGCTGAAAATTTGGGAGATTTTCGGGAATTTTTTGGAAGAAAGGTACTCTAAATGTTTCGGAAAATTAAGAATATATTTAGCGATATTTGACCTACATTACATAATTTTTTCATAGAAAAATATTGAGATCCAAGCGACTTATGCGCTGCCTTCGGAGGCGCCAAAAAAAAAGTTCCTCCACTGCTGACATGATTCCGGCCGATTGAGTAGCTGAAACCGAAAAAGGAAAAAATGTCGTTAAACTGGAAGGCATTTCCTGTACAATAACGTAGGATTTTCGAAAAATATCGAAATCTAACAAAATGGTTTAGTTATGAAAAAAAAGTCTATTTTCTTGCCTATCAAAAGGTCGTTTTTTTCAATGCCAAATCGTCAATTCTCATCCAATAAAAAATATCCTACGTCATTGTAGAGTAAATATATTCAAGAGTACTCAATTCAAATTTCAAGTCAATCGGATAATTGCTCTTTGAGTTACAATGTCAGCAAATTTGAAAAATCTCATTTCGAGAAAAACGCGTTTAAAGATTTTTATCCTACATTTTCTACCTACGAGCGGTTGCTCTTTAGAAGGCTGCCATTCCAACTAGAGGACCGCCCTTGTCTTCCGAAGAAAAAAAAAACATAAAAAGTGCACGTTCTCGTTTTATGACGGAGTTTGTATCGTTGGGATGCAATAAAAATGATTTTTTGTTACTTCCCACATTTCCTTTGGCAGATTTGAGCTACAAAAAGCAGGCAAACATGTTTTAGGATTCTTATTCAGCGATCTACAACCTAAATCTGCAAAGTATGATTTTGGATGATAATGAAAATAAGAAACAGAAAAGAATTTTCGTTGCATTCCAACGATTTAACCTTCAAGCCGATCTCATTTTCGGGCACATGCCGTCAAACCAGACGCGAATTTTCCACAAATTTCCTTATTCCCCCAAAACCGAATCCAAACTCCTCGTATACGCTCTTGATCCAACATGACGCTGCTACCTCTCAATGCGGGTGACTAATGAATTTGCGCGTATAGCAACGATGACGCTCGTATTTGCTCGAAAGATATTTCGTACTTGGGCCAATGACCGGCCGCGATTAGGCATCCTCGAAAAATATGCGTCCTTCGAAGGACACGATAAATGCTCATAGATTGTGTGAACAAGGGAGAAAGAGAAAGAGAGAGAGGGAGAGAGAGAGATAAAGATAAAAAGAGAGCGAGAGAGAGAGAGAGAGCCACGAGTTTCGTGTCCACGTGTGAGATCCGCAATTGGTCGAGGCTCTGAATGTTTTCGTAGACGATGACGCGGAAGGAGTACTGTGGATATGCAACGTCATGTCGGTAGGATATTTCATAATTCAAATGTACAAGGTCGTATTTTGTCATGTTCCGGGTCTTTGATCGTCTCCGATACGTCCTTTTGTTCTATAAACGTTAATAGGCTTGCGGACGAGGGTCCTTTTTTTCTTATATTCTCCAATATTTGCTGTCGAGTAAAACCTCGCCTGGTGCTGTGCACACTTTGAGGAGAGAGCTTCCTGAATTTCTGCTGCGTATATAGAACAATGTAGAGAGCCGATGCTCGACAATTTGTGGGGCCATCTTTTGTCAAACGACGGAGACTTATTTGTACTCCCAATATAAATGACTCAAAATTTCACTCTGAGTTGTATAAAACATTCGCTGACACAGTTTTTTCATAATAATCATCGTAAACGTTAGGCTTTTTCAAAGTCGTAGTAACACAAAAGTGAATAATTTTGCCCCTTATGATATATTTTATTAAAAAATAGCATCTACAGAACAAATCGCGAATAACTTTTTTTGAGGTTCATTGAAAAAAACATTCTAAACCGTCATTTGACTCAACTGGACCGCTCCAACCCCTTGCGATGTGGAAATGTGGGGAAAGAAGGAAAAAGGGGGTATATCGATAACAAGGGCAGGGTTTGTAAAAAAGAAGTGGAAATCTTATTGTATATGTGTATGTGCGAAAGACCCGAGGAAAAAAATGAAAAAGAAATAATAAAAAAATTGAAAAAATGGGTAGGAGGCAAAGAGGGAGAGCAAATTAACGGAAAGGTACGGACGGTGCTAACAAAGGAGCCTGTGACAGCACTGTGTATGTTTATAAAGCACTTCGAGAAAGTATTTGGAAAAATTGTAAATGAGGAAACGACTAGGAGAGAAATCTAAATGCGAAACGACAGTAGAGTACAAGTTTCTGAGTAAACACCCTAAAGGGGTATACCTGGAAACTAAATACTACTACTATATCATTCGTAATTATATTATATTATATAATTTATAAATTTTAAATTATTTATAATATTAATTTATATTATAATTCACTCTTATTATTATTGCATCTCTGCTGCGTATATAGAACAACGTAGTGAGACAATGCTCAATAGTTTCCTATTATTATTATCATCATTATGATTATTATTATTGTGTTTGGCAGCGATGTTATTTTTTGTTTCTGTCATGATTATTTTATCATTATTGTTGTCGTTTTTGTTAGAGTATGCGCGTCGAGAGGACGAATAAGATATCGATTAAGAGATCCGAACTGAAGAACAATATTTATTAACAGGCTGAATATTATATTTGGATACAGAGGATGCGACTTGACACGACAGAGGCTCATACACAACTGACTGTCACGAGAAAAAGGTGACTGAGGCATCAACAGATTTTCGCGGCTTGCTATGTCTTACAGGTGTGGTTAGTATCAACAACCCTATCACTGTGGGTGCGAATTGGACATATCAACACCCTCCCGCAAATCGCGCCCAATTGTATCATGGGATGCGGAGTCCTAGTCCGGATGCGCAAGTCGAAAATTTCTCTCCAGGCAGGCCCTTGGTGAGGACGTAGGCAATCATGTCTTCTGTGGGCAGATACTCGAGCTGGATGACTTCGTCCTTCACTGTCTTATGTCGTAACGGACTCGAGACTGCCACCATCATTTTGGGCCGATGCTATCCACACCGCTAACCACATAAGAAATAGATGCGTGACAAGCACCTTAGGCAGCAAGACCCCCTTCGAGGCGTAGACAGGAAGACTTCCGGACTTAAAATACTTTCGGAAATTCGGTGTCAAGACTTAAATTTTGAACGAGTCACAAATCAAAGGAAAGTTTTCACCTAGAGGAATCGAGGGCGTTCTCGTAGGATATTCCGACACGTCTAAGGCTTACCGAGTCTGGGTCCCATCGGAAAGGAAAGTTCACACATCGCGGGACGTAAAATTCTTCGACGAATTCCATGAAAATGAAGGATGCGCCACCTCACAAGCTCCCTCGATGATCACGACTAAAGAATTATCCGTATCCAACGGTTCGCACGAACAAAATAAGATCGGAGAAATCGAGATCGACATGGGTACCGATCACCCCGGTCGACGCGACCCCGACAACACAGAATTTGATAACGAGATTAACGACCCTGAAAATGATTGCGAGGAAGATCAAGACGTGAACCAAAACGAGCCACAGAGAGGCGAACCGCCAACAGTCGCCAATGGGATGCGTCGTGATCCCGGCAGACCACGCAAGATTTTAACAGGAAAGCCAGGTCGACCCAAAAAAACAGTTTCAAACGGTACCCATCATCGACCAGTCACGAATTTCGGAGACTCCAGACGAACCAACCAAAGACGACTCTATGGAATGGTACGACGCCGAATTCGCATTCAACGCGCTGGTGATCCCGTTGCGCGAGGCCATATCTGGCCCAAATAAGAGCGAATGGCTAGACGCCATTTGTTCCGAGATCAGAAGTCTCGTCGCCAACGATACCTTCGACATCGTATCAATGCCCAAAGGGAGGAAGGTCATCGGTTGCCGAACGGTACTACAGGGCAAAACGAACGCAGTCGGCACATTGAACAAGCGGAAGGCGCGTGTTGTTGCCAAGGGATTCACTCAACGTCCGGGAATTGACTTCTTCAACTCGTATGCACCGGTCGCCAGATTAGGATCTCTCCGAGTGGTATTAGCACTGGCAGCACGACACGATTGAAAAAGTACCCAGCTCGACATCGAGACCGCATATCTAAATGGAAAGGTTGATACCGACGCCGACTGGGGAAATTGCAGCGTCGATCAACGGGCTTATACCCGATATGTATTCACTCTCAGCGGGTCGGCGATGACGTGGTAGTCACGGAAACAAAAAACAGTCGCCCTCTCTTCGACCGAGGCGGAATGCAACGAGGTCCATCGGTGATGCAACGAAAGAGGCCATGTACCTGAGGGAATTTCTCGTAGAACTAGGACACAAGGAGCTCGCCAGAGTCAAAATTGATAATGATAATCGCAGCGCTGGTCAACTGACAGAGAATTCAACGTACCATGCAAGTCCGAAACACATCGACATATCGATACCACTTAATCCGACAAGCAGTGAAGCACATGATTTTTGTATTCCAGGAACTTTTCGGCTACTGTGGATTCGCGTTTCAGGAAGTATACAGTTGTCCATCGGCTATAATCATCTGTGAAGGTAAGGAAATATCGGGCTCCCCCTTGGGATACTGTTCGCATTGGGCCGCAAAGGTCCGTGTAGACTAAGTCCAATTTTCCCGATGATCTCTCCTCTCTTTTGGGGAATGGCTGCCTCGTAAATTTTCCAATGGCACAAACGTCGCATGCGTCTTGACATTCTCAACATACTTGACATGTCTCTCCAGTTCAGATGCCCGAGCCTTTGGTGCCATTCCCTTGAACCTTTCGACGACGTGGTCGATGCAAGGAAGGCTGCGTGATGGGCATCACGCAGATAGAAGAGGTCACCGTCCCGATCAACTATCATTTTCAGCATTCCATTCGAGTCTCGAGTAGTGCATTCGTGAGGGTGATCTTCTTATCTTCCTTTCCAGTGGAGGTTGACACGCTTACGTCACCTTTCGCGGTTGCCCTGATCGTTGCCTTATTTGCCAATTTTATTCCACAACCATCTTCGTGTATCGTTGTGAACTGCTGAGGGTCCTTGCACAGATGCGATGTGCACCCACTATCGAAGCACCACCGCTCGTCGACCTTGTTTGCGAGCGTTTCTTTTGCGGCTGCGTTCGATTCGTCGTCCGCGATGAATGCGTCGCTGGCCATTTTTGCATTTTGAAAATCCCTTTTTTTCTTGAAGCAATCTGTAGCCTTATGTCCTTTCTTCTTGCAATAAAAACACCAGTAAGGGTGGCTGTTGGTAGGGTTTTTGAAGCCTTGTTTCCCTTGCTGTCCGACCTTTGTTGATGTCTGCGATTGATGTCTCGAGAACAACGCGTTTGGATCAGGTTCGTCCTCGTTTAGATGTTTGCTCTCGTATTCCTCAATGATTTTGATCATTTGAATATCGATGTTTGGTAAGTTGTCGCGTGACTTTATCGCACAGTAGAAGTTTTCGAATGTTTTGGGCAGACTGTGAAGGAGCATTGTAGAGAGTAGATCCCCATTTATTTCTATTTCCATATTGGTCAGTTTAGCGACTGTATCCATGAAACTGGATAGATAGTCTCTAATGTTGTCTTCCGAACGCATTCTTTTCGACAATAATCGCTCTAGTAGGGTCGCCTTTCTCTTGGGGCCTTGCGACGCATAAACTGACCTTAGTTTTTCCCATATCTCCCTTGATGTGTTGCAATTTCGTACATGCTTCAACTCGTTCGGGCTGATGCATAGTAGTAGGTCGCTTTTTTTCTGTCTTGAGCCGTCCAATCCTTTAGTGCCGCTAGCGAAACATTTCGCGCTGCACCTTCACCGGTGACGATGGGCGCCGGTAGCTCACCGTTTACGTATGGCCGATAATCGTTTTTCACTAAGAGGGCTTCAACATGGATCACCCACGTATCGTAGTTTTGTTTCGTTAGAAGTTCGATCCGCGTCATTTTCGTTAAATTTGATTCAGCCATTCTCTTCACGATCTTCTCCGTTCAATATTCGTCATTTATGTCAGACCTGGGCCCATAACCTGTTAGAGTATGCGCGTCGAGAGGACGAATAAGATATCGATCAAGAGATCCGAACTGAAGAACAATATTTATTAACAGACTGAATATTATATTTGGATACAGAGGATGCGACTTGACACGACAGAGGCTCATACACAACTGACTGTCACGAGAAAAAGGTGACTGAGGCATCAACAGATTTTCGCGGCTTGTCTTACAAGCGTATGGTGTGGTTAGTATCAACAACCCTATCACTATGGGTGCGAATTGTACATATCAACAGTTTTTTTGTTTTTATCATGTTCATTTTATAATTATTGTTGTTATCATAATTATCATTATTATTATCATTGTTGGCTTCGTCGTTATTGCTATGATTATTGTTTTTGTTTTGATATTTATCATTTTTGTCGTCAAGGTCGTCATTATTATTATTTTTTTGTTGCTGATGCTGCTGCGCTTGAGATTAGCACTTGGGTTTTTATTTTTATATTATTATTATAGTTTTACATAATAGATAATAAATGATAAATGACAAGTGGAAGATGACATATGGAGTAGATAATTGTTCAAGATGTAATTGTTGTTGATTCAATTCATCGTTTACTTCTCGTTGCGTTTACACTCAATATCAAGTTCTTAAGAAAATTTGATCGAGTATTTAGTTCCACTCAACGAGAGAAATACCTTCCATGGCGTGTTCCATACTGTTATTTATTTATTTTTCTTAATTTATTTATTGGTGACGAACGATAACAGTTAATAAATGAAAGGTGAAAGTCGATGAATTTAAGCTTGACGTTAAAATCCGAGAAAACTGTTGTGGCTGGAGAGAATTAATTAAATGGAAATAAATGAATGCACGATTTTATGACAGACGTCTGGTGGCGAGGGGAGGGCTCGAGAATATAGACAGTCTCTTTCGAAATTCACAACTCGATGAAAGTTGTGACAAACTCGAGGATTTTTCGGTCCCCCGATTCTCCGAGTGGATGTCCATTTTGTATAATTTCGAAATATCGGGGCCTCTTGCTTCAGGGCCAGTTTCGCTCGAGTACAGTCGCGCGAAGATGTTTCGACCTCTCGAAATTTCGCGAAAAAGTGTCGATCTTCCAGTGACAGGAGGGAAGAGGTGTTTTTTTCGAGAATAAGAGAGAAAGAATTAATCTTTGATTTTCTTCTTTGCAAAACCAAAGCTTTGGGCGCATCGCTCGAAAATAGGCCGCGGTGGAAACTTTTTGCAACGCCTGTAGACCTGAATGATCCGGGACGAGGGTAAAAGTTGACCAAGAAATCCAAGAGGATTGAAATTAAATAGAAAAATCGACGTATTGCACGCGATACAAAAACAGGAAGAATAGCATAGAGACAAAGAAGTATTAGGAGGCTTCAAACGTAGTGGTCAAAACAAAAGAAACTTGGGCGATATTAAGGGAGTCATCCCGAGTGACTGGTTTAAAAAATTGAGACCTGATGCCAGAGAGCAATAATCGGCTTTGAAACATTTTTTTGCGGAAACTGAAGGTTCACTTCATGGACCAGGCATAGCAGATTAAGGGTAAGTAAAAATTTTATTGGTGATAATCGTATTTGAACCTTTAAACGTGGTTTTTCTGAAAACTGTATTTTTTAAACTGGCGACCAGAATGTCTCGAAATCTATCGAACGAATTCCTTTGAAATTTGAATGACTCATTCAGTACTCATGTAGACGCTTTGCAAGCTAGGATAATTCTGATTCATCAAGCCATTTTTTTTCATATTGATAAAGTCGTGAAAAAACACCAAAATTCACGAAAAAATGTTGAACAAGATGCCAAAAATGTATCTTTCAATATTTTCTAATAATCCTAGTTCAAAAGCTAGTTTATACTTCACAGATTAAAATGCCGTTTGATTTTTTTGTTTCAGATAAGCAGAACGCCCGCAATCCCGGTCACCGCAAAAAAACCTTTTTGCCGTGTACTTCAGCAATGAGCGACGATTTCGGGCTGAAAAAATTGTAAAGTGTGCTCGAAATATGAATAAATATGTTGTGAAAAGTTTGCAGTTGTATGTTTGTTCAGTTCGCCAAAAAAAAGCCCCAAAAAAGCGAAAAAAGAGCCCTCACACGAGATTACTGCATTAAGGAGTTTGGAGAGTTAGCCACAATCCAAGATTCAATTGAAAAAAATATATGTTAATGTCTAGACTATACTGAGATTTTACGAATTTGTTGACATTTTTTTCCCTGAAAAACACTAGCGATAAAAAATAATTTGATGCATGTAATTTTACGTGCGGTGCAGTTTGGCTCGCAAAACTTTTTGCGACGACTGTAAACGTGAAAAATCCTTGATCCATACCGGTGAAAAGAAAGAGAAAAAAGAATAAAAAAGATTGTAAATTCGATCGGCAAGTCCAACTTATGTATGAAAGGTAGACTGGTGGGGATCAACGGTTGATGTGACGCAGCGAGTATACATGTATACGTGTATACGTTTACTTATCGGTAGGTGGACGGCCTGTTATCGCAGTGGGTATCAAACGAGCGAGGCCACACGAGATAACAAGAGACAGAGAAAAAAGAGAGAGAGAGGCAGAGAGAAATCTCGTATCATTGCCTCTTCACATCCGAGCAGAAAAACGAAATGCATTCGTTTCGCTTGCGCGAGCTTAAGAATTTTCCTCGTGTAGTTACGATAAGAGCCTATGTACTTTACACCGCAAGGAAAAACCCACGAGGGTAGTCTGAGCACCCCTGATGGCGGTAAACAGACCGCCTTTGGCGATGGCCACGGAGAAAAAGGAAGAGGAAAAAAAGACAAGCAACTTAAACATTTCGCGCTTAAGGGGTCTTCTCACTTTAGACGCTTAACAACGCTATTTTCATGAATGTTTTGATAGGTTTATATTATATATATTGACATAAAAGTTGTTACACTTCATAAATACACTTTCGAAATACATTAAAAAATGTTTTTTTTTCTTTATTCAAGTCACTATTTATAGACGAAAATGGGAGTCAAAAAAATGTCCTAAGAAATTGTAGGTCTGCGCTGTTGATGAAATCTCGGGGATGGGTCATCCGAAATAAAAAAATCAAATGATTTCAGATTCAGTATGTTAATGGCTATACGATTTTTCATATATGCAAAAATAACGAAATGGCGGACATTTTTCGAAAAAAACAAATAAAAACGTGTTTTTTCACCGTTTTTGGCAAAAAACAGTAAATATTAAAAGTTGGAAAAATCCTTGATATGCGCTATAGCTATAGTTGTAAAGAATATGTGGTTAAAATTTCATAAGGAGCGATTCAGTAGTTTCGAAGATTCGATCAAGCCGTCGAAAAACGTTGTTTCGAGAGAAACGCGTTTAAAATTTGTTTGGGTTACATAAATACAATAATTTTTTTCAAAATGTATTTATTAAGTGTAACAACTTTTATATCAATATCTACAATATGAACCCATCGAAAAATTCATGAAAATAGCCTTTTTTAGCGTCTGAATTGAGAAGACTCCTTAAGAAGGTTGGAGCGTGAGCCACAATCCAAGATTACGGCCTTAGGCCACTCTAGAGGCCGAAAAAATAGGCTTTTAGGGGATTTTTTTTTTTTCTTCAGAAAAACTACAAAATATATCGTGATTACAAAAAAGGGTGTTTATCATACATATCAGTGACTGTATACATGTAATTTTTACATACATGTAATACATGTCATTTTTTGAAGGTGGAAAATTTGCCTAAAAAATCGTCAGATATTTGTTAATCACAAATGAACTATGCAATATAAAAAAGAAATCCTACGTACTTCCATAGTTAATGTATTTTTCAAGATATATTCAACATTTCAAGTGAATCGGTTGAAAATTGTCTGAGTTCTGTTTCCGGCCAACTTAAAAAATGCAGTTTTGAGATAAACGCTGCACAGCCGCCATTTTGAAATTAATCTCTTCAAAAAAATTATTGTATACAGTCACTGATATGTATGATAAACACCCTTTTTTTGTAATCTCGATTTATTTTGTAGTTTTTCTGAAAAAAAAATCCCGAAAAAGCCTATTTTTTCGGTCTCTGGAGTGGCCTAACCCCTTAATAAAAATCGATATATATATATATATGACTTTTACTAAACTGAAATTTCCGCATATAGTAGGACATGATATGACCTATCGACAGTTGACCTATATCGACGATCATACATTCATACCAGGACACCCTGTATATGTATGACTGCATGTGTATGTGTGTGTGTGTATGTGTGTGTGTGTGTATATATATACACACACACACACACACACACACACACACACACACACACACACACACGTGCACATTTGTACCGCACATACATACGCACAAAACGCTCACACTCTCACTATACTTGCCGTACCCACTATTACCGTATACATACGACATCCTGTAGGTCTCTTGACGATCGCGCGTCAAGCAGCGCGAAGTGCTCCTTCGCGTGTCTCGCGCTAAAGGATCGCACGAGAGGGCGCTCGGAGTAATTAATAATTTAAACGTGTGTACACTGATGAGGCGAAAGCTTCGGTAATTTTTACGTATTCTTTTTTCTTCTTTTCTTGTGTTAGCTAATACGAACCATAATGTCGCATCATTGTAGTCGATGAGAAATCCTTTGAAAGAAAGCGAGGAATAACTATTTGGCAAAAAATGATTCGAATGTTGAGAGAATTTAGAAACGGTTCGTTCCTGTTATCCTGCTCATCGATCGTTCTGACCGAGAGCAAGTGGATACGCTGTCAGTATGGAGCATCGTTGACCATGTCAACTAGCGTTGGCCAATACTCGGATGGGTGACCGATGGTCGAAGGATCGAAACTCAGTGAACTCAGTTTCCCCTGTGTCCTCGTGCATTGCGAAACGAGTGAGTGTGGGCAACACCCTGAGTCACTAATCAGGTTAGTCTGCATTAACGGACAGAGTCTACTTGAGGTTTCGATAGTTTATTACTAACAAGGAACATCACTAATGTATCCGCCTTCGGTTTTGCTGAAACTCATATATGTGATAAAGCATTGAAAACTATTATACACGTATTTTTTTAATGAGCGAGTAGACGGTTTTATGGGGAGAAACCACCCCTTAAAGAAAGGTGTGTCGAGGGGTGATTTTGCAATTTCACCCATAAGCAGTAATCTGAATGAAATCTGATCTGAATGAAACAAAAACCAAAATTCTTCTAATGTAAAGCGATGAAAAATCCACTATAGAAGTATTAAGAAAAATCAAATTGAGGGGTGACACGCCTTTTTTAAAAGGTGCCCTCCCCTTAAAACCGTTCCTCCGCCGATAATAAAAATCCGTGTCTAATAGTTTTCAATGCTTTATCATATATGAGTTTCAGCAACAATCAAAGGCGGACACTTAAGTGATGTTTCTCATAATCAAAATTCAGATAAGTCGTACGGCTTTCCCCCATGGAAATTTATATACGCAAAAATATACTGCAAATTTATTTTAATAATAATTGTAATATATGTGAAATGTATGCCATATATTGAAAATATATGTTGCATATTTGTGCCAAATTCTAATTTTCGTAACGTTTTTATATATGAGATGTATATGCGTGGTATTACTGTATATCAATGTATCATATATCAATGATATATGTAGCATTTACCCTGCATATATACCACATATATTTAGCATATATGTTGCATACACACTGCATACATACCACATATATACTGCATAAATGGTACATATATGTCAGATATATACAGATGTATATATGTGGCATATAGTGCCACTGTATATAGTGTTTATATGTAATAGTGTACTTTAACTGTAAGTTAAGTTTTTTTAAGTTCAAGTTTTAAATTTTATTAAGTTTAACTGTAATAGTGTTTATACACAGCATACATTTCTTGTCAGGAATATGTATCAAAAATGTATGCGTCATATATGACGCATAAATGACACATATATGAGCCATATATGACGCAAACATTTTTGATATTTTTTTCTGACAAAACAATAGATTGCAAATATATCGAAAATATATGCGTCGTATATGCCTCATATATGCGTCATATATTTGGTGCAAATATACTGAATATATACGTATTATTCTATTTTTCGTCACTATATATGCGACCAATATATATATATATATGTAGCATATATTTTCTGCATATATTTTACATACTTAAATTTCCATGGGTGTTTAGAGTCTGTTCATTAATACAGACTGACGTGATTAACAAGGCAATACAATTAATGCAAATCAGATTACAAGCGTGCATTGAAAGTGGTGGGCATCGCTACAAGCACCTTTTATAGGATTAAGTGTAGGCACCGTATTTTTTTATCGATATTAGGCTGAAAACATTGATGTTTCTTTTTTTATCGATTTTTATACTAAACCTTGATCGATCATCTTTAAATTTGGTGTGTGAGCTTATGTTTAGTTCCGTGAAAAAAAAATCTGAGAAATTACAGTGAACCCATTAAGAACAATGGAGGTGACCGTGAAATCTCCGAAGGGCCTCCACCTTGATGAACATCGTTGCCACCAACCGATGGCCTCCTTCGAAATACGCAACGTTTGTGGGTCAAGTTTCGACAGTTTTGTTCATTTACGTAGCCTTTAAGGAGTTTCGACACCAAAATCGAAATTCTTGTAGATGATCGAAATTCATACACTGAGAAAAAAAAATCGTTGAATGTGCAAAATGCATTTTGTTGGCTCGAAATTTTGTTGTTTTAACAGTGGCTCAGACATGCTAAATAAGCAGATAGTTTAAATGTATCTTTGGTTACTGCCCAACTATACTGTTTTGTTGTGCCAATTAAAAATCAAGTTGAACGTATTTAAAGATACAATTTTGTTAAACCAACTGAATTTTGGATGGATAAATGAATTTTTTTTTCTGTTTATCACCGAGAGATTAATTGAGGATGCATTAACTGTCCAAAAATTAATCCGTATCACCACATAGTTTCGGAGATT
Organism: Ophion ellenae; assembly: GCA_963210295.1. Lineage (NCBI taxonomy): Eukaryota > Metazoa > Arthropoda > Insecta > Hymenoptera > Ichneumonidae > Ophion > Ophion ellenae. The sequence continues at coordinate 40,599,178 of OY723392.1, forward strand.
TTGAAGGTTCAAGTTGAGTTTTCTTCGAGTATTATTAATGAACCAAGTGGAGGAACCGCTTAATTTTTCAACACGTCATTCCCAACACTAATCGCAGTTTGTTCGGTTTTTTAAAATTTAAATCGAAGCATTATTTTAACCCCTACAGCCATATAACTAGTGTTTACGATGTGCCATGAAGGTTGAACTTGAACGTTCATCCATTCGGTAATACACGTGGCACTTCGTAAACACTAGTTATATGGCTGTAGGGGTCAAAATAATGCTTTGATTGAAATTTAAAAAAAAACTGAACAAACTGCGATTAGTGTCAGGAATGTCGTGTTAAAAAATAAAGCGGTTTCTCCACTTAGTTCATTAATAATGCTCGGACAAAACTCAACTTGAACCTTCAAAATCTCCGAAACTATGTGGTGAAACGGATTAACTTTTGGACAGTTAATGCATCCTAAATTAATCTCTCGGTGATATGAATTCCAATCGTCTACAAGCATTTCGATTTTGGTGTCGAAACTCCTTAAGTTGGAAATGCGCCTCATTGCTGAAGATGATTTTTTCGAAAAATCACCATCGATTTGTTGATGCTCCAATACCCAATTGGCGAATGTACGGCGCTGGGCATGGTCTGCTGGCTGCAGTTCTTGCGTCAATTGGATCTTGTAAGCATGCATATGCAGATCTTTCGTCGAAATTCGCTGCACAGAGCATCTTGAAATGATCAATTGCTGAGCACGATGGCGAATCGAGGTGGAAGGACTTTCGTCAACACTCGCACTCACTGCCGCTATGTTTTCATTCGACCAACCGGTACGAGGACGGCCACTGCTTTTCGCGGTCAGAATTAAACCACTAACCTCAAATGTTGTGATTAAATGCACCGCAGTGTTGCGAGATGGTGCGTTATGATGACCAAAAGGCTGACTTTTCGAAACGGCTGTGCAAAATTTTCAACATATTTGTAGTGAATTTTCACAATTTCTATGCGTTGCTCGATCATGTAATCCCTCATGACTGAACCTCAATACTTCCTGATACCAGTTTTCAAAGATTAGTACTCGATGTTCGCCACAACAAAAATGGCGCACAATTTTAAATGTCAGGTCATATTGAGACACCCTTTGTATGTATTTTTCAAATTTTATTTATTTTCAACCGTCCTTCGAGTTTATTTTTTTATTTTTTTTCCAAATTCTTAATGGTAATTTTTACATCTCCTTTCCAAAACGTCCTATTCTTAAATTGAGTCGCGCCCCGGTGTGTCCGTTTACGCAGAGTCGTTCAGGCTCGTATAGAGCTTGGATTACCAGAGCTATTACCGGTATTATTTCGATATCAACAAGTTGTAACATCGGAATACCGGTATTTCGATATTTTCCGATATTCATGTGGAACCGTCATTAAAAGCGTTGGAAGCTTAAAAGTGCAGATGGAAGTTATGAAATAATAGTGTATGGCTAAGTGAAACCACAGTATTTATTAAAAATCGTAGTTTTTTCATTGAGATCTTCATTGATTATACATTTTTTAAAATACTGTGCTATGTTCTGAAAAATCTTCAACCCAAACTAAAATAAATGAAGAAAAAATACAAAAATAGGATCTTTTATGCAAATCAAATAAGTAGTCAGCAAGCAAAATTAAAAACAGGAAGTTTAATACAAGTCAGCGTAGTAGTAGCTACCAGAATGCAAACAAATGGCATAGCTTGTGCCATGCAGGCAACAGCATGGTTACTTTAAGGGGCTATACAAGTGTGACACTTTAAAAAAATCGATTTTTTTTGTTGCCTTTTTCGACAGTTTATGCTTTCAAGTATATCCTGTAAAAATTTCACGGCCGTATCTCTATCATTTTATCTTGCAAAAATCGATAGTTAAATCTTTAAACGCGTTTTACTCGAAATGAGATTTTTCAAATTTGCTGACATTGTAACTCAAAGAGCAATTATCCGATTGACTTGAAATTTGAACTGAGTACTCTTGAATATATTTACTCTACAATGACGTAGGATATTTTTGATTGGATGAACATTGACGATTTGGCATTGAAAAAAATGACCATTTTATAGGCAAGAAAACAGAATTTCTTAATAACTACGCCATTTTGTTATATTTCGATATGTTTCGAAAATCCTACGTTATTGTACAGGACATACTTCCCAGTTTAACGACATTTTTTCGTTTTTCGGTTTCAGCTACTTAATCGGCCGGAATCATGTCAGCAGTGGCGGAACTTTTTTTTGTGCCCCCAAAGGCGGCGCATAAGTCGCTTGGATCTCAATATTTTTCTATGAAAAAATTATGTAATATAGGTCAAATATAGCCAAATACATTCTTAATTTTCCGAAACATTTAATTGAGTACTTTTCTTCCAAAAAATTCCCGAAAATCACCCAAATTTTCACCATTCACACTGGTATTGCCCCTTAATTACCGAGATTGAGATTGTCGAAACAATGACCGCAAAAAACAAAGGGCATCTGAAGTTTCGTCTTTCAGAGACGACTTTACCTTATTGCAGGTGTAAGCCTCTCAACAAAAGGCCCTTTCTGATTCCACACTCGTGGATAAATAAGTTGACGCTTCGGAAATATTTATTGTAGGTAATAATATTTCAAGGCTGTTAAACTTAATAAACAAAAAACGAGTAAAAGTAACTTAAATGGGAATAATAACAATTATAATGATATTTTAATTTGTTTAACTCTGATATCGAAATATCCGTATTATTCGAGTCGAAAATCGGTTTTTAAATATAGGATTTTTGGTCCGATATTCCGGTTTTTCTATACTACCAAAAACCGGTATTCATGCTCTAGTCTCGTATTCTGAAGCATAACATGGGTTCGTGGCATGTTCGTTACGTGGTCGCTGAGCATTGTGATTTGCCATATGGATGAGGCGTTCGTAGGACACCAGTTGCGCTCTCTTTCGAGAACCCTTACTCGTATCAGCGTTGTATGCACGCGCGTGGACATCGAGCACTGAACAAATTAATCGACGTCACCCATCTGCGTTCTGTGCAGGCTTCTATGTCCCCACAAATATATATGCTCCCTTCCAGTGCGCTCTTTCTACTAAAGAATAAAGTTCATCGTCGTTGCATGAGCCTCAAACGCGCGTCTCGTTCACCTCGCAATATGTGGTATTTCGTAATCAAATAAGCATATTATTTTTTTTCGAAAAAAGTTTTGAGGAAGTACAAAGGAAAAGTACAGCTGTAAGAACGTTAGATCAGAACAAGCAAAAGTTGATCGGATCGGAAAGATAGATCGACGGATTTGAACATTGAAAGAAAGACCAACTTCAGCATGGCAAAGCAAGGCAGTCTTTGTATTCAAAGATAGACTTTATTTGTGTGCGAAGTACGGCGATAGCTCAGCAAAAAAAATGAAATTCAAATGAATTCCGCAATGACGCGACCAAATTTTATTCACCGATGTGCCTCGTACAGTAGGATCTCGCTTCGGAGCCCCTGGGCCGAAGCCTCTGCCCCCAGCGCTCAGCGATCGGCACAGCGCAAGGTGGGGGTAGCGCCACGCCCATCACAGCATCGCTGGCCAATCGGAAATCAGCTGCGTAGCGCAGCGCGCAACTACGCACCGAGCCAACACGACGCAGAATGCGTAATTGTTTTTTCCGAATCGACGGTGTACGGTATCACTTTTAAAGCGTAAATTTCTAATACAGCATGGAACGGATCGTATGTAGATGTTCTTTGTTTCATATTATCTCGTTTGGAGATCGATCGATGGAAGATCTACTCGGGTATCGTGCAACGGGACACATCGCGACGCAACGTCGCGAAGAAATACCGAGGCACTTGTGTATACTTTTTACTTCATGTTTATATATATTAGGGTGTGCGGAAAAAAATCGACACTTTTTTTTTCGGTTGCATCCACCAAAAAAAGGTGAATTAAGGTAAAAAATGGAGAATCCTCGAAGGAGAGCTCAGAAAAAAAATATTTCGAATGGCGCATTGCATTTGACTATTTTCCATAAGAATAACCCATGAAAATATTGGGATTTCTGAATGTGGTAGTGCAACTCGTCAGAAAAAAATCACACAAAGATGTCATTAACATATTCTCATGGAGAATCGAATTTCCAACAAAAAAGTTTTTACGAAAAATTAGCTGAGAACAACCGTTCAAGTGGAATCGCTGTCTGAAATTGAATTGATAGAAAAAAAATCATTCAAAAAGCTGTAAAAATCGATTTTTTCGCTTTACGAAAAAACTTTTTGGGATTTTTTTTTGTAGAGAATGTTCTGCTCTAACGTACAATTTGCATGGAATCGTTCTCAAAATACTTCTCTGATACAAAAAAGAATCAAGTACAACGAGAAATATAAAAGAAACGACGTCCATCATTGATCGTGTTTCGAAAAGTTTTATTCAAAGAATTTGGTTCAATAAGATAAAATAATTTGTTTTTACATTATAATGCTTGATAATCATCGTTCCTTTTTTTAAGAGTCTGTTTGTTGCAATTAGGGTATTTTTTGTCGATAATTTTGCACTACGCCCAATAAATATTGTAGCTGCTCTTCGTTTTTTGTTAATGAACCGTTATATGCTTCTATCAAAGTGACACCACGTTCGGCTACGTCATTAACGACTTTTGGATTTAAAAAAAATCTAAGCAACTCAAATAAGTGGCATTTTCCGGCCATAATTCAATATTTACTCTCAAAAAATCATGAGGTAAATTGAATTGCTGGAAAAGAAATACGGATTCTTGAGTAACGAAATCGCTTATGTCTTTTTTCAGCAACATTTCCCAATCATTTTTTTTAACAATTATTCACTCGGAAGGATTTTAGGATTTTCCTCGAGATTGCAGAGCTTGTACCATTTTTGCCTTCACACTTATCGGCACAGCATTGTCGAAAAACGACAAAGCAACAATTTTCTCGTTAAAGTACCACAAGTGACTAGCTAATTTTTTCGAGGCAGCCTCCCCTACTACAGGATTCACTTCGCAATAACGAATTGCATTTTGTAGCAGTGACAGATCTTGATTTGGGGCCAAAATGGGGGAAAAATTTCGCGGTTTCCCGTTCGTGGCGCTAGTGTGAAGCTTGTAATTTTGCACTACGAGCTACCGCATGCTGCCGCCAGCTGGCAGCGTGTGCTATGGCGCGCACGTCGCTTAAATAATAAAATTTAATTTCAGACAGCGATACCACTTGAACGGTTGTCCTAAGCTAATTGTTCGTAGGAACTTTTTTGTAGGAAATTCAATTCTCTACCGGAATATCTTAATGACATTTTTGTGAGATTTTTTTCTGAAGAGTTTTACTACGACGTTCAGAAGTGCCAATATCTTCCTGTGTTATTCTTATGGAAAGTATTCAAATGCAATGCGCCGTTCAAAATAATTTTTTTTTGAGCTCTCCTTCGAGGATTCTTCTTTTTTTACCTTAATTCACCTTCTTTGGTGGATGCAACCGAAAAAAAAAATGTCGATCTTTTTTCGCACACCCTAATATATATATATATATATATATATATATATATATATATATATATATATATATATATATATATATGTGTGTGTGTGTGTGTGTGTGTGTGTGTGTGTGTGTGTGTGTGTGTGTGTATGTATGTATGTATATGTATGTGGGTACACAGGAAAACGCTACTGTTGACTTTCAATGTACTTGCGACCGTGGTGTTGAAGCTCGACAGTGTTTTTTATCGGCGCCCTGTACAGACGAAATAAGAAGAAAAAAAATGCTGTGCATAAATAGTATCGGTGAACTTTCTATCGATGAATTAATTAATGCCACAAAATCGACAATGATGGATGGGCAGTCGCGGTTCGGCTCCAGCGGGACTTCGAATTAAGGCAGTGTTGTTGTCTACAAATTTGAGAAAAAAATGTTTCCTTTTTTTATTTTATTTTAATATTCTACGGACCTTTATGAATACGTCAGTGACAACCGTTTAATGATACTCATAAAATTATACGAGCTATGGAAATTATAAGGCGTACGCTTGGGGAGCACGGTCGAGACGCAGCAACTTTAAGGCGAAGTAGAAGATCTACCACGTGACATATGAGTGCGAAAGAGATAGCTGAAATTTTCGAATAGAGATTTCTCAGAGATGAATAATATTTAGGGCACAAGGAAATCATCAAGCTCTGCGTCAGGGAATTCTCCAGGGCCTAATGTTTTGTTTTTCCTAAAAAAAATTAACCATCTATGAGAAAGGTGGGTTGGAAAATTTGTGAGGTTACGTTGACCTTGTACATGCCCTTAAACGCGTTTTTCTCGGAACTGAGTTTTTTAAATCGGCATACACGATATCTCGATAGCGAATACGCCGATTGAGCTCGGATTTGGCGTACACCTTCAGTAGACTGTTTTTCAACCCTGGTAGCAGAATTGAGTCGAAATAATTTTATTTGTACATAACTCTTAGCAGGGTCAGAAAAATAGGAAAAAATTATAAGCAAAGTTCTGCATGCCGCCATATAGTACACTTTTTTTTGCTTAATCTGGCACGGAGCATCATAAGACTCATACATATTGAGCATATGTTTGGTTTTTTCTCTTCTATTCACACAACGTTCACAACATTGGTCGCCAATTGGAGGCGTTTTCGCGCACAGTTGCAAAAAAACGTACAGACGTGCAGGATAATGGACTTTGATTCAATTTGTACATATTTTTGAAGGATCAATGAACATGTGTAATTATTGTTTTACTTATTTCATCCTAAAAATAACCTTCAAAACAGCAGTCTAACCAGCAGTACTGCCTTAAGGGCTTACATACACCTGGGTGGGTCAAATAGATCGATTTTTCAAAAAGGTGCTTATTCGAAAGTACTATCCTTTGAGTGTCCTACTCAGTTCACATTTCTAGTCAATCGGATAATTGCTCTTTGAGTTACAATGTCAGCAAATATGAAAAATCTAATTTCGAGGAAAATGCGTTTAAAGATTCAACTATCGATTTTTGCAAGATAAGATGATATTGATATGAATGATATAAATGATAATGACATTCTTGAAAGTATAAACTGTCGAAAAAGGCAAAAAAAATCGATTTTTTAAAAGTGTCACACTGGTATAGCCCTTTGAGGGCTTACATACACTTGGGTGGTTGCGTTCGTTGAATCTTTGTGATCGATAAGGCACCTTGAATTGGAAAGCTCACCGCAGAAATAAGCAATAAATTTAGAAATAAAGTCACAAAAACCGAAGTTTTCGGAGAGCGAGACTTCTCGTGACGTAACAGCAGCCATCTTGCTCGACGTGTGGCAACGCCGGATACCCGCGCAAATTTGATTCGTCTATCGGATATTTTCAACGCGAATTAAAAATATGATATTGCGAAGCCGTACATTTTTTAATGGATTATAAAAGGCCTTTTGTCGATATTTACTTGAAGTTCTTTTACGTACGGCAAATGCATCTCAATTTTTCTGGCGACATGTACCTATACAACCCATCTATATATAAACTCAGCATGGGAGAACCGTCATGTAAAATAAACGTTCCTTTTTATTTCCTGCAAATATTGTGAAAATTGGGAAAGGGAAAAATAACGTAACAATCGATGAAATATGTTTTGACTTTGGACAGATTGGACATTGAGGTTAACTTCAACGCGACGTTTTTTTATTTTCAATCGCAATATTATCTTTTCATTTTCTAATTCTTGTCCGTCAGAATCTACATTTGTCTCTAAACTGGACTTCAGGTACAATCCCGTTACTCTTTTGATAAACTTCCACAGTATTTTCATTCTCCATGTTAACCGGCTACAAAAAATAATAAGCCGGGCGCGTGGAACCGATGACAGCCACCGTAAATGCAACGATGCTAAACGTCAACGATATGGCGTACTACTGAAGTCGAGTAGTAGATTATTGAGGTTGTTTCCATATTATAAAGATAATAGAAAACTCGAAATTCAATACTTAAAAAATATTTCTCAAAAAATAGGCCATATACATATATCTAAAACGTGGCGGTATTGCGGCGTGAACTAGATCCTAAGTTTACTAGCATGGTCATCACCGTATCTCCTTAACATCTGAGTGCCTGGCGCTTCAGATTAATTAATTGGATAGAGATAATTATTGCGAAAAATCCTTCTGCAATTTTAAAGTACGACTAAAATTCAAATAATTTCTTCTCAGCCGCACCTTTCCACAAAATAGAGAATGTGAATCAACTGAATGATAAGTCTCTGCTCTTTGATGTTTCTTTAATGATGATACGTTATCTGCTAAATATATATATGTATGTATACACTTTTCTTCATTGTCTTATATCAATTGTCTCGTGATATTAATTGTATCCACTTTTTTTTCACCGTCTTACATTAATCGTCTTTTTTATTGACATCACCGGGAAAAATATCAACTTTTAAAGCGGCGCACGCGTATCGGCCACGTTGATAGATGAAGTCGTTGATTATGCGATAATCCCTATGGCGGAGCGAGAAGAAAAAAAAAGCGTGATCGTTTATCACCGTAATTACACTATCTCAGCCTCTTGGCTCGTTCGGGCGATACAAATCGGACATGGGATACGAGAAAGCCGATGGTATTGGCGCTCGCAAGAGGCATGCAGAGGAATGAATATTGTTTGAAATAATTTTGAGCACTCATATTTTGGCGATAATTCACGCAACATTCGACAACAAACTAATTCGTACTCGTCGCGATGAATTCCGACAATAAAAAGGCAGTGAGACGAGTAGACGATGTGAGTATAAAATTCAACGCGCGATAAAATTGACGAGGTCTTCTTGCCTGGTAACAAGACTCCGAATACTCACAATTTGGATAGATAATCAAAAAGATAACGAGAGATAGGAGAGAGATATCATCGATGTCTCTCGCGTACATGCATCATTACATCGCCCACTTTTATGTTAGACGTACATTCGTTTGAATACTTCTATAGCGAAATATTCAATCGTTGTACAATTCGACACAGTTGTAGGATAAGGCGTTGACAATTCGTTGTTCACTGGAGTGGGTTACGTCAGAGAAGTGCACGATAGAAATTAAAAGAGCTCTCGAGCTTGCTCAATTGTCCGTAAACGAGAAAATGCCTACGAAATGTAATTGTTTGGATGGTGTTGAAGTTTGCATCGTTGGAAGGCAACGGAAACTCTTCTCTTTTTTTAATTTCTTCATTTGTTCGCCCCTTTTTTCCGCGTTTAGGTTTTGGATCCCTCTTAAGGATGTTCGAAAATGTTTCAGTAATTCATGCAGCCTGAATGGGGTGAAAAAATTGGGCAATGCGGAAAAAATATATTTTCGTTGCATCCCAGAGATGCAAAGTTCAATACCATTTGTTCGGAGTGCTGAAGGTTGCATAGTTGGAACGCAACGAGAGTTTTTTCTCGTATTTTTATTTCCTTCTTTTCAGAATTGTACAAAAATGTTTTTCTTTTTTGCGGATGTTCGAAAATAGGTGTGCAATTTTTGTAGGCTGCATCTGTCGAACGAAATTTGAGAAATTGGAGAAAAATTAATTCTAATTGCTCCCTAACGATGTGGAGTGCAATGGAGTTATACTTAACTGAAATACTTAACCAATTGCAAACAAACCCAAACTTCAATCTCGCGATTGTTCGTGATCGAAGAAGCTCGTCACACTATTTTTTAGTGTTTTTATCGTTTCTTCGTACCTCCTTGTGATGATGTTGAAGTTTGCATCGTTGGAATGCAACGATAATTAATCATTTTCTAATTGATCAATTTTTTAGCTGCTTTGGGCTGTAAAAATCACTCAAACGTTTTTACGTATTCTTATTAGTCATTCAGTACCTCAAGTTGCAAAAAAAGCTTTCGATAATTATGAAAAACAAGAAATAAAAAATAAATAAAAAACTCGGGGCCGGGGGGAAATACCGAACTTGGAATAATCAGAACGCTCAACACTCCCAAAGATCAAAACTCCGAAAGAATTTTACCCGAAAGACCAAAACGCCGAAAATCTGACAGGGCCGGATTGAAATTCCGAACGTTGAATAATCAGAACGCGCAAAACTCTGGGAGAATACTACCCCGAAAGAATTTTACACGAAATACCAAAACTCCGAAAATCTGAACACCGTCAAAATAATTCGGCTATGGAAGTTTTAAAAGTTTCAAAATTTTCAATAAATCGACGAATTATTACAAGATTTTTTTTTCTTAAGAAGTGACTTTACATCAATTTTGCATTTTGTCTAGACAATGTTATACGTTCTACATCATTTACAGTCAACTGTGTAGACTTTCGCTGGCATGATCCTGACTAGGGGCCGGGTTGAAATTCCGAACTTTGAATGCGCCGACGGTTTAAAATTCCTAATTTTAATGTTCCGAAATTACAAGGTTCGTCAAGATCCCATTTTGAATTTCCGAGCATTAAAATTCGGAATTTTAAACCGTTGGAGCAATCAAAGTTCGGAATTTCAACCCGGCGCCAAAAAATCGTTGGATTCCAACGATGCAAACTTCAACGTCATCCCTTGTGGGCTTTTGCCCGTCCCTTTCACGTTTACCCTGCACTTGTCTCCAGTTTATAATTCCTTAGCAACCCTCCCAGCGCATTGCCCACAGCCACTCGGTGCCTAATGCCAATCGCAGTTTGCACGAGGGCACAGGGAAACTGCGGAAAACCTGTGGCGATCCAAGCGGCCATACTTTGCCGAGTTTCAATTGCGTTCACCATTGGAAACTCGGTAAAACTGACGTCGCGATTGGTCGTCAGCCAGTGCGCAGCTGAGCGGTCACCCATCCGAGTACTGACCCAGGCTAACGTTGCCCCACGCAGGAAAACAAGGCCGCATAACAAGGCGCAGCGTCTACTCCCAGTTAAGGGCTTACATATTTACACCCGAGTAGGCTAAAAGTAAGGTTATGTTTAAGATTTTTTTTGTGTATAAAACTGAATTTTATTGAACAACCATGATATACATTTTCGAGTATGACATTTTATCTACATTGTGTGAAAATTTGGTTAAAAAATTTCAAACGGCAAAAAAGTTACAGTCGTTTTCCTGGGACGTGTTTTTATTGACAGCGTTTGCGGTACCAGATGTGCCTCTGCCATTTTTTATCTAAACAAAAAATATATTTGTTTCTTGAAGTAGATAGATAAAACTAGTACTTATCGAGCCGGAATTTAAAAATTCAATTTTTTCGGGTCATGGCAGTCACTGGAATAAAACAGGCGATTTTTCGCCTCAAAATTGTTCGGTACTTATGATGAAAAAAAAAACTATGCCAGGTATCGAAAAACGGCTCGATGAGTACTAGATTATTGTGTGAAGCATAACTGTGCAAAACTTGATCCCGATCGGTTCAGTAGTTGCGGAGATATTTCTGGTACCGATTTTGAAAACACTGTTTCGAGTAAAACGCGTTTAAAGTTTTGAGTACACATTACACTGACATAACTGGTTCATTTTAAACTTACATGAAATCGTCGATTCCTGGGCCATAGGACCCCACCCACTTTTCGAAACATGACCTTGCTATACAAAAGGTCACAAATACCCGATATTCAACAGGAGCGAGAACACCCGGCTCATAGTCAAACAGATGACAACCCAGGTAGGGAATCAAAAGGCTGACGATGGAAAGAAACTTGTGCGAGCCTTGTTTCACCGAGCCTGAGTGAGACAGACCTGGGCCAGGTTTCATTGCATCGTTTGGAGCAGCCTGGAAGCAAGACTGGCTGCTTAGCCTAAACTCAGGATTATTTCAAGCTTTATTCAGCCAGTGAATTTTAAGGCTAAAAAATCAAGGCTGGATGCAGGCTTGTTTCAGGTTGTGATAAAATAAAATAAATTTTAAATAATATTTTTTCTGTACTTTTATGAAAAAAAAAATTAGCTATACATTTGTCGGGTGCGAAGGCACGAAAAACGAAAGCGAAGGAGGCAGCTCAGAACATTTAAACATATTCTCTTATCGATATTTATGAGGTACACAAAAAAGTTTTTTTCTCGTCACATACACATTTCGTATATACTCACTCTCTGGGGTTTGCGTACACTCTGTGTATTACGTGTCCCATAAACAATAAATAAAATAAAGTATTGTGTTTAAAATATTTTATATATATTTTATAACAAATAATATAATGAATAATAAATATATACAATAAATAAAATGAATTCTTTACAAATTTATTAAATTTACCTCAATGTAGAATATAGAAAACTAAAAACAGGCCTCATATAGCCTCGAGAAGAGTTTGGGATAAGCTTGGTCATAAATGCTCGTGAAGGCTTCATTAAGGCTCGTTTTGAACCTTGTTGTTTTGTCGTTTCAGGCGTAGTACAGGCTTTTCTACCAGCCTTTGGTCAAGCCTGTGTGCAACAGCCTGAAACCGCGTTATCATTCAGGGGTTCAGCTAGGCCTGAAATCAGGCTGGTGCTCAGCCTGAATTAAAAAATGTGAGCCTTGTTTCAGAGCTTGGCGAGCCCTTTTTTCATCGTCAATTCCTACCTGGGAAAGGCTGCGTCTACCTGCGCCCCAACCGTTAGTCGTTGCTCACCCGGTCAGTTACAAAACGCTATAACTTCGTCATTACTGCGAATTTCCTTATGGAATTTTCAGGGTGACACTCAAAGGATAGTACTTTCGAATGAACACCTTTTTGAAAAATCGATCTTCTTTACCTACCCAAGTGATGTAAGCCCTTACAGGGCTATATCAGTGTGACACTTTCAAAAAATCGATTTTCTTTTTGCCTTTTTCGACAGCTTATACTTTCAAGAATATCATTATCATTTATATCAATATCACCTTATCTTGAAAAAATCGATAGTTGAATCTTTAAACGCGTTTTTCTCGAAATTAGATTTTTCATATTTGCTGACATTGTAACTCAAAGAGGAATTATCCGATTGACTAGGAATTTGAACTGAGTACTCTTGAAGGTATTTACTCTACAATGACGTAGGATATTTTTGATTGGATGAAAATTGACGATTTGGCATTGAAAAAAACGACCATTTTATAGGCAAGAAAACAGACTTTTATTTCATAACTACGCCATTTTGTTAGATTTTGATATTTTTCGAAAATCCTACGTCATTGTACAGAAAATACCTTGCAGTTCAACGACATTTTTTCCTTTTTCGGTTTCAGCTACTTAATCGGCCGGAATCATATCAGCAGTGAAGGAACTTTTTTTGGCGCCTCCGAAGGCAGCTCATAAGTTGCTTGGATCTCAATATTTTTCTATGAAAAAATTATGTAATATAGGTAAAACATAGTTTCTTAAACATATATTCTTAATTTTGCGAAACATTTAATTGAGTACTTTTCTTCCAAAAAATTCCCGAAAATCACCCAAATTTTCAGCGTTCACACTGTTATAGCCCCTTAATTCATCGGCATTCATCCAGTTAATTTTTTCATTTCGCCAAGTCAACTTGAATATTTTCCCTTACTCGTCGACTTCAACGACAGGTGCCTGTAAACTTTATTACAATGGGAACAAGAATTTTGGAAATTATAGGCAAACATACTTTTGGCGTTCTCGGGCAATCTTAACGAAGGGGAAAAGAAGGGATGAGGCAGAGACGAGAGGTGGGCGAGGGTGAAAAGAGCGATAAAATACACGTGCTACTTGGGAGAATTCTGCGGCAAATTTGCAAGGGCCCGGGCTTCGTGGGTAAGCCCCCGTTGTCCCAATATTGACTGTCTTATCGTGTGCGCACGTTACTATACGTACGTGACGTACGCTCCGCGAATACACCGACGGTACGATCGTTCTGGCACAGAATTTGGAACAAAGCAATTTACGTATTACGTCTTCTCAAACACGAGGTGGTACTTTTAAGGGGGGAGATACCTTTAGGCGAGGAAAAAATGTGCTGATTGTCACGATTTTTTTTTTCAAGGATCGATTTCTTCACCATTTTTAAGACTCAGGGTATGTTTTATTACTACTTTTGGCCGTAACATGGTATTTTTATTTATTTATCAATCTTCAAAAATGGCGGAGGTATAGCACGGTCTTATAAACTGGATTTTCACAACTGGCGTGACGTATGGCAAAAAAACCAATCGAACGATTCTAATGAAATTTGGTATAAATCTTTCTAACCTCATTGCCTAAAACACAAACCTAAATGGTCTTGAAAATTTTCAAAAAGGTATTTTTTATTGCAAAATGTAGACATTTTTTTACGGAAAATTCTATATTTTTGTTTCAAAGCGTACCATTTCATCGTTTTTCAACATTTCTCACTTTTTCTTGGTTCATATTCGGCGTATGAGTGTTAATGCAAGAAAAATATTCGTTGGATTTCTTTCGGATTAATCCTGGCGACGCTACGTGTCACGCCGTCCGACAACATCCGCCGCAACACGTTTAGAAGACCGTGCCATAGCTCCACTATTTTTGAAGATTAATAAGAAGAAAAAAAAACCGCGTAACAACCAAAATTAGTAATAAAAGATACCCTAAGTCTCGAAAGTGATGAAGAAATATTACCTTTTGAAAAAAAATCATGAAAATCAACCATTTTTTCCTCGCCTAAAGATATGTCCCCCCTTAATTCCACAGCGCCGCGCGCTCTTCCAATGCTGGCAATAATTGTATCGCCACGCACACCTGTCGAACAAATTCTCCACAAGCAAATCCACACGACGTACACTGATTTTCCGACTCGTAAAGACGCACAAATATACCCTCATGAGAAACAAGAGGCCAAACATCGCGTGCGCGAACATATGCAACAATTGAATGTCCACGATCGAAATTGAGATCCTCACTAAAAAAAAACGCGATTTTTCATTAAGGGGTCTGCGTGAGCTTCAAATTTAGAAAATACAATTATTTATTGCTCGTTTTAGAGCGTAGGGTCGTAATTTTAATTTGTAACTAAGGTTTTGTAAAAGTTCCAAAAATTGACCGAGTTGTGACGATTTTAGTGAAGGTTTTTTGTACGCCGAACCGCTGTGCTACGATTTACCCTTTTTGCGTTTTTCTCGAAACGATTTTTTATGAAACGGTTTAAAGGGTCAGGCTACTGTAAAAATGACAAACACCCGTTCGCCGCGTGGTGCAACACAAATTGAAGAGGAAGGTCCATCATATGGTGCAGGAGTCGCAGATTGAAGGGAAACATGATTATAACGATAGAACTGCTAGTCAAACTTTCAACACGTTTTTCTCGAAACTATGTTTTTCACAACGGTGTACACGATTTTTCGACATCTAATAAAACAGATTAACCCGTAATTTGGTACACTTATCCAGTGTCATGGTTGTTTAGTCTTGACCGACGTTTTTCTTCTCAACATTTTTTTTTCATTCGTTATTAACAATAATGATGTCATTGATCCTTAGAAAATCGAAAAAAAATCCAAAAACTTTTATTTGATGATTGAAACACGATAACAGGAAAAAGTTCGGTCAAGTGTTAGCCCATATTATATATTTCAAGGAAAAAAATTCGTTTCAGATCTACTGAATGATTTTGATTTGATTTTTCAATCATTTTACTTATTCCTTCAAAATCAAATTTTTTTAAACCCTGATTTTTGGGTCGTCACAATAGCCTAACCCCTTCAGTCGTATCGCAAAATCGATTCGTCCGATTCACTTCAAATTCGAATAGAGCATCGTTAATAGCATGTTCTGTCGTAAGTTCAACTGAATTTTTCATATCTCTATGTATTTGGTCCCAAAAAGTAATTGAAGTTGTTTCTTTTTCATCAAAAGCCGAACTTCTTTTTCCACAGCTTGGCATTTTCGTAATTTTTGAAACTCGAAAAAAGTGTCCGGTCGTACTAAAATTCCATGATTATACTAAAAGTAGATTTTTTGTTTTTTATTTCAGATTACCCTTGTTGGCACAAGCACCTGCACCGATTGGCCATCCAGCAACGGCGGCACTTTGTTTGAATAATAATGCCTCCATCGTTTATCAATATTTTTCAGTAAAAATAAAACTCAAACTTGGAAAGACCACATTTTAATCGTTTGTTAAATCCCGACTTCGTCATCCGCATCAGATGACAACTTGTCATCGAAAGAAAATATTGAGATTCCACCTACTTTTTGGATCCAAGCAGACCCGTTAGTCAACTTAACTTTTTCCAACGAAACATTTTATTCTCCACGCTGTGACCCTTTGTCTTCGGGAATCGCAATTGCATCGTCGGGGTGAAAAAAACAACCCCTGCTGGCTCGAGAAGTCTCTTGGAGCTCTCTCGTCGTGTACGTTTCTCGCGATGCTTCTACATACGTATGAAGTGGAAAGTTTTCGCGGGGGGTATTGCATTGCTGATTGACGCGATAGTTTCTGCATCGATCAAAACGACTATACGACGATGGTCAAAAGACCAAGATGGAGGAACTCATCGGATGAGCAAGAGAGAGAGAGAGAGAGAGAGAGAGAGAGGATATACAAGGCGTGCTAAGTATACGGACTTTGAACCGTATATAATGTATCGATATCCAATCTTCACAGGAATATGATATGCCTGTTACATGCACCCTCGATTCGTCAATAAAGCTCGTGTCTAACAAAGCACTAATCGTCACTTTTGCAGACATATATCGGCATACAAACACACACACACACAAAATGATAAGATTAGTGCTTCGTTTGATATTAATATATGCAATTATTATTATTATTAATACTTATTTCCTGATTTACAAACTTTTACACGCTCCTCCCCCTGTACATAAGTTTCCCGCTAATATATATACAGGGTGTCCCCCTTATCTCTGTCACCCGAAATAACTCGGTAATTACCGACGTCACAAAAAAATGTTCCAGACAAAAGTCGTACGGTGTGAAGGGAGCCATCAAATGCGACCAATTTTTTTTATTTCGGTGGAGGCACTGACGCACAGTGAAGGTCACCTCCGCTTTTTTGAATGGAATGGTACTTTTTTTTTCAACCATCTTGTGGAACACCTCAAGCCGCATAAAAAACATTGGGGGGTCAAAGTTGTTCAAGGTCATTCAAGGTCAGTATCGATGATACAAATCTAAATATCTCGCATCACTACCAAATATTTGGTAGTGATTCGCAGATTTTTTTACGACGCTCCAAGGATCATACAATATCCTTGTATATTTTTGATATTTTTAAATAAAGAAAATTAAACATATTTTTGAATGTATATACCTTTAGATAATTAAAACCCCTATCCGAAATTTCAAATAGTTTTCCTTGAAAAAATTCACAGAAATGACCTTTTTTCGGCTCCTAGTTGTATATCTCCCCTTAACGTAACCACCCCAAATATATCCGTTGCCTTTAGGGTGGCGAAAAAAATTTCAGGAGGTAATTTGCTTTATTTCGAAGGGTTGATACAGTAGTGAAAATTCATTTTTGTCAGGATCATAGCTTTTGCGTTCTCAAGGACATCAATGGTTTTTCGAATGGGAACATGTTTATTTTTTATTAAGACGTTGCAGCTGATATTCGGACGAATCCAACGACCTATGATATCATGACTTTGAAACGATTTTTCACCAAAATATTTCGTTGAAATTACGGGACTTTGAAAACCATTGTAATTAAATGTTATCGAACTGCACTAGAATACTGCAATTGAATTGATCGAATTGATTACAATTATCAAATATTGCACTAGAAACTTAAAAAATAATAAACAATCGAAGTAAAAAATTTCGAAATTCTTTGAGCGTGGCTTTTCGAGAATACCCACAAGTCTTGATCCTGTGAGAGCCAAAAATATATTGAGGTTCGAAATAAATTTTCTTGATGAGATTTACCGGTAGAGGAGAAGCAAAAACTGTTATCGGGACAGTCAAACACAGAACGGTCTATTTAAATGTTGGAACACGCACACGACGAGCGACACAATTGCGTTGCTTTTTCGTGATAATTATAGGGACCTTGGATAAAAGATTCTATAGAAGTCTCGCACTACCATGTAACGTGCCTAGTATCTATCGCAATAGGCTGTGTCAATTTACGCACTCGTATGGCTCGTCGCTACGAAACGAAGTGAAAAATTCAACGGCGCCGATAGAGCGACGATTTCAACGTTAACGAAACAAATCGTTTTTTTACCTCGGTTTAATTTTATTTCATTTTAATAAACCATTTTATTTTATTTTAATGCGGAAGTGTGTTGAATCGAATTCATCACATTGATGTACTAAGGAGGTTGGAGCGGTCCAGTTGAGTCCAATGACGATTTATAATTTTTTTTTCCATAAACTTCGAAAATGCATGCGAAGTATAGATTTATTCTCTAGATGCTAATTTTCATAAAATATATAATTAAACGTCAAAACTATGTATTTTAATATTTTTATTACGTAAATAAGACAAACTTTTGTGTTGCTACCAACTTGAAAAAGTATAACATCATCGATGCTGATTACAAAAAAACTGCGTCAGCGAATGTTTTATACAACTCAGAATGAAATTATGAGTCATTTGTAATGATGCCTATTTATGTTTATGTCAGGAGATTATTTATCATTATCATTCATTAATATTAATTGTTCTCGAAATACGGAAACTTCGCGGACATTGAGGTTGGCAGCAATGCTCTTCGTTCGCCAGCCAAGATTCGTAATCTTCCATCAAACCTGGATGGTTAAATATTGAATATATATGGTTTACGATGGGCAAGATAGGGGTTTTTTTCTCCTAATATTTACAAAGGTTCAGTTTGCGTTAATCCGTTGTTCGAAATAGTTTATCTTGGTGGTAAACAGCCAAAAAAATGACATCACCCGTAGCGTGGACGTCTTACCCATCTAACCGCACGTAAAATTACGTACATTAAACTATTTTTTATCTCCGGTGTTTTGGGGTGGAAAAATTTTAAAAAATTCTCAAAGTCTAGGTATAGCCTACACAATAACATATAATTTTTTCAAATTTAATCATCGATCGTGGCTAACGCTCCAACCTCCTCAAATTTTGACACACTTTTGGTATCATGTTTCCGCAAGTTTCCAAAATGCCTGAAAGCGACGTAGAAAAAAAATCAGATTCGATGAAGCATTGAGCCATCTTTGCGTATCAGATTGTGAAAAGGAATAAAATAGTGGATGATAATGAGCGAAAAACGAGGAAACTGACCTAGGGAGATGATGCTTCATCCGGAAAATTTCAATGCGGTCGCGATGAAGCTTGGTAAATGAATCGTTACGATACTGGAAGCAACGAAAGAGTTTTTTGCTACAAAAACAATTTTTCTTTCCGTCACGTTACAAGGTGTTACGTAAGCCGACCAGTTTTTTTTTTGCTTTTCGATCAGATTCTTTCGAACAGCTAAGTGGTCGGATACGAGCACGCGGATCTCCGTGTACACGTCGTGTGTCGTCCACGTTTGAGTTTATTTCAATACAGTATTCATGTAAACTGATCGGTAGTCCCAGGGAATCGAGATCGACATCACCATGCGGAGGCATATTTTATTCGCGTATTTGATACTCACGGAATCAAGCGTTCGAACTGAATTGTGAATTCTATTCCTGTATTCAATTCTCTTTGTGATTTGGTGACTTTGATTTTTATCAATTATTCATCGCGGTTGCTTCGAACGAAAATACACGAAAAAAATGGTATTGAAATTGGCATCGTTGGATTGCAACGAAATCATATGTTTTTCGTGTTCCCGTAATTTTTTTTTTTCTTTTTTTTTTGGACATTCAGGCTAGGAAAATCACTCAAGGGGTTAGGCCACAGTAACGGGTATAAAATCATGTGCGAACTTAATACTTTTTTTCGTGTGAAAAAGTGATTCACTCATAAGATTAATTACACATCTATTTAGGATGAATGTCAAGCTGTTGGGAAATATATATATATATTTTTCGATGTACGGAATGGCCGACTACTAATATTTTCTTTTGTTATCTTTTTTCAGGCGCTCCGCGGCGTGACATTTAGCATCCACAATTTTCTACCAAGAACAAAAAACAAAAATTCACGTCAATCTACATTAGAATACCTGGAGAGGTACGTATGGAATTTAAAAAATATTGTTTGATTCAAAAGTTGTAGGTATTTGAATTGAGTTGCAGGTATTTTAATGAATTTTCAGTGAAAAATTTCGTATACAACTGCTCATGAAATGAAAAGTTTTCGATTAATCAGAAATTCCGTACGTACTTCTCTGCGAAATGCAATTAGGAATATTTTATATTTGAAGTAAATCGAGTGAAAATTGTTGAAGTTATTTGTCACGTTAATTGGAAAAAAAACTGTTTCGAGAAAAACGCGTTTAAAGTTTTAGGTACTCTATGGTCGTACCAGAAGTGGGCTTACGTTATACGCTCAAAGTCGGTGAAAAAAAATGTTCTTGCTATAAATCGAATAGTCATTTATTCTTATGATGATAAAGCACCGTTTTAGCGGAAAACAAATCGATTTTTTGAAAATTCTACTGTGGCCTTACCCCTTAAGTATTCGCGTTCAATTTAGTTGAAACTCATATATGTGATGAAGCATTGAAAACTATTAGATATGTATTTTTTTTATCGGCAGAAGAATAGTTTTAAGGGGGAAAGCGCCTCTTAAAGACAGGCGTACACTTTTTTTACTATACATTAATATTTAATATTTGGACAATGATATTTTATAGCCATAGTTACTGCCAAAAGTATAGTACTACTTATTGATATTTTAGCAGTTACATATATTAACCGAGCCACCAATCTTACAAACATACGCTTATTCTTCAATGTTATGTAATGTAGTAGGTTTTCATAACGGTTAAAAATTCCTAACTTTAATGTTCCGAAATGACAAGGTTCGTCAAGTTTATGCCAGCAAAAGTCTACACAGTTGACTGTAAATGATTGACGTATAACATTGTCTACAAAAATTTCAAAATTTACGTAAAATCACTTTTTAATAAAAATAAAAAAAATTATTGACATAATTCGTCGATTTATTGAAAATTTTGAAACTTTTATACTTCCACAGCCAAATTATTTTGACGGTGTTCAGATTTTCGGAGTTTTGGTCGTTCGTGTAAAATTCATTCGGAGTTTTGATCTTTCGGAGTAGTATATTTTCGGAGTTTTGAGCGTTCTGATCATTCAAAGTTCGGAATTTCAACCCGGCCCCGCTTAGACTTAGAAAATACATTAGGACTTAGAAACAAATCGATTTTTTTCGTTTTGGCCAATTTTTTGACATACTTAGGCTACAAAAATCATTGAAATATTCTTGAAGATCCTCATTAGGGATCCTAAACCTGCGCTAAAAAGAATTGAGGTAACAATCAAAATGAAGAAGTGAAAAAAACAACGAAAAACTTTCGTTGCATTCCAACGGTGCAAACTTCACCGTGAATTGCGAAGTTTGGAGTAAAAGTGAAAGGGATGGGATCGTAAAAGCCATTGGAAAAATTGTGATCTGATCAGACTTGCTTCTGTTGACCGAAGTTTCAAGAAAAACTTCCAAAATCACGCAATATTGCTCCCCATTTCTCAATATCGATACTCATTTTGCTGAAATGGAAATAAAATGACAATTTTTCGTTACGTTTGACTGCTGTGTATCGACGAGATAATGTTCCGAGGAATCGAGGGGATGTCATCGAATCGATTGGGCCAGGCGTGAAATGATGTCAATTACGCCTTTTCGCGTTTGATAATTCGACTTATCGTTACAGTCTCTACGCGTCGACGAGCTACTTTCCTCCGTCTGTCATTGGACTCGCGAAGAAATGCGAGTCTAATGACGCATCGATAACGCTCTCGTGATCCATTATGCTTGTTTGAGATTTCGGTAATTTCGGATCTACAGATATTACGTATTGAATTTATCTGCAGTATACGTATATAGGCTCGTCGACTTTGGTATCGGTGGTCAAAGTCTGAAAAACAATCGCAACCCGATAAAGCTAAGTTTGATGCTACCGGTAGGACCTTAAAACATGCTTGCCAATTTTCAGTTACTTCAATTGTTGTCGTCATGGTTTTTTTTTAATTTCACGAAAGTATCATCGAAATCCCAAAGTTAGCGTTAATTGATATTCAGTATTGTGATTAAAAATTTTTGTTTTTTGTTATTGTTGTTGTTTTTTGTTGCCGTTCTACTTAGAACAATAATAACATAGAAACAACAATAATACTTGTTGTCGTTATTGGGTATCTTTATTTTGGGGATTATTGTTCTTCTTATTATTACTAATATCATTATTGGAGTATTATTAATGCTATTATCGTTATTTTTTTTGTATTTAACCCTCCGTCTGTACACTGGGTCGTAAAAGTCCTGCTAATGTTTTTTCTAAGAAAAAAACGTCAAAAAAATCTGAAGAAATTCTGAATTACTTTTACAATATTTCTTCCCACGATCCAATCATTTGTTTACCCATTTATTGTAAATAAAAATTTTAACAACAATAAATGTAACCGAGAATGGAGGAAAAATCGATTTTCATTAAAAAGATCATAACTAAGACAAATTTTCATGTAAAAATATAATTCTTTCGGGGTTGTATAGCTCAATACATGTACTATTTGGAAAAAAATACAGTGAATGTGCTACTTTCAAAAAGTATATCTATTTTGACTATCGAAAAGGTCGCTTTTTTAATATAAACATATCAGAGAAAATAATATTTTTCGGTTTGTTTTTAGTTTTTTTATTACGAATCCAAATGTTTTTTATTACATAATCGTAGTAATGAAGTAAATATAAGTAATTAAGTGAATACAATGAAAAAAGATGCAGTATTATTGCGGGAAATTTTTGTTCGTGCACTGGATACACAAACACGTGCGATGTTCTTCGCACACGTTAATTAGTCTATTACATATACATGCGATAAAAATAATTTCAGGAAGGTCAAAATTATTATAAAAGTCGAAAAAGAGCATAAATTCAATTTTACTCACTTACACGAAATACCGTCGCTGTCTGTACACTGGGTCTTCTACGGCACGCTCGAGACTTTCACTTTCTGCTGTTCAGACCCAAAATGATCGATCGTGGCGCCCCTGTGGGTACGACTTACCCTCACTGTCTAGTTTTTTTACGGACGGGACTCGACCCCTTTCCAAAATCCGGAGATATTCGATTTGAAAATTTGGCTTGCGCCTTCAAAGACCCAGTGTACAGATGGAGGGTTAAAGGGTCGGACTACTGCGAAAATGACGAACAGTCGTTCGACGCTTGAGGTAACTTGAATTGAAGGATGGTCCAACATATGGTGCAGGAATCGCAGATTGAACGTAAACTTATTATTACCACGATGGAACTGCTAGTCAAACTTTAAATACGTTTTTGTCAAAACCATGTTTTTCAAAACGGTGTACACGATTTTTAGACATCTAATAAACATTTTGACTTGAAATTTGATACGTTTATTCAGTGTAATAGTAGTTTAGTTTTGACAGACGTTTTTGTTCGTAACATTTTTTTTTCTTCATTTCTCATTAAGGGGTCTTCTCACTTTAAACGCTAAAAAGGGCTATTTTCATGATTTTTTTATAGGTTTATATTATAGATATTGATATAAAAGTTGTTACACTTAATAAATACACTTTCGAAGTACATTTTAAAAAAATGATGTATCTATGTAACCCAAACAAACTATAAACGTGTTTTTTTTCGAAACAACGTTTTTCGACGGCTTGTTGATAAAATCTTCGAAACTACTGAACCGATCCTTATGGAATTTCAACCACATATTTTTCACAACTATAGTTATAGCGCATGTCAAGGATTTTTCTAAATGTTGGTATTTACTATTTTTTTGCCAACAACGGTGAAAAAATCGCGTTTTTTTTGTTTTTTCGAAAAATGTCCGCCATTTTGTTATTTTTGCGTATATCAACAATCGTATAATATGCGCTATAGCCATTAAGGGGCTGTACCAGTGTGATACTTGCAAAAAATCGATTTTTTGCCTTTTTAGACAGTTTATATTTTCAAGAATATCCTGTCAAAATTTCAAGGCCGTATCTCTAATAATTGTATCTTGCAAAAATCGATAGTTAAATTTTCAAATGCGCTTTTCTCGAAATGAGATTTCTCAAATTTGCTGACATTGTAACTCAAAGAGCAATTATCCGATTGACTTGAAATTTGAACTGAGTACTCTTGAGTATATTTACTTTACAATGACGTAGGATATTTTTGATTGAATGAAAATGGACGATTTGGCATTGAAAAAAAACTACCATTTTATAGGCAAGAAAACAGACTTTTTTCATAACTACGCCATTTTGTTAGATTTTCATATTTTTCGAAAATCCTACGTCATTGTAAAGGAAATACCTTCCAGTTGAACGACATTTTTTTCCTTTTTTGGTTTCAACTACTCGATCGGCCGGAATCACGTCAGCAGTGGAGGAACTTTTTTTTTGGCGCCTCCGAAGGCAGCTCATAAGTCGCTTGGATCTCAATATTTTTCTATGAAAAAAATATGTAATATAGGTCAAATATAGCCAAATATATTCTTAATTTTCCGAAACATTTAATTGAGTACTTTTGTTCCCAAAAATTCCCGAAAATCACCTAAATTTCCAGCGTTTACACCGATATAGCCCCTTAACATACTGAATCTAAAACTGTTTGATTTTTTGTTTCGGATGATCCATCTCCGAGATTTCATCAACAGCGCAGACCTACATTTTTTAGGATATTTTCTTCTATAAATAGTGACTTAAGTAAATAATTAATTTTTAAAAATGTATTTCGAAAGTGTATTTATTAAGTGTAACAACTTTTATATCAATATCTATAATATAAACCTATCAAAAGTTCAAGACAATAGCCTTTTTTAGCGTCTAAATTGACAATACACTGCGACCGCTATTATCGGCTTAGCGGCGGGATCAGCCCCGCATCATACTTGCAAAGGTGGAGGTTGCGCACCATCCACTGATGCCAACTCTGCGCAGCTGGGGTAGCTAATTGCAGTACCCCTCAAAGCCCACTATTATCGTCCAGCATGCTGCGAGCCTCACGATAGGGCCTGGCCCTTCTCCCACCATATGCTACACCTTTCGATATGCGGCACATAGTGGGGGGCTGTTGCATCCGTGGAGCTTCCGATAATAGAGATCGCAGTGTAATGATGTCATTTTTCCTCGCAAAATCGAGAAAAAAATTAAACCTTTTTTCTATGATTAAAACACGATAACAAAAAAAAGCTCGGTCAAGTCTTAGCCAACATTATCTATTTTAAGAAACAACTTCTTTTTTTCGTTTCAGCTCAACCGGGTGGCTAAAATCAGGTACACCGTTGAGCTCCTCACGTTCAAAGGTCCTTCACGGGATTGTTTATAACTTGTTTAATTATTAACATTTTGTTGCGATATTTGGTACACAACTTGGTTAATGTACATACAATTGAATTTCCAAACAATTTTCGCTTCATCTTACTTATTTCTTCAATTTTTTTTTAATTACCCTGATTTTTGAGTCGTCACAGTAGCCGAACTCAGTTCAAGAATTTGAAAAAAACAATTATTTGTATTTTTTTCTCGAATTTATCTATTATTATTCTTTTTATTATGGCACTATTCGTAAATTTTTAAATAGATCGATATCAAAGTTGGAAAATCAAAGTTTTTGGACGCCGATAAATTACTTTTTTTATATCTCAATCCCTTTCAGCTTCCCTCCGCGTTCTTTTTATTTTAAATTAATCGCGCGATCTCCAAGGATGCAAATAGTAGGGACGAGGAATAAATCGAACTATGCAAGCGCGAGGGTGAATGACAAGCGGCGCCGAGAGTCTGTGAGTCGATTTACTCGTGCCACTGAATTTCATTGTAATATACGCTGTAACATGTGTATCTATATGTAACATTGTAGTCACCGCACAATACGAATATTAATTGAGATATAGGGAGGTGGGGATCATCAATAATTATGACGTTTCGATAAAACAAATATGACAATTCCTTTTGCCGTGAAGCAAACGATTCTAAATGGGGTTGAAGTTTGCATCGTTAGAATGCTGCGAGAATTCTTTTTAATGTTATTTTCATCACTGTTCAAAATGATATTTTACCGATTTGGTTCATAGGTCGCTATTGCTTGAGGAAATGTGGGAAACAAGAAAAAATCATTTTCGTCGCATCCCAACGATGCAAACTTGAACGTCATTCTGAATGGATTAAAACGTAGTTATTACGAGTTAATCGAAATTGACTTGTATCGAAGGGAGGCTGTTTCCAATACTATTACAAATCTCGTGCTAAATGTCACGAAGTGTCAAACATAAATTGCATTATTGACAACAAAATTATTGAATAATATTACCGATAAGAAAAAGCTGGATATATTATTAAAGTATTGTATTCTTGACAAGAAAAAAATCATTTGATTATTTACGTAATTATTGTTGAATCTTGAATTACTAATGAAAAAACGATTAAGGGGCTATACCAGTGTGAATGCTGAAAATTTGGGTGGTTTTCGGGATTTTTTTGGAAGAAAAGTACTCAATTAAATTTTTCGGAAAATTAAGAATATATTTGGCTATATTTGACCTTTATTACATAATTTTTTCATAGAAAAATATTAAGATCCAAACGACTTATGCGCTGCCTTCGGAAGGGCCAAAAAAAAAGTTCCTCTACTGCTGACATGATTCCGGCCGATTGAGTAGCTGAAACCGAAAAAGGAAAAATGTCGTTAAACTGGAAGGTATTTCCTGTACAATGACGTACGATTTTCGAAAAATATCAGAATCTAACGAAAATGGCGTAGTTATAAAAAAAAGTCTGTTTTCTTGCCTATAAAATGGTCATTTTTTTTTCAATCCCAAATCATCAATTTTCATCTAATCAAAAATATCCTACGTCATTGTAGAGTAAATATATTGAAGAGTGCTCAGTTCAAATTTCGAGTCAATCGGATAATTGCTCTTTGAGTTACAATGTCAGCAAATTTGAAAAATCTCATTTCGAGAAAAACGCGTTTCAAGATTTAACTATCGATTTTTGCAAGATAAATGATAGAGATAAAGCCTTGAAATGTTTACAGGATATTCTTGAAAGTATAAACTGTCGAAAAAGGCAAAAAAAATCGATTTTCTTAAAGTGCCACACTAGTATAGCCTCTTAAAATATTATTAAAATATATCATTGATGAAAAAAAATCATTCGATAATTCATTTGATTGGGATTAATTGAAGTAATTATATCCGCGACGTCAATTGCCTGCTTGGTTTTTAGTTCACGAACTGACGATATCGAAACTGGAGTGGTTTTTTGAGATAAAAACGTTTCGTTTTTTTCGTGACCTGTTCGCGATACAAATGGGAGCAATTACGTCCAGAAGGACTTTTTTCACTATGATTTTCGAGGGCTTTGACGAGCCGGAAAGAGATTGTTAAAAAAGGGATCAGGAGTTGAAGAGTAGCAAGATCGAAGTCACGTTCTTACGGTTCGAAAAAAAGACTCTCTCCGTCTTTCTCTCTGTGAAAACGATCGTCGCAGATTGACGATGATTGGTTCTACATTGCAAAGGCCTTGAGACGCTTTAACGTCGTCCCAGAGACCCGGACAACCAACTATGAGAGGCATCGGGGGCAGATCCAGTCTGCGTCCTGTTCTCCGCGGCCGAGCGAATCTCACTCGTCCGATCGAAGTGCTTCGAACTCTTTTCGTCCCATAACGGAGTGAGAAATCGTACGAAAAAAAGGTCGAATCGAACGTCCCCAGAGAAACGTTTCGTTGAAAGTTTCGATGCTCTGACGCAGCCACGAAATTTCGGCTTTCAGTGATGTCGACGTCGTTATTCTGCTACGAAAATATATTTTTTCA
The DNA here is from genome assembly GCA_963210295.1 of Ophion ellenae. NCBI lineage: Eukaryota > Metazoa > Arthropoda > Insecta > Hymenoptera > Ichneumonidae > Ophion > Ophion ellenae. Next base: position 40,626,916 of record OY723392.1, read on the forward strand.
TATTAGCCCATTTTTTGGCCCATTTAAGCTACAAAAATCACTGGTACATTTTCGAAGATCCTTATTAGGGTTCCATAACCTAAACTTGAAAAAAAAGGGTGTAGATAGTGATCAAAATAAAGAAATGAAAAAAAAAGAATTTCAGTTGCATTCCAACGATGCAAACTTCAACACCATGAAAGAGCGAAGAATTCAGTAGGAAAAGCTCGAGCATACATTTTCACGTCACTTCACTATTTCCAGTTCTCCAGCTTCCTTCCCAACTTCTCCAGCTCTTATAAGGAACATCGCTTTGGCATCCACCTTCGATTTTGTTGAAACTCATGTATATGGTAGAGCATCAAAAATGATTAAATACGTTTTTTTATGGGTGGAAAAACTTTTGCAAGGACTTTTGCAAAAAGTCCTTGCAAAGGAAACCACCCCTTGCTTTTCTAAGGGGTGGTTTTGCAAACTTTTGCAAAACCACCCCTTAGAGCGAAGCATGCCAAGGGCTGATTCTGCAGTTTCACCCGAAAGCAGACCACCGGTTTCAGTGAAACAGAAACGAAAATTCTTCTAATGCAAAACGACCAGAAATCCACTATGAATGCATTGAGGAAAAAATTAAGAGATGGACGATCCCTTTATTTTTGTTTCTCTCAGGGAATATTTAAAAAGAATGCATTAGATTGAACGAAACGAGTAACACTTTAATTGGGGGCACCAAATCAAAGTTCACGTATTTTTGCCGGATATCAAGCTTAAGGGGGTGAACCACCCCGAACGTCAAGTATCTTATCGCAGTTGGTTTTTTGTGGATTTAAAATGTGTATGCTGGTTCAAAATATTTTTACGAACTCCAAATTGATGTTTGGATCGGTTTTCCACTTGAGGGATACAGATTTATCGGGGGCGGGGGGGGGGGGGGGGAGGATTTTGGCAGACTTAGAGAATGCCGTTGGATTCATCCCGACATCTTAAGGGGCTATACCAGTGTGACACTTTCCAATAATCGATTTTTTTGTTGCCTTTTTCGACAGTTTATACTTTATACTTTACGTTTATACGTAGCAGTTTTTATGGTAAATATCATTTTAACTTGCAAAAGTCGACAGTTAAATCTTTAAACGCGTTTTTCTCGAAGCGAGATTTTTCAAATTCGCTGACATTGTAACTCAAAGAGTAATTATCCAATTGACTTAAAATTTGAACTGAGTACTCTTGAATATATTTACTCTACAATAACGTAGGATATTTTCGATTGGACGAAAATTGACGATTTGGCATCGAAAAACACAACCATTTTATAGGCAAGAAAACAGACTTTTTTTCATAACTACGCCATTTTGTGAGATTTTGATATTTTTCGAAAATCCTTCGTCATTGTACAGGAAATACCTTCCAGTTAAACGACATGTTTTCCCTTTTCGGTTTCAGCTACTCAATCGGCCGGAATCATGTCAGCGGTGGAGGAACGTTTTTTTTGGCGCCTCCGAAGGCAGCGCATAAGTCGCTTGGATCTCAATATTTTTCTATGAAAAAATTATGTAATATAGGTCAAATATGGCCAACTATATTCTTAATTTTCCGAAACATTTAATCAAGTACTTTTCTTCCCAAAAATTCCCGAAAAGCACCCAACTTTTCAGCGTTCACACTGGTATAGCCCCTTAAATCAATAGAAAACGATAACGAAGATAATGAGTACATAATGGACTGCTAAGTCGAAGCAGAAAATAAATGATCGACGATTCAGTGAAGGCACTTATGTGTGGCCGAGATGGGAAAAAAATGTATTCTAAATAATCTTTTACAAAATCTATATCGATGTATTTTTACCCCCTACATACAAATTCGTCATTAGTTTCTCCCAAAAGCTCCAATTTTTATTTGAAATAAAAAATGTATGAAATGTGCCTCACCCTCTTGCGCTTTGCAATTCAGCAAAAATACAAAGGGGTTGTTTCACCCCTTAAAACCGTTTTTCCGCCGATAAAAAAACGTATCAAATCGTTTTTTGTGCTCTACCATATACCCGAGTTTCAACAAAATCGAAGATGGAACATCAAAGTGATGTTCCTTGTAAGCACCGAGATCTGAGCACAGAAAAATTAACCCAATTTCCTAAACCCACGAATGCAAGGCCAGACGGCTTCTAGCATCGTGCTGGAATAATAACAATAGCAAAAATACAGCTGGCGAAGAATCGCTTTGATATCGAACTTGCAGCAATCGATTCCACAGAGCTCGCGCCGTTCCATTGGGCTTCAAAGGTACCTCATCGATTCGCGTCTTCAGCGCCATGGCAACAAATGCACCTACGTCCGATTATCTTATCGCCTATACACGCATATCCAGCGAGTCTTTTTCTGCCTACATGTAAAACGCCGATATGGGATATTCCATATCAGGGGCGTAGATTCTTCCTTGCATGTCTGAGCTTTTCGGAAGTATCTGTCCAGATGGGTTTGAACGATTGCGTATCGAACGGATATCGACATCCGGCAGATGAGTACGAAAAGAGCTTGTGAAGTTGGGGAAAAATGTGCGCCAGGCTTGAAAGAATCGTCTCGTATGTGATGCACGTGTGCATCGATGTATCGAGCCTTCAACGTGCATCGAGTATACTAGCGAAAAAGTTTGGACTTCTCTTTCAATCAGGAGTATTCATAAGGCCAAAGATTCTCAAATATTTTATTTTTTTAACTCTAATCTTATTCTTTTTTTTTCAATCCATGCTTTCCTCCAGATATGTTGATACCAACCTCAAGGCTCTTGGGAGGCAGCGCAGTTAGGAGGAACCGCACAACTATACAAACGCTAACACCTTAAAGACAAACTCCAAAGGCAAACCGGAGGGTCTCTCTAGGAAAAAATCCGATCAGCCATTTGCCAAAAAGTGACAGGTGTGTTTACGAAAGCAGAAAGATCGCTGGAAAAACCACCACGTTCGAGATGTCTTACAAGGAACATCACTTTGATGTCCTCCTCCGATTTGTTGAAACGTTTTTATGTGAAAGAGTATCAAAAACTAAGAGACACGTATTTTTTTTTATCGGCGGAAAAACGGTTTCAAGAGGTGAAACGCACCCTCAAAAATGGGGATGTTTTTCTTTTTTCGTCGATAAGGTTTTAACGGTACGAGATATAAAAAAATTTCAAATTGCCACGATGTTTATTTTTTTGTGTACTATACATTAGAGATGACAACGATAACGTTATTGACAAAAAAACGAAAAACACCCCTATTTTCGAGGGTGCGTTTCACCCCTTAAAACCGTTTTCCGCCGATAAAGAACAGTACGTGTCTCTTAGTTTTTGATACTCTTCCACTCAAAAAAGTTTTTTAAAAAATCGGAGGAGGACATCAAGGTGATGTTCCTTGTTGGAGAATGTCATCACTTTTCGGATCTGCAGCTTTGCTCGTGCGGAGGACTAACATTCCTAACGACTGCTCCCTACCAGGGGGCTGGCACTGGTAGATAAATGCTGTTCGCAAAATGTCCTCGCCGCACTGTGGCGATAGTAGTCGTGTGACAGGCATGCATGTATGTTGCACCGGTGTTTCGAATAATTTACATGAATAAAAGTCTATTGCAGATAACTTTGCGAAAACCATTATTCGCGAGTATGATTGATTTCAATCATAATTGAATTGTTCAGCTTAGCATTATCAACTTAGAATATTTCCGTATATAATAATATATGTTAGGGTGATCCTTTTTTTGGGTGTTTTCGAAAATTTGTTGAGTTGCGCATGCGTATTTGGAGCCGAAGGCTGCCATAACAACTGTCATAACAGCCAACGCTAGGTAGTGGTGACTTTAAGGGAAAGTTCTGCCTTTCCCTTAAAGTCACCAAAAAATGTTCGATTCTTTACCAATTTTTTATGCGAAAAGTCTTAAATATAGAATGTTGACATTTGGTATGATGACTAAGCGGTCTTCATTGAACATCAAAATATTGTGTAAAGTTTGACAAAACATGGTGGTAGAAGTGGGAGGAGCCACGTATGTCGGTGCGCGGGCGATGACATTCTTCGCTTGCGGAAGTCCTAAGTCCCGGACAGGTGATCTGAAGCAAACAAAATCAAACATATTTTTACTTTGTACAATATTGTGTATAAGTTGAACTAGAAGCAAGAAAAAAAATAAAAAAATAGTGAGCGATCGGAAGGAAGTTTGTGTTTTTTCCCAAACATTTTCGCAGTTTTCTGCACACTATTTTTTATTTTTCTTCTTGATTCTAGGCCAACTTATACACAATATTGTACAATGTAAAAATGTTTGATTTTTCTGCTTCAAATCACCCGTCCGGGACTTAGGACTTCCGCAAGCGAAGAATGTCATCGCCCGCGCACCGACATACTCTTCCCACTCCCACCACCATGTTTTATCAAACGTAAAAAAATATTTTGACGTTTAATAAAGACCGCTTAGTGAACATACCAAATATCAACATTCGATATTTAATACTTTTCGCATAAAAAATTGGTGAAAAATCGAACATTTTTTCGCCCAACAAGGCAGAACCTTCCCTTAAGAACTAAAAAGCCGGGACAAAACGCGTTTTCGTTGATCGTATAGGAACAGTAGACTAGTGTGGGAGGGGGACTGCTCCCTACCAAAAGAATGCCAAATGAGTAGACTGCAATGTTCAAATAGCCGCGTCGTAGTGAAAAATAGAAAAAAATCAAAGCAAATCGAACCCAACGGCGGACGAGGATCCTTGAAGGTCCCAGGTAGGAATTGACGATGAAAAAAGGGCTCGCCAAGCTCTGAAACAAGGCTCACATTTTTTTTTCAGGCTGAGCACCAGCCTGATTTCAGGCCTAGCTCAACCCCTGAATGATAACGCGGTTTCAGGCTGTTGCACACAGGCTTGACCAAAGGCTAGTAGAAAAGCCTGTACTAAGCCTGAAACGACGAAACAACAAGGTTCAAAACGAGCCTTAATGAAGCCTTCACGAGCATTTATGACCAGGCTTATCCCAAACTCTTCTCGAGGCTATATGAGGCCAGTTTTTTAGTTTTCTATATTCTACATTGGGATAAATTTAATAAATTTGTAAAGAATTCATTTTATTTATTATATATATTTATTATTCATTATATTATTTGTTATAAAATATATATAAAATATTTTAAACACAATACTTTATTTTATTTATTGTTTATGGGACACGTAATACACAGAGTGTACGCAAACCCCAGAGAGTGAGTATATACGAAATGTGTATGTGACGAGAAAAAAACTTTTTTGTGTACCTCATAAATATCGATAAGAGAATATGTTGAAATGTTCTGAGCTGCCTCCTTCGCTTTCGTTTTTCGTGCCTTCGCACCCGACAAATTTATTGCTAATTTTTTTTTCATAAAAGTACAGAAAAAATATTATTTAAAATTTATTTTATTTTATCACAACCTGAAACAAGCCTGCATCCAGCCTTGATTTTTTAGCCTTGAAATTCACTGGCTGAATAAAGCTTGAAATAACCCTTAGTTTAGGCTAAGCAGCCAGTCTTGGTTCCAGGCTGCTCCAAACGATGCAATCAAACCTGGCCCAGGTCTGTCTCACTCAGGCTCGGTGAAACAAGGCTCACACAAGTTTGTTTCCATCGTCAGCCTTTTGATTCCCTACCTGGGGTGCTCGAGCGAATGCCTCCTAACGTTTAATATATATTTACTCGGATACATTCAAGTCTATTTGTCCCAGAGTCTCTTCCTGGATACTCTACTAATTTTCGTTAGCGTTTGAACCACCAAAAAAAAAATCTCGTGGCTCGGCTCATCCCACCACCCAACGCAATACCTTAAAAATTCCCCATATATTAATCCAAACAAACTCGCAGATGAATCACTAGAATAATCAAATTAGACGATAAACTAAGTCCAAACTTTCAGACTGAAAAAAAAAAGATTTTGTGATTCCGATATGAGCGAACTAACTGTACGAGAATTACAGCTGTAACTGTTTGTTCTATTTATTTTAACTGCTTTCGAGACTGCCTCCCGTACACGAGGCTTTCTCGATCTGCCTTGCTAAGAAATGAACATTTGTTTTATTCTCCTGCACCGCTGTGGGGCAATTTTACAAAAGGTAATGAAAAGACTACTTATATTAATTTGCATAATATAAATCGTAAAACTAATTAACAATTGGCAAAAAAAACAGCCATAACAATGAAATAAATAATCAAAATAATGGTCATCAACAAGCAGTAATGATAATTAGACAATAATAATAATAAATAAATAAAGCAGTAATAATAAACTTCAAACATTTTTTGGATAAAGGCAATAATAATAATGAAAAATGAAATTATGCTAATTGGAGAACTGTCGGGCCCAGCCAGCTTTACTTTTCCTAACCGAGGTCTAGATCGCGACGATATTGAAGGTTGCGTCATTGAAACGCAACGAAAGTTTAGTGACACAAACTTTTTTTCTAGCAAATTTGAGCGGCTAAAATCACCCAACCGTTTTTTAGAATGCTCATCAGAAATCGACAGCCCAAATTTGCAGGATAAGATTTTAGAAGAAGAAACTGATGGAATAGGAACGATATTCCGTTGGATCCAACGATGCAAACTACAACACCATTGATCGCGTTCACTGCAAAGTAGACGGTTGTGTAACCGAGATTGGAAAGTGGACAGAGACTCATCAAGTAATGGTAGGAGAGACGGAGAAAGGCAGAGTAAAAAAGAAAGACAATTATCCTAAACGCGAAAAAAAATGTATGTACGAGTAGCCACCTCCCGAGGCGAACGCATCGACGGATCGCAACAGGGTGAGATCGAGACGAAGGGAGGGCGGTCTCGATGAATGCGGTCACCAGCGTCATTTCAATGCCTGCTCCACGATCCGAAGGACCGAAGTTCAGCTTATTGTTGAATCGTCACGTGGCGGCGCAAAGACTTAAACGTGTTTATGGGTGTATATATATATATGTATATGTATATATTCGACTCTGCTTATCCATTTTAGAAAACTTTCATTAATGCCAAATGCTTTTTATCCTTATTATTATTCACGATTAATATGTTTAGATACAGAGAAATAATAAGTACAATCTTCCAGACTAACTAACCACACAAATGACCCCGTGATCACGTAAAGACGACTTTTAACACTACAAACAATCGACATTCAATATTTTTTTACTCAGCCACTCAAACTTCAAAAGAAACAGAGGATTAAGTTTGCGGGCTATTTCCAGTATTTAAACTTTTCGGACGCACACTAAAAAGTGCAAAAAACGTACACGAAGCGAATACTCTAAAGAATCGGAACATAAAAAGGCTGTTATTGCAATACAATCGATAAATCATTGTTAATCGAATTGTCGATATTTATTTATCTGCGGAATTGTTACTTTTTCCCACAGATGTTGTGATATTCCTTTCGCGGAGGGCCGTATTTTGTGGGGGGTATAAGAAGAGCTCTTCTGAATAATGGGTAAATTACAGTGGCGATTGATAAAAAGTGTCTCAAAATGTCCTGACATTTTTATTTATTCATAAAACGTATTATTTATTTGAAAAGTACGAATATTTTTATTTTAATATAAGGTACAAACATGGAGGTTATGTGTGGAACACAATATCCAATAAATGGCCGACTCGTCCTTGACGAAATGTTCAATAACATTTTGGCATAATTGCGAACTAGTTTCATTAATGGTGCGTCCAATTGCTTCCTTGAGCTCCGAAATGGTCTGTGAATCATTGGCATACACTTTTCCTTTCAGAAAAACCCTGAAGAAAGAAGTCCAATGGCGTCAAATCGCACGTTCTTGGCCTATTCACATCACCGAACAAAAAATTCGCATGAATTTAGTAGATTTAGACATTTTTACGTTTTGTCTAAAAAGTCGCGGCTACGAAAATTCTACTGCTAGTCACGTTTTTCTAACTTTTGTCATTAATATTTTCTGTAAACATTCGATGACCCTCTGTTTTTATTGCCGTTGCGGAATCTTTACAATTTTTTTACACACGTGAGCAGTTCGTACCAGGCATCCAGAGTTATTTAGTGTATAAATTATTAGATAGAAATGCGGCCAGCGTGTCATCTCCATGAAGTGCCGTATAAATGAGACGATTTTTACAGTCCTAATTGTTCATTAAAAGTTCGGTAACTTAGCTTAAAATTTTACCAGTATACTGGAATGTAATTTTACTTGATTATAGACAAAAATCAGTTATTGGTAAATATTCGAGTTCGTGAAAGGAATACGTTAACCGATAGTACTCTAGACAAATTATTTCCCAACAAGAACCGTGAATTGTGTCTCGTGTGTCTTCGAAAGTAACGAAAGTTATTAAAATTCAATTAATCTGAGATTAATATGTTTTGCTTAGACTTATTTTATCGTCTTTGTGTTTGTCTTAATTTTGTATTGTGTTTCAAACGAATTAATCTATTAGGTGATTAGTAATAAACACTTTTGTTAAAATTTATGTAGAAAAATGAAAAAGAAAACAAGTAATATTAACCCTTTCAACGTGTTAAATCACTTTTTTAAAAACTCAGCAAATTCACGAATACTTTTAAATCCCTCCAGAATGTGAATTCGCGATTGTTCAAGTACAAAATTTATAAGATTTGTTGCTATGATTTGCTAATAACTGCCAGGAATTTCAAAGTGAAATTCCGCTTAGCATAAATCGTCCCAGTGTAATCGCGCAGTGTTGATAATAATAATAATAATCTTCATCATCATCGTCCTGGCCATTTTCGTATTTTTCAAAATTTCAAAAAGATCTTGTATTATAATAAACATTATTGTTCTTGAGGATTATTGTTCCGATCCGGATGAAGATATATTTTCACCTAATCCCCAGAGGCAGGTGAATATTTCGCAGTGCAAACTGAGGAAGTGCGTTGCCGCAGCAATGAAATCTAATAATAATAATAACAATATCATTGCAACGAAAGGCAAAAATCAAGAAATCTTGTCTTAAAACGTCGTCAAAAAAGATCGAACAAATTCAGACGATTTGTCGAAATATCTTCGAAATATCGATCGATGTTGCCTTCTAATTGAATTTTTTTTAATTTTCCACCAATAAAATGTTTTAAACAACGGTGCAGCTTTGAGATTACAGATATCCACTAAATCCTGTAAAATCGTAAATAATTGTCAATAATATGTTCCAAACGCTCTAATTATACCTTTCGAACTCACTACCGTGTTTATAGTTTATGAAGAAGTTTTCTCGTTCCAATCGTCCGAACGTGAAGTTTTTTTTGCAACTACGAAGCTTAATTGCAAAAAATGTCAATGGAAAAATTATCCACTCGGAACTGGGACGACATACGGTTTTTCGCACCTCATTAAATTGATTCGCGGCGCCGGTGATCTAATACATTTCGTCAATAGTACGATGTGCCATATTTGCTCGTTAGGATTGACGAATATTTGGATGTTGAAATAACTTGGCGTGTGTTCTCTTTCGCGTACTCAAGAGTTGAAGAACCGCCGCACTGGAACGGTGTGAATTTTTTTTCACTCCGTCCTCAATGTACTAGATGGTACGGTGGAAAAGTTTTCGGGCTCCGATGTAATGTAGTCCGACAGCAAACTTTTCGTTCCACCTTTGTTCACACTACCTAATATCCCTATAGTTAAAAGACTAAACTTTGAGCTCGTATATACTTTTACGGTATTACAATTCATCTGCCGTTCGAATTGCTGTTATGTGGAACTTCATTTTCAAGGCGTAAATCTGAACTCGAGCAGAAGTAAAACGTTGACACATCCATTATGGCTCGATAAGGGCCCGGCGATTTCGTCATGGATTGTAAAACGATTGAACTGAAGTTTGTTTTATGAAATTTTCGAGACCGTTGAGGGGTCTTGAGCTTGAGATTTGGTAAATACGATTTGCTTTTATTGCACTTTTGAAGTCTGGGGTCTTAAGGCCTTAGGCCACTCTAGCGGCCGAAAAAATAAGCTTTTCAGGGATTTTTTTTCCAGAAAAACTACAAAATAATTCAAGATTACAAAAAAAGGGTGTTTATCATACATATCAGTGACTATACAATAATTTTTTTCAAGCGATTAATTTGAAAATGGCGGCTGTGCAGCGTTTATCTCAAAACTGCATTTTTTTATTTGGCCGAAAACATAACTGAGACAATTTTCAACCGATTCACTTGAAATGTTGAATATATCTTGAAAAATACATTGTCTATGGAAGTACGTAGAACTTTTTTTATATTGCATAGTTCATTTGTTATTAACAATTATCTGACGATATTTTCGGCAAATTTTTGGAAAGTGGAAAAATCTTGCCTAAAACATCGTCAGATAATTGTTAATGCAGTTTTGAAATAAACGCTGAACAGCCGCCATATTGAAATGAATCGCATTAAAAAAATTATTGCATACAGTCACTAATATGTATGATAAACACCCTTTTTGTAATCTCGATTCATTTTGTAGTTTTTCTGAAAAAAAATCCCCAAAAAGCCGATTTTTTCGGCCTTTAGAGTGGCCTAACCCCTTAATGCTTGACCGTAAGTGGCGCACTCGACATGGCCGGATAACGCGGTGTTGCCACGTTTAACCTACAAGTTTCGTTGATGTCCGAAAACGAACCATTCGAGCACAAAATTCACATATTTTTCGTATTTTTTTTAGTATTAGGGTAAGGTGCCCAATTATTGGCACTTTAAGCCCAAGTATTGTCCCTTGAAAGACCGCTGTGGAGGTAAGAGAGAACTGTCAATAATTGGTGGGGTGCCAAAATAAGGTCACTTAACCCTACGAATGAACGAAGTAGAGAAAGCGCCCTCTACACGTCACTCTCGCTCAACATTCACTATCCGAGCGAAAAAGGCCTCGAAAGCAAAGGCTTATTTCCCAAATATCGCAAAATCGTAAGTGTAAGTGTACACTTTAAGCAGCGCACTTCTATACGTGGTACAACACACAGAACGAACTTTTATCCCCGTACGATGGTACCTTGTTTACGCAAAGCGCTTAGCTTGTAGCCCCCTGGCGGATTGTTGGCGAAATAAATTCAGAAATACTATTCGTTATTCTCAAATCATCCATTATTGTAATCCCGGTATTAATGATAAGCATTTTTATCCTCGTCGATTATCATTGATGAAACGAATGCTTTTAGTGGTGAATAGAATTACAACACGTGTATTAGGTTCATACTAATCAATTATAAATATCTTTGATGAGGTGAGAAGCAAAGTAGCTTTTCACAATTCTTAAAGATAAACTTCACTTTTCAGGACTTGTCAATGTTCTGGCCTCGTAGACATTACGTGAAGATGTACTTGCTCGGAACGTATCCCGGCCAGAAGTTTGTAATTTCCAAGAGGATAAGCCGTAAAAAACGATTTGGCGATATTTCCGGTTTGTTTCGTGGGAGGGCCCGGTCAGGTAAATCACACAAGGCAAGTCTGGTCAGGGCCCGACACAAAGTAGGGAATGCCCGGTCACATTTCCGCACGGGGTTATGACGATTTTTGTTAAGGTAGTTATGTAGGTACACGTATGAATCAAAAGTTTCCGTCGAAGCGTATAGGCCTCTGAAGTAACTTTCGTGGTGGCGCCGCGCAACGGCTGCCGGTGGAAAAACTTGGATTGGCGCATGGCGGTTAAGTCAAACTGGCACAAACACGAAAGAGCCAGGCTTGAGCAAGCATCATCGATTGTAGATCTCACATTGTGAATGGAATGTGCTTGTGAATGAAATAAAATAGTGTGATGGAACTAATAACGATTACTTGCGGATTTCAATGTATCCTCATGACTTCCGTTCGCCCTAAAAGCATATCTATAGATATGTGACGAAGAGAATGTTAATGAAATTGCGTACATTGGCTGCATACAATTTTTTTTCTGTCGTACAACAAAATTTCTGTTTAAATTATTGTTTGCATCGGAAATTTATGCAAAGGATGTTGTAATATAGGCAGAAAACTTTCGATAGTCATCATGTATCGGAAGTTCGCGAAAAGGAAAGTGGAAGGAAGGAAGTTCGAGAAGCGAAGGAAGTTCGAGAAAAGGACTGTGATGGGAGAAGTTCTTCCTCAAACACGCGTCAACAATCCCAAATATGACGTGAAACGCTGTTTTTACAACGTAAACATCACCCGCGGTACTGTCATTCGAGCAAACACCTGATTTAAATGGCGACCGCTATACTGGATTAGCAGACAAAAACCAATCCAAGTTTTGCCAAAACTCTTCGCAAGGGCTGCGCCACTAGAGTTACTTCGGAGGCCTATAGTAACATCCAATGCCTGTAGTAGGAGTTTATACCCACTATATGTCCTACACATTCGCACCTCATGCATAGATAGGGCTCATGCTCGTATAGAGACCGGCGCTGTAATCGTGTCAACAGTGCGATTTTCCTGCAGCTCATAGCGTTGAGCTTCCTACGATCCGTCTTTCGCGAAATATTTTATATAGATAAAAAAAGCGTGAAAATGTCAACCCAAATGCGATACAAAGGAAAGTTTACAAGAAAAACGGCGCTTGCTAAAAGACTAAAAGCTGTGGCAGCCATGTGTCAAGCAAATGCGGCTAAACGTGATGAGAATAACCATAACCTCAACGATCAGCAACAAAAATTCGCTGTCGAAGGACGTCGAATCGTGGATTTACAACATCTTGCCGATAGTTTAAATTGTATTCACTGTAACAAAGACAAATACATGCATAAATTGAAGAAATTAAATTTGTTTGCAGAATAAATTTATTTCACATCCGTCTCAGAATTACTAGAACTCGGGGAAAAAAACACGCTTCGAAATCCCAGACCGCGCGGCGATCGGCAGGCTGCAGCGTACAATGTTGCCATTTCGTTACAGATGGTTGGGCCCGAGTTCGGTGTGGAATAAAATTACCACTTTTCATAAATCGAGGTCTCCGAAACTAAACGGTCGAAGTTTGTCATTTTTTTTTAATCAATCTCACAATAGGACTGCGTACACGTGTGTTTTTATTTTGAAATCCTAAGATCCGTCTAGACCTATATTGAGAAATGCGAGCAAACTCCTATAAGTTCACGTGTTAGGTATAGGGATCGCATACAAAAATACCCATATTCAATTGCAATTATCTCATGAACTAAACGGTGAATCGAATTGAATTTTTGGGCATCAGTCCATGAAGGTCATATCTACACCATACTTAGATTTCAGACAATTCCTAAGATTTGACCAAAACTACAGAACTATCTTAAGGGTCGAATCACCCACCGCACTAAGCGATTCACCCGGCTGGGACTTACCTTTTTTCATTTGCGGTTTTTTCGAAACTAAAGGGTGTCTCAAAATGACCTAACATTCAAATTTATTAATGAAACGTATTATTTATTTGGAATGTACGAATATTTTTATTTTAATGTAAGGTACAAATGTGGAGGTTATGTGTGTCACACAATATCCGATTAATGGTATAAACGGCATGGACTTGGAAGACATATTCTTTCAACAAGATGGCGCAACATGCCATACTGCGGGCGAAACACGACGACGTTGAAGTTTGCATAGTTGAAAAAGAACAATAATTAATTTTTTTTTATTACGCAATTTTTTTGCACCATCTTGGCTGTAGAAATCGCTCAAACGTTTTTTGGCATTCTTATTAGAGACTTTCGATATCAATTTTCGAAAAAAAGCTCGGTGTAATGATCGAAATAAAGAAATGAAAATTGAAAAGAAAGCTTCAACATAATCATTTTCTCTTCTTCGGCTTCATAATTTTTTCATATGTTCATCCATTCATTGATAACAAATCATTGAAGTTCTTTTTTTCTTGCCCAAAATTGAATTTTTTCTGCAGTGTGCCATTTTCGTAATGTTCAAGATTATTTTAAGTATCCAATCATACGAAAGTTTTATTATCACGCTAAAATTACATTTTTTTACTTTTCATTTCACATGACCCTAGTTACCTGAAGTACCTACACTGATAGGCCATGCAGCAACGGCACTTTGTTTGAACAATAATAAATTCATCATTTATGGACAATATTCAATTTAAAAAAATCAATCTTGACTGAATTTATTGTGGACAAAATCCCAACCTCGTTATCCCAATCCTGTTATCAGGAAAAAATATTGAAAATCAACCTGTTCTTTTTGGCCCCCAGCTTGTGTAAACCATTTAAAGAACAGTTAGCATCTAATCACGACATGTGTATTTCCCGGCCAGGCATACAATCTGAGCAGGCATATTTCATCTTTGTAAGATTTGAGTTATTACGATTGAGTGTCTTTCGAACATCTAAAATTTCATCCTTGCAAACCTACGAAATGTATTTGCACATTAGGCAGGGTTCGGCATTCCGTCGGAGAACGTTACATACTGATTTTTCTTTGAGCTGGATGCGTTCAACGGTGTTGCAACTTTAAAGTTCCAGAGAGTTCCGCTACATCGTTTATTTGATTTTTTCTCTACGTGGGCAATTTGGAATTCTTTTGTCATAGTAGTTATTTGTCTATGAAACGTTGCGATACCTGCAATGGACATGTTTGTCACAAATGAACGGAACATTGGATCTGTTCCTTTTGGGTACACTTTTCGATACTTCTTGCACCTTCTGTGGACTTTCTATTACTGTATCTGCTGAAAGTGTAGAAAGTGTAGCTAAAACAAACAGACCCAATGATAGTTGTTAGCCACGGGCTTAGGGGAATTTTCAAGATCAACATAACCTCAAAAACGTTCGAATAGACTTCTCACAGACGGTTAAACTTTATGAGGTTGAAGTTTGCCGCGTTGAAATGCAACGAAAATTGATGCACAATCGTTTTTTAAATGATTTATCAAGCTCCCTACGATATAAATCTATAAAAAAAGATCTATTATTATAAAAATATAGAAAGTAAAATGCACAGAAAAACTTTTGTTCCGTTTCAACGATGCAAACTTCAACGCGATTAAACTTATTTTGAAAAAAAAAACGCGTTAAGGGCATGTATAAGTTCAACATAACCTCACAAATTTTTGAACCGAGTTTTCTCACAGATGGTTGCGTTTTTTTTTATTTTGGGGAATAAAAAGCCTCAGACTTTAGAGATTTGACTGACCCAGAGCTTGAAGATTTTCAAAAATATCGAAAAATATCAAAATATTTTTAAAAATCGAAAAAATACAAAAATATCGAAAATTTCAAGAAATTTGGATTTAAAAAAAATCGAAAATATCAACAACAAAAAATTTAATCGACAACTTCGGCAAGCTCCCTCCCACTCATGTCATGTGATACATCTACTCCGCGTTAAGCCGAGCCTGATGCATTATTTTTCCTAAAAAAACTTAACCATCCATGAGAAAACTCGATTCGAACATTTGTGAGGTTATGTCGACCTGTACAAGTGCCGAGAACTCGGACACTTCGCCTGTTCCCACGGCAGCGACCGATCCACCGCGAACGTCTAGCAAAAGACGAAATTCACAAGCTGCTCCAGATTCTCCGAAATACACCCAAAGATTCTGAAAATCTAGTGAACGATACGATTATCGCGCATCTTCTCAGCGATCGAGTAAATCCCGCGAATGTACTCGATTATCTCAACATTCGCGTAATTTTTTCCTCGAGATCACTCACTGACGAAAATAGCGGTTATCGATTTTCCAGCTGGTCGTCGATGCGCGCGCATTCATCTCTTTCTCCCTCCCGCGGAGCTCGCGCACTCGTTTTCTTTCGCATGTTTTTTTCGCGTCCCGCGTGTCGATTACGTCGTAAACACTCGGTCGTATTATCGTAATCGAGGCTACAAATCATGTCGATAACTCTTGTCGTTTATTTTATTTCATTTCTTCCGGAATACGCATTCGAGGTTGGGGAACGACGAGTCGTAGCGGCCATATTCCTTCGTAGCGGCGAACAGTGGGGGGGGGGGGGGGAGGAGGGGGCGGCCCGATCAGGCGCAGTAAGTCGATTCGGTGCACCAAGAGATACGTTCAAGCAGCAGGGCTATCTCCGTCTACTACCCGTACAAAATCGCGAGCCCTCGTGAATTTTCTCCTCGTGTATTCGTAACGCGCGGCCAGACGAAGATAAAAAAGAGATGACGGATAGCTCGTGTTTGACTTACCGGCCGTGGCTTTGGAGGTTTTCCCATGATGCCTTCGGGCTTTCATCACCAAAAGCCGGTCTCTCCGTAACATAACGTCAATGTGTTGTGTTTTTTCGTAACTGTGGTATCCCTCGTTAGACGCGAATTCTTTTTACGCATTATTTTATTGCGAACCGTACGGCAGCCATTTGGCCTCTACCTTGGACGACGACACATCTCCACACAATGCACACACACACACACACGTACACAAAGACGCAATACACACATGCACGCGGATAGTGCGCTCTATCTTGTTTCTCGTTTAGCCTTTGGCTTCATGCCGCTCTACGCGCTCTGACGTCATCGCAGGGCCGTACACAGTGCGCGCAAGTTTCGTATACTTGTTTTCAGCCTGTTTCATTCGAAATACGACGATCTCGTGGTTCTGGTTTTTTATTCCTCTCTCCGACTGCGACATCTGACATATCGTTGTCTCTCGAGTACGCGAGCGCTGCGGTCGCGAAACATGCACTTGTTTCAACTTCTGCCCCGAATTTAGGCAAACCCGGCACGTTGCTAACGCTCCCGGAAATCTTTCTTACCGACCGCGGGACATTTCAAATGTCTTCGGGACACGGCGGCGCGGCGAAAAATTACTAGATTATTGGCGATAAATTGAGAAATCGTAGGTAATCGTTGAAAGCGGTTTTTCCCGTCTTTTATGTGGATGAAATACTTATTCGCTTTATTGAATCGTAAAAATGTCGTTTTGGGTGACGTTTTATTTTATTGCGCACACACATAGTGTGTAAGGGCAAGTGAGAAAAGAATTATCAGGCAGTGTCTGCTGTTGGCCAACAGATGCATTTCTCGAAAATGGGCCAATGAGCTCGAACCTTTGCAATACTTTCTCTAAATAAAACAAAAATAATAATTCGTCGCCATATTGCTTTTTAATGAGAAGAGTAACACGTTTCGGGCTCTCGGAGATCTGGAAATCTTTAAGAGCTTAAGGGGAAAGATATACCTTGAGGCGAGGAAAAATTTGCTGATTTTCAGGGTTTTTTTTCTCAAAGGAAAGATTTCTTCACTATTTTTTGAGACTCAGTATCTTTTATTACCACTTTTGGCCGTTACCTGGTTTTTTCTATTAATCCTTAAAAATGGCGGAGGTGTGGCATGATCGCCTAAACTACATTTTCGAAGCCGGCGTGACGCATAGCTAATAAACTAATCAACCGATTCTGATGAAATTTGGTATAAATCTTTCTAACCTTATTTTCTAAAACACGACCCTTAATGTTTTTGAAAATTAAAAAAAATATATATTTTGATCGCAAAATGTAGCCATTGTGTTCGAAAAATACAATCTTTTCGTTTCCAAGCGTACCATTTCATCGATTTTTAACATTTATCACTTTTTCTTGGTTCATATTCTGCGCATGAGGGTTAACGAAAGAAAAATATTTGTTAGGTTTTCTTCAGATTAATTCCGCCGACGCTACGTGTCACGTCATCTGACAACATCCATCGGAACCCGTTTAGAAGACCGTGTCATACCTCCGCCATTTTTAAAGATTATTTTTTAACAAATACGTATGTATCTAAGTAAAAAAAATGTAACAGTCGCAAGTAGTAATAAAACATACCTTAAGTCTCACAAAATGGTGAAGTCTTTCCTAAAAAAAATCATGAAAATCGGCAATTTTTTCCTCGCCTAAAGGTACCTTCCCCCTTAAAATTGATAATATTGGCTATGACTTGATCGAATCTTTTTTGTTATCGTGTTTCAATTTTTAAGAAATTGCTTTTTCAAAATTTTCCGATGAAAACTTTTGAAAAATTGCTTTTTTTCATATTTGCCGATGAAAAATGACATTAATTAATTTTAAAAAATAAGAAAAACGTCGGTCAATACTAAACTACTATTACACAGCCCAAGTGTACCAAATTTCAACCCAATCCGTTCGTTTGTCGGCGAGAAATCGTGTACACCGTTTTGAAAAAACATAGTTTCGAGAAAACCACGTCCTAATCATAAGTTTACCTTAAATCTTCCATTTCAACACCATCGATTGAGTCTTCCTCTTCAATCTGCGTCGCCTCAAGGGACGAACGAGAATTTTAAAATTGTCATAATAATGGTAGATTGTTGAAGTTTTCCCAGTAAATATTTCAAATTTGTCAATTTCAGCAGTGATATTTTACGTATTTCATTCTAAATGACTACCCCCTTAACATTCTTTCAAAACATTTCAACGACACGGTCTTCCTTGATTAAAAATATTTCGTTCAATTTTACTCGGCGATCGAGAAATCTTTTTCGGCAGGCTTCGTACCACGAACGCGTGTCGAAGTTCCATTGACCCTCGTTGATCCTAGCGCCAATCAATTCCTTCAAAATCCAAGTCTCCTAGTTCGACGTGATGTTTCTTTTCAGTCCCAATGTTTCTTCGTATTGCTCCGCGGGCTTTTACGACCCAGTCGCTTCGACTTTTGCACCAAACTGATCACTTCGGCATTTCCGGTTTCTCGGAGAATCTTTCGGAGTGTTGCCCCCCCCCCTTTCCGAGTCCTCTACCGCATCGCGTTAGCACGAGGGCGCAGGAATACTGAGGAATGTGCTCGAATATCGTTGTATTTCACAATAATTACGTTTGAAGCTCGCATACGTACGTTTTTTCCTTTAAATAAAAAGGCCTTTTATTTTTCTTCAATTTCCAGAGTGATCAGTGCACTTGCAACATTCAATTAGTACCGACTTGCGCGTGTAAGTTCTTTCTATTTCTCAAATTCTTATATATATATATATATATATATATATATATATATATATATATATATATATATATATATATATATATATATATAGTATGCGCTCACATATATAGAACCGTTTTATTTAGCGCCCAAACCGGGACGATGTTGTTTTTCGTTTTATTTCTTCCGGAGAAACACGAGAAGAACACATGAGACCGCGCGCGCGGTCAGAGTTAAATCCTCGTCGCTCCCTTTTTTTTCGGTCATTTTTAATTCCGCTCAATGGACGAGACCAATTCGCGAGGAAAAACAAAATTAAACTTGCGTACTCGACGTCAATTTGTCCATTGATGTTGAATTACGCGGACTTAAGGGGTTAGCCGACTGTGAAAATCAACGTTCGTTCGTCCCTTGAGGCTACTCGAATTAAAGAGAAAGGTCCAACTTATGATTACGATAGAACTGCTGCTAAAACTTTGAGCGTTTTTTTTTCGCGAAATTACGTTTTTGTAAACGGCGTGCACGATATCTCGACATCTGATAAACGAATTTACTCGAAATTTGGTACACTTATTCAGTGTAATAGTAGTTTAGTCTTGACCGACGTTCTTCTTCGCAACATTTATATTTCTTTAGTCGTTAAAATGTCAGTTTCCTCAAAAAATCGATTTTTTAAATGATTGAAACCCGATGACAACAAAAAAGCTCGGTCAAGTTTTAGGCAATATCCCCTTTAAGATAACAAAAACTCGTTTTTTCTGTACACCGTTGAGCTCCTCACTTTCAAAGGTCTTTTACGAGATTATTTATACGCTGCGGCTAGCCGGCCGGTTATCGGACGAAAAAGCGTATGTTATTTGTCCGGATTGCGGCTCAGTTTACGCTGTACAACGCCCCAGACAATCAAACCCAAACGAACAAACCTAAACAAGCAAATCCAAACGAACAAATCCAAATAAACATACCCAAACAAACGAACCCAAACAAACAAACATATACAATCTAACCGAAACAAACAAGCCAACCAAACAAACCCAACCAACCCAAACCTACACAAAATTATAAAGATTAAACTAAAACGAACAAACCTATACAAGCTAAGCCAAACAAAATTATAAAGATTTTATTCGGACGAATAACATACGCTTATTCGTCCGATATCCGGACGGGGAGCACTCCGTTATTTATAACTTTTTAAATTATTAATATTTTTCATGAAATATACACAACTCAACACAAATAAATGTCCAAACGATTTTTCAATCATCTCACTTATTTCTTCAAAATTAATTTGTTTAAATAACCCCGATTTTTGGGTCGTCACAGTAGCCTAACCCGTTAAAAAATGAGACATAGAGTTGACGATTTTTTTTTCTCGAGAGAGGTCGATCGTAACCGATTAGCAACATGGCAGAGTACCAAAGTCTTGACACCCAATGCCGCCATATACACACACATATATATATCCAATTTTGGTTTATACGAGGATTTTTCGTTTTTTCCAAATTTTTCTTTATTTTTTTTCTCTTTATTATTCATTAGACGTTTCGACAATTAGTGAAGTCATCACAGAAGCATCAATATTATCGTTATAATCATTTAGACTACAATATTTCGTTAATGTATCATTTCTTTTTATCTTCGGTTAGCGCAGTTAATATTGCAATGATCGAGTACAAAATGATTTTTTTTTTCTTTTTCAACTTTTGAAGCTTAGTATAAACTGTATAAAGCACTGTTACATTTCTATATATACCGCTCGTGAATTTGCACGTCCACGAGTACGGCGTGGATAAAAGCGACGCGCGATCGCGACACGATACTCGCGAACGTGCGAAAACTGCGTTATCTCCGTAAAACGTTTCTTTTTTTTTTTTTTTTTCAAATTAATTATTTTTTTCCCTTTTTTTTCATCTCTTACGTAGATCGCAGCGACGGAAACCGATTATAACTATACGTTTCGAAAAGAACTAGGCGAGAATTTCAGCGCGAAGGATAACTCGCGGACGATAGAAATTCGTCGATTTCAGCAGTGATATTTTAGGTATTTTATTGTTAATTACTAGCGATCGATTATCATAATTTTTGTGATCGACATCCTTCGCCGCATTCTCTCGCCGGTTTTTCTCTTTTCGTCATTGTTTTTTTTTCTTCTTTCCGTTCGTTTCTTTTTTCGCGTAAAACTTTGTTTCGAAGCCAACATATCAACATCTGATTATGACATCTTATCTTTAGTACAATGAAATAAATGTTTATTCTTTCTCTCGTTTTTTTTAGTCACTAAATGCGTCATAGGGATAAAATAGATATATATATATATATTTTTTTTTTTTACGTTCGGTAACGCGTGTCGAGGCCGTTGTGAGTTGATAATGGCGCGCGTTTTGAGAACGGGTGAACGGATCACATGACCAAATGTGAAATGGCAAGTTGAATCGGGGCAGAGAGAAAAAAAAATATATATATATATATACGTGGAGTAAACGAAGAGGAACCGTCGATCGATGGCCATCAAAATGGACAAACGAATGTCTCTTAATCGTACGAACGAAACGCTTCGACAAGCGATACTGGAGATCGATAATTCTCGTGCACACAAACGAAAGAAACAAAGACAAAGCCACATATTTATATCAGCATGCTCGTCATATCGATTCTTGCGTCGATTCTTTTTTAAACTGCATTATCCACGCCCTTTTACATTTTTTTTCTTTTTTTTTTTTTCATACTATTTTGCTCGCGTCGTGCACTCCCTTTGAGAGCTATGAAATTTCAACCCGTTCTCTCCCCAGAGTAACGAAACAAAATTGCACGAAGCAAAATCAGGCTCGGGTTTTTTTTGTGTGTTTTTTCATCGTTCCCTCAAGCTCCCCCGCACGAAGTTCAAATATTTTTGACCCGTACGTCGTTGTAAAAATCTCCTCAATTTTCGACTCTCGTTTGAATCCTCTCTCGAACGTTTTGGGCCCTGAGGGCTTCTCGGAGTTCCATTGCCGAGCACGGATGGAAGTTTTCTCTTCTTCTTTAGGTCGGGGGGGGGTGGGGGGGGCTGCGAGCGAGCCTGGGGAACTCTCGTTTAGCATGATGAGATTGAGGGTTTTATCCAATATTTCGTGTTTTTTTTTCTTTCGTTATCCATCTTCGAGTCCGCGTGCTTAGCCGGAGCTCGATGTTTCCTTCTCGACCGGTAAGGCACTGTTCTGCTCGTCGAGTTTGTTGTTCTCCTGGCCAGCCAAGAGAGCTCTGTTCTGCCTCACGAGCTCGGCGCGCCTCTCCTTCAAAGACGAACATGAAAAATATCGAAGACACGTGTTATCGCTACGCTTGACAATTAACGGGCTACATTTACCTAGCTGGGTTAAAAAAATTGCAGTCTCCGAAAATATTTGTATTGTGTCATCTTTTGGCTATATTCCCTGAAAATGTCATCGAAATATTCCTGAAATTGAATGAACTACTATTGAGCTTCTAACAGCTCCATTGAGCTTAGAAGCTCAAAATGAACTATTGAGCTTCTAACAGCCGGCCGGGCGAACAGTGGCAGCACCATACTTCAAACTTTGAGGGATCATCACTGTGTAACATTTTCGAGAAACCGATTTTTTCGCATTATCCGATAGTATAAACGGTTATAAACATGCTGTTCAATTTTTGGGGCGAAATTCGAATTATTCCGGTCGCTACAGCCTTTCTCAGAAAAAGGGATTAATCAGCAGCGTGAGACCTGGCGCGGACGGACGCAGTTTTTCCCTCGACATGTCGTTTTTCAAACTCTCGGACAAGAATTTTCAAACTATCCGTCTTAGATATTGACACAACATTCTTCACGCCATTCTTCATCTTGCCATGGACGTTTGTTTCAAAATCTTCATACTTTTTTCAACGAAAAACTGTCGAAAAAATAGGTACTCGATACTTTTTGTTCAAATGGCCGCCATTTTGTCAATTTTGATTTTTTTAAATCTCCATAGTAAGATGGCGGCTTTCATACTGATTAATAATCTTTTTACAAATTTCGTGTCAGATAATATTTAAGGCTTTATTCATTTCAGATAATATGTACACCGTGAGGACTTCTTTTTTTGGAAGACATTTTCAACCGTTAAAAAATGCAAAAGAAATAAAAATAAACGTTTACACATTTTTTTCTCTGTTTTTCAGGAGTGCTTTCATTTGACATAAATCAACGACAAATTGACGAATCAGACTGATTAGCGTTTTTTACGTGCACCAAATAACAAATAAGACTGATTAGCGTATTTTAACCATCGAAAAAAATCGCAAAAATCGGGTGTTGTTCGACTCGTTACAATGTGATGATCAAACGCGTTTTCTCGAAACACTGTTTTCGAAATCGGTGGACACGATATCTCGAGAACCACTTGATGGATTGTTTCCAAATTTACGACAGATACGGTAAGAAATATTTAAAGGTCGTTGACGATCTCACTTTTTCAAAATCGATCTTCATTTTTTAAGTTACGTAATAACGACGACTTTTTTTTCGTGGATTTTGTATGCTCGAGTTTCAATTCTTCGCCACGTTGTTAAAAAAAATGATTTTAAAAATCGACGATCGTCAACGACTCGTATTTATCGTTAACTTGAATAGCCCGTTTGGTTTTAAGATATCGGATGGACCGTTTGAGCTGGAGATTGTCCACCGCCAGCGAAAAAAATTTCATCCGCCGGCAGCCATGTTTTTGCTGTTTTTCTGGTGATTTTATTTCAAAACTCTCAATATATGTCCCTTTGTGTTAAGAAAAATCGCGTTTCGTTTGACAAAGCGTTTCCCAGACAAAAATTCGGAGTTTGGCAATTTTTTTCGGGTCTCTAGGTAAATGTAGCCCCTTAAGAAATAAATGTGCGGTATTCATCCGTAAGGCAGCCACTCCCATGTCGACTGACGTCATCAGCCCCTGAGCAATTTCGTTCGTCGTTAGATGCGTCGAAAATTTTGAAGAATGGGAGGAGCTGTCTTCACGTCGTTAGCTGCCGCTTTACTTATCGGAGTTTCATTCATTTTCGGAATATTTTCCTTGGCGGATAAGCGGGGAATAAATTCCGTGAAGAATCGACAGGAGCATGGAACACTTGAAAAGGGCTCGAACGTTTTATCGATGAACGTGGAAGGAAACTCACTTTTTTCAGACGGCGATACGTTCGAGAAAAGTTCAACTTCCAAGTTTTCGTAAGATCCATTGCATCGTTTTTTTTTTTTTCGAAAAAAAAATAGAAAAGTATTCGAGAGAACTTGACTGAGGAGAGAGATTTGAGCTGGAATTTTATCGTCAATGTCGAATTCAAGATTTTTTATAAGAAACGATGATAAATTGCTCGAATTTTATTTATTTATTCTCGAAATAAATGAAGTGGAACTGGAAACTTCGAAGTTGAAGTTTTATTGGACGTATCTACCTCTGAAAACATCCGTGTCCTTTTAAATTCCTCGCCGAAACGCTCGACCCTCGCAGTGCCTGTACAAATGCACTAAACTTTCCGGAAAAGATTTCCAGGATACAGGACACGAAAATAGGAAGGATTAAAGCGGGACACCACTGTGATGGATAAAAAAATCGATTTTTTGCATTTTTTTAAAAGTATACATATTTAAGGATATGCGAAAAAATGTTCAAGCTAAAATATTGGAAGTTGACCAAGTTACAGACTATTTAGTGAGAGCAGGCAGCGCAACGATTTGCGTATACTAAAACTTTCAATCGCGTTTTTCTCGAATCGACTTTTTTTCGACCTAGCCCGGAATTTTAACTCTAGCTATAATTGTCCGATATTCAATTTAAAAAAAAAAAACGCAATTTCCGTAATTGCTGTAGCTAGCTTTCTACCTAGCCGTTTTCTTTTTGAAATTTAGTATCTTTGAGGCCGTCGAATATAAGTAAAAATTTAGCCAAAATTACATTTTTTTTAACACCCGCGATTTTGCGTTTTTTTTCTCGAAAAACGGTTACATACAACGAGAACTACATTTATATCGATAAAACTTTTTTTTATACTGAGCCTCTATTATACCGCAATAAAGTTAATTACTTTTAAATAAAAATTTACACGAAATAAGTTCAATGTATGCTGAATTACATACCGTTTTTTCCAAAACCCAAATAAATAAACTAGTAGGCAAAAAACATTCGGAAAAACGACCTTTTTTCGAACCGTCGCAGTGGTGTCCTGCCTTCAAGGGGGAGATACCTTTGAGCGAGGAAAAAACTGGCTGATTATCATGATTTTCTTTTACAGGGAAGCTTTCATCATTTTTTAGACTGAGGGTACATTTTGTTACTACTTTTGGCGGTTACATGGTATTTTATTTTTTCATTAATCTTCAAAAATGGCGGAGGTATGGCACAATCTTCTAAACTGCATTTTCCAAACTGGCGTTACGTATAGCTAAAAAACAAATAGACCGATTCTGATGAGATATGGTATAAATCTTTCTAATCTTATTATCTAAAACATGACCCAAAATGTTTTTGAAAATGTAAAAAAAAATGTTTATTGAAAAAGGCAGCGATTTTTTTCAGAAAATTGTCATTTTTTTCGGTTCATATTCTGCGTATGAGTGTTAATGAACTAAAAATCTTCGTTATTTTTTTTTTTTTCAGATTAATTCAACCCGTTTAGAAGACCGTGCCATACCTCGGCCACTTTTGAAGATCAATAAATAAAATTGCATTTAACAGCTGAAGCAGCTGAAAATAGTGAAGAAATCATTCCTTTAAGGGGTTATATACACGTACAAGATTCGAAAAATCGATTAAATTTTTGTTTTCGCAATGTACTTATATTCAAGTGCACAGACAAAAAATTCCTTGTCAATCCGACGAATATTCTCGAAGTTACACGCACATCTGTAATGACGTGTCAGAGCGTTCGAAAGTGCTTTTGAAACTTTAAACGCGTTTTTTCTCAAAACTGTGTTTTTAAAGTCGGTGAGCAAAATTTCTCGGAAACGGCTGAACCGACCAGTCTCAAATTTTAACACAATATTTTCAAGTATATTTTTTAGTAATTAATCGAAGGTGTTTTCTCACCGATAAATCTTCTCCATTTTATAAACAATTTAAAGCCTAATATTTTGTCAAAAAAACGATTTTTTTTAGAAGCCGCCATTTTGTCAAGAATTATTATATTCCTTATTCCTTCGATCAATTACAAGATAATCCATTATATTAACGAAATGTAAGCTATAGCAGCTTTCAAAATAATGTTAAAATACAGTCAAAAGTTACCATAATATGTGTACGAATTTTTACGTTACTAGATTCAAAGGTCTTCTCAAGAAAAATTCTCGAAAAATCGATCTTTGTGGGCCTCCTGACTGTATATAACCCCTTAAAAAAAATCGTGAAAATCAGCGATTTTTTCCTCGCCCAAAGGTATCTCCTTAGGAACAAATGATAAAAACGGTGATCTCCATCAGGCGACTGGAAACTTGTGGTAAAAAAGAAAATCGACATTGGGAATAAAAAATTGTCTATACGAAATGAAGGACATACGACTGCGTTTCGCTCGCACGAATTTTTCTCTCCCAACAAACGTCCCAATTGCTCGAAATATTTTCACAGCTGTCTCGAAAAGTCCATCAAAGAATTGGAAATTCGTTCCTGCGTGCGCTTGTCCCCAGTCTTACTTCCTTAAAATCCTCTCATATTCTCTGCGCAACGAAAATAAATCTAATGCGTTCAACATCGACCATTCAAGCTTGTGCGAAAATGAACGAAAAATAGCAGCGCCAAGGCCGAAAGAAAATGTGCGGCAACGTAAATCGCAGACTCAGCGTTCAAAGTAAAGAATAAAGATCTCCCGGTCCGAACCGAAGGTAAGATATAATCGTGTACGAGGAAAATAAAAAAATAATTGTGCCAATGGAATACTGAAGCGGTCGACCGGGAGATTAACGAGGGTGAATTACTTGTTGGCGTATTGCCTGGATACGACGCTGAATCTCCCTTTCTCGATTCACCTCAGCGATCGATGCCTTCAAGTCGATCTCAATTTTTTTCGTCTCGAGCTCCCTCATCGCGCGTGTCTCGCGTACTTTCGCTATCTTCACCGTATTCTGGGTGACCATGTCAAGAATTTTCGTTTTTCGTCTCCATCATTTTTTTCGAATAAAAAAAAAAGAAATATTCGCGGGAGAATGATATTCCATTGGACTCACGTGATTGCGTAGCTTTTCCTTCTGCTCGCGCTCCATGATTTCTCGTCGTTCGCGCGCCTGATCGAGCTTACCCTGAATTTGGGACTCCAATTGTTGAACTCGTTCCGTCATGCCCTGACGTACTCGAGTCACTTGGTCCTCCTGAAAACGAAGTAGCGTGAAACTTGGTGTAAATGGTCTTGAAAGAAAAAAAAAAGGTGAAAAAGAAGAATTCTGTATATGGAAAACTAACGTGTTCCTTGAGACGATCGAGCATCTTCTTGATATTCTCGTCGCGTTGGGCAGCGGCAGTCTTCAATTTCTCCTCCACGGCAGTGCGAACCTCGCTGGTCTGCTGCTCGAGATTCTGACGAGTCTTCTCCACGCTCTCCAACTGCATCGGAATCGAAAAAAGGGAGTACATACGTAAATTGAATCTAAGAAACGACGCGGGTAGGAATCGTTTTATTTTTCTTTCTTTGAGAGAGAGAGAGAGAGACAGAGAGCTTTGCATTTTTAAATATATTGACCGTTTTAAAAAAATAGAGCCGAAATTTTAACAAATTGCAAAATTCTTTTCTCAATTATTGGGCAATGAAAATTGAAATAAAGAGGCATGGATGCTTATGCTGAATAAGTCACTAGAAATCCGCCCTTGAAAACTATAAATATTATTTTTGAAAAAATCGGATCACATTTATCAGAAAAATTTACAATTTACTGAGTTTTTCCAAGATCTACATTTCGGGTGACCTATTTTTTTAAGGGGTTAGGCTACTGTTAAAAATTCCAAAAAATCGCTCGTCGCTCGAGGCAATTGAAATTGAAGGGGAAGGTCCAACATATGGTGCAGGAATCGCAGATGAAGGTAAACTTATGATGGGTGTAGTTCCGAAAAGCCGCGGGACAGTTGGAGTTCCTCGCGTTTGTTTTGTATTTTTTTTTTTTACTTTTTTTGTATTTTTTTGTTTTTCAAATATTTTTTTTTTTTTTTTTTTTGTATTTTATTTTATATTTCGCCTTTTTTGTTTCGATTTAAAGACCAAACTCCAACCTGACCGCGGTACAGTGTGTGAGTAGATAATATCGAAACCAATAGAGTTTAGCAAAATGTACTTATTGGAGCATTATCCCATTTTTCTCAAAACAGAATGGTTTTAGACAAAAACTGTATAGAGCATAAAAGATCAATCTTTTGATAGGCTACAACTTTTGTAGGAAACATTTTTCACGAAGATCAACATTTATTAAAATAAAATAGGAACTTTAGAAAAATTAGTTTTTTTACTTTATCCCTTTATCCCTTATGATTACGATAGAACTGGTAGTAAAACTTGAAGGGGTTACGTGGGGTTAAAAATTTCAAAAAATCCATTTAAAAAAATTATCCAATAGTACAACATGTCTAGAATATTCTCCCAAAGTTTTAAGACAATCGGAGTAAAAGTCTAGGAGAGAGAGAGAGCCTTTGGGAATTCCCCCCGTTGGGAAAGACCGGCCGAGAGCGACACAGGTAATCGCATTTTTCTCAAAGCACTATTTTTAAAGTCGGTGGACACGATTTCTCGAAAACTAGTGCACCGATCTTATTGAAATTTTGCACACTTCTTCAAAATAGCATTGACTAGTGATTGAACGAAGGTTTTTTTTTCGATTACAACAAATTTCACAAGGCTATACACAGTGTAAATTGTACCAAAAGTTGAACTGCTTTGCATACAACTCTGGCAAAAATTCAAATTTCGATATTTAAAAAAATCCTTCGTTCAATCAAGAGCTATACTTATCTACTAACAGGAAAAAATTGGTTTTGGAATTTCAGATAAAGCTATCATGAGTTATCCTGACCACCACGAGGACACTTTATTTTAGGGGTCTCCGGAAAGCAGGTCCCACCGGCTGAAATTCCCAAATTTTTGGATGATTTTTTTTCAAATATTGTTGTAACGTTGCTCTTTTATGTGCTTAAAATTTTGAATAAAATAATTCATATATTATATTCTTTTTGAGAAAATATGCTTCTTTGACTTCGAAACCCACGCAACCCCTTAACCGCGTTTTTCTCGAAACTATGTTTTTCAAAACGGTGTACACAATTTCGCGACATCTTATGAACGGATTAACTTGAAATTTCGTACACTTATTCAGTGTAATAGTAATTCAGTCTTGACCGACGTTTTTCTTCTTAACATTTTTTTATTAGTTATTAACAATAATTATATCATTTTTCCTCGAAAAATCGATTAAATAACGTTTCAAATTTTTTTAATGATTGAAACACGATTACAGAAAAAAGCTAGGTCAAATTTTAGCCAAAAGTATCTATTTTAAGATTAAAAAACTCATTTTTTTGTATCAGATTAACCGAGTGGCCAAAATCAAGTACACGGTTGAGTCGCTCACGTTCAAAGGTCCTTCACGAGATTGTTCATAACTTGTTTGATTATTAATCTTTTTTTATGAAATTGACCACGAACGATTTTTCAAGCATCTTACGTATTCCTTCAAAATTAATTGTTTTCAACGACTGACTTTCGGGTCATCACAGTAGCCCCACCCTTAATGGAACCGTCGCTCCATTTTTGAAACACGTTCATTTTGCCCGTAGCCTTTTTCCGAGATTTGCAACGTCCTCTTGGTTCGAAAAAAAGTCAAGATTTGAAGAAAAAAAAACGAGTGCCTCGTACGAAGAGGATCATGCGGGTTGAAAGAGAAAAAAAACGAGGCCACGTTCAGTGAGTTTCGCTGGCACCATATTTTTTGTTCTCCATTTTTTCATGCTCACATGTTCCTTCAGCTTGCTCTTGAGCTCGGCGATATGAGCCTCTCGCTTCTCCTCGCTGTTATTCATCTTGGCATCGAGTGACTCTCGAGTAGCGGTAATGAAAGCCGAACTGAGCTCATCCTTCTTACGCGAGACCTCTTCGATCTTGCTGAGTTTAGAAGCGAGCGCAGCGAGCTTGTGAGCCTCCAACGAGAGTCTTCTCTCCTCCGCTGCTTTCAGCTTGTCCTCGATGGCTGTCTCTTGAGAGGGACTAGCCTGGGGCGGCGATGGGGCGCGTTTTGGCACCGTCGGCTCCGCCAATATCACCTCGTAGCACAGACCGCCCTTTGACTTCTCCTGGCATCGTATTTCCGTCGCTATAAATTCGAGAGACAAAAAAAACGCAACGTTAGAAAATCAAAGCTTCGCGGGGTAAAAAGTTGGTGAAAAGTAAAAATTGAGTAAAAATTGAGCTCCTAAATCCTAAAAAAAGAGCTGGTCGATGATAAATCGTGGAGAGACTTCTGGAACATAGTTGACATTTTTCTGAAAATATCGACTTTTTGGCTTTCGATGGATTCTCAAAATATGACATTTCAAAAATATTCTCTGAACTTTAAACTCGTTATTCTCAAAATGACTTTTATTTAAATCGGTGACCACGATATCTCGAAAATCACTGCACCACAGTGCTTGAACGGAAGAATTTTTTTTTTTCGGTACATAGTTTTTTTTATCAACGAAAGTAGACGTTTTTTTTCAGCAAAAATCAATACATAAATTCTGGGCTGCGGCCGTTTTTTAAAAAATCAACATTTCTTTAAATCCTTTGTCCAAGCACTACATCATTTCATGAAAACACTTAATGCACTTGATTTTTTTTTATTTTTGATGATTTGTATCATATAAAATACTTATACAAAATTTATATAAAATTTATATAAAAAATTCATTAAAAAATGTTTATAAAAAATAACATATCAATATCTTTCAATAAAAAATTGTATAAGACGTTCAAAACCGAACTCTTCAGTTAAAAAAAAATTGAAAACCGGCACACGTTTTCCTATAAAGAATTCACGAAAATTCCATTTTCTTCCGGCCACGAGCTTCGTGGTCGTTTGCATTGTAAGCACCGAATTTATAAACATTTTTTTATTTAAAAAATGGTATAAGATGCTCGAAACCGTACTCTTTAACTTAAAAAAAGTTGAAAACCTGCACACATTTTTACAGAAAGAATTTACGAAAATTCCATTCTCTTTTGGCCACGAGCTTAAAACCCTTAGTTTGCTATTTTTCTCTGCTAATCGGCCCAACACTTTTTCAACTGGCATTTTTTTTAACAATGTAATTCTCTATGTTCAGCAATGACATATGAGAGAATCGGTCCGGAAGCATTCTAAGCTTCTACGTCACGTTTTTATCCGGCTCATGGCAGAAAACTTCTCTCGCAGCCGGCGGAGCTCACTGGGAGTGCTATTGCTGCTTGGAAAAGTGTATACTCCTTTGTAATATCGTCGTTGATATTGCAAAACGTTCCATGTCTTTGTGACCATTGTGTTTAACATTTTTATTCAAACGCATCCGTAAAACGTTCTATGTCAATAACCAATCAGAACGCTTTATTCAGCTGATGCAATGCGTCACGTAACCCCAAGCCGCAACTTTTCGATATTGCAATAAGTTTTTTGGCTCTCTTGTAAAGTTGTCAAATCACATACAACGAATTGCAATATAAACGACGATATGCTTTCTCACATTTTTAGAATTTATTTCATCATTTTTAAACTAAAGTATGTGTTTCATGATCATCGCTTCAGCTTCAAAGGCTGGGGTATTAATTATTAAGACTTTAAAAATAATGATTGATAAAATCCTCTCCGTTTTTCATGTCCAACTTAAGGGGTAACGTGGGTTCGAAAATTCATTTTTTTAAATTGTATTATCTAATAGGACAATATTATAGTACGATAGTACAAAAAAATGGTTTTTTAATTTCAGATAAAGCTATCATGAGTTATCCTGACCACCACGAGGACACTTTTTTTAGGGGTCTCCGGAAACCAGGTCCCACCGGCTAAATTTTTCAAATTTTTGGATGAATTTTTTTTCAA
Organism: Ophion ellenae; assembly: GCA_963210295.1. Classification (NCBI taxonomy): domain Eukaryota; kingdom Metazoa; phylum Arthropoda; class Insecta; order Hymenoptera; family Ichneumonidae; genus Ophion; species Ophion ellenae. Next base: position 40,658,746 of record OY723392.1, read on the forward strand.
AATATTGTTGAAATGTTGCTCTTTTATTTGCTTAACATTTTGAATAAAACAATTTAAATATTATTTTTTTTAATAGAGAAAATATGCTTTTTTTGCTTCGAAACCGACGTAACTCTTTAAAAAATGCGACACCCCCCCCCCTCCCGGAAAAAAACTGACTACGCCAACGCGAATAACATTATATCAACATTGGGTACAACTTATATCAATAACATACAATTATTATAAAATATTAATGCACAATATCCAAGAACAACGAAACTTAAGGGGCTATACCAGTGTGACACTTTCAAAAGATCGATTTTTTTGCCTTTTTCGACAGTTTATACTTTCAAGAATATCATTATCATCTATATCAATATCATTTTATCTTGCAAAAATCGATAGTTAAATCTTCAAGCGCGTTTTTCTCGAAACGAGATTTTTCAAATTTGCTGACATTGTAACTCAAAGAGCGATTATCCGATAGACTTGAAATTTGAACTGAGTACTCTTGAATATATTTACTCTACAATGACGTAGGATCTTTTTGATTGGATGAAAATTGACGATTTGGCATTGAAAAAAACTACCATTTTATAGGCATGAAAACAGACTTTTTTTTCATAACTACGCCATTTTGTTAGATTTTGATATTTTTCGAAAATCCTACGTCATTGTACAGGAAATACCTTCCAGTTTAACGACATTTTTTCCTTTTTCGGTTTCAGCTACTCAATCGGCCGGAATCGTGTCAGCAGTGGAGGAACTTTTTTTTGCGCCTCCGAAGGCAGCGTATCTCGCTTGGATCTCAATATTTTTCTATGAAAAAATTATGTCATATAGGTCAAATATGGCCAACTATATTCTTAATTTTCCGAAACATTTAATTAAGCACTTTTCTTCCAAAAAATTCCCGAAAATCACCCAAATTTTCAGCGTTCGCACTGGTACAGCCCCTTAACGAAAATGGACCATTACCGAATGACCAAATACACTGCCGAATTAATTTCCATTCCCTCTAGATTCGTATCGTCCAATATACCACTCGTGATAAGAACTTAATTTTCCGAAACATTTAATTGAGTACTTTTCTTCCAAAAAATTCCCGAAAATCACCCAAATTTTCAGCGTTCGCACTGGTACAGCCCCTTAACGAAAATGGACCATTACCGAATGACCAAATACACTGCCGAATTAATTTCCATTCCCTCTAGATTCGTATCGTCCAATATACAACTCGTGATAAGAACTCGTGATAAGAAAAGTTTGAAAAACTTGCATCCAGGCGCGTTACATAAATGAAGGAAACGATCGAATCAGTCATCGATTTCCGCACCGGAAGTTCTCGTATCTCGGGGTAAAAGAAAGCGTAATCAAGCGTGCTCGACAAAGTTTCTGCAATTCGGGATCTCTTACTTCGTTGGGCTGTTTTCCCAGCGGATGTTGGGAAGGGCTAATGAGACGAGAGTGCCTCCGGGGGGGTGAACGATATATGGATGGGCAATATATATATACAGAGAGAGAGAGAGAGAGAGAGAGAGAGAGAGGCCTAGGGAGAATATGAGTCAGCCGCGAAAAGGAAAGATCGATCTGGCGACGGAACGATATTGTCTCTAGGCGCCGCGACGTCTACCAGTCGGCTCGCACGCACCCCTCTGCCCCTATGAGGAATCGTGTACCGCCTTTCTCCACCACATTTGCCTCCTCTCCTCTCTCCCAACTTCTCCACTCTCTACGTGTTCTCCCTTCGCGATTCAACCGCTATATTGTTACTCCATAGTTACTACATTTTCCGTAATATCTTCCGCCCTCCCCCGCGCCGCAGGTTGCGGTCTATGTATAATTCATCTTTGTGGAGAACGAATCGCGTTGAGGGTAATGCACTTTGCGTGGCCGTATATACGGAAAACCGTCGTCAGCCGTAGTGGCTCCTATAAATTCGATCGAGAATAGTCTAGTCGTAGATCGTCTGCGACGACGACTCAAAGTAAACGACAAAAAAAGACTCGACAGTTCCGCTGTCGAGTTACCGAGGATTTTCTCGGTAAGGACGATAATTGAGTGACGTAAATGTCGTAAATTAAGGGGTTAGGCTACTGTGACGACCCGAAAATCAGGGTCGTTTAAGGAATCATCACGGTGTAAAATTTTCGAAAAATCGACTTTTTTGTTGCATTATCCGATACTATAGACGGTTATGTACATGAACCTGGTATCGCCGATTGATCGTGAGTCGACAATTTATAGGAAAATTCCGCACTCGAAACCTTAAACGCGTTTTTCTCGAAATGTCGTTTTGCAAAACGGTGTACACTCTCGAAGAAAGAGTTTTCAAGCTATCCGTCTCAAATTTTGACATAAAATTCTTCACGCCATTCTTTATCTTGCTATGGAAGCTTTTTTCAATCTTCATATTTTTTTTAACGAAAAACTGTCGAAAAATTAGGCTAAATTCGATACTTTTTTTCAAACTGACGCCATTTTGTCAATTTTTATTTTAAAAAAAACCTCCATAGCAGGGTAGCGACTTTCACACTGATTAATAATCTTTTTACAAATTTTGTTTCAGATAATATTGACGGCCACAATCGTGAGGATTCCTTTTTGTTTCGAAGACATTTTCAACCGTGAAAAAATAAATAAAAATAAACGTTTACAAAATGATTTTTTCTTCTTCATGAGTGCTTCGATTTGCCATAAAAAATCAGACTAATTAGCGTATTTTGACCATCGAAAAAAAAGTCGCGAAAATCAGCGACTTTCGACCCGTTACACTGTGATGATGCCTTTGAAAAATTAATTTTCGAGGAATACGATGGTCGAAAAATCGTTTGGACATTTATTTGTATGTACATTAACAAACTTATGTGCCAATTTTCATATAAAAATATTAATAATTGAAGAAGTTACAAAAAATCTCGTGAAAGACCTTTAAACGTGAGGGTCTCAACGGTGTACTTGATTATGGTTGCTCGATTGATCTGAAACTAAAAAAACGAGTATTCTCTTAAGGCGTTACCCCCACTTACGATTTTGAAAAAATCGATTTTTTTTATTGCACTTTTTTGGAGTATAAGTATCTGAGAATATGTCCTGAAAATTTCAAGTCGATCCGAACAAAATTGACTGAGATATGAGCGTTGAAAGAGAAGAATCCGCGTTGAAAGAGCGTTGAAAGAGAAACTTTAAACGCGTTTTTCTCAAAATGGCATTTCTGAAGTCGGTGACCAAGATTACTCGAACACTAATGAACCGATCTTCTTGAAATTTTGCAGGCTTATTTAATACATAAAAATGTAGTCTTTAATCGTTCGATTTTTCTTTCGAAAAAAATGGCCGTTTTATAGCCAAAAAACGGCCGTTTTTTTCGTTAAAATCGAACCATAACTTTGACTGTCCGCCATTTTGTGAAAAATGAATATTTTTTAATATCTTCGATTAAAGACTAGTTTATACTTATATTTGACTAAATCCATCCGCATTTTTTTTTCAGATGATCCACTTCCCCGCAATGTTGGTCACCGCAAACCGTGTATATAAAAAATTATTTCATTGACGGCCATTTGCCACTAAACAATATAATATTTTTCAATAAAAAAATTACTGAAAGTTCTTCAAGATGTGTTCTTTAAGATGGTATATTGATCGATTAAAAAAGTTTCGTAGTTTTCTTTAAAAAAATTCATGAAAAAGGCCTTTTTGCCGCTACAAGTGGGGGTAACGCCTTAAAATAGATAATATTGGCTAAGACTTGACCGAGCTTTTTTTTTTGGTTTCGTGGTTAAGTCATGAAAAAAGTTTCTTGAATGTTTCTTTTCGATTTTGCAAGGAATAATGATTCCTTTATTGTCGATAACTAATGAAAAAAATATTAAGCAGAAAAACGTCGGTCAAGACTAAACTACTATTACACTGAATAAGTGCACTAAATTTCAAGTGAATCCGTACATTAGATATCGATAAATCGTGTACACCGTTTTGAAAAACATAGTTTTGAGAAAAACGCGTTCAAAGTTTCACTAGCAGTTGTATCGTTGTAATCATAAGTTTATCTTCAATCTGCGATTCCTGCACTATATGTTGGACCTTCCTCTTCAATTTGGGTTGTCTCAAGCAACGAACGAGAGTTTTGACATTTTCACGGTAGCCGAATCCCTCAATGATGACAGCCAATTCAAATTCGTAATTATGACAATCGTAAGTCGATCAATTTATTTTAAAAAAATATGATTATTATTCTTGCTTATTCGTGGGCCCTTCCAGGCTTAAGGAACCCTTTCCCTTTTACGATGCACTTGTCAACTGACTATTTCCCTTGAAGACACCCCTGTGTTGCTCGCTAGTTTCCCCGCACTGCTGTATTCCCACCAGGGTACCGGGAAACTGCGAAAAACCTGCGTCGATACAGGCGACGGTATTTTCACCGAGATTCGGTTGCGTTCAGCCGAAGGGAAAGTCAGTAAAAGTGCCATCCGTTCGGTAGTCAGCGCGCAAGTCATTAAGCAGCTGAACGGTCACCCATCCGAGTGTTGGCTCAGCGCTGTGTGGCAGGACGTGCCGCGCCGCGCACCCTTTTCATTTTTAGCTCATCAGCTCATAATTCGTTTATTTAAAAATAAATAAACTTATAACTTATCAAATCTTATAAGTTAACTTATAAACTATAACTTATAAAATCACCGAATTGCTGAAACTGTAGCTAAACTTCAAGCTAACTTCACCGAAGTTCGCTGACTCTAGTAAAGTTCAATTGTAACGTCAAGCTCGGTCTCAAGCCCAAACTTGCGTTCATTTTCGACTTGCAATCTCAACCGAGGCTTTTTCACGTTCCTAATGCAACTTGTACCATTGTCGATTCGCAATATGCACGACGGCGTAAAAAATTGTCAATTTTATTCGAAGTTCTTTCAAAGTGAAGGATAAGCTGTAGCGTGACATACGAGTGCGAGAGAGATAGTTGAAATTTTCGAACATGAAATTCTCGGAGATGAATGATATTTAGGGCGAAAGAAAATCATCAAGCTATGCGCCAGTGAATTCTACAGGGCCTAAGACTTTGTTTTTTTTTAAAAACGTCGACCATCTCCGAGGAAACTCGAATAGAACATTTGTGAGGTTATGTCGACCTTGTAGCCCCTGACAACAACAAAAAATGAATCTTCGTATAATTATAATCATTTATATAATTATGATTGTACAAAGATTTCTCTTTTCCAAATTACAAGTATATAATAATCATATAAATGATTATATAAATAATTGTATAAATAGTTATATAAATTTCGCAATCGCGTCGGGGCTAAAACGAAAACACTTAATTGCTAATAATCAAAGCTGAAATTTAAAAATAAATAAAAACACCCAATCAATAATGACAAAACCTAAAAAGAAAAGAAAATAAAAAATAAAACTTTATTGTCCATAGTCGAACCTAAAAAGTAAAAAAAAAAGCATTTCTACCGCACAATGCGAAAGATTAACGGCAATTGACAAAAAAATAATTACACCAATACGATTTCGAACATCAGACAAAAACGGAGCGAGCTGCAGTTTGTTTCTTCTTCTCGATAATATCGTTTTATTTCTAAAATTAATAATTTTTCCACTGATAACGAAAGTACTCACTGATGAATTTGACTTTCTTTGGCTGTTTAGTTCGCGGCTTTCCCTTGCCGCTCGGCTTCTTCGTGGGTGCAGTGCCCCTCCTTTGGCCGGCACCTTTTTTTTCGTTCAATCGAGTAATGAGTCATCGATATTCACGAGTCGATTAAATGTACATATGTATGGAAAAAAAAAGACGGAAAGGCAATAAAACGGGAAATAAGAGACGAATGGGTAGGGAGGTCGGGTGGGGGTCAGGATAGTCCCGTAGGAATTTCGCAAAATCGATGCAACGAGTCGTAGCGAGCGGAGCCGAAAAGGGCCGGCGTGTGGCCATCTTGGGCCGCACCCCTTGGAAAACTCGATGCCGCTTTTTCTCGCGTACGTGAGAGAAGCACGTGCGCGCTTGGCAACGCGTATCAATTTTTTACTTCCACCCTACCGGCGACCAAATACCCGAGATTAAATTTTATTTTTACAGAAGGGAAAAAAAACCTTCTGAAAGCGATTTTTCTAAGATCCTTTTTAGTCCCTTTTTCCGAACAGTTGATGCTAAAGACCTTCGACCTTCTCTCATACTCCAAAAATCAGTTCCAAGCATCACGAAACAATTTTATTCTCGTTGGCCTTCCCTTGTTAATTAATTTATAGCGAGAAAATAAAAAATCGCGTTCGCCGGAAGGATTTCAATAGCCGCGTGCACGCGATGCCGCCCCGGGGGAGATCGATGATACCACGTCCGCGGGGAACTTATTTGCGTTCGAGAAACCGCAAGGTCGTGTACGCGAGGGTCGGAGATCAATTTGTTCTCATTCGACACTTCGTTCTTCGTATAATTCAACGAAAAAAAAACCCGAATCAAATCAAAACTATTTCAGCCTACAAATTTTAATTCCACCCCAAAATTGTTATTTTCCGAAAATACCAAATTTTTCGTCCAATTGCATTTTCGAAAAAAAAATTATGCATCTATTGAAAATATTATTGGCACCGATATTTTTTTTACTGCAACCAACGGTTCAAAATGTTCACCAGGGTAGTCGAGTACCGTTGATCCGGAAGAAAAAATGTCGGACCGTAAGGTTCCGACCGAAAATTCCAGTTCCCCACGTAGGTTGCAATCTTTTCGAGAGGCTTTTTTCCCCTAATATCAAGGCGGTTCAGTCCGGGCTTTCAGTCTGGGGACTTAATGGCATCGGATAGGACGAAAACGTGACCCGAGGACGATAAGTCGTGAATGGGGAAGCCGAGGGGCCGGAGGGTTCGAGACGACGTTACGAGAAATTGATCGAACTGCAGGTGGACTCCCGGTAGTCACAGGATAATGCGATGCCGGCTCTGCTGCCTTGAGCATAGGTACGTACACGGGTTTTGTATCGACCAGCCTAGCGCGAAACGTTGGCTTTGCGGCACCGCCATATATATATATATATATATATATATATATATATATATATATATATATATATATATATATATATATATACTCGCGAATATTGCCATACCGAGCAACGTATATGCCAACGAGCCGGAAGGGGCGGGGGGGGGGGGCTGGCGTGCAAACGACGTCAGTTGCAAATTTATTTGCTTTTTGCTTGCTTTTTTTTTTAAACTTTGCGTGACAATTTTCAACCCTTCCACGAAGACAAGACAACGGGTACGTACGAAACGTGCGATTAAAAGATCGATTTTTATGCTATCGATAAAGTCAACCGCGTTTTTTTTTTAAATACGAAATTGAGATGATATTCTTAATTGGAATTAATCCGAACGATCCTCGTGATCGCATAATTGTCTGAATTGAGCGAGAAATCGATACATTTGATTGAACAAGTTGCGGATAGTCACTTCCGGTTTTTCAGGCTCTTTTTTTCAATTCGAAAGAAATATATTTTTTGTTTTTTGCAACCATCTTCTAGGTGTTTTTTTCAAATCTTCTTTGAGTTTCGTTTCTTTGATAGTTTTTTTTACCTTTTCGTAAGCTTTTTTTCAAGATATTTTTCTTTATCCTTAGGTTTTTACTTGTTCAAGTCTGCTTTTCGGTTTTGTCGATAATTAAACGTCTCTCGTAATTTAGTAGATCGAATACGACACTTTTGAATATAACTGATGGTAAGGTTTAGCGATTTTTCGAGTTATGTTTCTTTGTAAGATTTTTCGAGGGTTTTTATTTTCTAATAGTAAGATTTTTTCTTCTTCTTTATAGGTTTTTACTTTTTCAACTCTACTTTTCAGTTCAATCGATGACTGTTTTTCGTAATTTTATCTCGTACGCCACACGTTCGAACATTACCAATGGAAAATCGTAGGAAAATTTAGATCGAGAATATCCGAGCAACGCGAACGTCAATAGACAGCACCGGCCATTTTTCGAAACGCCAAATTCAGCGATTTCTGGATGCAAAAGTAAATTCCTTCGAAAATGTCCAAAACGTCGAACAGTTCGAATTTCCGGGACGAGACAAGTGCAAAAGAAAGACCGCCCACGCGATAATTTGGGTACTCAGAAGTTGCCGGAAATACGTGAAGATTGGTGGGGGATATTTTGGGGGCTCGAGGGTACGACGGTTCGGGGGTTGTTTCCGAGGGAAGAAACGCCGGTGGCCGTGGAGCAACGCGAGAGGACCCCGTCCGACGAGTGCGCGAAAACGATCAGGTGGTAAAAAAAGTGAAAACCGAGAACACAAAAAGGGCACCGAAAAAGAGGAAAACCGGAAGTAGGGAAAGGTATGCAGGATAATTTTCCTTCGTCTCTTTTCCGTTCTCAGACTTACCAACGAGGCCGTAGGGAGCTTTGCAGCTGTGGCAGAAGCACTGCAACACGGAATCGCGTACGAGATCGATCAACATATTCGTCTGAAATTTATTCTATCGTGTAAGCTTTTGATCAACGATTATTCGTGCCCCGCACCCCTGTTCGTTGGCTACTTCACGCCTCCGTTTCGTCGCACTGTTCCGATTTTATTTTTTTCGTCTCTCCTCTGGAGAACTTTCCCGGGGAATAATTGCAGGATCGCGCTAAAGTGTGACGAGAGAAGGTCCTCCGCGTGCGCGAGCTTGGGGGTGACTGGCGCTTCGACGGGGTGGAAAAAGCTCGAGCGTGGAGACCACGAGATTCTCCTCGTCTCTTATATCTGACCGGGATTGATCGATTATCGGAAGCCGATTTTTTCGCTATCTGTACATGCGATCGTGAAGGACTTTTTTCTCTCTCGTTTTTTTTTTTTTTCGTTTTCGTTTTCGCAGTAACTTGAGTACGGAACGGATGTGTGGGAGAGAGAAAGAGAGAGGAGAGAGGGTGACGAATTACGGTCTAACTAGTATCTGGGGCGGTGGCTGGAGGCCGACTGATTCGAAAACGGCGTTGTGCGCCACGACGCCTGGCGTCGCTCAATATCAACCCTCCTTCGGCCACCCCTCTTGTATAACGTTTCGTCGTATATCCTCCTCCTCCTCCTACCCTCTCTCTCTCTCTCTCTTCCTCTGGCGGAAAACGACCTGGCGCCTACCCCCATTCTCCTCCACCTCGACGTCGTCGTCGAGTCCGCGAAAGGCCCTTATTTTTGCACCCTCCCTTCCACTTTTTCCAACCCCCCACCCCCCTCCCGTGTTCTCGGACACACGTACCGAGAAATAAATTTACTCGCTACGGACGAGCACACGCGGGTGGAGAACAAAAAAAAGACGCCTGCAGAACTATAGCAGTCGGCACCGCGGCGGCACATCGCGCTTCCTCGTAAATTCAGCCCTTCGTAAATTGTTAGTCCGCGGGGCGAAAATAGCGACGAACACTTTGGGCACTCTCTTGGCCAGGACACAAGTGCAGGCAATGGACGATAATTGCAGGGCGAGTGAAAACGTGTGAATCAAAGTTTGCAGGATGCATTCGATTTACACGGTTGCGTGCTTTCGACGCCCTTTTGTCGTCGATGTTGCGGAATTTTACCTTTTTCCAGACTTCCAATGTTGAAGAAACCAAAAAATGGACCAATTTGGGATCCAACGTTGCGTTGCTGCGATAACGTAAAAAAAAGAAAGAGAAATGTAATTTATCGATGGATCGTCAAAAAATAGCCCATCGTATTCGGAAATCGTATTGAAAAATGCTATACCCTTTAAAGGAGAAAACTCCGAACACGTTTATTAAAAATCATTAGTGGCATCCGGAAGTGCCATGTTCACTGTCCGCCTTGAATTTATTTTCGTCTTGTTCATATTTTTTTAGTACAAGGTCATGTCGAGGTTATCTCAAAACCACAATAGTCTAGGTTTTGTTTTAAAAATGTGGGATAGAGGATGCAAAATTTTGGGTTTCGGTTTAAAAAAATGGAGTTGACATTGAAATTAGTTTAACTCCAATAAAAATAAACAATAGATGATTAATATGGAGACTATCGAATATCAAATTGTTTATAACAAGTTTTGAATATTGCATATCAAATATTACATTTTTAGGATTGAACTTGAATTTTAACCATCTGCACTCGAGAGGTGACTCTCCCTCACCACTTAACTATCCGAGCGAAAAAGGCCTCGAGTACAAAGAGTTAAATATAAAATATAAATATTTAAGCTAAATAGTAGTATCAGTAATATTTTATTCCTTGTATACCCTTTTAAAGGGTGTTTACATAAATGCCCCTCCCTCCTCATTTACATAAATTATTTTACGTTGGTTTTCATATATCTATCCTAGTTGCTAGTTACCCAAATTGTCTCATATAATCGCACAGTTGCTATGCCGATTGCGTTTTCACTTGCGCTTCTATTTTCCCGTCAGTTTCTAACCCTCTGCTATTTTCCAACCGTTGCTCCAGTTTATTGACCATTTCTTGATTTAGTTTTCCCTCAACTTCTGTACACTCGCAAATATCTCAATTTTTTGGTTGCCTGCTTACATATTCTACATTTGGCGTCTACATACCTTTATTCCCAGTCTTTACCATCATTTCCACATATTATCCTCGCCCACGGTTCTTTTAATTCTCCACTAATCATATCTTGTCCTCCCAATATTTCTCCATGTGTATACCTGTTTTCCTGTATTTATATTCCTTGCAGTACGTTGACGCATCGATTTTGCCCCAATCATATTGAATTTCTTGTTTAATTTTAACTTTTATGCTTCTCTCTGTTTTTCTCTCCAGCTCCCTTACACTTCCATTCCATGCGATATGTAAATTAAATATTTATTTGCGAATGTTGAATATTACAACTTAATATTAATATTTAATATTGAGTAAATTGTTAAGGTGTAGATTACTTTAACAAATCCTTTAAGCTCCATCTCACTCTTACGTTTAAGATCGATACTTGTAAGTTTTCGAATGTTAGTGACTCACCCGGCATTACATATATATATACAGGGTGTCTCAAAATGACCCGACATTTAAATTTATTGATAAAACGTATTATTTATTTGCAAAGTACGAATATTTTTATTTTCATATAAGGTGCAAACATGGAGATTATGTGTGGAACACAATATCCGATAAATGGCATAAATAGTATGGACTTGGAAGTCATATTCTTTCAGCAAAATGGCGCAACCTGCACACTGCGGGCAAAACAATCCAGTTAATGCAGCCGAAGTTTCATGGTTGTGTTGTCTCGCGCCCCGGAGATGGAAATTGGTACCAAGATCGTGCGATTTGACGCCATTAGACTTTTTTCTTTGGGGTTTTCTGAAAGAAAAAGTCTATGCCAATGATCCACAGTCCATTCCGGAGCTCAAGGAAGCAATTGGATACACCATAAATGAAATTACTCTGCAATTATGCCAAAATGTTATTGAAAATTTCGTCATAAGAGCGAACATTTGCAAACATGGACGAGGCGGCTATTTATCGGATATTGTGTTCCACACATAACCTCCATGTTTGTACCTTATGTTAATCCTAGAATGGTGCACTTATTTGTTTTGCCTTCTAAAGGCACACTGGGGCACAAATGCAGTCCACGCGTTGGACCCGATTATCGGGGTTATAAATAGTGAATAAAATTTTTGGAAGCACATAATTTTCTTCGTTTCTTAACGAGCAAGACAATGGTACCATTTGAAAATTTCTGAAATAGTTTTTTCTGTCATTTTAGCTCGTGGGGCCGAGTGTTGTTGTCAGGAAGACGAACTTGTCGACGTTTACAACATTTTTGTTTAATCATTTCAGACAACTTTTATAATTGTCGAGAGCAGATCTCGGCCCTTATTGTAGTGTTAGGCGGAAGAAGTCATGATATATGGCAAGAAAAATATTGATCCGAGCGCTTCAGTGTCGCAATACTTTCTTACCAACCTAATATATATTCATATATACTTGTTATTCCTTACATTATTATATTTTCGGTTTTCCAGAGGCTGTTCAGGATGCTAGAGCAAAAATTGCGATGCAGTTCCTCAAGACGCCGAGAACCGGCTGAAACGTTCAAGATGGCCATCGCAACTGTCAGCTCTTTCGTAAAGAGATTAAGTGACATTGAAACTCCAAGCTGGTCTGACTCATGCAGCGAGTAAAAAGGCAATTCTCCATTTATATTTAGCCTGGGTAGCGGAGCGGAGAGACCAAGAGAGAAAAGGAGGGTGGAGGAAGGGAGAATGACTGAGGGAAATGGGAAAGTACAGCATCCGAGGCACGTTCCTATTTTAGGAAAGTTGCGGAAAGTCAACCCCGACGATTCATCCCTCTGGATGGTCCAGGGGCGAAGGCGCCGAATAACCGGCACGATTCGCGGAGGGACATAAACCATCCGGCGATTCGCGAGCAATAAGGGGATAATCGGATTATCCTCCCGGAAGTTTTGACCGATTGACTCTTCGTTTCGCGATGGCGTGTAAAAACGGTACGAATGTGTCTGTGGGCCGGAGAGTGCTGGCATTAATCGCGCGCCCGATGGGCAATTACAGGCTGCTGGCACTGCTGATAGTTTCGCCAGACTCGCCAGATTCTCGATCGAGAATCCAGCAAATTTATCCCTACCCCCAATGCGACGTTTCTCGCTTCTTCCGGAAATCTGAACGAGCATCCCCACCGCCATTTTTTCCGGCGTGTGAAAATTCAGAGAAAAAGAGTCATAGCCGGAAAAAGGGACGGCATATGTGTATGAATATTTAGGATCAAATTTGGCACAAGTTCGACACACTGTACACCGTAGGGGAGGGCCACGTTTGCGGGTGAGCATGAGCGTACGGCTCGAGGCTTGATTACGGGGGTGAAGTTTCAGTCGGGCTATCACGAGCCCGTGTTAAGTGAGAAGGGTGAGAAACACCGTCGGCTTGACAGGGGTGTCAGGCGTGTGGCAACACAGCGAGTCGCGGGCGCCGCCACTTCTTCAAGGGTCTTCACCGTTCTCCGACACACTGGGGAAACAATATCCGGTTACCTTTTGTAACCGGGATCAATCGAGTACATACATACGCACGGGGTGTCCCGTTTTACTAGAGTCTACGGGAACTAGAGTCGACGGGCTTCGAGATGGAAAGATGATGATCGTACCAGTTTGCGCGAACAGGCAGGCTGTCGGAATCCGGAAAGGTCCTACTCCGGAAATACTTCGGAGTAACGAAATTGATAAAGAGAAGATTGATTTAAAACAACTAAATGCGTTTATTGATCCTCTTTTAAGGGGTTAGGCCACTGCGAAAAAGCAGAGGGGTCTCGTTTCCACAATGTTTATCTCTACAACGTTGAAAGTCCATTTTTCAACTTTACAATGACTTTATCTCTCATCTGTATAAACTCGGAAATCCACCAACTGTACAAGAGTATCAAGTTTGCAATATTGAACCTCTACAACGATCTAGCCTTATGATTATCCCTGCAACGTATTTATTCGTATTTGTATCAACTACACAATGACGGATTTGCAATATGCATTAGTTCTATAATGTATCAACTCTACAAGAACTTTGAGTACTCAACGTTCAACTGGGTAATATTCTTGTTTTGTCTTTCACGAGATTGATTCGTACTTCTGTAATTATTAATAATTTTTTAAATTAAATTTCGTACACAACTTTGTTAATGTACATACAAATAAATATCCAAACGACTTTTCAATCATCTTACTCATTCCTTCAAAATTAACTGTTTTAAATAATCCTGGTTTTGAGTCGTCGGAGTAGCCTAACCCCTTAACGGGTTACACCTAACTCGTGGCCATAAAAAAGAGGTATTTAAGTGAGCTTTTTCTGGGAAAACGTGTGCAGGTTCCCAGATTTTTTACATTGAACAGTATGGTTTTGAGTATTTTTCCAAATTTTTGTATTGAAAAAAATTTATAAATGCGGTAGATAGAATGGTTTGTGCAGACTGCTGTTTGACAAACGTTCTTCGCGGTCACTACTGCTGCTCGATTTTTGAAAAAATATCCGTAGTTCGAAGTGAAAGTATTGATTTTCGGTGAACAAATACTCTACTTTTGTTGATAAGAAACAAATAATGCATCGAAAAAATATGCCTACGTTCAGGCACTGCGTTTTTATGAGTCAAAAAGGTTGTGAAATTTGAATTTGATCAGTGCAGTGATTTTTGAGATATCGTGATCACCGATTGTCAAAAACTCATTTTGAGAAAAACGCGAGGTAAGTTCGCAGGTTCGCGGAACCTACCTATAAACGCCCATAACTCCCTCAATTTTAAACGGATGGTCTTGAAATTTTCAGAGAATATTTTTTAAATGTTATATTTTGAGAAACCGTCGACAACTAAAAATCGATATTTTTCAAAATTTCAATTAGATGTAAGCCTATCACTATAACAGAGACTTATTTGAAAAATATTTATTTATTTGAATCAAGATGTATTCGACACCGTATATGCTTTTAGCAATTTTGGTATTTGGTATCGTTTACTTAAAAAAAAACATTTAGTCGTACAGACTAAACAAGTCTATTAGATTTTTTATTCGAATCAACTAGCAAATTCAAAGACGTAGTGGTACGCTCAGTGGCCGGCGTGTGGCGCCGGGCCCAAACCTTCTCCCGCGAGCCGTTTGTACTCCGAGTGAACATATAATTGCGCATGGTCGCTCGTGGTCGACCAAGTTTATTCCGAAAGACGTGGGAATTACCCATCTTGTAATACCAACACACTACGGTCCCAATAAAGTTGGGACCAGGCCCAACTTCATCACGACCTCAGCTCGTAAGCCTCAGAGTCAGGCCTTCTCCACTGAGGGCCGAAGAGCATGTACAAAGTCACCATAATCTCACAATGTTTCTACCGGAGTTTTCTCATACATGGTTAAGTTTTTCAGGGGAACCAAAGCATCAGGCTCTGTAGAATTCACTGGCGCAGGGCTTGACGATTTTCTTTTCCCCTATACTATTATTCATCTCGGAGAAATGTCCGCTCGAAAAGTTCAGCCATGTCTCGCACTCGTGACACATGGTACAGCTTGACCATGACGTTGAAGTTTGCATCGTTGGAATGCAACGAAAGTGTCCTTCTCCCCAAATTTCCTTTGGCAGATTTAAGCTACGAAAATCACGCACACATTTTTTAGGATCCTTATTCAGCGATCTGCAAAGTATCATTTTGGATAATAATGAAAATTAAAGAATTGATAAGAATTTTCGTTGCATTCCAACAATGCAAACTTCAACCCCATGCTTGACCTTCAAGGCCAACGAGTTAGTTCCCAAAATCATTCAACTAGGCGTATTTGAGTCCCGGGACATCGTTGGATATCTCTAAAATGAAAACTGCCGCAGCTCTTTAAAGTTTGCACAGCGGATGTTCATCCCACATTGGCCTATCGCAGTGTTGTACTTCATGTCATGAACATGTCTAGGCGTAGCAATACTTCGACTGCATCAAAGATGAATCGTGCGAAGCAGAGTTGCCACTCCTGGCGCTCCAACTTCTTCCCTGCAAAAGGCTCCATTAACTCGACTGCTTGTCCAAGCGAGAGGAAAGATTAGCCGGCTCGGACGTGCTGAACTGTTGGGGTTAAGCCGCGGAGCAGTCGAAAAGCCATTCAGCCTATCCGATGTTACGAGAATCTCGTAAATCTCTATACCAGCTTCACGAAACTCGCCCTCACCCAGCCGGACTTTTCTCACCTTTTATCGATTCTTCGTACCACGGAGGCTCGGGATATTTTAGCAACGACACTCCTCCGCCTTTTCACCAGCTCTCGCTCACTCTCTGCATTAACGTCGAGCATTGGGAAAATGCGGACAAATGTATGTCGCTCGGTCATACGAAAAGTTTAACCAATCGTTCCGCTCGAACGAAACAATGACGGGACAGAAGTTGGATGAGAATGTAGAGCGAGCTTGAATCGTCACGTGCCATTGTCAGGATATCGGAGAAGCCGCTTAACTAACAAGTCTCTTGTGGTGTTATTCATTGTCGAGACGTATAGATTTTCCAGCCAAAGGGACTTCGTCAAATGGAGCGTAAATGGAACAGCTGCCTACGATCCTCTTTCTTAGCGGATCAACTCAATTTTCACATGCAGGCAGGTGGATTGCAAGTATTTTTGGATCTCGTTAAATTACGCAAATCCGTGCGAAAATAAATACGCCGGTACTGGTAAAAACTAAATTGACTTTCTATATGAGGAGAGGAGCTGGCGATGAAAACCGGACTTGTCCACACTACGTCAATTATTGAGAATACATTTTGAGCTTTTCAGAGCTGGACTTGATTCAAAATATTTCGGGAGCTAATACAGGTGTGCTTGCAGAACAGGAAAAAAATTGACGTAGTGTAGACAAATCCAATTTTGTTTGCCTGCTCCTCATATATACTAGGGAAAAAACCAAAAAAATTACATTCTATACACCTATTGAAATATATATGTATATAATACGTTTAATATTTTTGGTCGTATTTATTTTTTTTAATCGATTTCTTGTACTAAATCTTGATCGATCACCTAGAAATGTGGTATATGAATTCATTTATAGTTCCTTGATAAAATTCTGAAAGAATAGTGATTCCATTCAAAAAAATAGAGGTGACCCCGAAACCTCCGAAGAGCCACCACTCGACGGCCCCCTTCTAACTATACAACTTTTTATAGAAAGTTTTCTCCTAAATCCGATAGGTTAGAAAATATTGCTTCTGCTAATAGTTGTTGCCTCACCCGGTATATATGACGTTGAAATTTGCATCGTTGGAATGCGACGAAAATTAATTCTTTTTAATTGCTCATTTTTTTTACCGATTTGGACTGCGAAAATCGGTCAAACGCTTGTACGTATTCTTATTAGGAATTGACTACCTCTATTGCAAAAAAAGGCTTTGAATAATGATAAAAATAAAGAGACAGAATATGAAAACAAAATATCGTTGCAAACTTGAACGTCATCGGTGTATTACATTTTTATAAATAAATAAATATATATAAATCTAAAACCAAGAAATGCATAGGTTCATAATAGCCGACACTGGTAGGTGGGCAGTTGGGGTTCAGCTTCGACGGTACTTCGAGTTAAGGGGGCATCCATTAATTACGTGAGGTGATTTTGGCGATTTTTCAACCCCCCCTCTCCCCCTAGTGAGATGTCGTAAGATTTTGCTCGACCCCCTCTCCCCTCCCCTAATCTCACGTGAGATTTTTCAAAATGCATACGTTCACGGAAAATAAATTGTAGTAGAAGTAACTGCGGTTGTAGTACCATTTACTCCACCATGTAAAGTAGTAGGGAGACTCTCCCTACGTGATAGAAATTATGTGATTACTAATATTACTAAAATTACTAAAATTACGTGATATTTGCCGAAGCCCCCCTCTCCCCCACGTGAAATTGGGTGAGATTTCGCTCGACCCCCTCCCCCCCGAAACGCCTCACGTAATTAATGGATGCCCCCTAAGCAGCGTTGTGCTTGGCCGATACAAGGAGCGGTGACCGCTTCGCCGCGCACCGGTTGGCGCATCAATCAGTCAACGGAAGGCCAATACTTGTGAGACCCTCGTATAGATACTCGAGTAAAGCGTCTGAGCATCAGAGAAACAGAAGAATACGGGGCTGTCTATACCGGTACGGGTTTTCAACAGTTTCCCCGTACCACGGCAAATGCGGTATAATGTAGCTTAAGGGGTTACGCTACTGTGAAAATAACGAACCCTCGTTTGTCGCTTGAGGCAACTCACATTGAAGAGGAAGGTCCAACATATGGTGCAGGAATCGCAGATTGAAGGTGAACTTATGATTACAACGATAGGACTATTAGGAAATCTTTAAACGCGTTTTTCTTGAAACTATGTTTTTCAAAACGGTGTACCTGGTTTCTCGACATCTAATGAAGGGATTGACTTAAAAAATTTGGTACACTTATTTAGTGTAATAATGGTTGTCTTGACCGACGTTTTTCTTTATAGTCGAAACGCGGTAACAGAAAAAGCGCAGTTAAGTCTCAGCTAATAATCTATATTTCAAGAACAAAAAAACTTGTTTTTTTATTCACATAAACCGGGTGGCCAAAATCAAGTGCACCCCCCCCCCCCCCTCGGATCCCCCTCACTTTGACCTTTGCGAGGTCCTTTGCGAGATTGTTTATAACTTTTTTAATTATTAATATTTTTATTTGGTACACAACTCAATACAATTAAATGTCCAAACGATTTTATAATCATCTTACTGATTCCTTTAAAATTAACTTTTTTAAATAACCCCGATTTTCCGGTCGTTACAGTAGCCTACCCCGTCAGACAGCTGTGAATGCAACGGAAGTTAGGTTCGATTAGCAAAGTGCGGCAAGGGAGTGATAGTCAAGAGTTCAATTGGGAAAAGTATTACGTAAAAACCTGCAAGAGCACACGATTAAACGCAGGAAACAAAAAAATATAAATTTAAATCCGAAAAATGTATAGGTTTATACAACGTAAATATTTTTGGTTTTATATATTATATCTTCACTAATAAATAAATAAGGTAATTATGCAGTATGAGGACTTTTCCGAAAAACGACGGGAATTTTTTTCCGCCATCATGTTGTTTATTCCATTACAGTAAGTGATATTCCGTCGGGGGAGGCTGACATTTCCCATTAATTCCATACGTTATGGGGTTTTGAAGTTTCCAGAAACATGTTATACTTCAACGCCTCGCTAAACAGCTACGTGTTTCCTTATAGATAGTGTATTATGAAGGTAACGATAATACACCATTGTTTATTTGATTTCGTGACCACAGCTGTCCTGTTTCCGGAAACAGGTAATATTTCGACGCCTCTTGTTTATTGTCGCTAAGCAGCTACGTGTTTCCTAAGGGTCAACCCAAACAAACTCCCGATAGACAGTCATGATCATCACGCCGTGCATACAATTGATGAAGCAAATTTTATAGCATATTGACTACATGTCATGATGTAAAGCCGTGAACTCATTTAGTATAGTGAATGTACAAAGCATTTTGATCTCAATATGTCGTTTACAAATGCATCGTACGTTTGGAGCACGTTGAACTCATATCGCTGTGCTCAAGTGTCCACAATTAATATCTGAAAATTTTACGTCATATGGAAGTCATCCAATGACTTGTGTTAATGAATTCACTGGGTTAGCACTGGTAGTAGACGTGACATGCAAGCAATATGACGGCGATATGCATGATTGTCAGTGATACATTCGATGGGCGCAACATGACGGCGATATGCGTGTTTCTCAGTGATACATCCTATGACGGCGATATGCATGTTTCTAAGTGATACTTTCGTTGAGCGCAATATGACAGCGATATGTATATTTTGTCAGTGACACATCCCATGAGCACAATATGATGGCGATATGCATGTTTTCAGTGATACATTCGATGAGCGCAATATGACGGCGATATGTATTTTC
This sequence comes from Ophion ellenae, assembly GCA_963210295.1. Classification (NCBI taxonomy): domain Eukaryota; kingdom Metazoa; phylum Arthropoda; class Insecta; order Hymenoptera; family Ichneumonidae; genus Ophion; species Ophion ellenae. The sequence goes on from OY723392.1 coordinate 40,678,123, forward strand.
GTCAGTGATAATACATCCCATGAGCGCAATATGACGGCGATATGCGTACAAATCCAGAATGATACAAATAGGCAGACACAAAGAAGGTTTGCACAAGTGTTAGAATGGCTAGGTAGGTAGCGCGCTCAGCTCTCGAATTAGAAGACGTAGGTTCAAACCGTAGGTAGGTACAAAATTTAACTAGGCAGGATACGTTTTAATCCATTCATCATATAGGCAGGAACATAAATAAAGCATATGCAGATATAAAAATCTTACCAGATTTTTTTAATCAACATTTTTAGATTTTTTCATTTTTCACGCTATGACACTAATATGAGCTCCATATGAGCACAGCATAGTTACGTCACGCCATGCCGCTAATATGAACTCCGTATAAGCACAGCATAGTTAAGTCACGCCATGCCGCTAATATGAGCTCCGTATGAGCACAGCATTGTTACGTCACGCCATGCCGCTAATATGAGCCCGTATGAGCACTACAATTTCTTCACGCCGTGACACCCATATGGGCCCCATAAGCATTCACTTATTGTTAGATATTCGTGAGCCGAATTTGCTAGTCTGATGAATTCACTGCATGCATATTCGCGTGAGAACGACTTTGCTTCATTTGGATGTATTATTGTGCATCATCATGTGATGCAAATATGACTTCAACGGGAGCACTCATAAGGCATACACAGCTGTGAGACTTTCTATGCCGCATGATGATGTACATATGATGCCAATATGAGGTACATTCGTATATTTGGGATGGTAACGTTTAAACACGTAAATACCATTTTCAAGGTTAAAAAAATTCCTGCGTTCCTACAAGGCTTACTACGAGACTTCGCGCGAATCGTACGATGCTAACCTCGGGACAGAGTGTTCTGCTTCCTTAACCCACTTGAAACGAATTATGCGACGAGCCTCAATTTTGCCGCAGTAACTCGATAAGAGACCAATCACCGAGGCCAGGCAGCCGCGAATATATCAATGCTTGATCACCCATCGGATTACCGTGAGCGAAATTGGGGCTTGATCTTAAAATTCCCATTGCCGGTGGGCTACGTCCGTTTGGGACGCGGCCCACCATGGGATGAGAATTTAGAAGAATATTTTAGTTTTGAGCGGTTACTTACCCGCAGCATTTGCAAAAAGTCGATTATTTAATTGTTGACTATTGCTTTTCATTCCTCTAGAAGTCGCGGAGAGAAAAATATTCCAAAAAGTCAATAGGCGACGGAGTTTAAACGAGTTTTTCTCGGAGCTACATTTGTTGAGCAGGGTCGCTCGATAACTAGAAGTTTTGAATATTTTTTTATGCAGCTTTTTTTACTCTTCGGAAAAATATTTTCTATAGTCCATCGAGCCATTCTTTATTATCTTTTATGGAGAACATTTTTTGTAAACATTTAACGCGCGATATTGGACAAGAAAGGAAAAGTTTTCACTTCAAAATGTGATAACTTGATTTTTATTTGGAAATTCTAAAATTTGGCTCAACAGTCTATTGTAACTACCATTACTTTAGAAGAATCTTCTTGGATTCTTTAGGCCCATCAACACATGGCAGCCATCACAGCCCGTGGGGGTGTTGATTTTTGACAGAGGTTGGAACAACGCACATGGGCATGTATAATTTATTGTTAAATTTGAAGAAAAAACGGATCCATGAAGTCAAAGTACCAATAAATATTGTGCGGTGGATATTTTTCATGATTTTTACGATTAGATATTTTTAACCATTTCCAAACCGACCGTTTCCGGCTTGGCCGATATGTAACCTCAAAAGACCCGGTTCCACCACTCTCGGTTAACCGAGCTAATCCAACGTGCGCTATCGTGGTTCTCATTGGTTTATTCGCCCTTAAATTTTCACTTGTTCCATTCGCTCTTAAGAGGGGCGATACCCTTAGGCGAGAAAAAAATTGCTGATTTTCCTGGTTTTTTTCGAAAAGGAAAGATTTCTCCACCAATTGTGAGACTTAGGGTATGTTTCATTACTACTTTTAGCTGTTACATGCTATTTGTTTTTATCAATCTTTGAAAATGGCGGAGGTATGGCACGGTTTTTCTAAATTGCAATTGGAAAAACTGGTGTGACGTATAGCTGAAAAACTGATCGACTGATTCTGAAGAAATTTGGTATGAATCTTTCTAACCTCATGTCTAAAACATGACCCTAAATGTTTTTGAATTTTTTTAAAGTACGTTTCATCGCAGTATGTAGCCATTTTTCGGAAAACTTAATCTTTTTGTTTCGAAGCATACCATTCCATCGATTTTCAACATCTCTCATTTTTTTGTTCTGTATATGAGTGTTAATGAAATTAAAAAACTACTTTGGTTTTTTTTTTCTGATTAATCCCGCTGTCGCGACGTGTCACGCCGTCAGTTTTAGGGCTACTTTAACGGAGCGCCAAAATACGGTTTAAACGTGTGCGCATTTAAATGTGTTTGAATTCGTTGTTCAAGTTTATTATAATGTTGCAAAGTTGATTGTAATGTTGATCAAGTTGATTTTTATCTCAATGATAATTATAAGACTAATTAAGTGCCTATAATATTACCCTAGGTACTTGATATTCTAATGCAAAATGTTCTCTTAATAAAGATGACAATTTGATTGTAAAAAATCGTTGTATTTCATTTAACTCCATGAACAATGCATAAAAGATTAATATTTTTAATCAAAATGGTGTCAAACAAACCCTTAATCTGTGATATAAGTTGCATTTAAATGTCTTATCAAAGAAACCTCCCACTTGAGGTTACTTTAACAGTCAAAAAATATATATAGAAGTGTGGAGGAGGGCTGATTTTTTTATACATTTAGTAGCCAAAGTTCTATTGGAGCAAAAATAGTTGGAATTTAGGATGTTAAAAAAAGTTACCTACAAAACCCTTCCGAAACCTGTTCAAAGTAACCCCATTCTACGGTATCTACCCCTTTCAACTTCCACTTGGTCCATTCGCCCTCAAACTTCTAGTTAGACCACTCTCCCTTCAACGGGAGCCATAGAATCGGGCAGAAGACTATGATTTGAAGATTCCCAAAGATTGCCTCCCTCCCCGCAGAAATACCAACTCTCTTTTGACGCTCATGATCTCCAATCATGCTTGGACTCATTTCAGCGTCACTCGATTTTCTCCAGTACCCAGTAAGCCTCGTATCCCAACGTGGCTCGATCAGCCGAACTCGGATCATCGAACGAGAATCAAGAGTGACATACGTGTGAGATCCAAGACTAGCGAGGCGCGTCGAAACGAGATCGAGGTTTTCGCCTAAATCCTCGACATTTCCACACACAAAAGCAGCATGCACACGAAAGCTGTATTTTCCCTGCCACTAAGTGGGACAGTCCGCATGGCCAGAGCCGAGCGCGCGATCCATAAAAGCTGCACGAGAATGCAAGTACGTAGAAGGTTGAACGGTAAAGTGGCAAAACTAAAAAAGGGTATAGCTCTGCAGTACCAGGAAATCTGGTTTAAGGCTTTTCGATTCAGTTGATTCCGCTTTAGCGATAAAAAATAAAGAAAGAACGACCCGAGGCTGCGTAAAAGGGAAAATGAATCTTTGGTCCCGAAGATGGAAGGAAAGAGAAACGGCATTCTCTCGCGCTTCCTCTCGAAGCTCGAATCAGCAAAGGCCATGTGGCTAAACTCGAGAGTCCGCGGAGAGCAACCGCCAGAACAAAGCGCAAAATTTTTCGTCTCTTTTTTTTCACCCGAGGAGTGCATCAAGCAGCAACCGAGGGATATAATACTTATTGCTCGTGGACGAATATGGTCTTGAGGAGAATCGAGTTACCCCACGCAAATCTTGTACCGCAAGGCTGCAAGATATCCCGCGCACTCCGAGACAAAGTAAAGCCTTCCTCTCGCTCTCCACCTGCGTCTTATGGCCAATGTTCTTTGAATGTAGGATCCACCCGCAGTCAACTCGCGCTCTTCAACCGGGATAGGGCAGAAGCGGGGGAAAATAGTGAAAAAAAGGAGAGTAGGATAAATCATCGATACGGCGGAGAGCACTCAAGGCTGATTGAACGAATCAGCCCACTCGACGTCCTAATTTAATACGCGTATCGACTCGAAACGCCTTGCCTTGATCGAACAGGAAATCCCTCTCTTAAAAGCGCACAGCACACTCCTTATTGCCAATACCGAGTCAGTTTGGCGCTTTCTTAATTGCACTGGAAAGTAAAACTTGGCTTTCATGAGTTTCGGACAATTTGAAGTCCAAGTTTCTGTTTTTTTGAGAATTAAAGAATGGGAAAACGCTGACCTGAGACGGAGAAAGATTGTAAGAGTATTTAATGTTTCCTATTTTGTTCTGGGTAAAATTCCGGTAGAGAAATGATAGAAGAAATGAATTTTCGTTATTTTGTTTTTATTTTTTATATCGTATAGTGTTATCGTATTTTATTTTTTATATCGTATAGTATTTATTGATAATTGGAATATGCAAGGGAGGGATATTTCAGTGGGAATAATGATAAACAATCAATACGCTACTTCAAAAAATTAAGGAACAGAAAGTTTCTTAAATTTTTAACGTGTTTTTTGAAGCGCTGAATCTGTGTGAAAAATGGTCGTATCGAGATGAAAAAAAGCATCCTGAAGCTTCAAGAATCTAGTTTTGAGATCTTTCGGCAAGAAAAAATTGTAAACTACGGTTATTGCGCAATCATAAGAAATAGCGCGAGACAAAAATTGTGCAATTTTTTTTTCAAGGGCCCACGGGCTCGTGAAATTTTTTTCCGCTAAATCAATGCATAGATCAGTTAGCTGATTTATTTAGCTTGAATATGTCTTCTTTTGGTCTCTTTACGTCAATTTTTTTTATCGTCGATATCTCAGCAACTCTGGATTACACAGGGAATTAAAGGTCAGCGTTGAAGACTTGAATAAATATTCTACACCACCGTTTGATTTTTTAAGAAAAAAAAAATTTTCACGTTTAACATCAATTTGAAAAAAAGTACAAAAAATGATATTTTATGGTTTTTCAGTAACTCTACGACTACTTTACGAATGATTGCTGGGAAGACTAATGTTGACAGATTTTTGTTCAGCTTAACGTACCCCCAATAGCCCTGTAAATTTTCAAATTGATCCATCGACCCTTTTTCCGGACCAAAGTTTCACAAAACAATTAGAGGACCAAGTGTATTGTTCCTAAACATCGTGTAATCATCATCAAAACAAAAAGACCATTTTTTTCAACTTTTGTCACAACTTTGCAATAGTTACTTGTTAAATTTGAAAACAAAAAAAAACATTTCAAAAAGTTTTTTTTTATTTGCAAGACATTTCAGGAAACGATACTGACTCATTTTTTACACTGTTCGGCCCTTGCGTATAATAAATTTATTCATCTTTAATTGCATTAATTAAAAGTTGATACCCCCAAGCTGTAATCACTACTCGATCTGAGAACATTTATACGATTAATTCTCGAAATTTTCTGCGAATTGTATTAGGGTTACAAAAAACAGTTTCTTTATCAAAACTAGGCATGTAAAAATTTTTTTTTCAAGTTAATGTTGACAAAAACTTTTGATTAATTTTTTTTACCAAAACTTATAAAAATTTTACTAAAAGAAAACATTAGTTTTGAAAAAAAAAACTGTTGATTGGTTTTTTCTTCCAAAAAAAGGTGAGTTTAAAAATATTATAAAAAAACGAGCGGCAAATTTGCCTAAATCAATTAATAAATTTATGGAGAGGAATTTTAATAAAATACATTTTTTTTAAACAGTAAAGTGCTGTGAATAACGGAAATTGAGAACAAAATTACCACACATTCAACATTCGTTTTTTTGTGCAAAAAAAGTATTTCTAAAATAATAAATTGTGAGCATTTTTATACATAATTAACGAGAATTTGAATTTTAAAAAAGTGTGCCAAGAAAACGATTTACTAATCAAAATCCAGAAAAGATTATGCAAATATACGATATCCGTTTTTTCATGGCACAAAAAATTCTATTCCCAATATAATAAATGATGAGAATATGAATTTAAAAAAAATAAGTTCACCCCGAAAATTATTTACAAATGAATAAGGCCTCGAAAAAATTATATAAACATTTTATATTAGTGTTTCGCTCCCACAAAAATTCGATTGCCAGAATAACAAATCAGGCATAACGAATATTACCAAAACATCCGTCTAATTCGTTTTATTGCAAAATCTAACAGATAAACGGATGCGCTGAAAGGTCGTGCAAACATTTGACACTCGTTTTTCGTTCCGACGAAAATAATCAAGTACAACGTACATGTAAAAAGATCAAATGAATATATTTTTCGTCCACTTTGCCTTTGTCCGCGTCATACAATAAGGAAGCCAGAATCTGGCATCGTTGTTGTTAAAATAATTGATAAAACGTGTTGATGATAAAAAAACATGTTTTTTTATCATCGCGACGTTATCGTTCGATCGCGAGACAAAGAGGCTCCCCGTTCGAAGTGAGAATCGGGGGTTGACGGAGAACCACTGCACGGGCACTGCAGTCGTCCCGGCCATGCTGCAGTTGCCACCTCGCCAAAGTTGCGGAGATCGCACCGCGCGCAACGGCGAACGCTTCTGACTCTTCGAGGACACGGTTGGAGGGCTCTGACCCCGGTTCTCTCGTGCCAGGTCCTTTTTGTGTTGCAGAGGAATCGAGATGTCGGCACGAGGCGAGTGGGGGAATACGCAGGGAGTAAAAGTAACGAGCGAGAGAGAGACAGAAGGGGGGTCAAAAGGAAGGAGAGAAAATCGTATACCGCTCTCTTTTTTTCTCCATCCGTTTCTCTCTCTCTCTCTCGTTCTCTTTATGATCACTCAAATTTGTCTCGGCCAATAAACCATACGGGCTTCCGGTTTCGGATTTCATACGGCGCATCGTCCTCGCTCGTGTTATTAACGGGCTACAACTACCTGGGTGGGGCAAAAAGATGCATTTTCCAAAAATATTAAAAATATTTTTGGAAAATCGCTCACCATTCAGCTATAGGGTGTCTCGAACGACCTGACATTTTTATTTATTTATAAAACGTATTATTCATTTAAAAAGTACGAATATTTTTATTTTAATATAAGGTAAAAACATTGAGGTTATGTGTGAAACACAATATCCGATAAATGGCCGCCTCGTCCTTGTTTGCAAACGTTCACTCTTTTGACAAAATTTTCAATAACATTTTGGCATAATTGCGGACTAATTTCATTGAGGCGCACCACGCAACTGCCCATTTTCGACCATATTCTTTGGAATTTTTTTAAAGAAAGAGGTAATAAAATACATGGTCAAAGAACTTTTAGGCTTTATTAGGTATATAGGGTGGACCATTTAACGTGACCACCCAAAACATCTCTGGTGCCTTCAGAGTGACGAAAAAAATGTCAGGAGGTAATTTGATTGATTTCGAAGAAGGGTATACTGATGCAGTGGTGAAAAATTCGTTTTTGTCAAGGTCATAGTTTTTGCGTTCTCAAGGTCATCAACAGTTTTTCAAATGGGAACATGTATTTTTTTTTATTAAGACGTAGCTGATATCATAGGTCGTTGGATTCTTTTGAATATCAGCTACAACGTCTTAATAAAAAGAACATATTCCCATTTGAAAAACCACCGATCCGTCATCCGTTGGATAACCTGCGCTGCTATCACACCAGAAACTATTCGAAGGTCAAGAGGATCATTCATCCGACGTCTTCAAAAATGTGTCGAGGTTAATGGCCATCACTTCAAACATTTGTTGCAATAAATGTTCTGCACAAAAAATTCAATTACATTATTCGGATATTCTTATTGTTATATAAATATTGTAATATAAATAAATGGACATAAAACTGAATGACATTATTTGGATATTCTTATCATCACGATTTCCCGTTCATACGTGTATTTTGGTGAAGAATCATTTCAAGGTCATGATATCATAGGTCGTTGGATTCGTCTGAATATCAGCTACAACGTCTTAATGGAGAAAAAAAACATGTTTGCATTTGAAAAACCATTGATGACCTTGAAAACGCAAAAACTATGACCTTGACAAAAATGAATTTTTCACCAATATATCAACCCTTCGAAATCAATCAAATTACCTCCTGACGTTTCTTTCGTCACTCTAAAGGCAACGGAGATATTTGGACTGTCACGTTAAATGGTCTACCCTGTATATTGAAGTATGTAAAAAAAAAAATTGTCAGATGAATACAAAATGGGGGGCGCAACCCTCTCCGCGGCACGCAGTAGAACTGTCAATTTAATCCTAGAACTAAGAGGGAAATATTTTCACGAATTACATTAGTTTTAGCAGTCAAGTACGGGGGCAAATAAAAAAATAATGAAAAAAAGTTCGTTTTTACTACCATAATTTTTATATAAAAAGTGATATATTGTTTACAATTCTCAATTAATCGGAAAAAGCGGTCGTACTCGACTGTTGAAGCAATCTAAGAAGCTACAGTTGAAATTTGAAGGGGTAAGGCCACAGTAGAACTTTCAAAAAATCGATTTCTTGCGCTAAAACGGTGCTTTATCATCATAAGAATAAGTTATTATTCGATTTACAGCAACAACATTTTTGTTTCACCAACTTTGAGCGTATAACATAAGCCAACCTCTGGCACAGCCATAGAGTACCTAAAACTTTAAACGCGTTTTTCTCGAAACGGCTTTTTTCCAATTGGCGTGACAAATAACTTCAACAATTTTCACTCGATTTACTTCAAATTTAAAAGTTATGTTCCTAATTGCATTTCGCAGAGAAGTTACGTACGGAATTTCTGATAAATCGAAAACTTTTCATTTTATGAGCAGTTTTATACGAAATTTTCATTGAAAATTCATTTAAATACCTACAACTCAATTCAAATACCTACAACTTTTGAATAAAACAATATTTTTTAAATTCCATACGTACTTCTCTAGGTATTCTAACGTAAATTGACGACAATTTTTGTTTTCTGTTCGTAGTCAAAAATTGTGGATGATAAATGCCACGCCGCGGATCGTCGGCCATTTTGTACATCGAAAAAGATGATACTAAATAGATGTCATTATAATTTTATGAGTGAGTCACTTTTTCATACGAAAAAAATCGTTAAATTCGCACATGATTTTATACCTGTTACTGTGGCCTAACCCTGTTGAGTCGATTGGACAAAAATGGTTCGAATTTTTGCTGCGTGCCGATTTCAAAAACATGGTTTTGAGATAAACATGTTTGAAGTTTTCGGTACCCGTTAGGAAACAATTGCACGAGTGAATTTGCAGAAGCGTGGGAGCTTCTTGAGTCGTTGAGTTACGTGATCCTCGTTGGGAACGGTTTTTACTTCATGATAAAATTTTTGGCCGACATTTTGTGTAGCTGGTACTGCGTCTACCGGCGTGTCATCGCCGAAGGCGGTATTCGGCGCTCGAAGACTTCCCTCAAAAGTAGCTCGAGAACCACTTTTAAACTGTTTTTTAGCTATAAACAAATATGCTTTATATTTTCGAAGATTCAAAGGATTTTTTTAAAGTGTTTCCAAAAAAAAAAACGATTTTTCGAAAATTTTACAATGGTGTCCTAGAAGCCCATTTTTGCGGACCTCTAGGTAAATGTAGCCCCTTAATGTCGCAAAAACTCTTCTCTATAATGCACGTTGCTTCGATTGTTTTTGGTAAGTTGAAGGTGCGGCCGACAATTCGCTCGTTATCATCCGCGCTGTTCTCCAATTTGACTGTAACATTGCACACTTCCCGTGGGGGCTTCACCCCCATCGAAAATCATTTCGTCGGTTACAGGCTCCGCGAATTATTTGGCCGGAATATACAGGCCGAATCCCGTTGATCCATTATTCCGGACACGAAGATCCTCGGTTGGAATTTTTCAATTGTAACTTCTCGAGGCTCTCTGTAATTTATTCTTTTCGAGTTTCCCCTTTGGACGACAATACCTTCGTTCGTGTTTGCACTTCATTTTTTTTTTTCGAATCCTTGTATCCGGTGCAATCATGCTGATATCGGATTATGAATAAGATCATTCAAATAATCGCGCTTGTGGGGGACCATGAAGTTTTCATCGTTGGAATGCAACGGAAATCAATTTTTTAAGAATTAGTTTAATTTTGAAGTATTTTTTTGCGCTGTTTCGAAATAACGAAATAACTTCAACTGAAATAACTTCAACGTTTTCACGTATTTTTATTACAGATTTACGATCTCAATCCGCAAAAAAAGATTTTGAATCGTAATAAAATTGAAGAAATGTGGGGAGGGGGGGGGGGGGAGATCGTTGCATTCAAACGATGCAAACTTCAATGTGATGTTTCTGGTACCTTTGTGATTCGAAAAATGCGTGGGCAATAGTGAAAACGGATATTAAAACGGAATTAGAACCTGCAAATTTAGAAATATAGACACGCAACACACCTGCACGATTCTTGGTTTTATATAATATACATAAACCTTCTTACAATAAATAACCCTTCGAGAGCACACCTCCGTAGCGAGTCTGGAAGTGCGCAGTCGGATCGACCCGAAGACATTTTCGGCCTCACACATCTCGAAAACTCTGCATTTTTTCGAATCAAACGTAGGAGTGCTTTTTGGAGCAATATGTTTTTATATATTGAGGCTGCATAATTAAGGGTTTAGGCCACTCTAGAGGCCAAAAAATAGGCTTTTTAGGGATTTTTTTCTTCAGAAAAACTACAAAATAAATCGAGATTACAATAAAGGGTGTTTATCATACATATCAGTGACTGTATATAATAATTTTTTTGATGCGATTAATTTCAAAATGGCGGCTGTGCAGCGTTTGTCTCAAAACTGCATTTTTTAAGTTGGCCGGAAACATAACTCAGACAATATTTACCCGATTCACTTGAAATGTTGAATATACCTTGAAAAAAACATTGTCTATGGAAGTACGTAGGATTTTTTTCATATTGCATGATTCATTTGTTATTAACAATTACCTGATGATTTTTTAAGCAAACTTTTCACTTTCCAAAAATTTGCCTTGATTTATTTTGTAGTTTTTCTAAAAAAAAATCCCCAAAAAGCCTATTTTTCGGCCTCTAAGAGTGGCCTAAGGCCTTAAAGTGTGAAACAACAAAAAAATCGTTTTTCGGCCTCTAAGAGTGGCCTAAGGCCTTAAAGTGTGAAACAACAAAAAAATCGTTTTCGAGATTTTCGACTTTTTGTGTTATTTTTTGACAATAATCATTTGCTTTTGGTTCTTCGCATGCCATTTCTACAAATGATATGAATCGACAATAAATAAGCAACTTTTTTAAGTAATCGGCACGATATGCGTAGTACATTTTTTTACACCGCAGGCTATCAAAGTCAGATGTTCGAATTGGTTTGCATGAAAGTTCTGCATAAAATCTATCGAAACCAGGTCCCACCAGCTGAATTTCCCAAATTGTTGTCAAGGTCATAGTTTTTGCGTTCCCAAGGTCATGGATGAATTTTTTTTTAAACATTGCTCTTTTGTGTGCTCAGCATTTTGAATAAAATAATGTATATATTCTATTTTTTTAATAGAAAAAATATGCTTTTTTTTGCCTCGAAACCTACGTAACCCCTCAACATTTAAGCTTAAAAAGAAGACTTTTCTAGATAAAACAAATAACGCGATATTTGAAAGAGAGTATTTTTCAAAAGCCGGGTCAAAAAAAGTTATTATTTGCAGAAACGGCATGCGAAAAGCCAAAAAGAGATGATTTTTATCTCGAAAACCGGGGGACTAAACTGAAATTCCAGGATATAGTGGGACATGATCTGACCTATCGACAGTTGCAGGATTATCCATTCATTACAGAACACCCTGTATATATTCGTATACACTGTTTTTTATATGAAAAATACACCTGCAAATTGCACGAAGTAAAAAAAACTGAAAAACATACCGGGAGATACCTATTTTTTATTTGTTTGCAAAACTGTGTGAATAACATTTTTTCAAAATATGTCTCATGGTAAAAACTAGATTACTCGAATGACAGCAACCGTTGATTACGTTGCCCAATTTCTTTCATTTGGGCAATTTTATTCTTGCCGTTCGGATTTTACGGAAATTCACACATCGCGCGTGATGGAAAATTAATTTTTACTCACCCTCGTTGATAACAGGAGCTTCAGCTGCGGTTGTCATTTTGATTGGAGAATAACTGCAAATAATAAACGATAAACACACGGTCGGTATATTTTCCTTTCATTTTGTTATCATTGTTATTATAGTTCGATTATTTATACGCTTGTGAAAGTTGAGGACCTTCACAAAAGTCGGTAAAAATTAATAACAATTGATAATATAGTAAAAATGTCTGGAAAAATAAATTGTTCAAATTGCCAAAAATATTCTTAAATAAATTCTATTATATTAAAAAATCTTCGTAAAGATCAATAATTTTAAAAATCGGAAAAACTTGAATGTTTTTAAAAAAATGCTAACTCAGTTACGATTTTTTTTCGTTCGGGTCCGCCTAAAACTCGACTAAACCGTAATTCAATTTCCAGTCCATTTGCAGGTCAAACGCGCATTATTCGTCGAATTTTCGACTTTCGGTTGCCTAGCAACAAAGGATTTCTTCGTACCCGAGCGTGAGGTATAGAAGCGGGGTGAGCGAGCGAGCAATGGAAAAAAACCATCGAACGTTTTTCTGCGATCCTAGCGCCTATTTACGATTTCTCGGAATGTTCTCGGTCCCCGGTGCCTCTTTGTTCGTTTTTTTAAATTTCCAACGCTTGTTTAATGATCCAACAATGCCATGGCAACGTCGTAGTACCTTTGCACGCGACTCGTGAGAACGAAAAAGGTCTCGTATCGGCGGAGCAAGGAGGGAGGGGACGCGAGAGAGAGAGAGAGAGAGAGAGAGAGAGAGAGAGAGAGAGAGAGAGAGAGAGAAGCGAGCCTTTGTCCGCAAGACGCAACGAAGCGAGAAACAAAAAGCAAAACAAAATCTGATGTTTACACCCTCGTGTGATAACACCGGGAGAACCGATTGGCAACAGTGTGAATTCAGACCGCGAGAGAGAGCGAGAGAGAAAGAGAGAAATGCGCATTTGAAGCTTTCTTAATTTCCGTAACTTACGAAAATTGCAACGAGCCGAAAAAAATTGCCCAACACGCGACGAAAGCGCACGGAAAATTGTGCCTGTACCTCGCGAGAGGGCAACGCGCTTTTCCGCGCATGCGCCTCACCAACGCGCAGCCGTGTACAGCCCGGCGATATGCAGGAGCGACCGATAGCACGTTTTGTCGCAGACTTTCGCAACGTGACTCTCATCCCATCCGAAAAATCGGCCCCGTGCGAAAATGCCGATAAATATCCGCGCGATATAGCGAAAAAGTCGAGCCGGCGAAATTATACGCAGCGCAAGCGTTCGCGAGACACAAAGAAACTCCACCGTTTCCGCGAGTACAAAAGAATTCTGACAAACACGCAAACCCAAACAATGTCACGCGGCGTAGAAGCTCGAAAAAACGAGATATTTTCAAAAAATATGTTTTTGCCGATACTTTTGAGTTTCGGTAACGAAAAAATGTTGAAAATGACGAAAATGTTGGAGAATGGACTTTTTGAAAATCGTCGGTACTTACGTGTTTTTTTTTTCGAACTTCGTAAATTCGCGACGAACCGGCAATAACACTAACGCGTCGTGTAACGATCACTCATCCAACCACGCGGGAGATTTGACGAATGTTGATTCGTTTTTTTTTTCTCCTTTTTTGAATACGGTGAAAAAGGGAACGCGAAGCGCGTAAACGTTGCTTTGAGATTAGGAAGAACGAAGGAAAACGTCAGCGATGAAGAAACGCTGCGACTAGTTAGGATCTGTACCGATCTGAACGCCCGTCCCCGTTGCTGCTCGCTTTTATTCTGGCGACCGAGCTACACTGTGTAACACACTGTGTAACACACTGTCGAGCGCGCTTATACACGTATCTATAACCGTAGGACATGCGTATACATGTATAGGAAGGAGAACGGCCGGGAGTGCAGAGAACGCGGTGCTTTCCGGTGGTTCTGCGATCGCGAGCCACCGCCATTGGCTCGCCGAGTTTAGCAGGCGTCGCGCTATTGGACGGATTCGAATTTCGAACGGTTGGAGACGTTGAATAGCCCGCAAAGATCGCGGTGCCTACCTTGTCACGCGGTCGTTCTTTTTGCACACACGACAGGCTCGCGAACGTTGTACGGAGCGAGGCGCAAATTGACCCGCACCAATTGAATTTTCGGCCCTCGCGTAGAGCGAACCGACCGGTGAATGGACGAATAACGACACTGGCATTCGCATGGACTGTAAAATGGCAACATCGGGGAAACTCATTTTTTAATTGCTATAGCTAACGAAAGATATGCGGATAGCGGAAAAAATGTTCGAAGCGATTGCGACAAATAATATTGGAGGAGTTGATAAATAAGTAGCGAAATGACTAAATCGTCGGTGAATGGACGGAATTAGCAGTATATGGACACTCGACCGCCAGTAATGGACGTGTAGTGTAGATGAACGCTGTAAAGGATAACGATACATTGTTGTTTTTAGCACGGTGTGCAACTACCACAAACTAGCAAAGTTCCCTGTGGCGTAAAAATTCGATATTCAACTGAGAAATTGGTTTTAAGGACACCTGTGATTGTTTTCGCTAAATTATAGTTATTCGAGTTTTTATCGACAATTAATATTCTTCACTTATTTTCAATGTAAATCAGCTTTCGTCCATTAAGGGGTTAGGCCACAGTAACGGGTATATAATCATGTGCGAATTTAACCATTTTTTTTCGTATGAAAAAGTGATTCACTCATAAAATTAATTACACATCTATTTAGTATGAATATCAAGCCGTTGGAAAATATATATATATTTTTTTCGATGTACAAAATGGCCGGCTACTAAAATTTTCGACCTAGAACAAAAAACAAAAATGCTCGTCAATCTACATTGGAATACCTAGAAAAGTACGTACGGAATTTAAAAAATATTGTTTTATTCGAAAGTTGTAGGTATTTGAACTTAAGAAATGAATTTTCAGTGAGAAATTTCCTTATAACTGCTCATAATCTGCTGGTAAAATGAAAAGGTTTCGATTAATCAGAAATTCCGTACGTACTTCTCTGCGAAATGCAATTAGGAACATAACTTTTAAATTTGAAGTAAATCGAGTGAAAATTGTTGAGGTTATTTGTCACGCCAATTGGAAAAAAGCTGTTTCGAGAAGTTTCGAGTAGTCGGCCATTTTGTACATCGAAAAAAAAAATGCTAACAGCTTGATATTCATACTAAATAGATGTGTAATTAATTTTATGAGTGAATCACTTTTTCATACGAAACAAAAATTGTTAAATTCGCACATGATTTTATACTCGTTACTGTGGCCTAACTCCTTAACTAGTCCCCGTCTATTTAGTTGTCGGTTAACCCTAGCTCCCGAGACCAGCGCGAAAAATGTCACCGCCGATTTTTCAAGAAAAATAAAACGACGCGACACTTGAGATTTTATAGGTGATAATCGATTTTAAATTTTCCCCAATTGATTTTCAACGGCTGCTTTTACCTGACGTATACCGGGTGACTCGCGGGAAATGACATACTTGAAAACTGTAAATATTGATTTTGGACAAGAAAAAGTCGGCAAATTTGTCGAGGTAGTTTTTCGTGGCCTCGTCAAACTTTCAAGGTCAAGCAAAGTTTTCTACGGAAAAGTAAGTGACCAACTTTTCGTGGCTGTCAAATGAATTTCAAGGTCAACCGATTTTGGCAAAAAAAATGGCAAGAACTTATTTTATAGCCCTCGTTCCGGTTTTTATACAAAAATAACCAAATGACCCGTCGTGACCTTGGGATGACCGCAAATACAACAGGCAATAAAACGAGAATTATCTCGAAGAGGATGCGGAACATGGCATTTCCAGAAGCAAATAACAATGTTTTTATTAATAATTATTTATTTATTTATAGCAATTTATTTATTAATGTTTTATTTGTTTGGGTTATTATGTTTTATTTGTTAATAATGTTTTATTATTAATAATTAATTTTAAATATTTAAAAATTTTAAAATAAAATCAATTAAATTTTTTATTATCAACAATTAAATTATTAGTAATGTTTTATTTTTTTATAATAAAGTATTCATCAATAATGATTCATTTATTCATAATCATTTATTTATTTGTAATTATTTGTTTATCGTTATTTATTTATTTATCGAATAAACATCTTAAAAATGATCGCCATCAATCACGTGACACCTTTTAATACGATGTTCGGCTGTCTTTTGTATCAACGTCCCATTTCCGGTTCTCCATACTTCCGCGATTCACCCGGTATAAGGAAAGAAAAAAAAAGAATATTTCCTGCCAGGTCGCTTCGACGTGGAACGGCCCATCCAAGCAACGAGGAACGAGACTCGTGTGTCCGGAATTGTTTTTCTCTCGTTTCCCCCGTTTTTTCAGCCTTTGTTCATTGCGTAGCGAAGACAGCTGCGATTCCGCTTGGCCATTGCGTTGTTTAGTCGCTATTGCTTTTTCTCGCTACCCGCGTGTCAATATTCGCGACTCTATCGGGAAACATGCGTTCAGCCTCGACACTTATCGGCTCAGGTTCACTTTGAATCGTTTCCTTTGTTCCCTTGCCTACAAAAAATCCGTCTTGTTTCTCAATCTCTCGAAAAGAGTTTTGTATTTTTCACGCAATACGGATTTTTTGCGCAATTGTCGAGTGTTTCGAGTACACGTCGAAAGTTGAAAAATAAACGAATGCCTTTGCAGGCCCATAATGATTCGGGGCGTTGAAAGTCTGTGCGAAGATTTGTGAGGTTATGTTGACCTTGTACGTGCCCTTGAGGCGAAGTAGAAGCTTTACCACGTGACATACGAGTGCGAGAGACATGGGAGAGACATTTCTCCGATTAAGGAGGTACGGTGATGACCATGCTAGTAAACTTAGAGTCTATTTCACGCCGCAATACCGCCACGTTTTAGATATATGTATATGGCCTATTTTTCGAGAAATATTTTTTAAGTATTGAATTTCGAGTTTCCTATTATTTTTATAATATGGAAACAACCTTAATAATCTACTACTCGACTTCAGTAGTACGCCATATCGTTGACGTTTAGCATCGTCGCATTTTCGGTGGCTGTCATCGGTTCCACGCGCCCGGCTTATTATTTTTTGTAGCCGGTTAACATGGAGAATGAAAATACTGTGGAAGTTTATCAAAAGAGTAACGGGATTGTACCTGAAGTCCAGTTTAGAGACAAATGTAGATTCTAACGGACAAGAATTAGAAAATGAAAAGATAATATTGCGATTGCAAATAAAAAACTTCGCGTTGAAGTTAACCTCAATGTCCAATGTCCAATCTGTCCAAAGTCAAAACGTATTTCATCGATTGTTATGTTATTTCTCCCTTTCCCAATTTTCACAATATTTGCAGGTATAAAAAGGAACGTTTATTTTATGTGACGGTTCTCCCATGCTGAATTTATATATAGATGCGTTGTATAGATACATGTCGCCAGAAAAATTGAGATGCCTTTGTTGTACGTAAAAGAACTTCGAGTAAATATCGACGAAAGGCCCTTTATAATCCATTTAAAAATGTACGGCTTCGCACAATCATATTTTTAATTCGCGTTGAAAATATCCGATAGACGAATCAAATTTGCGCGGGTATCCGGCGTTGCCACACGTCGAGCAAGATGGCTGCTGTTACGTCACGAGAAGTCTCGCTCTCCGAAAACTTCGGTTTTTGCGACTTTATTTCTAAATTCATTGCTTATTTCTGCGGTGAGCTTTCCAATTCAAGGTGCCTTATCGATAACAAAGATTCAACGAACGCAACCATCAGTTTTTTTACGTGTTTATTGGCTCCAAGTAGCACAAAAAAATCGAAATATGAGAGGACGGGCACATTTTGTCGTCTACGTGTGACTAATTCACCAACTTTAACAATTAATAACTCGGAAAGTGTACGGTAAATCTCGTGGAAACTCCGCATACGCATGGACGAAGGTCTCGACAACGCTATAAAAAAAAAATCGGGCTTTTATCTTGAACTCGCTCCAATCACCGTACCTCCTTAAGGGCTTAGGCCACAGTAACGGGTATAAAATCATGTGCGAATTTAACAATTTTTTTGCGTATGAAAAAGTGATTCACTCATAAAATTAATTACATATCTATTTAGTATGAATATCAAGCTATTAGAAAATATATATATATTTTTTTTCGATGTACAAAATGGCCGACTACTAATATTTTCTTTTGTTATCTTTTTTAGGCGCTCCGCGGCGTGACATTTAGCATCCACAATTTTTTACCTAGAACAAAAAACAAAAATTCTCGCCAATCTACATTAGAATGCCTAGAAAAGTACGTACGGAATGTAAAAAATATTTGTTTTATTCAAAAGTTGTAGGTATTTGAATGAATTTTCAGTGAAAAATTTCGTATAAAAGTGCTCATAAAATGAAAAGTTTTCGATCAATCAGAAATTCCGTACGTACTTCTCTGCGAAATGCAATTAGGAATATAACTTTTAAATTTGAAGTAAATCGAGTGAAAATTGTTGAAGTTATTTCTCATGCCAATTGGAAAAAGCTGTTTCGAGAAAAACGCGTTTAAAGTTTTAGGCACTCTATGGCCGTGCCAAGGGTGGGTTTAAGTTATGCGCTCAAAGTCGGTGAAAAAAATGTCTTGCTATAAATCGAATAGTAACTTATTCTTATGATGATAAAGCACCGTTTTAGCGAGAAAAAAATCGATTTTTTGAAAATTCTACTGTGGCCTTACCTCTTAAGGCGTTAGGCTACTGTGGCGACCCGAAAATCAGGGTGATAAAAAAATAATATTAAAAGAATAAATAAGATGATTGAAAAATCGTTTGGACATAAGTTGTATGTACATTAACAAAGTCGTGTACCAAATTTAATATAAAAATATTAGTAACTAAGAAGTTGTAAATAATCTCGTGAAGGACCTTTGAACATGAGGAGCTCAACGGTGTACTTGACTTTGGCCACCCGGTTAAGACCAAAACAAAAAAAAACGAGTTTTTTTTCTCAAAGTTGATAATATTGGCTAAGGCCGAGATTTTTTTACCGTATTTCAATCATCAAAAAAAAATAATTTTTTTTCCGATTTTTCGAAGAAAAATGACATTATTGTTAATAAATAACGAAAAAAATGTTAAGAAGAAAACCATCGGTCAAGACTAAACTACTGTTACACTGAATAAGGGTACGAAATTTCAAGTCAATCCTTTCATTAGATGTCGAGAAATCGTGTACACCGTTTTGAAAAACATAGTTTCGAAAAAAAATGCGTTTTTGACCAGCAGTTTTATCGTTGCAATCACAAGTTTACCTTCAATCTGCGATTCCTGCATGATATATTAGACCTGCCTCTTGAAATTGAGTTGCTTCAAGTGACGAACGAGCGTTCGTCATGGTCGCAGTAGCCTAACACCTTGGGGCGGCAGCCTGAATTAGAAGGTCCAAAAAAGCGTTTTTTCGGAATTTTTTTAGAAGGGTAAAAAAAAAGTGAGCCCAGTAAACATTGAGGTATCTTTTCATGTCTATTTGGAATGTATTTAAAAAATTTCAACATGAAACAATAAATTACTAGGGATTTATCAGCCTATTCCAGCTCGTAATTCTTGACGGAAACCAAAAAACCAATAAAATTTTCAATTGTCATATATTTTTCTTCTGGGTGTATTAAGAAAAAACTGAACAAATCGTGAAATTATAACTTTGCTCAGGTTTGAAAAAAAATGTGTTTAAAAAAACACTAACGTGCTAAAAAATGATTTAAAAAGACTTTTTCAACGACTTTTTAAATTTATTTAGAAGAGATGGTAAATATTTACAAGTGGGGCTCCAGCTAGAAAAGGGGTGTAGAAATTTTGTACCGAGTCAGTGTATTTCAGGGCACTTTTTTTATAATATTTAAGTCGGGGGAAGACAATTTCAACCCTTATTTCAACCCCCAAACGTTTTGTTTACTCTTTTAATCACATGGGTTTGGGTTTGTTTGTTTGGGTATGTTTGAATGAAATGAAATTTGAATGAAATTATCGTAAAATTCTACAACCGAAACATTGATATGTTCCTGTAAATATATATTTTTTTCTTAATAAAATACCCCTTCCCCATAATAAAAAAACATTTTTTCATACTGCAGAATAGCCCCGAACACGTGAAAAAATTCAGAGCCGATTAGAACTGGAGCCCCACTTGTAAATATTTACCAAAGAGATTTTCATACTGAAGAAAATAAACTTTGGTTTGATTTGATAAATCGTTTAGTTTTTTTTGCTAAAATTGGAAGCCCGCCAATTTGGAAAAATCGTGAAAATGAAAACTGGAGAAAACGCGCTTCAACGTTTTCAATAGGAGGAAATATCAAATATCAATCGCTTCTCTGCTTTGAGCCTTGTATCTTCGAAAATATTTACAATTGGCATCTGTAACTTTGTAAATATATTCTTGGATACTTTATCTATCGATTTAAGCAATTGAAAAACGATTTTTCGGACCTTCTAATTCAGCCTCCAGCCTTAATAATATTTAGAGCAAAAGAAAAACGTCCAGCTGTGCGTCGGTAAGTTCTACAGAGCCTGATGTCTTCGTTTCCCCAACAAAAAAAACTTCACTGCTGAGAGAAAACTGTACGAAGATTTGTGAGGTTATGTTGACCTTGTACATGCCCATAGTCGACACCAATGAAGCATAAATTCATTCAGTCCGTATTTGATATACGTACAGGGACGTTCACAATTATCCGGGTTTGCTTGGTGAGTACACAGGGTGTGTCATTGCGAGCAAAACGTTTTCTTTTTTGAAATCTCGTGCGACAAAAATCGCCCGAGATATTCTCGTACGAAGTCCAAGTACATAGTAAACAATGGCACAGTAGCTGCTTACGCACGGATAAGTCGGATCGAGCGCGGCTTCAAATTCATCTTCGGTCGAGTGCATTAAAAAAAAAGATTCGCAAAAAGTATCGAACACGGAGATTCGCTACGCAAATCGATAATACAATTCAATAATTTTCGTTTATTGTTTAATACTTGACGAACCAAGAAAAAATCGCTCGTGAGCAACTACTGCGCCATTGTTTACTCAGCGTTGAACTTTGAACCTGAATATCTCGGCGAATTTTTGTCGCATGACATTAAGGGGTTACATCTAGTTGAAAGTTTGGAAAATATCGATTTTTGGTTCTCGACGAATTCTCAAAATATGACATTTCAAAAATATTCTCTGAAAATTTCAAGTCGATCTGTTTAAAATTAAGGGAATTATGGGCGTTTATATGTATGTGCCGCGAACCGGCGAATTCTAAAAACGTTTTGCTCAAAAATACTTTTTCAAAATTGGTGATCACGGTATTTCAATCGAAAAAATATAAAATAGGTCTGTTTTAAATAAATAAAAAAAAACAGATCTTTTTTAGAAAAAGAAAATAGGTCCGTTTTAGAAGAAGAAAAAAACAGGTCTGTTTTAGAAGAAGAAAAACAGGTCTGTTCTAGAAAAAACAGGTCTGTTTTAGAAGAAGAAAAAACAAGTCTGTTTTAGAAAAAAAAAGTCTGTTTGAGAAAAAAGGTCTGTTTTAGAAGACAAAAGGCCTGTTTTAGAAGAAGAAAAACAGGTCTGTTCTAGAAAAAACAGGTCTGTTTTAGAAGAAGAAAAAACAAGTCTGTTTTAGAAAAAAAGTCTGTTTTAGAAAAAAAAGGTCTGTTTTAGAAAAAAAAAGTCTGTTTTAGAAAAAAAACAGGTCTGTTTGAGAGAAAAAAAGGTCTGTTTTAGAAGACAAAAGGCCTGTTTTAGAAGAAGAAAAACAGGTCTGTTCTAGAAAAAACAGGTCTGTTTTAGAAGAAGAAAAAACAAGTCTGTTTTAGAAAAAATAGGTCTGTTTTAGAAAAAAAACAAGTGTGTTTTAGAAAAAAAAACAGTCTGTTTTAGACAAAAAAAACAGGTCTGTTTTAGAAAAAAAGGTCTGTTTTAGAAAAAAAGGTCTGTTTTAGAACAAAAATTGAAAGTCTGCATGAGTTTTCCCAGAAAAAAATTACAAAACCTGACGTCTAAAACGGACTTGTTTTGTGCATTTTTCACCAAACCTCAACTTGTGCTCCCGATATTTACAATTTTTTTAGACGATTACTGCGACGATTACTCGACATTTTGGAAGTCAGGTTGCGTGATTTTTTTCTAGGAAAACGTATGCAATTTTCCAATTTTTTTTTCTTTATATCAAAGCGTATGATTTTGAGTATCGTTTACAATTATTGTATTGAAAAATATTTACAAATGAAAATTTTGACGTCAGTCCGCGTATAGTTTTCCATTTTTTACAGCCGCAGAAGGGTATTTACATTAAAGAGTATGGTTTTGAGCATCGTTTACAATTATTGTATTGAAAAATATTTACAAATCAAAATTTTGACGTCAGTCCGCGTACAGTTTTCGATTTTTTCCAGCCGCAGAAAGGGAATAGGTGTGGAAAAAAATTTCAAAAAGTTAAGGTGTTTTTTGTTTACACCAGGAGGTTTTTCACTATGCAAATCTATGATCAACGATGGCAAGGGAAATAGTTGTCTGAGTCGAGCCGGAATAGCCCATATACACATTGCTCGTTTGAAAAAGTATATCGTCAAAGTTCGAAAAAGTTATCCATCGTGCATGTTTGCGCTTTAGAGTGTCGCCCTTGTACGTCATAGCGACCGACGATCAGCGATAAGATTTACTCCTAGCTAATTTTCATGCAAATTTCGGTACATTGATTCATTTGAAGATCCTCGCGTGTAGTTTCGAATGTGACGTACCGCTCGCGCGACCGTTGAAGACAAAGATTCTTCGTGGGTGATTCATAGCGCGATGAGAGTCGGTGCGCTACACGCGGTGTCTTGTAACTGCCTGAAACGAACGTGGGACGAAACCGCGCCTGTGTGAAGGGTACGAAAAAAAAATGTCCCAAATATGGGAATTGCGGTTATAACTGGTTTCGTTGTTCCTTCGGTTCGTTTGTGTCAAGCGTGGACTTGAGGAATTGCAATGAGGCGCTAATAGAGGAAGTTTTGATTTTTTAATTTTTTTCCGGCTGGCAGGCGGACGAATGAGAATTATTATTACGATTAGATTTATAGCGGGGTCGAGGGGGCTCGAGGAACTTCGCGCGAGCATTTTCGGGCCTCCAACGGTCGCTTTTTGAACCATCGACTCCGCGGGTCCTACGCGCAGGCGTGCGTGAAAAATAAACTGCTACAGCGAGAAGAATGCTCGAGTTTCGGGGAGGGGATATCGTGAGAACGTTCAATGACTTTTGATAAGGGTCGACAGTCTATGAAAGTTCGACTTTGAAGCTTGATATTCATACTAAATAGATGTGTAATTAATTTTATGAGTGAAACACTTTTTCATACGAAAAAAATGGTTAAATTCGCACATGATTTTTATACCCGTTACTGTGGCCTAACCCCTTAAGGAGTTCGATACCGTTCCTTGGCTGCAAGAGTGGGGATGAAAATACAATGAATCTCGGCAGGCTGCCAACTTCTTGCGAATAAAATTTCATGTAAAAATTAATTATTTTTGGGCAATATGCAACTAATAATATTGTTGAAAAACATTTCTAAGCCGGGAGATTATACTAATAGTTATCATTATTGCAATGAAACATAAATACGTCGCAATTTTATTCGAGACGAAATAACCAAGACTTCGAAACAGCGGCCGTTTCTGCCAATGGCACGACTGACCATCACTAAAGCGTCATCGGCTCCAGGTTATTTACACGGTGAAAAACGTTCAACGTTTTATAAAGAGTTTTTATTCGAAAAAGTCGAGAAAACGTTAAACATTTCGAGCGGACGAATAAACACATTTTATTAAAAAGTTCAACTGTTGTAATACTATGTACATTCTAAACTCCCGCCGATTTTGAAATACCCGCCAGTTAATGCTGGACTGTGATTGTCTCACTCGATGGAGCCAGATAATGCGGTGTTGCCACGTTTCGTTAATGTCCGTAAACAAACCGTTCGAGCTGAAAATTCACATCATTCGCCGAGTATTATTAAGGAACGAAGTAGAGAAAGCGCTTAATTATCTGACACGACGTTCTTACCACTATGATCACAGTTTGCTGACTTTTAAAATTTAAACTCAAGTATTATTTCAGCCCCTACAGCCCTATATATATGCTTTACGAGATGCCATCTGTATTACCAAATGGATAAAGGTTCACGTTGAACATCAAAAATCGCCGTAACTATGTTGTGAAACGGATTAATTTTTGAAAAGTTAATGCGTCCTCAATTAATTTCTGTTATAAATGTCAAGCATCTACAAGCATTTTAATTTTTATCGGAAAACTCCGTAAGGTTGTTGTGGGGTCTAGCCGTCAAGGGAACGAGCGCAGCGCCTTGTGTTTATGTATGAAGCTGATTGACTGTTACCAACTATTAGCTTTCAAATAATCCTCACATTAAACATGCGTTTTCGGGCTATTGTTCGACATCTATTTATAAAAATATGCATTTTTGAACATTCGGTGATTACAATAAGTGTTTTCATTACTTTGTATAATTATTTTCTATAACTTTTTCTCGCTCAATTAACCCGAAACGAATTGGCAACGTCGTAAATTGTGGTATATCATAATGCGCAGGTTGGCAGAAGTGTCTTGAAGTTAGAGACATATGCGCCCCGTTCGCAACCTCAATATCGGCCCAAGGAGCTGTCAAATATGAATATCGGTCCGAGTATGCTGCTGGAAAGAAAAAGTGTGTACTAAAGCGGTCTATAATCTCGAAGAAATAAAAAAATTGAACATTTTTCCGATATTCTAAAAAAAAATTTATATACGAAAAAAAACCGCGTTATTTTGTCTTTGCTTAGTTATGTCTAGAAATGTATAATTTCTGAACATAGTTATCAAATTAATATTAAGTAATTATTACTAATTAAGAGAATAAGTACCAATCATATTCGTTGTTAATTATCCTGACCACGGTCTTACATACAGGTCTTGCAACGAAGCTAAATTTTCGTGGTGGGGGTAGGCACGCTTATCTGCTTCACTTTTCGATTCACTAGGCGCCGCTACGCGTCGCTACTAGCAAGGGGAAGTAGTTTCCCCCTTACCTCTTACCGGCGAATGGGCCCAAGGTGTTTACGTATGTTTTTGTGGCGCGATTGTCGAACTAACCTTCATTTGCGACCATATACCAGAAGGTTCTACGCGATTTACCATGATATACTTTTTTATCGTGTTTTTACGCATAAGTGTGAATTTTTTTTGGTAGTGTTTGCGAAAAAAATGCGAAATGGCTAAGGGTTGCACGGTTCGTAATTGTAAAACGGGGTACAAAAATTGTAAGCAGAAATGCTCCGTGTTTCGCGTGCCCAGAAACGTCGAACGATACAAAAAAGGGCTCGATGCTATTCCGGGACTGAAAGAGTCTCAGTACGTGTGCGAAAAACATTTCGAAGAACGATGTATTGCGAGACATTGGAGAAAAAAGGATGTAAATGGCCGTAATATGTGCTGGTATGAATTAATGTATTAAAAAAGTTTTCAGTTTTTTTCGATGAAAGTAGTCGTTTTTTTTATCAATACATTTTTTTTAATTGGTTTCGTATATTATGCAGTTTACACGACAGTACGGTAAATTAAGTTAGGGCAAACTGCGCATGCTCGCGCGTTCAGGAGGGAAAAGGACAGAAGAGCTATTTCTCTCTTCGTCGCACCACTACTTCCCCTTGCCGTCACGCACCAAGCGGCAGAAATCGGAATAAAAAACAAAACCGCTAAGGGTGCCTCCCCCCACTACCGCCGTTGTCAGACCTGTATGTAAGACCGTGATCCTGACCGAGTACCGCAGTGCACCGTACTGCAGTGCACGGTGGCACCACGGTGGCGATACTGTACCGGTACCATACTAGTTCATTGGCGGTACAGCGTACCGGTACGGCGCACTCCACATGTGCGGTACATGGTTAGCTGGGCAGCTTTTTTCCAATTGGCGTGACAAATAACATCAACAATTTTCACTCGATTTACTTCAAATTTAAAAGTTGTGTTCCTAATTGCATTTCGCAGAGACTTACGTACGGAATTTCTGATTAATCGAAAACTTTTCATTTTATGAGCAGTTATAACGAAATTTTTCACTGACAATTCATTTCTTAAGTTCAAATACCTACAACTTTTAAATAAAACAATATTTTTTAAATTCCGTACGTACTTCTCTAGGTATTCTAATGTGGATTGACGAGAATTTTTGTTTTTTGTACTAGGTAAAAAATTGTGGATGCTAAATATCACGCCGCGGAGCGCCTAAAAAAATATAACAAAAGAAAACATTAGAAGTCGGCCATTTTGTACATCGAAAGAAAAATATATACATATTTTCTAACAGCTTGATATTCATACTGAATAGATGTGTAATTAATTTTATGAGTGGATCACTTTTTCATACGAAAAAAATGGTTCAATTCGCACATGGTTTTATACCCGTTACTGTGGTCTAACCTCTTGAGGAGGTTGGAGCGGTCCAGCTGAGTCAAATGACGGTTTATGAATTTTGTTTCAATCATAAACCGTCATCATCATAAATCAAGCAAAAAATGCTTACGAGGTGTAGATTTATTCCAGGGAAGCTGTTTTTTTTCGTAAAACATATCATTAAAGGGCAAAATTGTCCATTTTTACATTTTTATTACGTAAATAAAAAAAAACTTTTGTCATACTACCAACTTGAAAAAGTGTAAAATTAACGACGTTTATAATGAAAAAACTGCGTCAGCGAATGTTTTATACAACTCAGAATGGAGTTTTGAGTCATTTATAATTATGCCTATTTATAATTATGTCACGAGATTATTCATTACTACCATTAATTAATATTAAGTGTTGCCGAAATACGGCAACTTCCTGGACATTAAGGTTGGCAGCAATGCTCTTCATTCGCCAGTCGAGATTCGTAATCTACCGTATCTCCGTACTTCCTAACCGTACGTAAAATTGCATACATTGAACTTTGTTATCTATGCTGTTTCGTGGTGAAATAAAAAAAATGTATAAAGCTGCAGTCTAGACTATAACATATATTTTGTTAAATGTTAATATCGAATTGTGGCTAACGCTCCAACCTCCTCAATATCTCTCCGTGTGAAATTGCATTTTAACGGATTTTATTTTTCGACAACGATGTACTCGAACGCATGAAAATTCGAATTTAATTTACCATTATGATAGGTATCTACGTTTAAAAGAAGAGTCCAGCATTCATCGGCCAAGCGCTTGACACTATGCGCAGCCGACCTGTGCGCAAGCGCGAGTCGAAACTTCACGCCGAGGCTCCGAGTTTCCCGCATGACGGAAATAAAAAAATCGGTAAAATTCACAAAGCCCCCGTCGCAAAAGCATTATATGCAAAAACGATATGGGAAAAAGGGAGTCTTCGATCAATTCAATCGCCGCATTCGTACGCGCTACGGCGAGTGAGCGAAAGCGCGCCTGCGTTCTCGGCGAATGCGGCGATTGGTCGCTCGGGCCTCGTGGCGACGACCAATCGCGTCGCTGCACTCTCGCGCGTGCGTTCAATCTTCGCACGGTCTCTCGTCCGCTGTTTCAGCAAGCACACGGCTTCGCGTGTTGCGATACAAAGTAGATGTGTAGTAATCCAATTATCAGTGAGATGAAAACACGTTTGGTGTTTTCCACGAGCCTGTGATTTAATTCGCGGACTCGATTGTCGTCTACGATAAACGTGAGGGAAAAATCATCGCTAGCGATGGCGAGCAACGAGGAGCAAACGAGAGAACCTCACACCGTGCGAAAACGACTTTTGAGCGATAGACGAGACGACGAGGCCGAAACGTTGGTTAACAACCTTGGCTCTTTGCCACGGTCGGACACGAACGAAGGACGACAGTTGCGCGCTGGAACCGATAGTTTTCCAAACATCAATGAAAAACCCGTCGACGACATATCAATCGAGGTGTTCTATACGCCTCACACCATCAGCCTCCTCCTCATCTCGATCGGCGCTGTTATTTATTTCGCTTTTGTCAGGTAAACAAACGATCCTTAAGGGGATACATCTACCTAGGGGTGCAAAAAAAGGCCAAATTCCGAATTTTTTTTCTGCAAAACGGTCGGTTAAAAAGAAACGCATTTTTTCAAACACAAAGGTAAATATATCGAGAGGCTTTGAAAAAAAAAATCACCAAAAAATACAGAAAAACAAAAACATGGCCGCCGGCAGATGATGAAATTTTTTTCGCGATGTTTCGCGGTCGACCAGTTTAAACGGTCTATCCGAAATCTAGAAACCAAACCGGTTATTCGTGTTAACAATAAATACGAGTAGTTGACGATCGTCTTTGCAAAATCTGAAAAAATTCAGTTCCAAAAAAAATTCGAGTTTCGAAAAATTTGAAAAAAAAAATCATTTTCAAATAGTGTTAACAACGTGACGAGAAATTAAAACTCTAGCATACAAAATCTATGAGAGTAATTTTTAAGTGACTTAAAAAAATGACGATCGATTTTTGGAAAGTAGGATCATCAACGACCTTTAAATGTTTCTCATAGTATCTCCTGTAAATTTGGAAACAACCCGTCAAGTGGTTCTCCAGATGACCACCGACGTTGAAAACCGAGTTTCGAGAAAAACGCGTTCAAAGTTTGAAGTACTATGCTGTTACCGCTCGCCCGGCTGATTGTTAGAAGCTGCAGCTCATTCAATATTAAGAATATTTTAATGAAATTTTCAGGCGATATAGCTAAAAGGTGATACTCTCGAATAAAAATATCTTTGGAAAATAAAATTTTTTTACCCGCCTAGGTACATGTAGCCTGTCAAAGCCAATCAAGTTTCGAAACCGATACTCGTTCACATGCCAATAACGCATATTTATAATTTACTTGAATGTCAACCGAAACTCAAACGCAATTGCCAAAAAAACAACAAAGTCCGTTTTGCGTTTCTATTTTACAATGTATCTATGTATATCTTGAGTCTTCTATTATTATTCAACTGTTGCAAAATGCCAAGACTCGCACGTTACGACAGTCGATGGCCACGTGCATCCGTCCTGTTTCGAAGTGACGCAATTTTTGAGATCCCGCTACTGATATCGCAGTTTACCGCACGCGGATAACAGGCGCTCGGTGATTATGCCTGCGTGGAGTAAATATTGGACTCGTGCCGGCATACAAATGCTATTCGAACCTAAAAGAATGAAATTTACAATGTCTAGGCGAGCTTGCCATCTTATTTTTTCATAGGTCCGACAAAGTCAATTATCGCTCCAATGGCGGCCGAAATAAACGAAAGAATTCGAACCAGGGAGAGACCCTGTCGCCTCGTCTCTGGTTCCAAACTTGTCCCTTGGCTGTTTCCAGCTGTACGGAGAACTCGCGCGAGCGGCGGCCATATTTGACGTATCATAGAGCTACAGAAGCGCAAATATTGTTCGCAGGGACGTGACGAACAAAGAGGACAACATATGGGCGGGGATAATATGCGTGATATTCTTCTTTCTGATAATATCGATGCTGACGTTTCCGAACGGACCGTTCACGCGTCCTCATCCGGTTGTATGGAGGATAGTGTTCGGCTGTAGCGTTCTCTATCTCATGTTTCTCCTGTTCATGCTTTTTCAAAGCTACGAAACGGTGAGAAACATACTCGTGTGGATAGATCCGGGCCTGGCGTCCTTTCACATCGACATGGACAAGGAGTACGGCGTCAATTGTTCGGACGTGAGCCTCGAGAAGATATGGAATCACTTGGACGTCTTCGCTCTGGGACACTTTTTGGGCTGGGCTTTCAAGGCCATACTCGTACGCCATTGCGGCTTCCTATGGGCGACGAGTATAATGTGGGAAGTGACAGAAATGGCGTTCACACATTTGTTGCCGAACTTTGCCGAATGCTGGTGGGACGCTATAATACTGGACGTACTCGTGTGCAACGCACTCGGTATATGGGTCGGCCTGAAGATATGCTCGATACTCGAGATGCGAGAGTACAAGTGGGTCAGCATACGCGACATCGAGAGCACCACCGGCAAACTCAAGAGGGCCGTATTGCAGTTTACACCTGCCAGTTGGACCTCTGTAAGGTGGCTCGATCCCACGTGCACGCACATGCGTTTCGTCGCACTCTGTCAGTTGGTTATATTCTGGCAGGTATCAGAACTCAATACTTTCTTCCTGAAACACGTTTACGAGTTTCCACCGTCGCACATATTCGTTGTTGCGCGACTTGGTCTCGTAGGCGTGATAGTCGCACCGTCCGTCAGGTGAGCCATACTTTTCCGTCTTTTCGCTTATCCAGGCGCTTGCCCGAAACAGCGCCTTTTACCTCGTGGTACGGCGCGATGGGAACTTGATATCTTTGGGAGGAACGGTGATGGAGGAGAGGCGCTTTTCGCGATCTTTTTTTCGCAATCCGTACATCGTTCTTATTTTTTTCATTACTTGAACGGAGGCGCATCATCTTGTTGGACAGGAGTGTAAAAATGATTTTTTTTAAATTGAGGAAGTGTACTGAATATTTTTAAGGGGTAACACCACTTTAGATGCCTAAAAGAATGCCTAACGTTAACGATTTTCCTTTTGAGTACAGTCCGACCTCCGAATAGGAAACCCGACAATAAGAAACTCCCCAGTTTCTCACTCGAGCGCTCCCCCCACTCTGACTCGAACTCCGAGCTCGAGAATTTTGTGCGCGGAACCTCTGGTCAAGAAACCAGCCTCGGAGAGATTATTCCCGCAAAATAGAGTGAACGTTGTAGTGTAAATTGATGTGTGCATGCGTGCGTGAGTATGTGTGTGTGCGTGTGTGAATGTAACAAAAAATCTACAAGTTTATTAGAAATTTTTTGTATTCATTAAAAAGATACATATATGTGTTGACAAGATTTCATATAAAATAAAAACAACGATGAGGGCGTTTAAAGATTTTCTATAAAACAGCAAAAGTTTCCGAGACGTAATGAAAAGCGCTTTCGTCTTGTTGCGTATTATTTTGATCCGCAACGCACTCAACTGACGGTGGAATATTTTCGAGAGAGTCGAACTCTGCCATTGAAGATGAATCCTCAGAGATAGTGACTTCTTCTTTTATATAAATGGGATAAAACAATATGGACATAAAGCTCTTTGTCTAAATGATCACCTTGTGGCGCAGATTCTGTAATATTTTATTCGACTTGTATACTACAGTCCGATCTCTTACGCTTCTTCACAGTTTCGGTCATTTTATGACGGTTAATAGTAATTCAAATACAGTAGTACACAATAATATTCAATAGTATGTATATTAACGTGAAACAAAAATTCGCTAAATAAATGTCCACGTGCAGTCGAAAACGTTTTTGCATGGGCGATGTGAATACTAAGTTGCAACTCGTTCGAGCGAGTTTCTTGTTGAGAGGATCGCATGCGGAAAAGAGTGAGAGAGACAGACAGAGGTAGCGAGCGCGGAGCGCGCGCCTGGTCGGGGTATGCGATATATAAGAAAAACTCTTCCCCTTGGGGGCTTTTGGTTTCTTATTCGGAGGTCGGACTGTATAATAAAAGGAATGGGAATTCTTTTTAGAGGCATTTTTCAGCATATATAGAATTTTTTATTATTATTGTACTAAATGGCGGCGGGAGAGCTCATTTTCGAAATGATCTTTTAAGAAAAACACGTCCAGTAGCGGACGAATTTCTCGTGAAATATAAGATCTGGAACAAAACACAAAAAAATGTTAATCTATACACTACTGGCTATACAAGTACGTAGGGATTTTATTTAATCAAATTTTGGAAAAATGGTGCACTTTTGACCAAAAAATTCGAGTTTGTGCTTAAAAAATAAGCAGTTAATTGTTTATAAAATAAAAAGTTTACATTGAATCGAAAAATCCCTACGTACTTTTATAAAGGAAGTAATTCTGAAGCTACTGTCAAAATTTCAAACTGTTCCATGCAGCCGTGTTGAAGTAATGTTTTCGCTAAGATTGAAAAAAGTGGTTTAGAGAAAAACGCGTTTCTATGATGTTGAAGCATTGGTTACGCAATTGAAAAAAAACCATTTTTTCAAAATCCTAGAGTGGCGTTACCCCTTGTGTAGTTGAAGGTGGCATTGTTTAGTTTTTGGGGTTGATCCTGGAGAATAGTTGATCCTGGAGAATAGCGTTTCTTAAGGGGTTAGGCTACTATGACGATCCGAAAATCAGGGTTACAAAAATATTTTTTTTTGAAGTGTTAAGTAACATGATTAAAAAATCGTTTGGACATTTATTTTTATGTACATTAAGAAAGTTGGGGTCGAATTTCATTGAATAATTAAAGACGTTATGAACATTCTCGTAAAGGACCTTGGAACGTGACGGGCTCAATGGTGTATTTGATTTTGGGTTTGTTTGGGTTGATATGAAACAAACAAAAAACGAATTTGATCTTAACCCTCAATCCGTGAACCTGGGTCGTTTTCGTCCTGCCCAAAATCATTTTCTTCGCAGGTTCCTTAAAATTTAGACAAAAAAAAATTATAAATAAGAAAAAAAACTCTATTTTCCCTTGAGAAGTACGGCCTGAAGATTGACCATGAATTTTTACCGCTTTTTTTTTCATTGAGAATTGTTGGTTCGGTAGTGCAAAAACGAAAACGACCAAGGTTCACGTGATTAAGGTGCCCCAAATACCTTCCAGGATTGAGGGTTAAAATAGACAATATTGGCTAAGAGTTGACCGAGCTTTTTTTGTCATCGTGTTTTAAACATCGAAAAGAAAACATTTGAATTTTTTTCCATTCTTCGAGGAAAATTGGCATGGTTAATGACTAGTGAAAAAAATGTTAAGAAAAAAAAACGTCGGTCAAGACCAAACCACTATTACATCGAATAAGTATACGAAATTTGAAGTCAATCCGTCCGTTAGACGTCGAGCAATCGTGTACACCGTTTTGAAAAAGAGTTTCGAGAACTCGTTTATAGTTTTACTGGCGGTTCTATCGCTGTAATAATTTACCTTTAATCTGTTTACCTTCAATCTGCGATTCCTGCACCATATTTTGGACCCTCCTCTCCAATTTGTGACGAGCGTTCGTCATTTTCACAGTAGCTTAACCCCTTAATGTAGATATAAAATATATTGGGACGTACCAAGGATTTGAAAAAAATGTTTCTTTTACGAAAAAACACACGATATTTTTGAAAAAAAAAAAACGTAAGTCTTGTGAACAATAATATTTTTAGTAATTCGTCAAAGTCTTTGGTACTTCTCCAGTGTTTTTCTATCAATATCAAGGAACGCTTTAGTATTTTTCCCCAAAATCAATACCAAAATTTGGAGAATTACCATCGCCAAGGGCTCAACGTTCGTTCAATTTTAAATTCGTTTTCGCATGTATTTCGGCGAACCTATTGTAAATTTTCGATTAAATTGGTTAACTTTATTTCAAATCAAATGTAAAGTTTCCATACTAGTTCTGGCGGTGTTGCCGAATTCCAAGCTTCATGGCAATCCGATTATCCATGAGTTCACAGAACTTCATTACTCTTGTCGTTGATCATAATCATTAGTAATATTGACATTTTTCGTAGATCTGCGACGAGCGTTACGATTCAAATGAAAATGTGTTATTTGTACTCAGGCAATATTACATGTACGTGACAGATCCAACGTGCAGTCGCGTTGGTACCCAATGTTGGGTGTACGGTGCCATAATGGTGACTGAGGCTTTGCTGTGCATACGCCACGGTGCCGAACTCTTCGAACGGACCCAGGCGGTCAATATAATCGTTTGGTTGCTCTGTCAGTCGTTGGTCTCCGTACTGTGCGTCTACGGCTGTGTACTTTGGCATCGGTACTTCGAGGTACGCAAGTGTTGTACGCGGCGCCCGTCAAATTTTTTTCCTCGCACAGCACCCGTTGATTTTCTTCGTTCTTAACTCGCGCAATAATAGAAATAATACTTGTTAGTGCACATGGCTGTTACGCATATGGAAAACAGGGAAAAGCGAATAAACTCAGGAAATGTCTCTCCTGGAATAGTCAGAATTTTGAAAAATTTCTGGAATATTTTCAGAATTTACTTTTTGAAATAATTACGAAAAATAAAAACAACTTGAAAGAAAATAGTATAAAAAGAAATATTTTTAATATTTATATTTATTATTCTTCATTATATCCAAGAAAAAATTACGTCAGTGCCAATCATTGAAAATTTCAAAAACTAATTCACTCTAAAGCTCTATACATTTGCATTCGATAAGTTGATACACAGCCACTATTATTATTGTAGATATATGTGTTCATATTTATTTTTTATTTATTGGCACCGACATTCAAAATTCTGTTTATAATCTCTATTTGCTTTTAATGTTTTTTTTTTACTTTACCGTGTTTAAATTATTTTTCGAATTACAGTTAAAAAAATTTTTTAAACAAGGTTTTTATATATTTGAGGTTAAAAAAAAATTTGTTCTTTGAGCCCAATCTCTCTGGAATATTTGCAAAACCTGTGTGGAAAACCTGGAAACGTCGGGGAATTTCTAATTCAATAATGCGCAACAACCATGGTGCGGTTAAAAAGAATGATCGATGAAACTTCAAATTCAGGGAGGAAAAGAAACATTGTTTTTAACCGACCCAACGCTCGTACGTGTAAAATGGTTTTTCTTTTGTTCACCTTACGTTTTCTTCTACTCGTGTTTTGTGCATTGCGCGCATGGCACTTATATCTTTCCAGACGGACAAGCTAAGCCCGTCCTCGGCCCAACAGGACAAGAGTATCGCGGAGCCGACAAATCGCGATGGTACGTGTCAATCCCCAACCGCACTTATCAATGGAACGTACATTAATCGCATTAACGCTTCGTCGCTGTAAATTAATTTCACTCGAAGTTGAAATGAATTTTTCACTAATGTTTTACGATACTCGTAGATTTTATTCCCCCCCCCCCCCCCCTCCGCCCTTCGCGAAGCTCACAGTGACATTTTTACGTTTGTATATTTACCTCCGATTTGCATCCAAAATAGATTTACAATGTTTTGCCGCATGTTCAGCTGTTTTCAAAAATGCGCTTGAACTCAAGAACTATGGGGTTTAAAATGATCCCTAATAACCCTTGACAAGTAAAAATAAACGCCAAGTAATAAAAAGTTCTGAAAACATTATCGGTTGTTTCACTATTTGAAAAATTCGAATTAAACTCAATATATTTTATTCTATTTCAAACAATCGTTTTATTTAGATTATTACTTTTTAAATTTGTTCGTACAAAAGACGTGAAATTATTACTTGGCGTCCAGACGCTGCCGCGGCTCTTTATACAGCCGGAGGGGAAGAAGTTTGATCGAAAAAAGTTAGGGGGTTAAGCTACTGTGGGGTCCCGAAAATTAGGGTTATTTAAAAAAATTAATTTTAAAGGAATAAGAAAGTTGATTGAAAAATTGTTTGGACATTTATATCTATGTACGTTTAAAAAGTTGTGTACCAAATTTGATGAAAAAATATTCATAATTAAAGAAGGTATGAACAATCTTGTGAAGGATCTTTAAACGTAAGGGGCTCAATGGTGTACTTGATTCCGGCCACCCGGATGATTCGAATCGAAGAAAACGTGTTTATTTTCTTCTTAAAATAGATAATATTGGCTAAGACTTGACGGAGCTTTTTTTTGTTATCGTGTTTAAAAGAAATTTAATTTTTCTTCGGTTTTTCGAGGACAAATTACATTGCTGTTAAAAACCAATGAAAAAAAATGTTAAAAGGAAAATGGTCCGTCAAGACTACTATTAAACTGAATAATTGTACCAAATTTCAAGTCAATTCGTTCATTAGAATTTGAGAAATCGTGTACGCCGTTTTGAAAAATATAGTTTCGAGAAAAACGCGTTCAAAGTTTTACCAACAGGGCTATCGTTGTAATCATAAGTTTACCTTCAACCTGCTATTCCTGCACCATACGTTGGACCTTCGTCTCCATTTTGAGTTGCCTCAAGGGACGAAGGAGCGTTCGTCATTTTCACAGTAGCCTAACCCCTTAAACAATTTGAAGTTTGAGAATAAAATACCCCAAAAATGTTATGGTAATTCATTAGATAAGTGACTTTTCCAAAGAATGAGCCTAACATTTGTTTTTTCCTATTTTCTCATTTATTGGGTTATGAACAATGATATTCTGTTGGGGGAAGCTGACATTTTTCACGAGCAAAAAATCGTTAAAAATAGTTTCGAATTTTTCAAAAACTCCTGTATTGAAACCCAAACAAATTCATTAACACACGAGCAACGTATGTTTTTATTTTGCCGTATTATATTTTCTCTAGGCATTGTATAGATTGTGTAGGTATGCGTAAATGTTCAGTGTATGATAAAATCGAAATTAAAAAAGACATTTATTCAAAGTGCTTTGAACGGGTGCATGGGAAGAGGGGGAAGTGACGATTTCTTTTCAGCATTGTATTCAGGAAGGCTTTTTTTAGAACGCCCATTTTTTTAGAACGAAATCATCATTTATAACCGAATAAATAAGAAAATAGCAACAAATAAATGTATGCCTTTTTTCGGAAAAGTCACTTATCTAAAGAATTACCCAAACTTCTCGTGTCGATAATCGAGCAAATTTGCAATGAAAAAAGTCGCTGCGAGCTTCGTGAAAGTCTTTCAAAATCTCTTCCCCGTTCCACTGGAAAGTGTATTTTACTCGTTACTTCGAAACGTGCACAGGAGACCTGGCTGAGGCTGAGACAACTGTGGACGGTAAGAAGCAGATATGAGAAAGCCACATCATCGCGATAACGGATGAAAGTGCAACGAGAGAGTACAACGGCGGAGCAGAAGCTAACATGAAAACATTCTAGTCGCAAATGACGTGTGATAGGGCAAAAGGACGAAACTCATTGGTCGATCGACCGGCCACAATACGAAGAAGGAAAGGTAACGAGGTAGAGAAAATGGAACGGGAGTAATGCGCGACACGGTGACGCGGCAATGAAGAGCGCGACTATTTTATTTTCTCGTTCGTCAACAAAAAAAAAAAAAAAAAAGAACACTCGCTGTTTTTTTATGGCCGCACCTATCCGCGCACGTCCGTGGTCCAGTGTGATGGATCAATTGATCGTCGACGGTCAGGCCGCGTCAGGTACGAATGACGCGGGCTGCTTCGGCAAGTGCGGAAATACTCCGCATGTGAACGAAGGAAGCAATGCCGAGCCGTCGGGACAATTCCAATATTTGCCGACGTTTTCGTTGCTCGAGGCAGCTACGAAGATCCTTACTCTGCTCGGTAACGTGGGATCTTCGTGGAGTCTAACGTACGACGACGCGAGAGACGCCTTTGTGCAATGAGTCTGCGAAAGAATTATAACGACGGTGGACTTTTTTTTAACGATGCAGTTGAGAAGGATTCTACGCGGATGCACACACGCGCAACGGGCGAGTCGCTAGATAGCCTGAGAAGCAGTGAACACCTTGAAATCGGATTGACGGCGCCATTTTTAAACACCGAGGGTCGAACTGACACGTCGAGCTGACGAGCTTTGAAATTTTTGCCCAATATCGATATTTATCGGACTTCGAGCGTCTAATGTTTTGTTGCGACTTATCCGGTGTGTATGCGTGTCTGATTTATCGGCTGTGTCGGAAAAGTCTACTCTTGAGTCTTCAAACAATTATTATCAGGTATTAAAACAAATGAGGCCAAATTTCAGCTGATTCAATCTCCAGGTGCTTCACAATTTCATCCCTCATTTGATTTACACGGACAATTCGCTCTTTACGTTTAAACGTGAATTTTTTTTAAACCTCGATATTGTTTCCAAGCTATTGGAAAAATGCATGCATCCTGTGAAGAAGTTTGCGAGGGCATTTTACAAACTGCTGTGATTTGTGTTAATGGTATCGGGATTTTGGAAAAAAGCTTCTGAAAGCTCCGTCAAAGGGTGAGCCTTGAGAATGTTCTCCTGAATTTGGCAATTAATTTATTCTTGAGTTCGCGTTTGAAGAGTGAATTTTGTCGTGAATATTAAATGGGGGAAAATGTTTGAGCTTCACCACTTGGACTCGAGTGTAAATTCTGTATGCATTTTGCGCGCGTAATATTTTTTGAAGGGGTAAGAGTGGATATTTTAACATTGGTGCACTAGAATATTTGATGAGAATTATGGAGATTAAAAAGTGACGATCGTTACCTGTGAATAAACGAGATAGTAAAGCTGAGTGTCGTTCAAGCGTAGCCAGGGTAGCTGTTTCTCTGAAGCGTCTGTCCCTAAACGAACCAAAGTATCGTGAGCGAGTCTCATTCCCACTGCGTCTGATAGCCTCTCGTTCAACGTCAGTGGTGGAATCTTTAAAACGTTAAT
This sequence comes from Ophion ellenae, assembly GCA_963210295.1. Taxonomy (NCBI): domain Eukaryota; kingdom Metazoa; phylum Arthropoda; class Insecta; order Hymenoptera; family Ichneumonidae; genus Ophion; species Ophion ellenae. The sequence goes on from OY723392.1 coordinate 40,716,496, forward strand.
GACACTATATATATATATATATATATATATATATATATACACACACACACACACACACACACACGTATATACATACAGGGTGTGGTGTTATAAATGGACAATCCTGCAACTGTCGATAGGTCAGATAGTGTCCAATATATGCTGGAATTTCAGTTTAGCAAAAGTCCCACGGTTTTCGAGATAAAAATAATCTGCTTTTGGCTTTTCGCATGCCATTCCTCCGAATAACTTTTCTTTTTGCACAGCCGCCATTTTGAAATTAATCGCTTCAAAAAAATCATTGTATACAGTCACTGATATGATAAACACCTTTTTTTGTAATCTCAGTTTATTTTGTAGTTTTTCTGAAAAAAAATCCCCAAAAAGCCTATTTTTTCGGCCTCTAGAGTGGCCTAAGGCCTTAAGGAAACTATAAAAAAAGATCTTATGCAGAATTTCCATACAAACCAATTCGAACATCTGACTTTGATAGCCTGCAGTGTAAAAAAATCTATTACGAAACCAAAAGGAGATTTTTTTTTCCAAAAATAACAGAGCCCAAAATCTCGAAAACTGGGTTTTTTACTAAACTGAAATTCCAGCATATCGGACATGATCTGACCTATCGACAGTTGCAGGATTAACCATTTATAACAGGACACCCTGGCTATATATATTCCAGTTTCTTTGTCTCTGTTTGTACAGATTTAAACGTTTGGGAGTGCCGGCCAATTGCGATCGCGCGAACGTATCAATTGAAAATGGCGAAATATTGAGAAATTTCGCTCAAACGGAAAAATAATTTTTTTTCAAGCGTAAGACCACGGAGTTAGACAAATTGGGTTTTACAGCACGTAATGGATTTCTTCAATGCGTTGCTTTTCGTAACGATGTATCGAGTGCTCATTGTCACCGTCGCTCGAAATGAATTGTCGACTCTCCTGCGACGTTACATTCCGTAGCTGGATATCGCGCGAGACACTTAAAGGAACTTTTTTTTTCTGGTCGTTACACTAAATGTTAAGTGCTGTCCCGTGGTGGGAAGCGACATATCCACGGGCTCCGCATAAATCACATTTTTCTGACAATCGATGTAATCCTCGAAGTTGGTACTTGTGAAATCTTTGCCGGTCATCGAAGCGAACTTGGACACGCGCGAGCCGTTCCAATAACGTATACCTGCGCAAAAAAAGTCACTTGTGACGAGAAATGACGAGAAAAAAAAATCAGCAAAATTGTCGATCCATCTTGACGATTTTCGTGATGATCGATGCGATTATGATGACGATTAACGCTAATGATTGTGCTTAATGTGCTTGAAAATTCGACAATACGCAAAATAATTACCGTTCGTGTCAAAGTTGTGGGCAATTTCCCGAGCTACGATATTGCCGACGGTGGCTAAGCTCGCGTAGTCCAGTTTTTCCATATGCCCGGACAAGAGCGGCCAATCGATCGCACCGAACGGCACAACGATCAGATTCAATTCGTATATCGTTCGTGGACTAGACTGATAAGGGCTCGCGAAGAACGTCCAGCTGCGCGTCGTGACGGAGAAACGTTGAGAAACGAAGAAAGGCAAATTCGTCAACACCCACAAAGTAACGACTAAGCGCTTGTCGAATAAATTGAAAAAAAAAAAACGAAATATCACGAATGGACCTCACATCTGTTCGGGATCCTTTGGATTCTTCTCTAACACCCTGTACATCATGGATCTGTATTTTTTCATCAAACTCATGGAATTCTCAAAATAGTTGTCAGTGATGTTTAGCTGTAAATAAAGAAGAGAGAGAGATAGAGAGACTATTTGTGCTTGAGAGGGAACGAATAAAGTTCGCAAGGATTGACACGAATGTTGACATACCCCGGACCCATGACCTTCATTTACACGAGACATCTGCGGAATCGACATTTTCATGTGGTCAATTTTTTCCAGCAGCAACTCGCGATTCCAGTCGGTGGCCCATTCCGATTCTCTTAACTCGTGCCGCAGAGTTTCTCGCAACTCGTGGAAGGCACTTTGTATCTACCGAGACGAAAAAAGGCAAACGATCCACGATCATGAATGAAAAATTCCGCGCCAACGAATTAGCCATTTTTTGCCAATTTGACCGAAGTTCTATATAATATATTAGGGGCACAACTTTTAAAGGATTTACAACAGAGGGCGTTACTAGTATTAAATCGCCTCGGACCATAACCTAACCACCTTCATGTTAAAGCGTTATTATTAGGCTTTCGTTTTCAGTATGTCTCATTTTGTCGAAGTGTAAACAACATAGTTTTTTTGAACTCCATATATGTCGACTTTTGTGTCAACGAAACGCAATTTGCGGGAAGCCTTACTTTTCTGATTCCATTTGAATAAATAAAGCAGCTGAAGGTCATCGATTGCGGTGTGAGGCTTATGGGGACCGTGCTCTATCAATCTCAACTTCTGAGTACTGGTTTAGACGGTTCCAAAGTGGTGATTTTGACACGGAGGATAAGGAACGTGAAGGAAGGCCACAAACGTTTAAAGATGCAGAATTGGAGGTATCGAACGAAGACTCGTGTCAAACGTAAGAAGAACTTGCATAATTGTTGGAAGCGTCTTACCGTTTTTGTACAATAAAGCTCCAATTTTCACAAAAAATCGTTTAAAACTTGTACCCCGAATATAATACATAATATAATTATGTATAAATATACAGGGTGAGGCACATAAAGTGTTACAGAGCAAGAGCACTCAAACTATTGATCTCATCCGAAAATGTTTCAGACAAAAGTTTCAGTGTTCGAGAAGGCTGTCGTACTGGACCACCCTATTTTTTTTTAATCGGCGGAGGCGCTGAAGCTGCGTCAAGGTCAAATGCACTTTTTTTTAATGGAACCATGTATTTTTTTCGATGACATTATTACCGATTTTGAGACGAATTTAGCAACCTACAACACAAGGTCATTCTAGTCACGCAAAGTATGAAAATAGTCGAAAAATATCGGAATAATCACTTTCAAAGGATCCACTAACCTTGGTGTGGGTCTACCTACAGAAGATGCTCGAAGTGATGACCCTCGACGTGTAAGCACTTGTGAATTCGCTGATGAAAAGACCATGTAACTTCAGCCAACATTCGTGGTGTAATTTCGGTACATGCTCGGCGTATTCTTTCTTTCGTGTCGCCAGGCGTGGTAGGTGCTACCGCCATTACGCGTTCTTTGACAAAACCCCATAAAAAGTAATCTGGTGATGTTAGATCTGGCGAACGAGGTGGCCAAGCTACAGGGCCGTTAGTCATGTAATGCGTGACTAACTGATATGTCAACAGAAAATGCGTACTTGCTGCCGATAAGAAACATTGGTATCGTAAGAAATGAAAACAGCGATTAAACAAGTGTTTACAAGTCGAGGGTCATCACTTCGAGCATGTTCTGTAGGTAGACCCAAACCAAGGTTAGTGGATATTTTTCGATTTTTCGACTATTTTCACACTTTGCGTGACTAGAATGACCTTGTGTTGTAGGTCGCTGAATTCGTCTTGAAATCGGTAATAATGTCATCGAAAAAAAATACATGGTTCCATTTAAAAAAGTGGAATTGAGCTTGATGTAGCTTCAGCGCCTCCAGCGATGAAAAAATGGGGTGGTCCAGAATGACGGCCTTCTCGAACACTGAAACTTTGGTGTGATCAATTTTGGATATGATCAATAGTTTGAGTGCTATTGCTCTGTAACACTTTATGTGCCTCACCCTGTATATGTGTATATATTGGGAGTACAGATAAGTCTCCGCCGTTCTTTAAAATAAAAAATTGGGCATTTATTGTGAAAGAACGGTACTATATGTTTAATTCAAAGTATTGTCCGTCGCTAGCCACTACTTTTTCCCATCTTTCTGGCAGCATGTGGTTACCGCGTCGGAAGAACGCTTCATCTTTTGAGGCTATCCACAAATCGACCCAATTTTTGGTATCTTCATATGATGTGAAGTGCTGCTCAAACGGGCCGGGCGTCATCGATCGAAATAAATGATAGGCAGAGGGTGTCCGGCGGGTGGGGTAAAACTTCCCAATTGAGTGTTATGAGTGACCCTTTCGCATATGCCTGGCAAGCAGCATTTAACATGTGCAAAATCGGCGTTCAACGTCTTTCGGCTTCAGTTCATATGGAACCCAATTTCCTTGCTTTTGAATCAATCCCAGCGATTTTAAACGATGTGAAATTGCTTGTTGAGTCACTCCTAATATAAGTGCAAGTCCTTATTGCGTTTGGCACGAATCTCCCTCCAATAATGCTTCCAATTCCGCGTCTTCGTACACTCTCGGCCTGCCGCTACGTTCTTTGTCTTTGACGTCAAACTCACCGTTCTTAAACTTTTGAAACCACTCGCGAAAACTTCTCTCACTTAGAGCAGCCTCACCATACGCTTCTACAAGCAATCGATGCGCCTCAGCTGCAGATTCCTTCTAATTAAAGAAGTAAATAAAAAGTTTCCGCAAATGACGCTTATTCGGCTCAAAACTCTTATCGCACGAAAAAAATTATGTGATGCTGATACAAAATCGCTAATATTTCAAGGTTATGGTCTTGCCACATGGCTAACCTTACGATAAGATGTTTAACATCTGACAATATCAACCATAACCTCTTGGTGGGGCCATCTTTTGTCAAACGGCGGAGACTTCTTTGTACTCCCAATATATATATATATATATATTATAATTAATATAATACTATAATTAATATTTCCAACGAAATCGGTACGAAAAAGAAATTCTTACGAGAGCTCGCATAGCTTCAATTTCGCTCGCACTGAACGACGACAAGTACAACGCGGAAGCTTCCGTTTGCATAAAGTGCGCCGCGACGTTGAAGCATTTTTTCTCCAAATCTCCAGTAGATCTAGTAGCGACGAGCTTCGAAAAAACATATCAGAAGTTGACCAGAGCGTTGTTTTATTTTCAATCGAATATACGCGCACGACTTATTTGTACTTACGTCGCGGTAGAGATTACGCGCGTAGAGGCCGAGCAGCGCGTTGTTCAGGTCACGTTCCTTTCTGCGACCAAATATCTCCAAGCGTTTCATCGCCCTCGTTAACTCGTCTATGTAATAAACTTGTAGTTCGGTATTTGGCCCCGGAGTCGATCCGGTCAAGCTTTCCACCAACTGTGTCCAATTTACCTGGATAGAAAGTTGAAGGTGGAAAAAGGATGCAAAATGCAACGTGTGCGAATTTTCGTGACGGTTCGGTTACCAATGTGCACGTAGATTCGAGCTCGCCGAGAGTCGTTACGGTGTAATCTTTTGATCTGTAAGCCTCTCGGATTTCACTGTCGGGTGGAAAATACTAAAAAAGATAATTGTATAAATTAAGACCGTGAGGCTTTGGATGGATTACGGCGGGATATACAATTAGACGAAAAAAATAAGCAAATTTGAGGGATTTTCAAAACTAAGGAATAGTTATTTTACATTTATCAAACTGTGGGTATACTTTAATAGTATATTTAAGTTTTTTTAAGAAATCAACACTTTACGCAAAATTTGAATGAAAAGAGTAGTTTTTTTCTAATCTTTCAAAAACCACTCTCGCCAAGTAGAAAGTAGCAATATTATCAATATTTCCACCAAGTTTCAACCCGATCGGCTTAATAGTTTTTGAGTCATGGTGCACGCTTTTTTCGAAAAAGCTGTTTTGAGAAGAACGCTTTTGAAGTTTACGCCCGCTCCGAATCCGAGCGGTGAGGCACAGCGTTGACGGGCTGTAACGTTTGAGGTTTTTCGAATTTCGCTTTGAAACTTTGGGAAAATATTCTACATATATAGTTCTATCGTTTAAAGAAAAGAAATCGATTTTTTTTATAGTTGTAGATGTATATCCCGTCTCAAGACCAGGGACTTTAAAGTCGCCTTGAAAAAAGATCAATGAACTTTAAGAGATTAGACTACTGTGGCAATGACGAACGCGAGTTCGTCGCGTGAGGCAACTCAAATTGCAGAGGAAGGTCCACCATATGGTGCAGGAATCTTGTAAACTTGTGATTACAACGATAGAACTGCCAGTAAAACTTCAAGGTTTTTTTTTGGAAACGCTTTCAAAAAATGCTTTGAACCTTCAAAAATATTATGCATATTCGTTTATCGCTGACATAACCGTAGCTCACAAAAATTGTTTGCCAAAAGATCGCGAAACTAGAAACTTAAAGCTTAAAAAATCTTTTTTTTCATCTCGATACGACTATTTTTCACATAAATACAGCGCTTCAAAAAACACTTAAACAATTGAAGAAACGTTCTGTTCCTTTAATTTTTTGAAGTAGTGTATATTAATGTAAGACACACGGAAAAGTTATTAGCGAGTAGATAATAAAGAGCGCAAATTTATTTGAAAAATCTTATTCTCCCGGTCACCAAAAATCCCACCAAGTATGTTGTCGGTTCGTCACAGTAGCCTAACCCCTTTAAGGATTAGAATAGTCATTTGTTTTCTTCACCGTTTGTATTCCTTCGATCATTTGGTGATAAATGTCGGTCACCGTGGCCTCGAGGTGATGAGTCTCGTTCGATGGATTTTCGAGCTCTCCGAAGATGCCAAGATCCTTCAGGTCTTGAGTCAGGGCAATCACTGTGACCTTCGAATCTTTCTGTGCAAAAATCGATAATTCGCGATCATCGAATTCCCAGAGGAATTGAGTACATCGATTTTACGAGCTTCTATTTAAATTGACTTTCTGTGCAATTTCGATTTTTCACCGACTTCTCGACTACTTAAAGCTCTGAATTTTTGCAAACATGCATCTAAAAGTGACAATGCGTGATTCAACTTAAGGCCTTAGGCCACAGTAACGGGTATAAAATCATGTGCGAACTTAACAATTTTTTTTCGTATAAAAAGTGATTCACTCATAAAATTAATTACACATCTGTTTAGTATGAATATCGAGTTGTTAGAATATTTTTTTTCGCTGTGCAAAATGGCCGACGACTCTAAACTTCTCGAAAAAGCTTTTTTCCAATTGGCGTGACAAATAACTTCAACAATTTTCACTCGATTTACTTCAAATTTAAAAGTTACGTTCCTAATTGCATTTCGCAGAGAAGTACGTACAGAATTTCTGATTAATCGAAAACTTTTCATTTTATGAGCAGTTATAACGAAATTTTTCACTGAAAATTCATTTCTTAAGTTCAAATACCTACAACTTTTGAATAAAACAATATTTTTTAAATTCCGTACGTATTTCTCTAGGTATTCTAATGTAGATTGACGAGAATTTTTGTTTTTGTTCTAGGTGAAAAATTGTGGATGCTAAATGTCACGCTGCGGAGCGCCTAAAAAAAAGATCAAAGAAGATATTAGTAGTCGGCCATTTTGTAAATAAAAAAATATATATATATATATATATATATATATATATATTTTTTTTTTCTAACAGCTTGATATTCATACTAAATAGATGTGTAATTAATTTTAGGAGTGAACCACTTTTTCATACGAAAAAAAATTATTAAAATCGCACATGATTTTATACCCGTTACTATGGCCTAAGGTAAAAAAAATGTACATAACAGTGAAATTAACGATATCTAATCATCCATATAAAATCTCACTAACACATACAAACAAATTCGTAGCCAACTGTGTTTGATGTGAAAAGTTCATATGCAGCAATTAGTCGTAAGTTCAATCCTAATTACAGTCTTCCTTATTTTTTACAAGCATTCCATGTTCCTAACGTACAAACTCGTAAACTATTAAAGTACTAGTAACAACTAACTAGTAGAATCAATTTAGACTAAGTAGAAAATAATTTATATGTAAAAAAAAATTTTTAAACAAGCTTTCAATCAATGTACTAAAAAGTAAAAAATAATTTTTTTTACCGAGTCACCTATATGTGACTATAAATAAAGGCTTGGGGTGTCCAAAATTTAGACATATAATCCTTTCATTTACATAAATCCGTTAACATATCAACTGTATTTAATTTACTGTAAAACAACCTTAGATTTCTAAGATAAAAATCCTGAAACTGAGTATGAACGTGTGATAATAATTACTCGAATTGCTATTGTGCAAAATTAAATACGGTTAATGAAACTGAATTGATCAAATTGATTAAACATTCAAAAAGTTGAGCGCCCTAAGCTTTAGTTTATAGTCGCATATGGGTGACTTGGTAAAGAAAATTATTTTCTACTTTTTAGTACATCAAATAAAATCTTGCATTTTTAAAATATTTTTTTTACGTATATATTTTTTCAGGAAGTTTCCAGCGATCGTGGACCGATGACCTGGAAAGGTGTACGGATATTTTCTCACTCTGCACTTTTTGTAGGACTGGTAGAGGCGACCCAGGTCCACCAGCTCCTCCAGATTCTCTAGATTCGCGTCCTCGCACGGATCAGCCGGGTGCATCGTTCGAAACGGATTATCATCGACGGCCGGCCCAATTCTCAGAGTAAACGCGTCCGGATTTCTATCATTGACTTCCGGCACGATGTCGAACAGCACAGGCCTGCGCGATGTTGATATTTTCTTAAAAAATTGTTCTTTGCAACGATCGTTTGTCGTAGCGACAACAAAAATTAGATTCCAATCTGACCTATTCTGCGACAGCATGTTCGCGAACAATGTTGTAAAGCTTGGAAATTCGTCGGGCCGATTTTCACTCGTGTAGAACTTTCCGATTTTTTTCAGAGACTCCTTAGCTGTGTATTTTCAAATTTCATTAATAATATTCATCTTTACCATTAACCTTTCCTTGACACACCGGGTCATTTTGACCCGGACGAATTTCAAATGAAATGCTCACTATCCTAAAACCGAAAGTTTTCAATAATTTTTCACAACAATTCAATTTTATACTTTGCCAATTTTAATTATGCAGACATATTAGCGGGGTATCCCTTTCTTGAGGCCCAATTTAAAGGGTCAGAATGATGAATTTTTTTGTAGTAACACACTGTTCCACTAAAATAGGTATAACCTTGTCAATTGTTAGAATTTCAGGGTTGGTCTTAAGGGGCTATACCAGTGTGACACTTAAAACAAATCGATTTTTTTTGTTGCCTATTTCGACAGTTCATACTTTCAAGAATATCATTTTCATTCATATAATTTATATCAATATCATTTTATCTTGCAAAAATCGATGGTTAAATCTTTAAACGCGTTTTTCTCGAAATGAGATTTTTCAAATTTGCTGGCATTGTAACTCAAAAAGCAATTATCCGATTGACTTGAAATTTGAACTGAGTACTCTTGAATATATTTACTCTACAATGACGTAGGATATTTTTGATTGGATGGAAATTGACAATTTGGCATTGATAAAAACGACCATTTTATAGGCAAGAAAACAGACTTTTTTTCATAACTACGCCATTTTGTTAGATTTTGATATTTTACGAAAATCCTACGTCATTGTACAGGAAATACCTCCCAGTTTAACGAATTTGTTTTCTTTTTCGGGTTCAGCTACTTAATCGGCCGGAATCATGTCTTTGAACTTTTTTTTTGGCGCCTCGGAAGGCAGCGCATAAGTCGCTTGGATCTCAATATTTTTCTATGAAAAAATTATGTTATATAGGTCAAATATAGCCGAATATATTCTTAATTTTTCGAAACATTTAATTGAGTACTTTTCTTCCCAAAAATTCCCGAAAATCACCAAAATTTTCAGCCTTCACACTGATATAGCCCCTTAAAATATTCTTGAAAGTTCACACTACAACAATATGCAAAAAAACGATTTTTTGAAGTTTCCAGAGAGGGATACCCCTTTAAGAAATGTTTAAAGTGTGTCCCGGATTTTTTTCAATAAGCCCCGACCGAAGGGTTGTTAAGGGCAGGTCGATGAAGTACTATCCGGGTCAAATTGACCCAGTGTGTCAAAGCCGTGGCCAAATATAAGTGGGTCAAGGAAGGGTTAAAAAAAAGACGAAATTGTGTTCACCCATATCAATTCTGCGGGCTGTGTCAAAGCTGGTCTCGTACTTCAGGCAGCTCTCGTAATAGTCAAGGAGTTGCAAGCCCAGCGAGGACTTTCGCTTACGAGCTTGAACTGAAAAAGCAAATAGTTTGTTGATAAGAAACAGACCCTTCCAACAAAATTAAATAAAAATTAATATGCAATAAAGTTTTTTAAATCAATATTTGCTTCACCTTTTTCATGCACAATCAATTCGTATTTTTGTCGGGCCTCTGGACTAGGGTACTAGCCCTTAAGGTGTTGTATACCTTTGGATGGTAAGAAAGCAAGGCTTTTTGGGTCTTTCTTCTCGAAAATACTAATGAAGCAATCAAATTAAGGTTCATCAAAAACATCATAAGGAGGGTTAATTTTACACATCTGTACTCAAATCCATTTTTTACTTTCCAAAAAAATAAAAAATGGCGGCCCAGTGGTCGGTACAAAGAGAACGCCTTTTTTTAAGGCTTTTTGAGGAACTCGTTGGAGACGTACATGAACAACTAGATGAAAAATCTTTTCTTTTTGTAATGTACACGAATTTTTCTAGCGAAGTACACACGATTATTCCAAGATATTGATTTTTGTAAATTCAACATAATTTTGAGAACAAAAGTCGCATTTTCGTTAAAAAAAAAATGGCGTTAAATTTTTCATAAAACGGTAATTGTTGATCGTTCGTAAAAATCACATGTACTTCGCTAGAAAATATATCTTAGAAGCTACAGTTGAAATTTGAAGTCAATCGGTTGAAAACATGGTTTCAAGAAAAACGCGTTTAAAGTTATTGAAGCATTTTTCTTCCAACCAAATCACTCTTGGGATATTTATACATCATTTAAGGCGGGATATACATTTAGACGAGAACAAAATAAGCAATTTTGAGGGATTTAAAAAATTAAGAAATAGTTATTCTAAGTTTATCAAATTGTAGGAATACTTTAATAGTATATTTGGGTATGCCATTTTTTTAATTCGTTCATCATCAAATCGGCAAAGCTGTGGCCGAGTGTTATAGCAAGTTTGCCGCGGGAGTCGCAAATCGGCGTGCAGTCTAGCTTCCCCTAGACTTTGATTTGCAAAATAATTTAAATTTTTTTCAGTTACAACACGTATAGTTTCTATTTGACAGTAATTAAAATAAAGAAAATGCAAATTTAAAAGAATGGCACGCATTTACAAACAAAATCAATTTTTCACGCAATATTTCTGTAAAATTTTGACTAAACAATTCGTTTTTTTTCTACTTTTTCAAAAACAATTCTAGTCAAGTAGAAGGTAACAATATTATCAACATTTCTATCATGTTTCAACTCAATCGGCTTAATAGTTTTTGAGTAATCCTGCAACGCCAATTTCGAAAATGCATTTTCGAGGAAAACGCATTAATTAAAAACGCGTTTAAAGTTTACATTGAATTTGAATTAAATTGCACTAGGTACTTGTGGTAACTAATTACTTAAGTAATCCGTTAAAAAGTAATTGAATTATCAATTACAGTAGTAATTATAATTCTTAGTTTTTAATTCAATTATTTTTTTCTCATCTCTGCCTACCCCTCTGCGCTCGCGCTTCTACTTGCGGCACGTTCGAAGTTTTTCGAATTTGGCTTTGAAACTTTGGTAAAATGTTCTACACACATAGTTCTATCGTTAAAAAAAATCGATTTTTCCATCGTTGTAAGTATATATCCCGCCTTAAGTCAAAGAAAAAAAGAGCAATGTTGTTTTCAAATGTATATAAAGCCTTAAGGCCTTAGACCACCGTGACGGGTATAAAATCATGTGCGAATTTAACAATTTTTTTTCGTATGAAAAAGTGATTCACTCAAAAAATTATTTACACGACTATTTACACTGACACAAAAAAATAAAGGAGCAAGAAAAGTTGACCATTCTTTTCGTGTTTTTCGAAAGGCTGTAACTTCGTCAAAAATGGTCGTACAAAAAAAAGGATTTTGCAACTTGTAGTTTCTAGTTTTCAGTTCTGACAATGATTTTCTTTTTTGAGAATCACTGATTGGGCGGTCGGAATAAATATCACGGCAAAAAAAAATTTGCAAATTTTTACGTTTTTCAAAGTTCTGCACGGGTTTCGGAGATTTTTTTCGGACTTAACCAATATCAAGGTCATTGAGCCCATTCAATTCACTCCGATTTGCTTTTTTTTAAATCTCCGTACGAGAATTTTTGTTTTTTGTTCTAGGTAAAAAATTGTGGATGCTAAATGACACGCCGCGGAGCGCCTAAAAAAATATAACAAAAGAAAATATCAGTAGCCGGCCATTTTCTACATCGAAAAAAAAAAAAATATATTTTTTCTGACAGCTTGATATTCATACTGAATAAATGTGTAATTAACGTTATGAGTGAATACCTTTTTCATACGAAAAAAAATTGTTAAATCGCACATGATTTTAAACCCGTTACTGTGGCCTAAGGCCTTAAACGTTACAGGATTTTAATACTTGCTTTCTATCCTCTCGTAAACGTTGTGCAACAGATTTTTCTCGTTTATCTGTCCATCAGCCTCCAGACCGCCGCAAGCGTACTCGTAAAAATCTTCGCACGCCTCCGACGAATGATTCATGTAGGACAACATTTTGCTAGCAAACTGTTTGCAACTTCCGGTGTCGCATTCCTCGACGTTAGTCTCGGGAACGGCCTTCGAATTAGCTTCTTCGGAAGTGTCGATACTCTGCTCAATCTCCCCCGTGGTAGTTACTGGTTCGGTCGTAGAATGGATCTGCACGGTTGAGGCTGAGACGATTCTCGTTGACGAGCTCGCTACTACAGTTGGTTCTTTCTTCCTACCTTCCATCTCGTCGAGCCAATTCTCCGTCTCGCTCCTCGTAGTCGAAGACTCGTTACCGAAGTATGTCTCAACGAGGAATTTCTGCAGTGAGGTATAATCGTCGTTTGAACGCGCCGTCGTCTCGGGGCTCCTCGTGGAGTTCTCAATTATTGCTTCGAATTTTTCCGATTCTCCGGCACTTGAATTTCCGTTGATTAGATCGTATGTTTCGGTACTGGTGGCAAACGTGTATGTCGATGGCATTGCATTTCCGAATGTGGTTTCAGTCATCTCTTTGGCTACAGACGACGTCGAGACTTCCGGCGTCTGAATTGTTGGTGTTGTTGTTTTGGGACTTAAGAGCGCGGCGAGAGTGGTCGATATTCGGTGCGCGACGGTTTCAATGCTTTGGTTCGTTTCTTCGAACTTCCGGGTCGTTTCGTCAATGACGGAGGACGTTGCTCCAACTTTTCGGGTCATTCGTTGAATTATGGGGGACGTTCCCTCATTCTTCCGGGTCGTTCCTTTACTCATGGGGGACGTGTCTTCAACCTTTCGGGTCGTTCCTTCACTCATGAGGGACGTGTCTTCAACCTTGCGGGTCGTTCTTTCATCCATGGGGGACGTTTCTTCAACCGTAGCGGACGCGGCTCCAACCTTCCGAGTTATTCCTTTAATCATGGCGGACGTTGCTCCAACCTTCCGGGTCATTCCTTCACTCATGAGGGACGTGTCTTCAACCTTCCGGGTCGTTCCTTCACTCATGAGGGACGTGTCTTCAACCTTGCGGGTCGTTCCTCCATCCATGGGGGACGTTTCTTCAACCATGGCATACGTGGCTCCAACCTTCCGAGTTATTCCTTTAATCATGGCGGACGTTGCTCCAACCTTCCGGGTCATTCCTTCAATCATGGGGGACGTGTCTTCAACCTTCTGGGTCGTTTCTTTAATGGTGGGGGACGTTTCTTCAACCTTCCGAGTCGTTTCTTCAATCATGGCGGACGTGTCTTCAACCTTCCGGGTCGTGCCTTCACTCATGAGGGACGTGTCTTCAATCATGGCGGATGTGTCTTCAACCTTCCGGGTCGTTCCTTCAATAATGGAGGACGTGGCTCCATCCTTCCTGGTCGTTTCTTCAATCATGGTGGACGTTGCTCCAACCTTTCCTGTCGTTCCTTCAACCACGGGGGACGTTTCTTCAACTTTTCGGGTCGTTGTTTCAATCTTCCGGGACGTTTCGTCAAACTTTCGCCCCGTTTTTTCAACCGTCCTGGTCACATAAGTCTCCGTAGGCTCGTTATTGATGTACCGTTTTGACGACACTTCACTTCGTGCCGTCTGTCTCTTCTCCGTCACGACGCTTCGTTCCGTTCCCGCAGCCGTGAATCCGTGGCCCTCCATTCCCGCCGAGTTCATCGAATCTTCTCCATCTCGTTGATGACCGTGAGAGTATCGCGTCTGAAAAGTCTTCCAAGGCGAACTCGCGAGTATCAGCACGGCGCACAACACGATAAATATGAGCATCGCGAAAACACAACTTTTGTAGGATTCATCGCGCTGCGCGGCTTTGCCCTCTTCTCGACTCGTTATTTCGTAATTACCGCGCGACGGCATTTCGCTTATTAGGAAAAACTGTTGCGCCCGATCTAGACGAATTCGCGCTGCGGAATTTGGATGGTGCGCGCCAGAATTCTCGCGAATAATTGAGAATAGACTGAGAAGGGGCGTGAAGAAAAGTTCGGTGGATGTGGTTTGCGATAAGCCGTTTCCTTTCGATATCTTGCTGGTCAAGGCGCGCTATCGCGCGGTATTTCTTCTCGCGATGCATTCCGGAGTCTTGCGAAACCGTCGCGTATGGGAATTCGCGAAAGGAAATAATGTATGGCTTCGCCAAGCGGGCATATAAGTTACTTATGTTGTATTCCATTCTTGTTTGTTTTGTTTGTTTATAATACAATTATCACAGATACGTAATCTACAAAATATCGTTTCGCTATTGTAAAATGCATTTTTTTTTCTCCCCGTATTTTCACGAGTGATACTCTCTCGCTAACAATTGCACGTGCTACCGCAACTTAACTCTAGCTCCCTACGTACTAGACGATAGTAATCGCATCGATAAAAAAAGAATACACGGTAGTGTAAAGGTTCCTTACGCGACAGCGTTGATTTGTTCGCTCGTCGTGAAGACGTCGATCGCGGACTTGACGTCGTCCGAATCCGACGACGAGTCGGTGTTCATCAGAATGTCCATCGTCGAGTCGCTGATCTCTCGAGTTATTGCAAAATTCTCCAGCCTCTTGTCGCACGTCTCGTCCTCGTAGTCGCTCATCCTCGCGTCCTCGGCAATAATCTGCGAATAGTCGAAGGAGAGTCACGATACTTGGAGGAAATGCACGCGATACTCTAAGGGCAACGTCATCGCGTTGGGGCCGGGTTGAAATTCCGAACTTTGAATGATTCGAACGCTGAAAACTCCGAAAGAATACTACCCCGAAAGATCGAAACACCGAAAGTATTTTACACGAAAGACCAAAAGTCCGAAAATCTGAACACCGTCAAAATAATTCGGCTATGGAGGTTTAAAAAGTTTCGAAATTTTCAATAAATCGACGAATTATTCAAAGAATTTTTTTTATTATGGCCTTCCGCCACAGTAACGGGTTATAAAATCATGTGCGAATTTAACCATTTTTTTGTATGAAAAAGTGATTCACTCATAAAATTAATCACACATCTATTTAGTACGAATATCAAGCTGTTAGAAATTTTTTTTTTCGATGTACAAAATGGCTTACTACACGAAACTTCTCGAAACAACATTTTTCCAATTGGTGTGACGAATAACTTCAACAATTTTCACTCGGTTTACTTCAAATTTAAAAGTTATGTTCATAATTTCATTTCGCAGAGAAGTACGTACGGAATTTCTGGTTAATCGAAAACTTTTCATTTTACGAGCAGTTTATGAGCTGTTATAACGAAATTTTTCACTGAAAATTCATTTCTTAAGTTCAAATACCTACAACTTCTGAACAAAACAATATTTTTTAAATTCCGTACGTACTTCCCCAGGCATTCTAATGTAGATTGACGAGAATTTCTGTTTTTTGTTCTAAGTAAAAAATTGTGGATGCTAAATGTCACGCCGCGGGGCGCCTGAAAAAAAAAGATAACAAAAGAAAATATTAGTAGTCGGCCATTTTGTTCATCGAAAAAAAATATATATATATTTTCTAACAGCTTGATATTCATACTAAATAGATGCGTAATTGATTTTATGAGTGAATCACTTTTTTATACGAAAACAAATTATTAAGTTCGCACATGATTTTATACCCGTTACTGTGGCCTAAGGCCTCAAGAAGGGATTTTACGTCAATTTTGAGATTTGTCTTATACGTTCTACATCATTTACAGTCAACTGTGTAGACTTTCGCTGGCATGATTTTGAAGACACTTGTAATTTCGGAACATTGAAACTAGAAATTTCATTAAAAGTTCAGAATTTCGACCCGGCCCCCATGTCAAGATCATGCCAGCGAAAGTCTACACAGTTGACTGTAAATGATGTCGAACGTATAACATTGTTTAGACAAATTTCAAAATTGACGTAAAATCACTTCATAATTAAAAAAAAATTCTTGAAATAATTCGTAGATGTATTGAAATTTTTGAAACTTTGAAAACTTCCATAGCCGAATTATTTTGTCGGTGTTAAGATTTTCGGAGTTTTGGTCTTTCGTGTAAAATTCTTTCGGAGTTTTGATCTTTCGAGGTAGTATTTTTTGGGAGTTTTGAGCGTTCTGATCGTTCAAAGTTCGGAATTTCAACCCGGCCCCATCTTGAATTTCGGAACATTGAAATTCGGAATTTTAAACCGTTGGAGCATTGAAAGTTCGGAATTTCTACCAGACCCCATGGCGTTGGGCTGAAAATTGATACTTTGAAGTTGACTTTGAAAAAAGGTTGATGAACTTTAAGAGGGAGCACTCGGAGCATACGAAGGTTCAACGTATGGTGCAGGAGTCGCAGATTGAAGGTACACTTATGATTACAACTATAGAACTGCTAGTCAAATTTTAAACGCGTTTGGTTCGAAACTTTGATTTTCAAAACGGTGTACACGAATGAACGGATTGACTTGAAATTTGGTCCACTTGTTCAGTGTAATTGTAGTTTACTCTTGACCGACGTTTTTCTTCTTGATATTTTTTTCATTGGTTATTAACAATGATGTCATTTTTCCTCGAAAAAACGAAAGAAATATCATTTAAAAAAAATTTCGTTGATTGAAAACGATAACAAAAAAAGCTCGGTCAAGTCATAGCCAAAATTATCTACTTTAAGGAAGGACACCGCTGTAAAATTTTCGAAAAATCGATTTTTTTGAAAAACTTTTAAAAAATCTTCCGAACCTTTAAAAATATGATGCATATTCGTTTGTAGCTGAAACAAAAACTGTTTCAAAGTGGTTTTCGAGTTATTTTTGAGCGCCTTCGGCGATGCCACGCCGGTAAACGCAGTTTTCGACTCTTGTAAGCCTATTACTTTGGGGAAACAGTTACCGACTAAAATAGTTTTATTTTCTACCAATAGGTGGCATTAGATGGAAAAAAAATTCTTCAAACTTCAAACGTGTTTTTCGCAAGACCATGTTTTTCAAATCGGCACGCAGCAGAGCTCAAACAATTTTCGTCCAAAAGACTTAAAATTTTTAACTGCTATTGAAAAATAAAATTTTAACTGCTTCTCATATTGCTTTAACAATCAAGTCCAAGCGCTTGTTTCGGTTAATTGAATATTGTAAAAAATATATCACTTTTTATATGAAGATTATGGTCGAAAAAACGAACTTTTTGTCAAACTTGTCTCCATTTTATTCATAATTTTTCAATTTCCCCCGTACGTGACAGCTAAAACTAATATAATTAACGAAAATATTTCACTCTTAGCTCCGGGATTAAATTTACGACAGTTCTACTGCGTGCCGCGGAGACGGTTGGCTGAAAACCAGTAGTACTATGGCGACTCGTGCGCCGCCATTGTGTATTCTTTTGACAAATACATTTTTACGTACTTCAACATATACCTAGTAAAGCCTAAAAGTTCTTCTGACCATGTATTTTATTCCTTTCTTTAAAAGAAATTCCAAAGAAAACGATCGAAAATGGGCAGTTACAGTGGTGTCCTCCCTTGAGAAAAAAAGTCGTTTTTTTTTTATTTCAGATCAATCGGGTGGCGAAAATCAAGTACACCGTTGAGCCCCTCACGTTCAAAGGTCCTCTTCACGCGATTGTTTATAACTTCTATAATTATTAATATTTTTAAATGAAATTTTGTACACAACTTTGTTAATGTACATGCAAATAAATGTCCAAACGATTTTTTAAGTAAATCTAAATATCCACAAAAAGAGTACAATTTTCCATATTTCTTGCTAAAAATACAATTAATTTTTTTTTAATTGTACTTTTTTGTGTATGTTTGAGTACCCAATGGTGAATTTTGAATAAGCTTGGATTTTTTTAAAAACAAACTTCAGTCTTCAACTTTCGGCCCAACATGGTTGCCCCTTAAGCGTCCATATTCTCGATGAAAATCTTCTCTATCGCGTTACCTTCTTTTGCACGTCGTCAGATTTTGATTTTTCCTTCTCCGTGATGCCAGCGGCCGATTTCATTTGTCTCTTTGGCGTTGGTCTTCGCGGCTTGAACGTACCGGAAGCTTTTTTCGGAAGTTGCGAGCTCGCGTGCTTCTTCGTCTCCGTCGTCTGGTCGCAATTGTGCGTTATCAATTGATCCTTCGTTTTGAATGCCTGGCAAGTAGACAAACTTGTTACGATTGTGCGAGGTTACTTTTTTTTTGGGACTAGTACACAAGGGAATTCGATTACTCACGTATGAGCATATGTCACACTTTAGATTGTGCTTGTTGAGCTCGTGATGCTTGAGAGCTTGGGCCCGATGAAAGTTGCGATTGCAATGGCTACAACTGAAACGCTTGATGTTACTGTGCGTGAGAAGGTGCCTCTTGAGCTTGTCCGGACGCGAGAACTCGCTCATGCAGCCCAAGTAACCGCGAAACGGACACTTGAGCCTCTTCGTTAGATCGTGAATCAGCATGTGACGACCGAGGCGATCTTTTCTCTTGAATCTCGCGGGACATTGCTGAAACGTGACATTTTGTGGGTCAAGACGAGGCGAATTTCTCACTCCCTATGTTAAGGGGTAACACTGCTTTAGAGGATCGAATGTTTTTAATAGCATCGAATGGTACTTTAGGGATGAGATTGAATTTTACATCATTGGAATGTAAAGTTTTTTTTTCGTATTGCCCAACTTTCTTTTGGCACATTTAGACTGCAAGTATTACTGTAATATTTTTGAAGATCCTTATTAGGGGCCCATAACCTAAAACTACAAAAGAAGAGGTTAAGTAGTTGTAAAAATAGGCCAAAGAAAATATAAAGAAGGATTCTCGTCGCATTCCAACAATGCAAACTTCAACACCATCTTTAGGGTATTGAAAAAGATACAATCGGTTTATTACCCAATTGCTATTTTGACTACTCAATTTTTAGTCTCAAAGTTAAAATGATGCAAGGAAAAACTTTCGCGACGTTCATCATGTTACCTTGCAGCAGAACTTGGAGGAATTCTATCGAACTTCAAATTTTCACATCAACTTCTAAACTAAATTCCACAGCGAAAAACGTAAGGGTTTTTCGATTCGTCGAAAATTCCTGTCATAATCAATTTTTCGCGATTTTCTTGCCAAAAATGAAAGTGCATCAAATGCTATCCATTCTTTTGAAGGAGGAATCCAGTTGAGGTATTCCTTTAGCGGGGGGCCGTATTTTGTGGGGGCATAAGGAGGCCACTTCTGAATCATTGGTAAATAACAGTGGCGCTTAATAAAAATACGTCACAATCAATTATTATACCCAACGATAAACTGGAATAAAAATGTCGCACAAGTTTAGTAGATTTAGACATTTTTACATTTTCTCTGAAAAGTCGCGGCTACGAAAATTCTTCTGCCAGTCACATTTTTTAAATCTTTGAAAGCAGTTTATTGTTAAATATTTGAGTTCGTGAAAGGAATACCTTAAAATCCCCGTACGTATTTCTTTAGCTATCAGCATGTAGATTACAAGGCATTTGAGCCTTTTGCTCAAAATGTGCAGCTCCACGGGCTTTTTTTTGCAAAAAATACGCTCAATAGCTCCCGCATCGTGACGTTGCAAGAATGTGAAAAAATGTCACATACCGGAGAAAGTAAACGGCTTCAAATATATTCGAGGAGTAGGCGAACAAAACTGGACTTATCCACCCTACCTTAAATAGTTTTTCTTTCGTGTTCAAGCACACTTTTATTGGCTCGCGAAATATTTCGAATCAAATCCGGCTCTGAACACCTCAAAATGTGTTAAAAAGTGCCTTTTCAAGCGAAAAGATACTCATGAGGCACGACAAAAAAAATTGCCGTGGTGTCGACAAGTCCGGTTTCGTTCGCCTGATCCTCATGTTCTATTTACTGATTTTTTAGCGCAAAGAATTTTCGAAGTTACAACTATCTTCCGGGCCGGGTAGTGTTACCCTTTTCTGATACTTTTTTCAAGATTCCTTGACAACATATGAATGCGTTGCGGAAAGTTTCTCGAAAAACAATTGCCCAAATGACAATTTCCCGAATACAATTGCCTGAATAAACAATTTCCAAAATAAACAATTTATCGAATACAATATCCCGAATGGACAATTTCCCGGATAAACAATTTCGAAAAACAACCCAATTTCTTGAAAAACAACCCAGACAAATCCAATTTCAATTTAATAATTAATTGAATAATTTCATAATTTCCTAATAGTTTAATTATTCAGTTATTGTTAAAGTGGTATCTTAACTAACTCGTACACTTTTATAATCGAAAGTATATTTTAATATTTTATAAAGTTTTTTTTTTCAATGAGTCAAACTGAAAGAATCGCGATTTTTTATGCAAAATGATACAGCGAAATCAATCTTACGATTGACCAACGTAAAAAATGCGTTCCACGAAGTATTTGCCTCGATTAACGATGCAATATTAATGCAAATATTAATTATTCAAAATTGAAGTTATTCTATTTTTTGATAATTCCGTCGTTCACCCTAAAAAAGTTTGTCCATTCGGGAAGTTGTCCATTCGAAAAATTGTCTATTCGAGAAATTCTTCATTCGGCAAATTGTGTACGAGAAACTGTGCGTTCGATAAAGTTCGGGGAAATTGTATTGGAGAAATTGTCATTCGAGCAATTGTTTTCGAAGAATTTTCCGCAAACGCATATAATTCGTCTCGAGCCAACAACGACGGGAAGAGTCCGTAAGTAACGAAACTCTTACCGGACACATGAAGGGAGTTTCCTCGCTGTGTATGAGTTTGTGATTGGCAAGATACTGCTCGGTCTTGAAAGCCTTGCCGCAGTCCTCGCAGGCGAAACGGGCCGAGGACACGTGAGTCTTGAGATGTCTCCGTAAAAATCTCTCGATCAGGAAGCTCTTGCCGCAGTGAGGACAGGCGTAATCGTGCGTCGTCGTTTCCGTGTGATGCTGCAGAGCCTCCAAATTTGAAAAGGACGATTTACATATCGTGCAGCAATAATACTTTTCCGTTGTTTTTTGCTTCTGGACGGAATGGGTGTACTGATGGAGTCCAAGATCGGACAGGGTGTTGAAGACCTCGCCGCACACGTGGCATCTGTACTCCGAACGCTTGTGGCTCTTCGTGTGCTCGAGAAAATCGTCCAACTCGGCGAACATCATGCTGCAACTACTCTGCACGCATTTGTAAACTTTGAGCGTCAGATGGGAGATTATCAGGTGGCCCTTCAGGGCTTTGTACGAGTCGAAGATTTCTTTGCAGAATTGACAGTGATAGGTTCGGTCGATACTTCCGTCCGGTGGTGCCTGCGGAATCAAACGAATTTTTTTTTGATCGGGTTCACGTCGAGGCTCCGCTTAAGGGGTTACACTACATAGATGCTCGAAAAAATTGCCAAACTCCGACTTGGGACTTTCCTTGTTTGTGCAAAAGTTGAATTTTCACCCATTTTTCGTGTGAAAGCTCACTACTTTTCAGCATTTTCGAAAACAAGGAATCGCGCTGAACTAATTAAATTGCAGAAAAGTGCTTCTCCACTCTAAGAATAGCAAATGAAGACTGGTAAAAGTTTTTGTCGAAATTTAAAAAACGCACATTTTTAGCGTTTTACGATTCATATGTTTTGCAATCCACCAAAAGAGGTTTTCTATTGTTTAATTTTATATTTGATCATGCCGTCTTACAGGAACATCACATTGGTGTCCTCCTCCGATTTTGTTGAAACTTTTTTATGTGGAAGAGTATCAAAAACGAAGAGACACGTATTTTTTTTTTATCGGCGGAGAAAAAGGTTTTAAGGGGTGAAACGCACGCTCGAAAATAGGGGTGTTTTTTGTCGATAACGTTATCGTTCTCATCTCTAACGTATAGTACACAAACAAAATAAACATTGTTGCAATTTGACATTTTTTTATATCTCGTGCCGTTAAAACGTTATCGACGAAAAACGAAAAACATCCCCATTGTAGAGGGTGCGTTTCACCCCTTAAAACCGTTTTTCCGCCGATAAAAAAAAATACGTGTCTCTTAGTTTTTGAATTCTCTTCACACATGAAAAAGTTTCAACAAAATCTCAGAGGAGGACACCAAGGTGATGCTGCTTGTTAGCTTTAGTTCAAAGCAATTTTAATAGTTTCATGTACTTTTTGAAATATCAATATTTTATAGGGATGCCTAATACTTTTGGCCAAAGCTGTATGAACCTTATATCTTCTTGATATTTTCATAAAAACATCTTTGTTTCAACGTAACGGCAATAAGTGAATGAGACATCGTCGACTATCAACCAAAAATAGCGATACAAAGAAATTTTGGAAAAAATCTTTAAAAAGTTTAGTGATTCCATAATAACAAAATTCAGACATTATCACTAAATGGTGAGATTACTATTTTTCAAAGTCCAGCACACGATTTTGCAAAGTGCCAACATTGTCAAAATCCGGAATTTTCAAAATGACGTAACGGGTACAAAAAAAACGCAAAAATAAGCATAAAAAAGGAAAATGAAGCTGGGATTGTCTGCTTCATGATCCCGGTTGGTAAATTGGGTTACCATTTTTTTCGCCGAGATATTCGATCTTTTGTCCGTATAGAAAATTTACAGCGAGCCTAATACTTTTGGTCACGTATTAGGCGTTTCTTTTTCACCAACCATTTCCACGATTTTTTTTTGCAATTTGGCTATTTTTTCGAGTGTCTAGGTAGATGTAGCCCCTTAAGATGGAATCGAGCATGATCGCTTCATTTTTTTTAGTCTTGGACACTTTATTGTGGAACTTGTCGAAATGACGCCCTCGAACTTTTATCGGCGTATTTTATTCATAAATAAATCGGCATGCTTAAACTTTTATAACTGAAACGCTCGAACCTCCTTGAACTTGAGCCTCATTTAAAATCGACCTCTCAAGTTACGTTAAAATTCGATTTGGTCGATTTCGCCATAGTTTGTTTTTCTTTCAACGTACTTCCGGTGGCAAAGAGTGTATCGCCGTTCCTGGCCAAACTTTGTGCGAGGACATGTGTTTCTTGACGTTGGATTTCTGGGCGAACGCCCTGCCGCATACTACGCACTGATAAGGCTTCTCACCCGTGTGCGAGCGCTCGTGCTGCTGCCAATAAAATTTCTTGGCAAATTGCTTGTCGCAGTAGCCGCACTTGTACTGAAACGAGAAAAAAAGCACATTCGATTCTTATTTTATTCCACATACGGAAATAGGCACGTTGTCATGAAATAACGATTTTTTTTTTATCCACTTCGGAAGGTATTCTATTACGGAGAATTCTGCTGGTTTAGAATAAACGAAGTAACATCGCCTCCAATTTTTATCGCCATGGAAGCCGTGCTGTAAGACCCCCACGCCTCCTTAATTCGGAGAAGAGTCAATAGCAAGATAAATGCCGGGCTCACTGTTCTCTTATATTCGTAGAAAATTGGCAGTTTGTGTGAATAAAAATTAGCTTCGACTCGTCGATAATTACGAAAAGATTATGAGCATTCTTATTTAAGGGGTAAGGCTCCCGTGAAAATAACGAATACTCGTTTGTCGCTTGAGGCACGTCAAATTCAAAAGGGTCCAGCATATCATGCAGGAATCGCGGATTAAAGGTAAACTTATGATAAAAATGATACAGGTGCTAGTGAACTTTAACCCTTTAACTGCCATTGTAGCAAATTTGCTACGTTCACTTTGACCCCGTCGGTAAACGCGTAAGGACGCTATAGGAGACAAGCTACTTGACAGTTCCATCAATCTATGCTAGATGCAGCTTCGAATTCCGGGATAGCATTTGATCTGCTGCCCGTTTTTTGTCCAAAAAAGTAAGTAAATGGACAATCTTGGAATATTTTTTGATAGAATTGTGCAAAGGAAGCTTGACTGGAGGAACTAAGCTTTGAAGATTTTTTATTGAATTAGAATAATAGTTTGAACCGAGCGGGTGAAAATGTTAGTA
The DNA here is from genome assembly GCA_963210295.1 of Ophion ellenae. Lineage (NCBI taxonomy): Eukaryota > Metazoa > Arthropoda > Insecta > Hymenoptera > Ichneumonidae > Ophion > Ophion ellenae. The sequence continues at coordinate 40,740,826 of OY723392.1, forward strand.
ACAAATTTGCTACAGTCCGAAAATACTACTCCCCAGGCCCTCATCGACAAAATTATGGTTGGATATTCATATTTAACCCCTTTTTAGCTATACTACCAGAAGGAATGATTTTGAGCAATCCAGAAATAGGCGTGGCCGTTAAAGGGTTAAACGCGTTTTTCTCGAAACTATGTTTTTCAAAACGGTGTATACGATTTCTCGACATCTAATGAATGAATTGACTTGAAATTTACACTTATTCAGTGTAATAGTAGTTTAATGCTTACCGATGTTCTTCTTCTTAACTTTTTTTTCATCGGTAATAATGATGTTATTTGTCTCGAAATTTTTTTTAAAATCAAATTTTTTTCAATGATTCAAACCCGATAACAAAAAAAGCTCGGTCTAGTCTTAGCCAATCCGTACATATAAAAGAACATGTCCTGACTGATTAATCAACATCGGGCCAGAACCGGTGCAGCTTATTGGATGCAAGTTGGACAGTAGGTTGCTTTTGTGACGTAAGCACCCACCGAGGAGGGATTTTTCGAAATTCAACCCTAAAGGGGAGAAAAGAGGTGGCAAAGTTTGTATAGAAATAAAAAAAATTTGATCGAATTTACTTGAACTTTGGCATTGGTGCTTCTTGACACAATTAATGAAACACGTATTTCAGCGTTTTTAGAAATTCAACCCCTTAACGAAAGGGGGTGGCAAAGTTTGTACGGAAAAAAAATCGAGTCAAATTTATTGAAACTTTGTATTACTGCTCCTAGACATAATCAAAGAAATTCCGGCGATTTTGAAAATTCAAACCTTAAGGGGAAAAGGGGCTAGGAACGTTTACATGGTAAAAGAAATATCTATTCAGATTTACTTGAAACTTAGTATTAATGCTCCTCAACACAATTCTACGTGTTCCTTAATGAAACATCTCAGGAGCACATTTCATTAAGGGGTGAGATGCAGTCAGAATTTTGAAAAAAATCGATTGTTTCAAACATTTTCTTGAAGTATAATGCTTCGAAAATATTCCCTGAAAATTTCAAGTCAATCCGATGAATAGTTTCCGGGATATCCCACAATTAGTGAAGGGGCGTCGGATTCCCATGGCAGGTCGCGGCTGACAAACGCGCAAACGATAATACCTCAACAGCAAATTGATATTTTGGAAGCTTCCACATCGGCAGAAGCCCTATTGTATGGGCCAGGAATTGATGATTCGATGTAAGTAATTTTTTTATTAGTATTTCTATACATAAATCGAGTGTAAAATTGGAAAACTCTTTCCGAAATTTTCAAAAATGTATTACTCAAAAACTATGACCTTTAGCAAAATTTTATAAGGAATACTTTCGTTTTAAAATTGCCCAAAATGTTTTAAAAAATAATTCATCCCGAAAAACTTTAATTTTTCGAAAAATTGTTTTGACAATTGGCTATAAACAATTGAATGCTCGACTTTTCGGCAAAACATTGTGATATTCGGATTCAGCGGATCAAAATAAATTGAAAAAAGTTTAGGTTCATCCATCGAGCTCAAAATTTTACGAACATATAATACCGTATCCACATCGAAAAACTTTAAACGCGTTTTTCTCGAAACTAAGTATTTCAAGTCGGTGACCACTATAATTAAAAAACCACTCGATGGATTTTGATGAAATTTGGTGTACTCATTGATAGCATCAAAAACTAGTCCTTAATCGAAGGATTTACATTTTGGTTGAAAATTTCTATTTTTTCAAAACAATAAACGAGCGATTTTTCGGTCGAAAATCGAAAGTTATGTGTCGGCAACCGCCATTTTGTTAATTTTTAAAAGAAAAGCTTCGATTAAGGACTAGATTTATTATTAAACTTTTGATTTCAGATGATCCAGTCAAATTTTATGATGGTCACTGCGAAGCACTACATGCCGAAGGGGGTCCGATCAAGACGGCGATATTTTTATAAATAATCAATATTTTGCTTTGAAAATTTGTACAAGTCAAGTTGAAATATAACATAAAAATTCTGTGTAACCACTTTGGTAAAACAAACCTAATTATTATTAAAAGAAAAATGATTGAAAATGCTCATTTTTTCACGCCTCTGACTGCATCTCACCCCTTAAGGAGCATTCAACACAAGTCTACGTGAGCGAAGCCGCGGGTGGAAAGCTAGGATCATCTTATTTAAGAAAAAAAACTCGTTTTCTTTTGTTTCCGATCAACCAGGTGGCCAAAATTAAGTACACCGTTGAACCTCTCACGTTCGAAGGTCCTTCACGAGATTGTTGAAAACTTTAAAAATGATTAATACTTTGATGAATTTTGGTACACAATTTTGTTAATGTCCATACAAATAAATGTCCAAACGATTTTTCGCCCATCTTACTAATTCCTTGAAATTTTTTGTTTTTTAAATACTCCTGATTATTGCGTCATCACAGTAGCCTCCCCCTAAATCCCTATTAATTTTCGAACCCTCTTTCAAGATTCGTAAAGCGGGCAAACCCGTTGTCGTTCACCTTTAAATTTTGCATTTGCCCGACATTGCTATCCTCCTCTTCGGTCTGTTCATCGCGTCGCTCGGCAACAGTCGCGAGTTCGTTGTCCATGGGGACAATGTCGTGACTGGACGACACGTCGAAGACGACCTCGTCCTGATTGAGATCGTCGTGATGGGATTGGCGCGCTTCCTCGTTCTCGCTCATCAGCGGATCGCCCTCAACATTGTCCGCAGGGTCGGAAAAGGCGTTCTCGAAGTTTTCGGCGCTCAGAATAATGGGCACTCCGAAAGCGGAATCCTGGGTTAAATAATTGGCACCTTCTTGATCCATACTGCAACAACCAAGTTCATTTGTAACGCGAGGAAGAAACGGATCATGATATTCTACTAGCTATGGATGGCGGATCAGAAATGAGGGGTGGAAAAAAATTGTACTTCAAGACTCAAAGTATTTGCCTGAACAACATGTCCGTTTCCTCGAGAATGATGGACTCGGCGAGCTGATCGCCTTGAACGAATCCCTCCTGAGGATCGTACCGAATGGCGTCCTGGCAAGGATTGTCCGCATCGACGCTAACTCGGCCATCTTCGCTGACCAGATACTGGCTCAGATCTACCGTTTGCTCTTGTACTTTCAGGTGTTCCCTCTTGTGCAGAAGAAACATGTGCAAAGACGTAAATTGACTTTTGCACTTGCCGCATTGAAAAATATCCTCCTCCTCTTGGTCTATAGCTACGCGAAACGAGTTTTCAAAAGTCAATCGAGTGAAGTCCATCGGAGAATGTGCTTTTTTTTTCGTCCGTAGAACTTGAGGAGCGTACGTACCTGACTGCTCGACTTCGCTTATGAGGGTCGGAGTTTCGAGCAGCGATTGCACCGTAGAACTATCCAGTGACACGCCTGTGAAGCGGTAAGTGCGAGGAAAATTCGATGTTCAAATGCTTTATGCTCGAGAGTACATTCGGCGCCGATTACGCCCGAGAAATTCTCTCGGTTTTCATAAATAAGGTTAATATCTTTGGTTCCGCGGAGTGTAAGAGGAGGCATATTTACCGGTCAAGGCATCGAATATAGATTGGGCCATCATAGAAAAATCACTCAACCTTCATTCATATTTAAACAACAACAAAATCATCTTATCAAATTCAAAAGTTCTATAATTTTGATAAAAAGACAAGTCTACAGCTTGAAAACATACCGACGACTAGATATACGACTATAGCGTGATTAATGTTTTTCAGGCTGGGCTGTCACACGAAGCGTTATGGGGAATTACAGGGTGCGTTTGTTGCACGCTTTTTCTAGGGGAAATCGTCGCTTCGGCTAAGATCAGTGTGGATAACGCGCTATCCATGACGAATTAAAACTCGCCCTTTTACTCCTGTTCGCATCTTTATCGGTTGATGTCCTCATGGAGGGAGACTTTTGTTCGGAAGTTCCTATGGCGGCCGCCGGTAAGGTAGATCGCGCGAGGCTTCTGAGATGAAGAGGTTTTTTTCATTAAACAAAAATTTGTTCCCGTTGTTCAACAATCAATTTTTTTTTAGCACCGGAAATTCAGATCAGTGCCAAAAAAATTGTGATTTTCAAAAGACGAATAAAAGGTGGTAGATTTAGCCTTTAATCGATTTTTGGCAAAAACCACAGTTTCGATCATTCGGAACACAATGAAAAAAAATCGCGGGGGTTTAAACTTTTGAGGGCTTTTTAAGGATACTTTCAGGTAATAAAAAAACCGATTTTTTTTTATCTCTTCGATATTGGCAAAATAATCCTTAGTTAAGAGAATATTCGTAAATATGCCATTTTTCACGTTTTTTAAAATCCATTTTCCCGCATAAAAAAATCATGATAAAAAAATGATAAAAGCATCTTATAGAGAATACTTCAAAGTTTCCAAAACCCTCTGGTTTTTTTCTGTGCGACCATTAGTCTCCGAGTAATCAGTCATCAAAGTCAAAAGTGTCATTTCCGCTTTGAACATCGATAACTCAGCGAGAAAGAATCGTACAGAGCTCTCCCACCACTCAAATTAGAGAGGAAGAATACAGGTAGACGATCCTTTTAATCCGATCATTCAAAAAAATTTATTAAAGTCCGTGCAGACTGTGAAACATGAGCAAAAATTTTGAATTTTTTTTTACTTTGGTTTTTTCATGGCTACTAAAAATTGACTGATGCGAAAAATTTTTCAGCTCCAGATCTCAAAACTAGAGGTTCACACCTTCAATTTGCTTTTTTTTTATTTTGCTTTACGACCATTTTTCAAGGAGTTACAGCTATTTGAAAATAACCCTAAAATTGGCGGACTTTTTCAAATTCCTTTAATTCTTTGGCCTAGTGTAGTTCGATGTATATACAGTAGAACCTCGTTTATCCGAGGTAACATAGGGAGAGTGTATCTCGAATAAGTGAAATCTCGGATAATACGGAAAACAAAGTAGAAATATAGGATTACTAAATCAAGACTCACTTTCAAAGTAATGTACTAACGAAATCTGTTTGATTTTTCTATATTAGATAACTGTTTGCTCACTGCAAGAGACGTTTTCGCGAGGTGCCTCCCGGTCATCGGCTGTAAATCGATTATATTTAAATATTTTCACCCAAATAAAAAAGCCCCAAAATATACAAATACTTGGGGGTTTTGAAAAGTATACAAATACTTTTTCAAATGCCTAATTTTTGTAGAAATGTATCACGATTTTCTTTTGAAAATCGCATAAATGAATTGTTTTCGAGGCCGTTTATCGGTACAGGGATTAAGATGTAAGAGTTGTACGTTTCTTGATCGAGCGGAAGTAATCTACATACTTTATACGACTATAATAAAATAAACATTACTAATGGAATAACATCGAAAAAGTTGAATAAAAGTTCCGTCTTTATACAAACTTGCGACTGGCGCTGCCGGCGGTAATTTTTCCGTTCAAACGCGGCGTACCACCCCGTTATTATCGAGATTTTGCTCCAACTCTCTCAATCCTTACGTCGTCGTATTTCGCATCGACGTTTTGTCATCCACCCTTGTTTTTCCGACCCAAAAGTAAATACTAGCAATATTAAGCTTATTATCATTTAACGATTTCGTCGTTGGCGAAAGAACGAAAATCGTTATTTGCGGTACAGAAATAAGGCTGTTTCGCGTCCTTGACAAGGCACCCACGCACCGGCGATAAAAAGAAACAAGTAAATATGCATTCGCCAATTTATAAGTCACATGAAATATTGTTGAGACTTGTTAATACGTTTTGTTTACCGCGTGGAATATTAATCGATGGTTTTAAAAGAAAAACGAACAGGAACCATCCGCGCACCGTTTTCTAACCTCTTTTTCCACGATAAACAATGTTCTCGTTCCGTCCACTTTGCCCGAAGCTTCCTAAAAGTTCGATGTCTAGCGAATATGCACTCCGATATTCCAATATACTTGAAACAATTGATTGTCAATTCAATTTCTTAACATCCGTACCTGACCATTGCTGAAAATCGCTGACGTTGCGTTATGTAATCGCTGCTAGTCAATATTAATATTAGCGTTGTCCTTTTGGAGTATTTTCGCGCCCAGTGGACATGTCCATAATTATTTCCCGGCAAAAGAATTTCCCGATGCCTGCTTTGTCATACAAATTTATGTGCAGCCTATTTTTTTTTTCGACACGCTATTCTTGCCTAGTCTTCAATTCTGGAACATTAAGGAAGGTCGCGGGTTCTGCAGATGAATCCTGGAGGATATTGATTTTTGTTTTGGCGTAGGCTTGTCCAATGATAGTTAAAATTCCGAGTAAGTTCCTCCATGTCCTTTTTGACAGAAAACGATGGTAAAAACTCGACGATTCAAGACGCAGTGTCGCACCGGCCGAGCCATAAGTGCGTAAGAAAGAGAGGATATGCAGATTCTTGGTGTTCTTCAAAACGGCTGATTTTTTCGCAAAGTAAAAAAAAAACTCCTCTGTTGACAAAACAAACAAATCTTTCTTTTTGTTTGCCCGTAATGTGATCTGTCTAGGAGAAAACTTGGCTATAGGATTTTTAAAGACCGGCCATGCGACACGATCCTTGATACTGTTTATCGCAAAGAGTTGCAAATTGAGGGTAAATTTTATCATCAATTAGATTGTCACAGACATCAAACGAGGCTTAATTCACAATTTCGAACAAAGCCTGCTAGACAGCATAGATTTAAATTTTTCTCTCAAACAAAGTAGAGCATTTTGTCGAAACTCAATCAAAAAATTTATCGGACGTATATAATTGTAAATAATATAAGTGCCATTGAACATCGGCGGAGGACTCCATTCTTCCTGAAGAGAAATTTCTGATCAGTCGAGTCTTTCAGCTCAGACTGCCGTGTTCTCAGCGGCGGATCCTTGTTTTCCTTGAAAAAGAAGCGTCAACGAAGCTTGTAAATAGAATTATTTTCAGGGCACGTAAACAGTCACCGCAAAAATAATAAATAACACGAGAGGTTCGGTACATTTGTTTTTATCGTCGAGTCGCGAAGAAGCGTCGAACGTCTTATTTATCACGGTAGTTGGGTACTTCTCAGTCGCCAGCTGGCGTCCATCTCAAGATAGACATGTTTAAGGTACACTTCTCGAAATATTGCGCGAGGGTGGTAGATGTCCTGCTCTATAATTTATAGAGCGGTGTTATTATTGTCCGGTCGGAATTTTCTCGTCTATTATTAGACTCCAAGGTTGTCAGTGGCTTCTTGTATATATTTCTATTGGTTAGACACTTATAAAACTCGGGCCCATTGGCTGCACGGATATTAATCCCCCTCCGGTGGGTGCTTGAAAAATTCCAAAGCAAACTTCCTTTTTTTCAGTCTAAAAACGATATACGGAATAGACAGTTGTTTTTTGTCAAGCGTCTCTTCACGTCTGGTCGTTTCGTTCGCTCTAATTGATTCTACATTTTGATCCATCGTTCATTTATCATTTTGATTTTTTTCCGTTTTTGCTATGCGAGCGCAGTATAAGATATTTTGTTTCGTCGGGTGTGCGCGAGACTTATCCGTGTCACTGTGCGTTTGTTAAAGTTTTTTTTTCGTTAGCCGCCTACCCGCCGCCATATAGAAAGTATTTTTTGGTAGGTAAGTCAAACTGCGAAAAATTTAAGGTGAATTCGGGGGAATTTTTCTATCGTCCGTAGGGCTGCGATGGTCTTGTTCAAATATTTTCTCCGGATGTTGCACCGAAAGTAACGTGATCGTTTTTTTGTCGCTTTGCAGAGGATGTCGTTTCCGAACAAGGAGGACCGCACGAATTGCTGGGGCCACCGGGACGAATATTGGAAGTGTCTTGACGACGCAAAAACGGATGCCGATTGCAAAGAATTTAGGAAACAGTACGAGAAGTTTTGTCCTGCTCAGTGGGTGGGTAACGGATTCTCGAATGATGCGTAATTCGCGCTACGCGACGACGATCGCACTCACCAAGAAATGTTTCGATTCTCTGTGTTCTTTTTTTCTTTCATTCCTGCTGATCAGGTGAAGCATTTTGACCGAAAACGCGAGTATCTCAAGTTCAAGGAACAGATAGAGAAAGAGGGAGGCGGGTATGTTCCGGAAGTTCCAAAGACAACGGGAGCCTAGTCTAATACTCGCACACATATACATACGAACCTGTATAATAAACTAACGCGATATATTGTGGAATATTGTTAACACGAACCTTTTTGAGTTTCGTTTTGTTGATTAAAAAGCATACAAGAAAATAAACGCTTTTCCTGCGAGTACGTAAAACAGCTGTGTACGCTATTTTTTTTTTCTTTCTTTTCAAATCCCGTACCCGCATCAAATACCGATCAAAAGAAATTTAGCAAAATAAACACTTAGCGCGATGATAGAAAATCGTTGACATTTTTTTTTTCTTTTATCGATGCGAATAGAGTCTGGTAAAAAAGGGCTTTTACCACATGTTCGTTGCAGAAATCGGCGCACGGGCCTGCATCCCGGATATTCGAACCAAACGGAACTTGACATTCGAACAAAGACGCCCGACTTCGATGAACGAGCGTCATTATGAATGATGACAACGGCGATCGGAAAATTACGATGGATCCACCAAGTAGGGGTTCCGTAGAGGAGGAGGACGATCGATCGATCGAGGCGACGCGAGCCGAGATCGAGCCGCGAAAAAATCTACGCGATCGTGATATCCAGATGTACAAAGTTCGTTTTCACAAATTTCATTCTACGCCTTGTCAAATATATTCGAATATGCTCGAATAACTCTCGATCAACCCATCAATCGCGGATAATTTTTTTTGAGAAAAGCTTGAACTAACTAGCATCTGGCACATATATTCAAGAATTTCAAACTTCGGCTGCTTTCGCCGTGGACTTTATCTTCTGCATGTCCTTAAGGGGCTGGTGTAACTGTGACGAGCGGGGTTATTAAAGAAAATTGATTTCGAAGGAATAAGAAAGATGATGGAGAAATCGATTGGACATTTATTTGTCTGTACATTAACAAAATTGTGTACCAAACTTCACCAAAAAATATGAATAATTAAAGAAGTTACAAACAATTTCGTGAAGAACCTTCGAACGTAAGGGGCTCAACGGTTAACTTGATTTTGGCCATCCTGTTGATCTGATAAAAAAATCGTTTTTTTCTTAAGGGACTGGCTCGAAAATGTGGGATTTTTATGATTTAAAAAAAAAGTAAATTTCGAAAATCAGTCCGATTTTTTCTCCGTTTGCTCAGATGACTTATTTTGTACATAAAAATATTTTTGAATGCTTTAGTTTTATTTTTTATATAATTTTTTCGGCCACTGCAAAATGATGCCTAAAAAAATAGCGCCTGCTGGTAGGAAGTCCTACTCCTCCAAAAGTTGTCTGGATTTAAAAACTCAAAGGATTATGAATCAGTGTGAAAAACTGTGGAGGCGACGGAGGATTTTTTTCGATGAAAATTAACAGAATGGTGGCCAAAATGAAGTGTCAAATCGGGCCTTTGTGGAAGATTTTTCGTTTAAAAAAATGTGAAATTAAAAAATAAAGAACCCCTCCGTTTGAAGTTGAGAAGTGACGTGAAGAATGATGTGGCAAATTTTGAGACAGATAGCTTGAAAACTCTTCGTTTAAAATCTTCCACTGTTTTGAAAAACGACATTTCGCGAAAAGAAGCGCACCGTCCGCGCCAGGTCCCACGCAACTGGTCGAATGCCTCTGATTGTAAGAAAAGCTGTAGCGACCGGAATAATTCGAATTTCGCGACCAACATTTAACATGATGTTTATGAAAGTCCATATTTTTGGATAACGCACAAAAAACGATTTTCATGAAATTTTAGCCTGGAATGGTCCTTTAAAGTAGACAATATTGGCCAAGACGACACCGAGTATTTTTTGTTATCGTATTTCAATAATCAAAAAATAAATGAGGCATTTTTTTCGTTTCTTCGAGGAAAAATTACATCATTATTTTGAATAACTAACGAAAAAAAATGTTCAGAAGAAAAACGTCGGTCAAGACTAAACTATTGTTACACTGAATAAGTATACCAAGTTTCAAGTAAATTCGTTCATTAGACGTTAAAAAAATCGTGTACACCGTTTAAAAAAACATAGTTTCGATAAAAACGCGTTTGAAGTTCTACCAAAAGTTCTGTCGTTGTAATAATAAGTTTACCTTCAATCTGCGATTCTTGCACAATACTCTGGACCTTTGTCTTAAGAGGGAATGACACCTCATCGCGGTCGGTATGGTAGAACAATTATAGATTCCCAAAAATCTCTGAAACGGCTCTTCAGATCCCGTCGAAACTTTGCCAAACGACATCAAATAGATAGACGAACAGCTGTCTTCCTCCCAAATTTTCTGAATTTGAGAAAAAAAATGTAGATTGGCTTATCATAAGCCAATCTACATTTTTTTTCTCAAATTCAGAAAATTTGGGAGGAAGACAGCTGTTCGTCTATCTATTTGATGTCGTTTGGCAAAGTTTCGACGGGATCTGAAGAGCCGTTTCAGAGATTTTTGGGAATCTATAATTGTTCTACCATACCGACCGCGATGAGGTGTCATTCCCTCTTAAAGGATCATCACAGTGTAACAGATCGAAAAATAGCTGATTTTGGGGATTTTTTTTTCGAAGGTTAAAATACGCTAATCAGTCTGATTTTCTTGATCTCAAATCAAATCACTCAGGAAGAACAGAAAATAATTTTTTAACGTTCATTTTTATTTGTTTTTACATTTCTTTTAACGGTTGAAAATGTCTTTGCAAAAAAGAATCCTCACGGTGTCCACGGTTGTGGCCGTAAATATTATCTGAAACAAAATGTGTAAAAAGATTATTAATCAATATAAAGCCGCTATCGTGCTATGGACGTTTTTTTAATATCGAAATTGACGAAATGGCCGCGGTTTAAAAAAAAGTATCGAATTTGGCCTATTTTTTCGACAGTTTTTCGTTAAAAAAATAAGAAGATTAAAAAGAGCTTCCATAGCAAGATAAAGAGTGGCGTGAAGAAGGTTGTGTCAAATTTTGAGATGGATAGCTTGAAAACTTTTCCTTTGAGAAGGAAAAATCAGATTTCAAAGTCCTTCCTTTGTAAGGTCAGAGTGGATCAGTGGCTCATTTTTTTAGAGGTCTATAGCTGCCTAACCGTTCACACAATCTCAATGAAGCCTTGACTAAACGTGAGGTGTGTTCAATGGCTTCATTTTGTTAAAAGACATTGAACGGCCAAACTCAATAGATATTGAGATAAAAACCATTTTAAAAAAATGGGATTTGATCCACTGTGTACTTTGGGGGTGTGAACAATGAAACATGCCTAATTTCAGTCAAACCAAATTTCACAATCAAGCAAAATTTGAAGAAAATTACCCTGATTCACTGTACACTTGTAGGTAATGGAGTGCTTTTCTCTATACAATGGGGAGTATTGTACAGTAAACTATAGAAAAATTAATTAAAAAGAAGACAGCATATTATGAGATCAATCATAATCATTTATTGAATATTAATCAACAATGAGTACCTACCTAATGAGGTACTACCAGCTCCTATCTAAATCACAACGCGAAAATATTCATATTATGACTTACCTCTGTGTACCTCGAAAAATTGAACCACTGTGTACCGACCCGCTCTTTTTTCTAAAGCGGGTACTGATAAGTTTCTACTTTTGTTAGGTTAACAAACACAATGCTCAAATACCGCAATATAGCTGTATATTGCGGGAGAACAATGACTCGAACATAACTGCGATAGGTAAAGAAGGAAAAAACATACAAACTCAGCTAGTTTTTCAACTTTTGACACCAAAAGTAATATAAAATGACCTCTCACAACCGAATTGCGCGGGAGCGACTCACAGACAGGTTCAAGCCTATTGGCATCCGAGGGCGGTTCTAATGTGAAAAAGACGCACATATATACATGTCCACTTCTGACAAGCAGAAAAGGTTCAGTGTACCCACTGTTCCCACTTTGACCCTACACCGTTTTGAAAAACGACATTTCAAGAAAACGGCGTTCAAAGTTTCGAGTGCACTGTAGGCTGTAGCGACCGAAATTAGCTGCAAAGGCTGTAGCGACCGAAATCATTCGAATTTTGCCCCAAAAATTGAACAGCATGTTTATAACCGTCCATATTATCGGATAATGCAAAAAAACTCGTTTTTCGAGACTTTTACACCGTGATGATCCCTTAAATTTGAGTTACCTCAAGCAACGATCGAATGTTCGTCATTTTCACCGTGCCTAACCCCTTGAATGTTCACATTGCAGAGCTTGATGAGCGGAATATCTCGACCTTCGGATGCATCGCTTGTCCAGATATTCCGAGTACTCGTGTCGAGTGACGACATCGGGGACGAGCGAGCATTGCTAGGCTCTGTCGCATTCGTAGCTGTTCTCAACGCCGACAACCGAAGCGCCAACGTCGCGGACTTGTTAAAAAAATGCTGGCGCTTGAACGAGCCTTTTTTATCAGCCTTTGGTGAAAATTTTCAAATCCGCGACCTCGAGTGCTTCAAACTCGCACTGACCCACGGTTTTCTGCAAGCGAATACCCGGCAGATTCATTCGCGTGAAACGCTCGCACTAGCCTTGGAGGTACTGCGTGAGAATTGTCTGACCTACACGAAATATTCGTACGTCGCTTACAAGATCTTCCAAACGTGGATGGAGAAAGCGTCGAAAATGGATTTTTGGCTGGAGGACGATACGAATGATCTGGAATCCAAACTCGAGGCTATAATATTCTCCAATTGGGACAATTGCACATTCGAAATTGGCCGGAGAAACGCGACGCAAATATTTCCGGCGTACTTGAGATTGATGTGCGGGAAGTACGAGGGTTTTTTGGAATACGTTTATAATTGCGTTGAAAATTTGTCGTGGCAGAACGTGACGAAGTACGCGATACTGGTCGAAGTTTGTAAAGCTTCGAATAATTTGACGATGTTCGTAAGTTCTGGCCTCGTTTCGTGCATATTCACGAGCTTGACGAAGAATCATCTGAAGCACGCCGGCACGTTGCTTTACTTGACGATACTGGGGAAGTTGAAGGTGAACGAGTGGGAAAACGTATTTAGCGAGGATTTCTTTCGCGTCAGTCGCATTTGGGAATCTGAGTGAGTTTTCGGTAGACTTGCTTATTACGTTGTTTTTGTTGTCAATTATCGATAATTGTGATTCAATAATTATCACCGAACGGCGAACCAATACCTGTGTCTTGAGGCCTTGTATACCTTTGAAAACAAAAAATGTATCGTTTTTTTATTGTCTTAAGGGGTTTATGTACAGTCAGACGGCTCAAAAACATCGATTTTTCGAGAATTTTTTCTTGAGAAGACCTTTAAATCTATTGACGTGAAAATTTGTACAAATATTATTACTTTTAACTGTATTTCAACATTTTTTATTTGTAAAAATTATTTTAAAAGCTGCTATAGCTGATCTCTGGGAGCACCTCTAAAAAAAGGCGTCTTGCGGTGAGCACGATATCTCTGGATTGGATCATCTAAAATGAAAAAACCAAAAATATTTCGTTCATATAATGGATTATCTTGTAATTGATCGAAGGAATAAGCAAAATACTATTTTTTTACAAAATAGGGGCTTCTCAAAAAAAAAATCGATTTTTGAAAAAAAATGAGGCCTTAAATTGTTTAGAAAAAGGAAAATATTTATCGGTAAGAAAAAACGTCCGATTAGTTACTGAAAAATATATTTAAAAAGATTGTGTTAAAATTTGAGACTGATCGGTTCAGCCGTTTCCGAGAAATCTTGCTGACCGACTTTAAAAACACAGTTTTGAGAAAAACGCGTTTAAAGTTTCAAAAGCACTTTCGAACGTAACTTCGAGAATATTGGCCGGATTGACAAGAAATGTTCTGTGTGTGTACATAAATACATGCACATTACGAAAAGAAAATCGATTTTTCGAAAAATTTTACTGTATATAACCCCTTAAATGATATATGAACATCCCAAGAATGATGTGGTTCGAAAGAATGGTTTTTCAATTTTGAACGCGTTTTTCTCGAAACCATATTTTGAAAACCGGGCGGACTCGTAGCTCGTACAATTCTCAACCGATCGACTTCAAATTTTAACTGTAGTTTCTCTGATAGATTTCCTAGCGAAGTACCCACAATTTTTACGATCAACTAACAATGACGGTTTTCCTAAACACATTACAGCCGTTTTTTCATTCGAAAATGCGACTGTTTTGTCAAAATGGTGCCACATTTGGAAAAAGCAATTTTTTTGTAATAATTGTGTGTACTTCGCTAGCAAAATTCGTGTAGGTTACGAAAAAAAATATTTTTTGATCTAGGTGTTCACGTGCGTCTCTAACGAGTTCGCCCGTGGAGGGCCTCAAAAAAGCGTTCCTTTTCTACTGGCCACTGGGCAGCTAATAAGTATTTTTTTTGGAACAAAAAAAATTGATTTGCGTTCCTGCAGATATGTAAAATAAACCCTCCGAACCTCATTTTGATTGTTGTATTAGCATCTTTTTTAAATGCTCGAAAAAAGCCTTGATTTCCGACCATTTAAAAGTATATAAAGTATATATTATTGAGTATATATTAAAGTATATAGTATATATTAAATATATTCCCTTAAGGTATTCCCTTCGCGGAGGACCGTATTTTGTGGGGACATGAGGAGGGCTCTTCTGAATCATTGATTAAATTATAGTGGCGCTTCATGAAAAAAGGTCACAATAAATTATTATGCCAGTACTGAACCGATCCGTATGAAATTTAAACCACATATTTTTTACAACTATAACTATAGCGCATATCAAGGATTATTTTTTTTTATATCTACTATTTTTTTGCCAAAAACGGTGAAAACGCGTTTTTTTTTTGTTTTTTCGAAAAACGTCCGCGATTTTGTTATTTTTGCATATATAAAAAATCGTATGATATGCGTTATAGCCATTAACATACTGAATCTAAAACCGTTTGATTTTTTCGTTTCGGATTCTCCATCTCCGAGATTTCATCAACAGCGCGGACCTAGAATTTTTTTTAGAAAATTTTTTTAACTTCCATTTTCGTCTATAAATGGTGACTTAAATAAATGAAATTTAAAATATGTATTTCGAAAGTGTATTATATTAAGTGTAACAACTTTTATATCAATATCTATAACATAAACCTATCAAAACAATTCATGAAAATAGCCTTTTTTAGCGTCTAAAGTGAAAAGACCCCTTAAGGAATCATCAGAATGTAACTAGTCAAAAAATAGCTGATTTTTGCGATTTTTCTGCTCTTCTACGTCTGGACGTCTGGTCTCTTAGATATTTATTATTTCCGTTCTTACCTGCAGGAAAGAAGTGACGGCGATCGAATTACTTTGGGAGCAGTGGATGAAGCCGAGTCTGCAGAAATTCCCGAACCTGTCTGAATATTTGTGGACACATCCTTCGATGGAGCACTTGAAACTGAGCCGCACGTATCTGGCGAGAATGGCCGACCAACGGACGTTGAGGCTGTTTTACGACGACGAGTTCCGAAAAAGTTTGAGCTCGCAAATCGTGGACGTCTCCGAAACCGTTCGACTGAACGCCTTCGCTCTTGTTTGCCGGATCAACGATTGGAACGACGTCGCGAAAGATGCCGAGCCCTTCGTGAATATCAAGCGATTTTTGTACTTCAACGCGAAGCCCACTACGGCGTACATGAGAAAAGGAATAACCGTGAATTTTAAGATATTCCTCGGCAACGTGATGAAAGCTGCCGATGCGGATTCGCTCGTCGATCGTCACGTTCGCGGGCTCGTTCGATGGTTGCACGAATTCTTGCTGGACTGTCTCGACCCTGGCTCGCCGTATCAACGTAAAATCCTCGGACTTACGCTCTACGCTGTAATATTGAACTTTACGACCGATTCACGCGTCGACGGCGTTTCGGCAAAGGCAACCAAGTACGAGGCAACTCTCAGGTCCGCCAACGCCTTGAGAATGAGAATGATCGAACGGCAGGAATGGCAATTTGTCAGTCATGGTAGCGCGACTACACTCATCAGACTCGCGGTTGATCCAATGGTCGATGTTAGAGAAAAGGCGGCGCTGATCGTCGTTCGTTATTTTCGTCCCGATGAATTCACCGATCTGGAGAAACAGGTTAATATTCACGGGGCGGTGCTGCGTTTTTGCAGTGATTAAGGCGGGATATACATTTTAAACGATATGAAAGACTCCTTTTTTCCCCTTTAAACGATAGAACTATTGGGGATATTACGATACCTGTGGCCCGTAATTCTGACCACGCAGCCTTCATATTTGACCCAAAATAAAACTTTTTTCAAGGGTGGTAAAAATCGAAACTTGACTCTTAAGGGGGCAAAACGGGGGTTTTAATGTTTGGATGAGACAACATATTTTTTTGTCAGATTTTCTTGAACCTTGGCGTAAATACTCTACAATACAAATAGTGGAACACGTATTTCAGCATGTTCTAAAATTCGACCCTCAAGAGGGTTAAACGGAGGTGTTAAAGTTTATATATATATATATATATATATATATATATATATATATATATATATATATATATATATATTGTAATGAATATGTGGTTAAAATTTTATAAGGATCGGTTTAGTAGTTTCGAAGATTTTATCAACAAGCCGTCGAAAAACGTTGTTTCGAGAAAAACGCGTTTAAAGTTTGTTTGTGTTACATAAATACATAAACATTTTTTATAATGTATTTCGAAAGTGCATATATTAAGTTTAACAACTTTCATATTAATATCTATAATATAAACCTATCAAAAACATTCATGAAAATAGCCTTTTTTTAGCGTCTAAAGTGAGAAGACCCCCTAAATTTGCATTTTCTTTATTTTAATTACTATCAAATAGAAACTATACATGTTCTAGCTGAAAATTTTTGCAAGTCAAAGTCTAAAAAGTTAAACTGCACGCCGATTCGCGACTCCCGCGGCAACCTTGCTGTAGCACTCTGTCACAGCTCCGCCATTTTTATGATAAGCGAATATTAAAAGAGAGTTTTGTATACTTAAATATACTGTTAAAGTATACCTACAGTTTGATAAATGTAGAATAATTATTCCTTAGTTTAAAAAATTCCTCAAAATCGCTTGATGTTTTCCCATCTAAATGTATATCCCGCCGTAAGGCGTTTTTACTTAAAGTAATTCACAAATTAAAATTTACGCCATTCTATTTAGAGCAATTCACAATTGGTTCTGTACAATATTCACAAAAAGTATAGAAAAGTGGTTACAGTTTTCTTTCGATATCAAGTAGACGCTGTTATCCCTTAAGCGCAAGAATAACGTCATAGTTGTTTCCAAATAAACCTTAATCTTCGTTGTGTCTACTCGCGAATAAGGTTCTGACAACGACAGCACGGAAGCATTGCAATCCTGCACGAATTTACGAGGACGTGCGCGGCACTGCCCTCGCAAGGATACTCTTAGCTTGGGGATCCGACCAAGACAATTGCGTCGATTATTTTCTCGAGTCAGCGACCACGCAGCTAAGCGAAATGAGAAAGGATATATTGAAATTCGCGTCTCAAGGTTCATCCTGTTACGGCGCATTGACGACGATACTCGAGATCGCCTTCACGAACAAACTTGCGAACGAATCCATTAGCGACGATACGATCCGCAGAATTATCGTACTCATTGAGGACGCTGCGAATTTTTTTTTATCGGCCTTGTCAGTCAAGAACAGCGAAAATGGTAATTTTCGCGTTTTTTTTTACTAATTCATCACCACATACGTGGTCGGATTTTATTGTTGGACACTTTAGACTTATCGAGCCAACTGAATTTTTTATATTTCTTTCTATCATCAGAGTTTTCATCGTCATTCGAGGAGATGAGCATCGCTATCGAGGCCTCGATAAAAAACAGCGAGATGAAAGAAGAGTACGTGGAATGCGTATTGTCACCGGCTCATCAACTTGTTGTCTTCTGTATATGGATGTCTCTCAAGGTATACCGAAAATCCAATACAAATCGACGTCGCAAGTTTTCATCACATCGGATGTTGAACGCCCTCTGCCGGAAGTAATGTTGCAATGTCGCTTTACACTTTTTTAAGGGGTCTTTTCACTTTAGACGTTAAAAAAGGCTATTTTCGTGAATTTTTTTGATGGGTTTATATTATAGATATTGATATAAAAGTTGTTTCGATGTTTCGACACCAAAATCGAAATGCTTGTAGACGATTGAAATTCATATCAACGAGAGATTAATTTAGGCTGCACTAACTGTCCAAAAATTAATCCGTTTTACCACATAGTTTGGGAGATTTTGAAGGTTCGAGTTGAGTTTTGTTCGAGTATTATTAATGAACCAAGTGGAGAAACCGCTTTATTTTTTAACACGACATTCCTGACACCAATCACAGTTTGTTCGGTTTTTTGAATTTAAATCGAAGGATTATTTTAACCCCTACAGTGTTTAATAAGTGTCACGTGTATTACCGAATGGATGAAGGTTCAAGTTAAACCTTCATGGCACGTGGCATTTCGTAAACACTAGTTATAGGGCTGTAGGGGTTTTAGATTCAGTATGTTAATGGCTATAGCGCATATCATACGATTTTTTATTTATGCAAAAATAACAAAATGGCGGACATTTTTCGAAAAAAACGTGATTTTTCACCGTTTTTGGCGAGAAAAAAGTAAATATACAAATTTAAAAAAATCCTATAGCTATAATTGTAAAGAGTTTGTAGTTCAAATTTCATAAGGATCGGTTCAGTAGTTTCGAAGATTTTATCAACAAGCCGTCGGAAAACGTTGTTTCGAGAAAAACGTGTTTAAAGTTTGTTTGGGTCACATAAATACATAAAAAAGTTTTAAATGTATTTCGAAAGTGTATTTATTAAGTGTAACAACTTTTATACTAATCTCTATTATATAATGTAACCCTATCAACAAAAAATTATGAAAATAGCCTTTTTTTGGCGTCTAAAGTGAGAAGACGCCTCAAGGGATCATCACAGTGTAACGGGTAAAAAATAGCTGATTCTCGCGACTTTTTTTCGACGGTTAAAATACGCCAATCTGTCTGATTTTTTTATGTCAAATCACAGCACTCATGACGAACAGAAAATAATTTTTTAACACTTATTTATATTTTTTTGCACTTTTTTTAACGGTTGAAAATGTCTGAAAAAACGGAGTCCTCACGGTGTACACGGTTGCGACCGTAAATATTATCTGAAACAAAATTTGTAAAAAGTTGATTAATCAGTATGAAAGCCTCTATCTTGCTATGAACGTTTTTTTCATATCAAAATTGGCAAAATGGCGGTGGTTTGAAAAAAAGTATCGAATTTAGCGTAATTTAAAAAATATGAAGATTAAAAAAAAGCTTCCATAGCAAGATAAAGAATGGCGTGAAGACTATTGTGTCAAAATTTCAGACGAATAGCTTGAAAACTCTCCCTTTGAGAGTGTACACCGTTCTCAAAAACGACATTTCGAGAAAAACGCGTTTAAAGTTTCGAATTCAGAATTTTCATATAAACTGTCTACTTACGATCAATCGGCGATGTCAGGTCCATGTTCATAACCGTCTATACTATAGATAGGATAACGGGGAAAAAATCGATAAAAAAAATGTTACACTGCGATCTCTTAATGATCCTTCAATATCGTTTGTCATCGCCAGGCATGTTGCGAGTTGGCGGCCGAGATCGGATGTCGATCCGACAGTAAGAACGTCGTGGAACGTGCGGCCAGTCTCGTAGTCTCCGTTCTGTTGAAATGCCGGCACAAGGGAGCAATAGAAGCGGCGGGTTTAGCTGTCGCTAAGTTGACCAAGTGAGATTGAAAATTATGCGTTGTTGAGACGGAATTTTTGTCAGACGTAGATACGGCTAATAAGTAAATGGCGCGTTGAATATGTCAGTAAGAGATATTAAGGGGTTAGGCTACTGTGGCGACCCGAAAATCAGGCCCGAAAAAAAAAGTTTGAAGGTATAAGTAAGATGATTGAAAAATCGTTTCCACATTTATTTGTATGTACATTAACAAAGTTGTGGGCCAAGTTTGTTCGAAAAATAATAACTAAATGGGGTACATTGGTTTTGAAGGGCAAAAAAAACATGTTTCGTCTCGTTATTTCAAAAATATAGTAAAATAATTATTTAATTCGAACTTTAATCATATAACAGCACAAGATTGAAACAATATTTTATAAAATTTTGATCAAAATTTTTTGAAAATTCAGCCGTTGAGATATGGTTTTTGGAGGCCTCTTAAAAAAAAAAGAATCCGATTAAAGTGTTAAGTACGAATAAAACGGAGATTTTTTTTTATTTACCTGGATAGTCGATTTCAGGCCCTTTGGAAAAATATTCTTGACATGTTGACTATTAGATAAAACTGAGGGGCTAGAATGTGAGGGGCTTAACGGTGTACTTGATTTTTGCCACCCGGTTGCCCCGAAACAAAAAAACGCGTTTTTAAAATAGATTTTTAAAATATATTTAAATAGATTTTAAAATGGACTTCTGACATTTTCAGCCTAGCCTAACGCCTTGATCGCGGCGCAATGTGAAATTTTTCATGAAATACTGCGCTAAATTGCCTACATTAATTTTTTTTTCTCAAAAATAATATGGAAACTTATCGAAACTTCGAATTTAAATTTTTACGGGACGTATCAACGTGTAAAAAAATGAGTATCTTTCAACGTTTCTCCCACCTCAATTGCCGCAGCAGTTACCAAAAAGCAAGTTCTTTTTTTTCTATCTCGACGACCTTTCAGGACTTTGTGCGCGAGATCGTACGACGCGGTGATGGAAGAGCATCTGTCGAATTTGCTGAGTATCGACGATAGCAAGGATAGCATAAATCTGACCAGACGAGGCGCAGGATTGACGATAATGTTTCATCGCGTGGTATCCAGCGACGACCGAAATAATCGGCCGTTCGTACATTTCGCGATGGCTCGTTTGTTGGATTCGTTGAAGTCGCAGACCTTGGTAGCCAATGAAGATTGCCAGAGGGACTCAACGTGCGCCAGGCACCTGCATTTTTTGCGATCTCTCGTAGCCGACAGGGGACTCCAAGCTCAGCTGGTCCAGTATATGGAGGACGTGTGCTTGTTGTGCTTCCGGTATTTGCAATCTCCCGAGTGGACTGTGCGGTAAGATTGAATTATATTTTAAGGGGCTACATCGACCTAGAGGCCCAAAAAATATGGCCGAATTCCAAAAATAAAATTCTGGGAGGTTGGTGAAAAAAAACGCATTTTTAAAAAAACAGAGGTACATATATTGACAGCCTTTAAAAAAAATCCGCAAAAATACAGAAAAACAACAAAAAGATGGCCGCCGCCAGATGATGAAATTTTTTTCGCGACTTTTGGCGGTGGGGTAATATCTGTTTGAAGCGTAAAAACAGGAATGTTCTGGAATTTTTTTGACGAAACTATAAAGCCAATTAACAAAATTCTTGTAGCCGTTTCTTCATTATATATTGAGGTTAACGAAAATATATTTTTATTTATTTAAAAAACAAAATGCGGTGTACCACACTTCGGACCGAGACAATTTTTTTCCACTTACCAATCGGCATCTGGAAGGAAATACATTTTTTTTCATTATCAACATGAGTTTTGTTACAGAAGTATACGGTGATATTAAAAAATATTGATTCTGCAAATTTGGCATTAGTGTGGAAAAAAATGGAATTTTCATGAATTTTTTTGATTGGTTTATATTATAGATATTGATATTAAAGTTGTTACACTTAATAAATACACTTTCGAAATACATTTAAACATTTATTTATTTATTTAAGTCACGATTTATAGACGAACACGGTAGTTAAAAAAATGTCCAAAAAAATTTTAGGTCTGCGCTGTTGATGAAATCTCGGAGATGGATCATCCGAAACAAAAAAAAAACAAATGGTTTTAGATTCAGTATATTAATGGCTATAGCGCATATCATACGATTTTTGATATATGCAAAAATAACGAAGTGGCGGACATTTTTCGAAAAAAAAAACTTTTTTTCACCGTTTTTGGCAAAAAAATAGTAAGTATCAAATTGAAAAAAAATCCTTAATATGCGCTATAGCTATAGTTGTAAAGAATATGTGGTTAAAATTTCATGAGGATCGGTTCAGTAGTTTCCAAGATTTTACCAACACGCCGTCGAAAAACGTGTTTAAAGTTTATCTAAGTTACATAAATACATAAGAATTTTTTTAAATGTATTTCGAAAGAATATCTATTAAGTGTAACAACTTTTATATCAATATCTATAATATAAACCTGTCAGAAAAACTCATGAAAATAGCCTTTTTCAGCGTCTAAAGTGAGAAGACCCCTTAAATGTTTCTCATCGTATCTCCTGTAAATTTAGAAACAATCCATCAAGTGGTTCTCGAAATATCATGTCCACCGACTTTGAAAACAGTGTTTCGAGAAAAACGCGTTTGAAGTTTGAATTTTGGGGCTGCTCGGTGAATTTAGTAGGTTTAGACATTTTCACATTTTTTTTCGAAAAGTCGCGACTCATCCAATTAGAAAATTTCAATGAAATTTTCACGGAACTTAGTTAAAAGGTGATACGATCGGATACAAATATTTTTGGAAAATGCAATTTTTCGACCCTCCTAGGTAGATTAGCCCGTTAAGCAATGGGAAGTGGAAAACGCGTAGTGGATTTTTTTCTCAAAATGATTTTTCTCCTCGGCTGACACTTTCGTACCCTCGTCTCAAGAACTTTTTTTCCATACCAGGAACGCGAGCCTACAACTGTTCGGTGCAACGGTCCCGAGATTGGTCGGTCAATGCAGCTCGCGGGAATTGGACTACGGGATCGGCTATTCGGTCGATCATTTCGTCACGCACTATCCGATTTTGGCGCGAAGCGTTCTTGATCAATTGGACGAATTCACGAACGTTTCCAGCGGCCCGAAGAACATTCGTTTCAGCGATTCGTCGATCGTGAGCAAAGTCGTGCCGATTATCACGCTCCTGTCGAAAATGTCAACCGGTGGTTGCGATCTCGTTGATTATTCCTCGAGAAATTACACGGTCCGTGCGAAAGATATATTCGCCGCATTACTAGGCCACCCGGTGTTTCACGTGCGTGGGCTAGCCGCAAAGGCTTTCGCAGCTTTCGTGCCTCTCGCCGATATTCGCCACGAGTTGGCAAAGATGAAAATGCAAAAAATCGATCCCCACCAGGACAATTACAACCACGGACAATTGTTGGCGCAATTTTATCTCAAACGCAAATTCGAGCACGAAACGAGCTGCACCGATGACAAATTCGCGACACGCAGCCGCAAGATTTGCGAGGAGGCTTTCGAAACGGCCGTACTCGTACAATTGGCGCGAGCCAAAGTCTGCTGGGAAGACGAATTGTTGGCAATGGACGAGTCGCCGTCTTGCAGCATTCACCATATGAGTAGCAACGCCATCAGCGCAATGCTACTCAATTGCTTGATCGACTGCCCGGTGGCCTTGGCTGTCGCCCGAACCCTCGACGCCGCCAGCCCTGAGGATCGTCCACTCGCGAGTCCTCCGCCGTTCGCAAAAATCGACCGATCTCCGTTACTGGATCTACGGGAATTTCTCACCAGCGCGAACGCTTTCAAAGAGCAATTCTCGAGTTGTCCCTCCATGCGACACTTTTGGTTGAAATACGCGGGCGACGTTCGTCTTGCGAATCCCACGAAGTCAACGGAAGATCGTCAATTGTGGTATCTCAAAAAGTCCGCGCTCGAGATGCTTCGCGATGCGTCAAAAACTCACACTTTGCTGTGCGTACTTTGCGCCATCCTCCGTATGTTGGAGCGGAGAAAAGTGAGCGAATCGAATAGCTGGATGACTCTGAGCCATCGGTTGAAAAGTATCGACAAAAAATGGCCGTGTGCGGAGAAATTGCGAAATTTCGGTTATATTATCGCCCTCGATACGACGGGCATGGATGAGACTTTGTTAGGCTCGACGGTTGTCCACATGTACGAAACGATGTACGGTAAAGTCTCCGATCAGGAAAGTGAGCAACTTCGGGGTTCGAATCGTTCGGCGGATACGGCCGGACCCGACGTGGCTACGAGATATTTGGTTATCGATTGCCTCGCGCGTTTCGTCGAGAGAACATTCGACGACGCGGAGAATGCGCGTGTCTTTGAATGTACACAGCTGTCCGGGAGAATGGACTTTCTTAGAATCGTCATTGACTTGCTGACGGACGAAGATGCGGACACGAGGGAACTGGTTGCGGAAAAACTACGCCCATTGACGAAAACGATTATCGGCCAGCCCGGAAATGCCCTTTGCTCGAGCGCTACTCTCTGCAAAATTACCGCCCACTTGATGCCCTGCCGCGAATCCATTCTCAGAATGGTCAAGGAAACGGTCCACCTGGAGATCGAACGATCGAACGAAAGCTGCACCAACGGCCCGTTTCAGCGCGACAACGAGGACAGAACATCGCAACGAGACGCCACGGGATTACTCAATATCTTATATTGTTGTGCTAAAATGTTGAATGTTTCCGGAGAAGAAAGTCTGCTGGGAAGTAAGGAACGCGACGATATCGTTGAATTGAAACGAATCGACGGTGCGATCCGGGCGAAATACGAATTACAGAATTTCTGTGGTCTCGATGTGGATAATGTCGGAGAGTGTTTTGACACGATAAGTGCTGCGGACTATTTACGGGTTAAAAAACTCCAATTTGAATTCGCAATAAGCTGAACGAGGAAATATGCCTGGTAGATTAAGGGAGGTTTCTACTTTGCCGGCCAAAAAGTGTTTGATTTTTCACCAATTTTTATCGCGAAAAATATTAAATATAGAATGTTGAAGTGGGCATGTTTAGTGAGCGGTCTTTATTGAACATGATGATATTTTTTAGGTTGACAAAACGTGGTATTGCGAGTAGGAGGAGCCACGACCAGAAGTCCTAAGTCCTGAACAGGCGATCTGATGCAAAACATGAAACATGTTTTCACTTTCTATAAGCGGGTAATTCTTTAGAAAAGTAACTCCCGAAAAATGAGCCTAAAAGTTTTTTCTTCCTATTTTCTCAGTTATTGGGTTATAAATTATGATATTCAGTCGGGGGAAGCTGAAAATTTTCATTGACAAATTTTTTACGTGCCAAAAATTGTTAAAAATAATTTCGAATTTTTCAAAAACCCAAACAAAACCAATATAGGCAGCGAAATGTTCAGAAATGCCCTATTTTATTACGTGTTTCTAAAACAGGGCATTTTTTAACATTTCGACGCCTATATTGGGTATGTTTGTTTCTTTCCTATTTTCTCATTTATTGGGTTATAAATTATGATATTCAGTCGGGGGAAGCTGAAATTTTTCATTAACAAATTCTTACGAGCAAAAAATTGTTAAAAATAATTTCGAATTTTTCAAAAACCCAAACAAATCCAATATAGGCAGCGAAATGTTCAGAAATGCCCTATTTTATTACGTGCTTCTAAAATAGGGCATTTTTTAACATTTCGACGCCTATATTGGGTATGTTTGGGTTTGTTTTTTATGCGGGGAGGTGGGGGGGGGGGGGGGGGGGGGGGGGGTGAATTTCAGCTTGCCCGGACTGAATATCATCATTTATAATCCAATAATTGAGAAAATAGCAAAAAAAAATCTAGGCTCAGTTTTCGGAAAAGTCACTTATCTAAAGAATTACCTACAAGTGTAAACCAACCAGTGGATGGACGAATAACGACACTGCAGGACAAATGAACTGTAAAATGGAATTATTATCAAAACGGATTTTTCTATGACCATAGCTACCAAAATATATTATTCTGATAGTAGAAAAAAATATTCGAAGTAATTGCAACAAATAATATTGAAGGAATTGACAGATAAGTAGCGAAATGACTAAATCGCCAGTGAATGAACGAAATGAACAGTAAATGGACGCTCAACCGCCAGTAAATGGACGTATACTGTAGACGAAGGCAGTCAAGCAGTACGATTTATTTTTCTTAAGGGGAAATATACACGTAGGAGCCCGAAAAAGATCATTTTTGTGAATTTTTTCAAGGAAAACTATTTAAAATGTCGGATTGGAGTTTTAATTATCTAAATGTATATACATTGAAAAATATGTTTAATTTTCTTTATTTAAAAATATCAAAAATATACAAGGATATTGTATGATCCTTGGAGCGTCGTAAAAAAATCTGCGTATACGGTACCCACTGGCGTTTCTTCAAAAATCATCTAAAAAAAACCAAAAAGATTATTAAATTACATACTATAATCTAGTACTTGTCATAGCCGATTTTCAAAAAATATCGATTTATGACAAAATGGCGGACGTTTGAACATAAATAGTGATTTTTGGGCCAAAATTAGTTATTATTTTGCCTATAAAACAAAAACTAAGTAACGAAAAAAAATCCTATGACAAGTACTAGATAATGGTATTTAGAATAACCACAAAAAACCTCAAGGCAATCGGTTCATTGGTTTTCGAGAAATTTTGTGTACCGATTTGAAAAACGTGGTTTTGAGAAAAACGCGTTTGAAAATTTTGGAATGAATAAATCATGAAATTTGTCAACTCACATGGAATCATTGATGCCAGGCCCATATTGTAGGTCTTCTACAGTCGACGGACTCGACCTCAAACTTCAAGAAAATGCAACAAAAAAAATTGATTTTTTCGACGATCTAGGTGTATATCTCCCCTTAAATGCTAGATTCGGGAATTACTGTGTTGTACAATAATTATAATATTCTTATAGATATGAGTATCATATTCGTTATTACGATTTCGTAAAAAATACACAAAGCTGTTTTACATCTTAATTCTTTCAAAAAACTACCAAATAGTGTTTCGACAGAGAAATAGGAAATTAAATTGTGCCAAAAACAAATTCAAAAAACGAATGAATTGATTCGATGACAACGTTTAATGAAATGTACATTGTCATATCTTAACAATAATCAATTTAGCAATTTTCAGCAGATAAGCTTAATTTTTTACTCTGCTTTGGGAATTATCGGAGCAGAACCATATCCCCATTCACTGCAAAGAGATTAGAATACAGCACCAGTGAATAAAGATGTCTAATTCTGATCTATTATTACGAATTTATTTTAAAAATTGCATCAAACATAAAAAAACATCAAGGATTGATTCTTTCTCAAGTAATGAAAGTAGTAATACTTACCCTCAAAACTTATAAAAACTATTATTTTCGCGTTTTGTACACCTACTTACTTGTTTATAAAAAAATACGTGTCTGATAGTTCTCAATGCTTTACCACATATATAAGTTTCAACAAAAATGGTTGGCGGACCCTAAGGGGTCTTCTCACTTTAGATGCTAAACAAAAGGCTATTTTCATGAATTTTGTGATACATTATATTATAGATATTGATATAAAAGTTGTTACACTTAATAAATACACTTTCGAAATACATTGAAAAAAAAATTCTTTATTTAATTCACTATTTATGGACGAACATGGTAGTTAAAAAAATGACCTAAAAAAATTGTAGGTCTGCGCTGTTGATGAAATCTCGGAGATGGATCATCCGAAACAAAAAAAATCAAACGGTTTTAGATTCAGCATGGTAATGGCTATAGCGCATATCATACGATTTTTTATATATGCAAAAATAACAAAATGGCGGACATTTTTCGAAAAAAACGTTTTTTGTACAGTTTTTGGCAAAAAAAATAGTAAATAGCAAAATTTTTAAGAATCCTTGATATGCGCTATAGCTATAGTTGTAAAGAATATGTGGTTAACATTTCATAAGGATCGGTTCAGTAGTGTCGAGGATTCTATCAACAAGCCGTCGAAAAACGTTGTTTTGAGAAAAACGCGTTTAAAGTTTGTTTGGGTTACATAAATGCATACATTTGAAAAAAAATGTATTTCGAAAATGTATTCATTAAGTGTAACAACTTTTATATCAATATCTATAATATAAACCTCTCAAAAAAATGCATGAACATAGCCTCTTTTTTAGCGTCTAAAGTGAGAAGATCCCTTAAGTTCCTTGTAAGGTGCGCGGTGTGAACGTATCACAAACTAGGAAAATTCCGTGTAGCGTCAAAATTCGATATTAAACTGAGAAATCGGTTTTAACAATAGCTGTGATTTTTTTTGCTTAATTATAGTGATCCGAGTTTTTGTCGACACTCCGTATTTTTTACTGATTTTGAATATAAATCGGCTTTTGTCTATTCACTGGTCCCCGTCCTGGTCGGTTTACCCAATATTGTGTATAAGTCGACCTAGAATCAAGAAAAATTGAAAAAAATAAATAAATAATGAGCGGTCGAAGGGGAAGTTTAGTTTTTTACCAAAAAAATTTTGAAGTTTTTTGTTCATAAAATAATAGTTTGAATTTTTGTCGATAATTCTAGTTCAACTAATGGAGACGCTTGTACACGTGCCTGTCAAATTTCATAACGATCGCTCATTTAGGGCGTGTGTTCACTGGTCGGTTTACCCAATATTGTGTATAAGTCGAACTAGAATCAAGAAAAAATGAAAAACAACAAAATAGTGAGCGATCGAAGGGGAAGTTTAGTTTTTTTGCCAAAAAAATATTGTAGTTTTTTGTTCATAAAATAATAATGAGACGCTTGTACACGTGCCTGCCAAATTTCATAACGATCGCTCATCTTGGGCGTGTAGGAACACTTCCGCAAACTTGGAAAACGTGGTTTCGAGAAAAACGCGTTTAAAGTTAAACTGAAGTTTATGTGCGTATAAAGTGAAAAGTTTCATACTTACACCTAATCTGCTATGCCAGGACCATAGACCACACCTTCGTCTTCTTCAAGAAGTTTTCGAACCGTCCGCTATAATTTTTTTGTTGTCCCAACAGAATAGAAACCTCCCTTAAAACGCCAAAGGATTGTTTATTCAATAAAAAAAAAGCCCACGCCAAGTACTTAAAAATCGGTCGATTATCCTGTTTTTTTTAAACTTCGTACAAGTCTTTCTCAAAAAATCGTTTTATTTGCACCGTGCAGGGACGCTGTCGGATCTTTTTTCGCTCGTGAAAAAAATCTTTTTTCAAGTACCTGGCGTCGATTCGATATCCGATTTAGCAAGTAAATTTTAATTATCGTACAATTATTTCATGTGTTTTTTTTTGTTGTCTTTCGTTTTCTGTATTAACCGAGTAAATTGCTTTGAACAAACGTACACTACGAATACTTATGAGAACCGAAAATTCATTTACGCAGTTGAGACACGCACACACACTCCAGCTCAAGATCGATCGTCCGTCATTTGCGCAATTCAATTTCACTAGGCAAATCTCTACTCGTTTTTTTTTTTTCGTGATTAGCAAAAAATACAAAGTATTTCATTTTTTTTATTTTTCTACTATTTTCGCACGAGACTCGGACTCGTCAATCTTGAGCGATACAATTCCCCAAACTTGTACCATTTGTACAATACCATCGAGTTGAGACACGGGCGTCTCGCAGGCACGACATCTCCAAATTGTCTATTTACAACTATTACATAAAAAAAAATCTTTCCTCGCATTTTTCGCTTCCAACTGCGCGAAGTCTTTTCGAAAGATTCGCTTTTCACGGAGTCCGACAAAAAAAAGAACTGTTCGCTCGCAAGCGAGACTATTACTACTGATATACCTTAAAAACGAGGATTGTTACAAACTATGCCTCCAACTTACACACTAATCTCGAATGATTCTTATCAAACTTGGTATTTTTCGTTACTTTTTTTTTGTTTTCGGCGTTTCGGCGCCGATTCGCAAAGATGCCAACGGAAATTCGGAATACATTTTTTTCTTTTCTACACGAGCAGAACCTGCTCGGAAGTATTTTCCATTGGGAATTAATTTGAAAAAAAAAAAGTATAATCAACCGTACTTACTCTAACTACTGTAATGTAAGATCAATTCGAATTATCTGACGTATTTTAGGGCGAATAAAGTTCCTACGAGTCTTAGAATTCCATTTTTCTCAGCTCCTTATCGATATACAACGGCGGCACCTCTCTGAAAACGCACGGTAATTCTTCCTATTCACTTTTCGTCCCGTTAAAATACTTTTCGCGACACACGAGGATCACCGTTTTTCCGTCTACCCTCGTCAAAGACAAAGAAAGTTGTGCGCGTAATTTCGGAACGCGTATTTTAAATTTTGTCCTATCGCACGTGTCGCTTATCCAACATTGTCCACGATTAATGACGTTGAATTCGACAAGTCTACACATATATAACATGCACGACGTTAAACCTAAAAAATCGTACGTCTATATATAAATATATATGCTTTCTCGTTCATTTATACGTATTTCAGATGATTTATATATATATATATAAATATATATATATATATATATATATATATATATATATATATGTATATGTATGTATAAGGTATATCCCAACAGTTGGGAAATACGAATTATCCGTGACGATTTAATCGGATAAGATTGAGGAAAAACGTGTACCAAGCCGAACGCGAATATTCACAAGTTTACTATTTCTCGCATTTACCTATCGCGTCTTGATTTTTCGAATTCGCGGGTTCGCTCGAAACTTGTAACATTTTTTCTTCGCTTATTTTCGCTCCACAATCTCCAAATTTGAATTTGACGGAACGAGCACAATTTTCCGTCTTGACGAGGAAAACAAAAAAAAAGACGAAGGAACAAGACGGAAGGTGTTTCAGCGATAAACACTTATAATCGAACCGCGATTGAAATTTCATTGGAGCAAGGAGCAGGCATACGCGCGGTTGTCAATGTCCGAACAAAAGTAACGATCGAACGTTTGGGAAAGAAAAAACAATGGAATAAATCTCAATCGGTAGATCAGTATAATTGTCCGTAAGCTTAAAAATTTGTATAAGTTTCGTCGCAGAGACTAAGAGAACATTAAGGTTTACGCGAAGCAAACATTCGCGCGAGTATGCTGCGTCTTCCGTACGACAAGCGTGCGAATTATAAATACGCGTGTGTATTGAGGTGCTGAATTTTTCTTTCGTTTTGGTATCAGTGATGGGCGGCGTCGTACGAATGAAATATCATCGAGTGTTCGTTGCCGAAGGATGAATAATTTATTGATAGTTTGATTGTAAAGAAAAGAAAGAAAAAATCGCACGATCGCTTATCACGAGTTTGTCGGAAACGCGAATGAATGGAAAAGTATAATTGAAGGATTTTTCGTGCGAGTAGCGCTGGCATCTACTCGCAATAACGAGCGACCTTAATCGTAACGATTGTTACACGACGATGCATTCTTATTCGCAAAAAGTTCGTCTCCGTCGTCATTAAACGACGAGCCTACCCCGTTTCCTCAGTCTCTCCCCTCATTGCCGGATTTAACATTTATCCCGTTCTTCGCGCGTGCTCCTTATAAATCGTATCGAAGTAAAAAAAAATATTTTTGCACGTGTCCGTGTGAACGTGATCGGGGTCGACTGAACGCGCGCTATCTCTCGATCGAGTCTGAAAATCTCGGCGCCCTTCCCTCTGATTTTATCTCGTCCCCCCATTTCTCTTAATATTAATAATTCGCTATATACTATAAACATTGAATCAATTTTCGTTTGTTTCTCTTCAGTAAAAATGTGTCTCTCGATCGTTTAAATTAACGTTCAGCGCGTGCTTACTTGATTACCATGTGTGTCTGTTATTTAGCTGTTTGACCGACGCCAACCGATGATTTCGTCATTCTCTGGGATGTTTCCGCGTTCTCGTTGTTCGCCGGTGGATCCACGTCCATCTGGAAATGTAGGGCGAGCTTGAGAGACCACTCGGGAGTGGCTTGGAAACAGCGACGGTTAGGGTACTCTCACGAGCCCGAATATTTAACAATAAACTGATTTTTGTCTACAACGAAGCAAGAAGAAAATTCTAGTATACTGGCAAAATTTCAAGCGAAGTTACCGAACTTTTAACTCAAAATTACGACTCTAAAGATCGTCTAATTTATACGGCATTTTACGGAGATGACATACTGGCCTCATTTCTATCTAATAATTTTTACATTAAATAACTCTAGATGCCTGATATAAGCTGCTCAAAGCGAGTAAAAAATTACAGGGATTCCGAAACGACGATAAAAATAGGGGGTCACCGAATGTTTAAAGAAAATATTAATGATGAATCTTGGAAAAATGTGGCAAACAGGAGAATTTCTGTAGCCACGAATTTTAGAACATTTCAGAAGATTTTAGAAAATTAAAAAAGTGTAATCCTACTAAATTTACGCGGAATTTTTTATTCCAGTTTATCGTTAGGTACAATAATTGATTTTTTTTCTTAACCAGCTACATCTACCCAGGTGGATGAAAAAAGTGCATTTTCCGAAAATATTTTTGGTCGATCGTATCACCTTTTAGTTATATTCTCTGAAAATTTCATTGAAATATTTCTGAAACTGAATGAGTCGCGACTTTTCGAAAAAAATGTAAAAATGTCTAAACCTCCTAAAATTGCGCGAAATTTTAAATTCCAGTTTATCGATGGGTATACTAATTGACTGAACTTATTTTTTTTATTAACTGGCTACATCTACCCAGGTGGGCGAAAAAATTGCTTTTTCTGAAAATATTTTTATTCGATAGTATCACCTTTTAGCTATATTTCTTAAAAATTTCATTGAAATATTCCTCAAATTAAATAAGTCGCGAGTTTTCGAAAAAATGTCTAAATCTACTAAATTTGGGCGATTTCTTTCAGTCCAGTTTATCGTTGGGTATAATAATTGATTGTAACTTTTTTTTTTATTAACCGGCTACAACCTAGGTGGGCGAAAAAATTGTTTTTTTCGAAAACATTTTTGGTCTATCATATCACCTTTTAGCTGTATTCCTAAAATTGAATAAGCTACAGCTTCTAACAGTCGGCCGGGCGAGCGATAGCAGCGCCATACTTCAAACTCTAAACGCGTTTTTCTCGAAACACTGTTTTCAAAGTCGGTGGGCACGATATCTCGAGAACCACTTGATGGATTGTTTCGAAATTTACAGGAGATACGACGAAAAACATTTGAAGGTCGTTGACGATCTCACTTTTTTCAAATCGATCTTTATTTTTTAATAGTTACGAAAAAATGACGACTTTTTTCATTGATGTTGTATGCTCGACGTTCAAATCATCGCCACGTCGTAAAAAAAAATGATTTTAAAGATCGAAGATCGTCAACTCCTCGTAATTATTGTTAACTTGAATAATCCGTTTGGTTTTTAGATTTCGGATGGACCATTTAAGCTGGAGCGTGTCCACCGCCAAACGTGGCGAAAAAATGTTCTTCATCTGCCATTTTGGATATTTGTTTAAAAGCCTCTCCATATTAAAAAAATGCGTTTCTTTCTACCAACAGTTACCCAAAAAAAAAATTGGAATTTAGCCATTTTTTCGGGCCTCTAGGTAGATAGGCCCTTAAGCGCCACTGTAATTTACCGACGATTCAAAAGGGCCCTGCTTATGCCTCCACAAAATACGGCCCTCCGCGGAACGTCCACCTTAAATATTCGCCCGTATATCCAAATGTTCATACCTTTTCCTCTTTCTCATCGTCGACTAGAATCGGCCCGTTCTCCGCCTCGTATTCTTTGAGGACCGCGTCGAGATTGTACCTTCTTCGATAATTGACGAAAAAGGAGCGCAGATGAGCCTCGGTTTTCGTACCGATAACGTCGGCAATGGCCGAGAAATCTTTGCCGTATTTTCTCACTCCTTGCACGGCGAGTAGAAGTTCGTCGTTCGTCCAACGCGCGTTTATGCGACTGGAGACCTCGGGAGGGCGCAAGTCATCGATGCCATCAATGGTCTTCCGCTTGAGGGCGCTCACTTGCTGCTTGTTGGATTGGATCTTACGTTTCGTGAGAGAAGAACGAATTATTAATCACTGATTATCTCTTCGCGCGGATAAGCATTTGTTTAGACTCTATTTTGTCGAGACTCAACGTCGTCTGCGTGTCTTTTATACATTGCATTTACGCTCGTTTCAACGAGGCAGCGTAGTCACGCAGCAAACGTTAATCTACGAAGCGTACAAAAATGTATCCACACGATCGAAAGAAAAAATTCCTTTTCGTTGATTTGTGTCGTTACAACGTGCAATTTTTGTTTCTTTAATGAAAAAACGTACTTGTCGCTTGAGGCTAACAATTTCGGTGTCGATAGCTTGAAGACTGTTGTTCGCTTGGCTCGGTTGGCCAGCCAACGCCGCCAAATCGTCGTGATTTACAACCAGTCCACGTGGAGGTTTTCGTTTGTTCGAACGACCGGGCATTGAGCTTAACGGTCTCGCGACGCCTGTTCGCCTAAATAACCCAAGATACTTCGTTCGGTGATCGTTTTTCGCTTCCTCACCCACCCCCTCCTCCCGACCATCTTTCTTTTCGCATTGACCCTCGTCGTATCGATAAAAAAAAAACGGCACAATAAGACGAGAACTCGACGTCGCGAATGTTCGTACAGAATTTCATATCCGAGCACTGATAAATTTCCGACTTTTCTCCGCCAAATTCTCATGGGGCCACGCAGCGAAGATCTTCGTTTTTTTATCTTCTTCTCTTCGAATTACTTTTCGCGCCCTATACACGATACGCGGGGATTCCCATGGGAATTTGGACTGAAGAAGAGCGGGAAATATCGTTTTCTCGAGAGAAGGATCAGAATGAATATTCGAAACGGATTTCTCGCCTGTATGAACATTCCTGTTCAACAACGGATGGTTGACGCTCTTCGCATCGAGACAACGAAAGAGAGCGAGAGGGCGAGAGAGAGAGAGAGATAGACAGAAAAGCATAAGACGAGAGAAAATAGGAGCTTAAAGTAAAAAAAAAAATTGAAGAGAAAAGATGAAACTCGTTGATGATTGTCACTTGAATCCACTGACCTCCAGTGCAGATAGCAGCTATGACACGCGTGTCCCTTGGGTGTCGCACGAACACTATGACAAGCAACGCCGCAGTTGCTACAAGATCCCTACAACACATAATGCCCTTTTTTTTATATCGACAAAAAAACGTAACAGAGAAACGTGAAAGACTGTACAAAAGTATTCTTCAAGACTACGTATTCTCTTCCCTGCTACGTGCGCTACGATCAAACGTTTCAAACAAGAGGCCAATCTCTTGGGAAAAGACAACTGTTTTTTGGTTTTATCAAAGAATCTTTCCTATTGGGCAACTAAGTGTGTTTGAGGGACATATTCTACGAGATAATGCACACGGATCAACCGGATACCGGTCGGGGTAAATTCAACGACACCAAAACAGAGACCCGCTCCTTCTTTTTGTTACAACGTGAGAGAGAGAGGAAAAATTGAACAAGGTTCCGTTTACGTTTCGGTGGTTGGAATGATGATCGGAATGACAGCCAAGTGCTTTTCGGGGCGGGAAGAAAAATGCTATGGATATGACGATCTATCCGGGCATACATGTGCGATTAAAACTAGAAAAAAAATCAGAGTGTAGCAAATAACGTTGTTAAACAGTTCAGAGATTTGTACAGAAAGAAAGAGAGAGAGAGCGAGACAGACAGAGCGAGAGAGAGAGAGAATGGGATAAGGTTGAGGTCAAGGTACCTGAACCTGGGGTATGTTTTCCGAGTCAGACGAGGCTTTAGCGTCGGCGCCTTGGTTTCCTGGTACAGCTTGGTTTTTTCCACGACGTATTCCGCGATGGATCGTCCATTTCTGGAACGTTCCACATTCACGATTCATAAACACGTCCTTTCACAGCCCGTTCCTCATTTTAACGTGTAAAGAAATAACAAATTGTCGCCTCAAGGGGCGAGACACCCTCGAAAGCTCGTCTTTTACTACGACTGAGCTATACGTAAAACAAATCATGAGGGCATTGACGTTTTATTTTTAACGGGCTACATCTACCTAGGTGGGTCAAAAATGGCATTTTCCCGAAATATTTTTATTCGATAGTATAAAGCGATATTCCCTGAAAATTTCATTCGAATATTCCCAAAAATGGTAATTCTTTGGATATGTGACTTTTCCGAAAAATGAGCCTAACATTTTTTTTGCTATTTTCTCATTTATTGGGTTTTAAATGGCGATATTCAATCGAGGGAGCTGAAATAGACCCCCCCCCCCCCCCCCAAATAGAAAGTCATGGGGTTTTGAAGTTCGCGGAAGCACGTGATAAAATAGGGCATTCTTGAACATTTCGACGCATATATTAGGTTTGTTTGGGTTTTTGAAAAATTCGAAATTATTTTTAACGATTTTTTGCTCGTAAAAAATTCGTTAATGAAAGTCGTCAGCCTCCCCCGACTGAATATCATTTATAACCCAATGAATTATAACAAAGCAAATTTTTTTTTTGGATAAGTCACTTATCTAAAGAATTACCCGCGTTTTTCTCGAAACACTGTTTTCAAAGTCGGTGGACATGATATCTCAAGAACCACTTGAAGAATTGTTTCCATATTTACGGGAGATACGACGAGAAACACTTAAAGGTCGTTGACGATTTCACTTTTTGCAAATCGATGTTCATTTTTTAATAGTTACGTAAAAATGACGACTTTTTTCCATCGGTTTTGTATGCTCGAGTTTCAATTTGTCGCGACGTTGTTAAAAAAAATGATTTTGAAAATCA
This sequence comes from Ophion ellenae, assembly GCA_963210295.1. NCBI lineage: Eukaryota > Metazoa > Arthropoda > Insecta > Hymenoptera > Ichneumonidae > Ophion > Ophion ellenae. The sequence continues at coordinate 40,777,361 of OY723392.1, forward strand.
TCGATCGTCAACGACTCGTATTCATTGTTAACTTGAAGAATCCGTTTGGTTTTTAGATTTCGGATGGACCGTTTAAGCTGGAGAGCGTCCACCGCCAAAGTCGCAAAAAAAGAAATCGTTATCTGCCGTCGGCCATGTTTTTGTTGTTTTCCTGTATTTTTTGGTGATTCTTTTCAAAGGCTCTCAATATATGTACCTTTGTGTTAAAAAAATGCGTTTTTTTGTAATCAACTGTTTCCAGGGAAAAAATGTGCAATTTGGCCATTTTTTTCGGGCCTCTAGGTAGATGTAGCCCCTAACACATCTCCGCCTTAGGAGCGTATTGAAAAATCGTTCGTTCGGGATTCTCCATGCATTTTTCTCTTGGAGTCGCAAAGTACGATGACGTTCCTCGACACCTGGGAACCACGGTTTAAAAAAAAATAATCCGTTTCCCCGCATCCGTGGTACGAAGATTCGCGAATTTATTGCTCCATGTTCTTTCTCCCTATTTGTTATTCGTACGGGTGAAGAAATATCGGAACTTTTGTCGCGGTATAAATGCGATTTGAATTCGGTTCTTTTCGTTCGGTTTATCGTCTTACGCACACTTTGTCGTTCACCCACGGCGATAATACCAAACGTGTGGATACATTTTTTTATACATACGATTGACCATATTTCAAAGCAAAAGTAGCGAATTGTTTTCGCCAATCGGCCGAGACGCGACGAATAAATCTTTTTCCTCGTCTGTGTTGCACGAGGGTCACGTATGAGCCGATTTTGCATTGAAAATTCACCAATCACGGTCGCTGAATCGTGTTTGTTAAAAAAAAAACGTAAATCAAAGTAACGAACAAACCCGACAACCGACATGCAACTTTGATAAGTATGTTAGAGAAATAAAATTAAACAAAAAAAAAAACAGTCGTGAGTTCTCGCGAATAGCTTACTTTTTCTTCGGATTCGCTGTCCGTGTTCGATCCCAATTCGCTGCCGTTCTCACTTCCGTTCTCGCCCTCTTTACCGCCACTCGTCAGTTTTCTCGCTTGTCTATCCATCAGGGACGTTCGGGTCCTCGTTTTCTTCCAACTGTAGTAATATTTCACCAGACTCGCGATCGATTTGTCCGGCAACTGGAATACACCCATTTATTATAATATAGTATTTGAGTATTGTTTTTATTCAGACGGTTGGGGAAGACTTTCCGCTCGTTGATTTATCGATGGAAGAAACGAACCAAGGTTAGAGCGGGATAAATTCGGAGACGATGTTTTTAAAATATAAGAAATTGCATTTACAAAATTGAAGAAATTTCGTTTGATATTTTCTATGGCGTATTTCCTTTTTTCCTTGTAAAATCGCAAAATATACCTTCTATGGGTAAAATTGCAAGATATTTCTTTTTTTTTGTTGAAAAATCGCAAGATATTCCTTTTTTGTTGTTATAAAAGCGCAAGATATCGTTTTTTAAAACTTATTTGTGGGAACGACCCTCGAGTCATGAGATGCGAATTGATACTAGGAAAGTTAAAACCCGTTTGCCATTTAAGGGGTTAGGCTACTGTGAAAATGACAAATGGTAGTTTTTTCTCGAGCGACGTTTCTTTTCTTAATTCTTTTTTCATTACTTATTAACATTAATGATGCCATGTGTCCTCGAAAAATCAGAAAAAAAAATTCAATTTTTGAAAAATGATTGGAACACATTGACAAAAAGAAAGCTCCGTCAAGTCTCAGCCAATATTATCTACTTTAAGAGAAAACTTATTTTTTTCTTGTTTCAAATCAACTGGGTGGCCAAAATCAAGTACATCGTCTTACGTTTAAAGGTCCTTGACAAGATTCGTTATTATAACTTCTTCAATTATTATCTCTTTATGAAATTCCGTACACAACTTTGTCAATGTAAATAGAAATAAATGTCCAAACGATTTTTCAATTACCTTATACCTCCAAAATTATTTTTTTCAGATAACCTTAATTTTTGGATCGTCACAGTAGCCCAACCCCTTGAACGCGTTTTACTTAGTAAAAACTAGTGCTACCTGAACGCCGTCGTTACAAAATAGTCTTTTCGAGTGAAAGCGAGATTTTACGTTTAGAAACCCCAACAGACCCAAACGTCGACCTCATTCAAAAACTGTTTTAACTGATCCATTACAGAAGCACTAGCTTTAACTTTCATATTTATTTATCAGTAAATTCTCCACTACGAAAAACCAATTGTAACGAGACGTCTAGTCGGAGCTAGTTTTCACCACGTAAAACGCGTTTAAACTGAAAAGCGGTTTCAACCGTAACAAATGTATGTCGTAATGTTCCATTTTATGCTCTTGCAGGCTTTCGCGACCTCAGCCCTTTCAACTTTTTTGCCTCCCACCTCTTTTCTTCGAGTTTCGTAGACTCCCCCAAGTGCTGCCCACCGCCACTTCTTTCCTACTGCATCACGTACGCGCAAAAGCATATGGAAACTGTTGCAAAGTCTGCGCCGATACAGGCAGCCATGTTTTCACCGAGTTTCTCGTGCGTTACAACCGATTACTAAGAAAAATCGTTTTCGAGCATGTGGCACCGACCTGACGCTACTGCACGTACTTTGGCTTCTTTTTGACCAAACGGTACCTCCTACTCCATTCGTCTCAACGGGTAAACACAAGAAGAGGATGGAACTCTTACCATTTGTCGTATTCTGTGAAAGCTTTTACCATGGAACTGAAAGGCCTGTTCGAACAAAACTTTGTCCTCCACCGTCCATTCGTCCGGGAACGGCGTAAAGTTCGCCAAGTCCAAAACCGCCCTCTCCAAATTGTGTTTATGCCAGAAAAGCATGCCCAACGCTTGTTCGCCGTTGTAGCCGTACTTTTCCTTCGCCAGTATGATATATTCGTCCACTGCAAGAGACGGTTAAGCGTTAAGCAAAAATCTCCCTTCCGCTATGTACCGGAGTACCGTAGACAAACTATGCATAGCCGGAATTACGTTTCTGATCCGGTATGTCGACGGTGGGCGACCAAACCAGCAGAGCTCTGTCGGACAGTTGATCCGGACACCGATCTGTGGAAAAAGGCAAAAAGAATGAGGCTCCGTGCCTCGGAGATGCAGCGGCCGATCGTGGGTGCAAGTATCGTCGACTTACCGGCTACGGGAATGAGATCCGGTACGAGAACCTGATAGTCGCGGCCGACGCGTATCTTCTCCGCTGGAACTTTGGAGACACATTCTATGAATTTTTCCGCCTCGGACGAAACGATCGAAGAAGAACGATTTCCCGATATTTCTCGGTTTGCGATTACGCTCGATTTTGCCCATAGGAACGCGTTAAATGTAGTCGACGAATTTAGAAATGGAAATTGGAGCGCGATGTTTGAAGCTTCGTGTACGTGTGAGTTTTTTGGGCAACGATCGATAAGCCAATTTGAACCAATAAATCGTTAACCTTTTTTTTGCGAAACCCCAACTTTGCTCGTTGGAGAACGAGAACGTTGGAAAAGGGAAAAAAGGAGGGAAAAAAGGCTTCGACGGGACTCGGGTATGGAAAAACATGCACTTACCACCGTCTTCCTCGCTGGAGGACTCCGTCTGTACATTGGGGCTGGGACCTCTCGATCTTCTCCCGTTTCTCACGTTTTCCGAATTTCTCTCCGCCAAAACCATTTTTTTCCTCGTACCGAAAAACCCTCGCGAGTAAGACGGGATCGTGAAGGAATTTATTTGCACGCGTTCGCCCGCAAAATCGTGATGTTTGAAAAAGAAAAACTATACTACATCCAACCGCACCTTGCGTAGCGTACGCGAACCATGGGCCGCCAAACTCAAGACTGCAGAGATGCCGCTCCGTGCGACCGTAGCGAAAGTATATAAAAGATGGCCGATCGCCTTAGGAGAGCTTCGATTGGTTCAGCCTTTCGAAGCGTCGAAATAAAAATGGCCTATATATACATCTATATCTATGGTGTGTAACTTTTTTTTTTCCTCTTCATTCGAAATTCACGCTTCAACTTTGACAAACTCGCGGAAAAACGCGTACGCTTTTTTCGGAGCAGAGTTCCATTGATCTCTTGTTATTTTTGAATAATTTAAATTGTAGCGAAAGATTTACTGGTTTTTCCGATTCGTTATGAAATTTCGATCCACGGGGATTATACGCGGGCGCTTATTTAGCAGCGATCTCGATCTCTGAGGCTTCTCCGCTTCTCCGCACGTTTCGTTAGTAGATATATATATATGTCGTATGATATATGTATATGTACGCGCGTGAAAACCCAGGTAGAGAAAATTCGTGAGCAAACGTCGAGGAGTGGGGGCGAGAGGGCTGTTCTAAAATTGTTTTTATCTTTCGCAAAAGGGCTCGAGGCTGAATCTTCATCGTTCGAGCATTTTTTTCCACATTCAGGCAGAAAAAAAATATAACGCGTTTTTGTCGCTCGAAAAACACGCATGCTGATCGTACGATAAATAAATAGCGAGACCGGAAAATCGACGAGTAAAAGCGCGAGGAAAAAAATGTACAATGTTTTTGCAGCAGACTGAATATTGCACTATATATATGCGCTTTGTTATTTGTGTATGAAAGAAATATAAGATTCGTGAATTATTTACAGTATGCGATACGTGCTGGACAAACGAAATGATAAATAAGTAGTACGGTGCACGATTGGTTAATCGGGGGAGGTCACGTGGTCTGTCAAAAATCCGAAGCCTCGACCCTGCGGAAAATTCGAGAGAAAACGATTTTTCAAATAAATAAATAAATTGAACGCAATATTCGTGGTTAAAAAATGGCGAAAAAATGCTGATATAAGGCGATGCACGTTTCATTTATTGATAAGTAAAACGTCTAGATCCATCGCTACTAGACACCCGATACATTGATATTTTGATGACGTCACGTACAAACTACGGTCGCGTGAAGTTCATCTGAGAATCTGTCGCCCGTGAACGCTCCCGGATCACTTAAAACTCGCACAAAACAATAAAAGTTCAATTGCGTCTCCATCAATCGAGGATTACTCGTATTCGACGAATATAACGATATGACCATAGAAAAAACCACGTTAAAAGGAAATATTTCGCGTATTCGTGACACAACCTCAAACGTCGCGTCGTTGATCGACTGGCCGCTCGGAGGCGCTACCGTACGGTAATTGCAGTCGCTGATGGATTTTGCCGTGTAGCAGGGGGTACTTTCGTCATCACGATTTTAATGTAAATATTAAAGAAATTATACATCGATAGGCCGATGTGCGAAGTCAATCGTGAATGAAAATTCGAAACGTTCCGTTCGACGAATCGCGGAGAAGAAACGCTCGGGATATTGCGTATTTTTGTCTCGTATATTCACCGTTCGCGGCAATAACCAACAAAAAAAAGCCTCTTCCCGCAACGCAGTCCTCTACTATTTTGTTTCTCGCGTATCAGTTGAACTTTTTTTTTGTCTCTCTCTCTCTCCCTCGATGATATTATCTCGTCAAAGTGGAAAAGTATTTCACGCCAGTGTCAGCTCCCGCGCGATTCGGTCTTCACGTCTCGAGTACTCGTCCTTTCGGCGATAATCTTCCGCATTCTCGCACTTATGTACGTTTCAATTTTTTTTTCCGTTTTTTTTTCTCGAAAAATACGCGAATTCGCTTTGTCGGTTTGACGAAAACGTGTGCCGCACGTTTTTCCGTCTCACGTTGCATCGACAAATCGGACGGAACGAAAATACGATAGTCGCACGGACGTTTTTTTTTAAATCATTATCATCGTGACAGTATTTAGTGCGAGTGAATTCTTGAAGTTTCAATCGAGCACCACTTTTCTCCCTTATTCTTAGATCGAACGAGACTCGAATAGCGAAGCCACGTCCATCCGTAAACGCAACTAGAATTTGGCACTCCGTTATGTTTTGTTCGGCTAGTTACATCGCCGAATCACTCGTATCTGTAGTCGAAGAGAATGCTCAATTTTGCACAGAAGTATTTAGTCGTTAGATTCGTTCGGCTGGTCGAATAGCGAAATTCTCCGTTTCCGCCGTTTCGGAGCGCCGGCACGTTATCCATCATCGTCGCTAATTTACATGTATTATCGTCGTCGTCGACGGATGCTCCCGTGAGAAATATCGTTTGCCGACTTCTCACCGGAGCGTCCTTCATATGTAAAAAAAATGAATTAATGAACAAAAACGACATTTCGATTGAACATCGTCACAGAAAAATGAGGGTCGTGGCATTGGTCAGCGGCGGCAAGGACTCTTGTTTCAACATGATGCAATGTGTAGCCGCGGGTCATGATATAGTGGCCCTGGCTAATTTGTACCCTGTTGGAAAGGGTAAAGAACAATCACCGTTCATCTTAATCTAGATCCTTTTATTATTCTCTCTCTTTCTTTCTTATCTCTCCCTTTGTAGATATTTTTATCACCTATCGACGTAGACTTAGCCACTTTTTAGAGTCCAGTCCCGGAGCTTACAATGCGTTGTCCTTTCCGCCCCTCTAGACGAGCTGGACTCGTTCATGTATCAAACGGTCGGCCACATGGGAGTCGAGTACATCGGAAAAGCCATGGGCTTGCCCATGTATCGCGAGCCCACCTTCGGCAGGTCCAGCATGAGAGAAAAAAATTATTTACCCACTGCCGATGACGAGGTGGAGGATCTCTACAGGCTGCTTTCTAAAGTTAAGGTCAGAGGCGGCATTATTATGTTTATAAACACCGAGGATGTATCGTAAGTGAGATCGCGCGCAGAATTTTGCGTTCCAGTTCTATTTCCGCTTTATTCGTGATTTTTCCTTGTAATTTACGTTCTATTTATCAATTCGACTTTTAATTTCAGCAAATATTCGTATCGTTTCAATCATTCATCCGACAAATCGCGAGAGCAATTTTTTTTTGTAATTTGAGAATCTACGAGAGTCTTACCGGGGCGATGAAAATTCAATGCATTATTTCGTTCGTCTTAAGGCCTTAGGCCACAGTAACGGGTATAAAATCATGTGCGTATTTAACCATTTTTTATCGTATGAAAAAGTTATTCACTCATAAAATTAATTACCCCTCTATTTAGTATCAATATCAAGCTGTTAGAAAATATATTTCTTTTCTTTTTCGATGTACAAATTGCCGGACTACTAATATTTTCTTTTATCTTTTTTTTTTTAGGTGCTCTGCGGCGTGAAATTTAGCATCCACAATTTTGTACCTAGAACAAAAAACAAAAATTCTCGTCAATTTACATTAGAATACCTAGAGAAGTACGTACGGAATTTGAAAAATATTGTTTTATTCAGAAGTTGTAGGTATTTGAACTTGAGAAATGAATTTTCAGTGAAATATTTTGTTATAACAGCTCATAAACTGCTCGTAAAATGAAAAATTTTCGATTAATCAGAAATTCCGTACGTACTTCTCTGCGAAATGCAATTAGGAACATAACTTTTAAATTTGAAGTAAATCGAGTGAAAATTGTTGAAGTTATTTGCCACGCCAAATGGAAAAAAAGCTGTTTCGAGAAGTCTCGAGTAGTCGGCCATTTTGTACATCGAAAAAAAATAGATATATTTCGTAACAGCTTGATATTCATACTAAATAGATGTGTAATTAATTTTATGAGTGAATCACTTTTTCATACGAAAAAAAAATTGTTTAATTCGCACATGATTTTATACCCGTTACTGTGGCCTAAGGCCAGACAAAATTTCAGATGGATCCGCTCTTCCGTTGCAGCATTGTAATCCTTTTTATTTGCAGTAATTATACAAGTGCCCTTATGGGACGTTGATTCACTCAGATACGATGAGATAATGCCAACGAAAATGTGCAGTCTTTTAGATTCCTCGAACGGTTAATTCATGTTACTCCAAAAATTGCGATTCTTGCAATGCGCGGGATATTTCATCTCAGATCCTTGCCCGCGACTGATTTAATTTTATATCCAGGCCACGCATTCTAGAATTTCCAAATTTTCTCACCGTTCTAGAAGGTCATTGTCAATTTTCAACTCGTTGCCACGATCCACGCGCGAAACATCCGCAACGAAAAATTCGACGTTGAAAAACGTTTTCAATGCTTCTATCGTGACTATTGTTTGCAGGAAAAAGAGAACATTGAAGCGGTCGCCTCGGGTGCCATTCTCAGCGATTATCAGCGAATCCGCGTCGAGAATGTGTAATTAACAAAACGCAAAATGAACGATCCGAAACGAAGACAACAAAACGCGACGTTTGAAAAAATGACAATTTTTTTTCGGGATTTTCGTAGATGTAGCAGACTAGGCCTGGTGTCCCTGGCGTATCTTTGGCGACGCGATCAGGACGAGTTGCTGAAGGAAATGATCGAGTGTTCGGTCAACGCTGTAATTATAAAAGTAGCGTCGCAGGGCTTGGAGCCGAAGCACTTGGGCAAATCAATTTCCGAAATGCAGCATCACCTCGGCATCGTAGTGAGTCATATATTTCGATATGATTAATTTTCACGATACACTAATAATGCCAAAAAGCCCCTCTTTCCGCGTACAAAACCTCATCCGCGAAGGGGCAAGGGGGTAAGAGAGGGGTCGGGGGGCTCGTCGAGGCAATCGAGAGGAAAAGGGACGATGGAAGAGACGCGTTAGCGAGTACCTCAATTGGATTTGTTCCAACGCTTTAAGGCAACAGCGTTTAATATACATTTGCGCTTGTATCCAAATTTTCGCGCAATTTATTTTGGGAGATGCCGCGCTATCGGACGATGTCTTGTTTTAAAATTAACGAGAAAAGGCAAAGAGAAAAATAAAAAGGAAAACACGTTAACACGGCAGTGCAAAAACGGCTGCTGAAATCGTGTGTTTGCAGACGAATGATATTTTTGGAGGGCCTCGTTGACGATAGACGTTTTGAGAAGCCAAACGAAAGTCTCTTGCCTCAACGAAATGTGCCATGCTTAGAATATCGATAAACGTTCCGAATCGCGCGTGTCTAATGGTATATTTTTCCATCGATACGAGATACATGAGAACACAAAGTATACCGATTAAAAAAAACGATATAAACGAATTTTCGATACGCAAATGAAGAAGAAATTAAATATTGTACTGTCTCGGACGTATTTCTTTTCTGTAAAGTTCAATCGTACTCTCGTGTTTTTATTTATTATCACGATATTGTTCACAATTAATCAAAAGTAGTCGCGACTCTCTACACTCTACGTCATGACGCAATCAGTTATTAACGAGCAAAGAAAAACACACGTGTTTACGTCATCTATTATATTTAACTTATCGAATTTTCGCGATAAAAAAGCTCTCGCATTTGCCGTGACATGCGTATAGGCGAATATAAAGTTGCTATAAACCCCCGAGACAATAAGTCGTCCTTAAGGCGTTATCCCCACTTGTAGCGCAAAAAAAGGCCTTTTTCATGCATTTTTTTAAAAGAAGACTACAAAACTTTTTTAATCGATCAATATACCATCTTAAAGAACACATCTTGAAGAACTTTCAGTAATTTTTTTATTGAAAAATATTACATTGCTTAGTGGCAAATGGCCGTCGATGAAATAATGTTTTTATATACACGGTTTGCGGTGACCAACATTGCGGCGAAGTGGATCATCTGAAAAAAAATGCGGATGGATTTAGTCAAATATAAGTATAAACTAGTCTTTAATCGAAGGATTTTTAAACATATTCATTTTTCACAAAATGGCGGACAGTCAAAGTTAATGGTTCGATTTTAACGAAAAAAAGGCCGTTTATTGGCTATAAAACGGCCATTTTTTTCGAAAAAAAATCGAACGATTAAAGACTACATTTTTATGTATTAAATAAGCCTGCAAAATTTCAAGAAGATCGGTTCATTAGTGTTCGAGTAATCTTGGTCACCGACTTCAGAAATGCCATTTTGAGAAAAACGCGTTTAAAGTTTCTCTTTCAATGCTCTTTCAATGCGGATTCTTCTCTTTCAACGCTCATATCTCAGTCAATTTTGTTCGGATCGACTTGAAATTTTCAGGACATATTATCAGATACTTATACTTCAAAAAAATGCAATAAAAAAAAATCGATTTTTTCAAAATCGCAAGTGGGGGTAACCCCTTAATGTGTTCCTCTCACGAACCCGAATATTCAATCAACTGATTTTCGTCTATAATCAAGTAAAAATACATTCCAGTACACTGGTTAAATTTCAAACCAGGTTACCGAACTTTCAAAAAATGACGACTAAAAATCGTCTCATTTATACAGCGCACGCTGGCAATATTTTTGGCTAATAATTTATACACTGAATCACTATAGATACCTGATACGAACTGTTCACACGTGTAAAAAATCTAAAGATTCCGTATCGAAAGTAAAAACAGGGGGTCACCGATTGTTCGAGAAAAATATTGATGCAGGGTTGTTGCGCATATGGAAAACAGGGAAAACCGGAAAAACTCAGGGAATTTCTTTCCTCCTGAAATAATCAGGATTTAAAAAAAAAATTCTGGTTTTTTCTCAGAATTTACTTTTGCAAGAATTACGAAAAATGAAACCGACTTGACCAAAAAACCGAACAGTTTAAAAATAAATATTTTGAATATTTATATTATTCTTCATTATATACAAAAAACGTTATGTCAGTGCCAAACATTGAAAATTAAAAAAAAAAACTAAAAAATAATGATAATAATAATAATAGTGTTTTATTTGCACAACTTGCTTTACAAGTTTTTTACAAAAAGTTTCCGATTTGTTTATACACATTGTTCTCATATCTACCTTAATTCTATGTTCTACCCCGCATACCTTTGCTCTCTTTTTCTCAATGTACTCCTCATCTCCATCGCTTTCAACTCCCTCTTCCTCCTTGCGCATTTTTTTACATACTTCCTCTATTTCTCTGAAATACTGGCATATCCCTATATTTATCTTTCCACTCAACATGAAAAACTAAAAACTGATTTACTGTAAAGCTCTTAACATTTGCATTCGATCTGTCGATACACAACCACATCATTATTATTGTAGATAAGTGTTTATATTGGTTTTTTATTTATCGTCACCGGAATACAAATTTCTGTTCATAATAAAGAACAGGTTCTGTATTTGCTTTTAATGTATTTTTTCACTTTACAATGGTCAAATTATTTTTCGAACTTCAGTTTTCCTCAAATTTTATTTCAATTTTTAACATTTCCATATATTTGATCTCAAAACAAAATTATGTTATCCAGTTCAACATAATTATTCAATAGAAGGATCGAATTGAGAATTTCCTTTGTTTTTCCAAGCCGGTTAAATATGATTTTTTTTCACGAAAATGGTCGTTTTCTTTTCAATGCCAAATCGTCAATTTTCATTTCAAATTTCAAGTCAATCGGATAATTGCTCTTTGACTTACAATGTCAGCAAATTTGAAAAATCTGATTCGAGAAAAATGCGCTTAAAGATCGAACTATCGATTTTTGCAAGATGAAATTTTGACATGTTTACAGAATATTCTTGAAAGTATAAACTGTCGAAAACGGCAACAAAAAAAATCGATTTTTCGAAAGTGTCCGTATAATGCCCGTAATTTGACCGTAATCTGGTTCATTTTTGCAAAATCTGTATGGAAAACCTGGAAAAGTCAGGAAAGTTCTGAGGCAATACTGCGTGACAACCCTGTAATGATAAAACTAAGAAAAATGTGTCTAAGGGAAGAGCTATCGTAGCCGCGACTTTTCAGAGAAAACGTCTAAATCCACTAAATTTGCGCGAAATTTTTCAATACAGTTTATCGTTGGCTATAATAATTCATTGTGCCTCATTTTTATTAAGCGCGCCTGTAATTAACCAATGATTCAGAAGGGCCTTCCTCATGCCAAAATACAGCCCTTCGCGAAAGGAATACCTTAATTATAAATCTTCATAATTGAGGAGCCAAAAACGATCGAAGATAGAAGCGCAGAATCAAGATTTTCAACGGAGTGTAACGAGAGGTGCGCGCGTGTCTCTTCGAAATTCCACTCAAAACACTCGTGATAATGACGATAAAAAAAATATTCCGAGGTCACATCTGTATATGTGTATGCTAGATTTGGATAACAGCAATATAATATCACTCGAATGTTACGTAAAAAAAAAAAAGGTTCGAGCGGTGTCAGGGGGTTTATCACGGGTCATTCGTTTTATCTGCAGAGTGACATGTACGGGGTGAACGTGTGCGGAGAGGGAGGGGAATATGAAACTTTTACATTAGACTGCCCGCTGTTCGTTAAAAGCATCATAATGTAAGTTTCTACGTATAATGTAGATTATAATGTATTTGAAATTTCACTAAAGAGAAAGCAAAACGTTTCGTTTGCCAAAATGCACTTTTCTTTTGGTTTGTTTAACGAAAGAAAAAGAAAAAAAAATGGCAATCCCTCTGTACGATTCCATACTATTGACGAATTGTTTTCTGTTTTTCAAGAGACGAGTACGAGAGCGTGGTCTCTAATGATAAGATTGCACCGGTCGGGTACCTCAATTTCAAGAAGATACATTTGCAAGACAAGAACGTGAGTGTGCCTCTCAGATAACGCGCGGCGCTCAAAGTCGCCCTGGTTCGGATTGAGGAATTAATCACGTGTGTGCCTGCGCAAAATAAAACTCGTGGAAGATAACGAGAAAATCATCTCTGACGTCATGGTTTACAGAATGTTTTTGAGAACACAACGCTGCAGGAGAGACTGAAGAGAGTTTCGATAAAAGGCCCTTACGACTATATTGCCGAGATCGTCGGGCCCGAGCTCCAGGACGGTTGTAATCTTTCCGATGACGATAATGACGAGCGTGAGAACGATAATAAGAGCTTGAAAACATCGAATTCCGGTAATCGAGTTCGCTTTATACGCGTATATGCATTCCTTTGACCATTGGGCAGGAAGGGCCAACGGCAAAGGACATTTTATATTTTCCCCTGTTCCGGAGATTGGAATACAAAATTCTCTTGATTAAGGGATAACACCACTCTAGCGGCAGAAAATAAGGCCCAACTTTGACAATTTATTTTGGGAGTATGAAAAAGTAATAGGATTTCTTTTGAGGTTTATTTAACACATATTAAAGTATAACAAAAAAAAATATTATAATTTTCATACAAAATGGCGGCGACAGAGCCCATAATGAAAAACGTGTTTTTTACAAATAGCTTCACGGGAGGACGGTATTCGCGTAAAGTATAAGACCCGGAACAAAAACAAAAAAAAAGTATAATCTATATATTATTAGCTATGGGACTACGTAGGGATGTTTTAAATCAAATTTTGAAAAAATGGCGGACTTTGAAAGAAATAAATCGATTTTTTGTCCCAAACAATAAGCAGTAAATTGTTTGTAAAAAAAATTTACATTTAATCATAAAACGGCTGCGTACTCCCATAGAGAATGTAATTGTGAAGCTACTATCAAAATTTCAAATCGATCCATGCAAAGGTGTCCGAGTAATCCGTCCTCCCTGTTTGAAAAAAGTGGTTTCGAGAAAAACGCGTTTAAAGTTGTACGAGGCGCCTTTAGAGAGAACGAGGCGTTTTTATGACCCCAAAGTATTTTTTAAGCAAAAAAAAAACTATTTGTCCAAAATCCTAGGGTGGTCTTATCCCTTAATACGGTCCTCTTGATTAATGTACGAGGAATCAGGAACGAATCAAATTTATTATGACTAGATTATGAGTTTGTAAAAATTTACCTGGTTCATTAACTCCTGTAAGTAGGGGCGGAGATCCCACCGGTTAATGTCGAAGTATAGAGATTTTTTTTAGACGCATATACGATCAAAGTTCAGCCTCGACCTTCCAATGAATTCCGTTACATTGTTTTCGAGAGAAAAATTAAATAAAACATTAAAGTCTGCAAAATGGCATAGTTTGTTATGAAAAATCGGCAATTCGGACGCAGTTAAGGGGTTAGGTTACTGCGAGGACCCGAAAATCAGGGTTATTTAAAAAATTGATTTGATAATTCTTTAGATAAGTGACTTTTCCGAAACATTTTTTTTTGCTATTTTCTCATTTATTGGGTTATGAATGATGATATTCAGTCGAGGGCAGCTGAAATTTTTCATTAACAAATTTAATCAGAGAGCAAAAAATCGTTGAAAATTATTTCGAATTTTTCAAAACCCAAACAAACCCAATATAGGGGTCGAAATGGTAAAAAATTCCGTATTATTTTATCACGGGTTTCCGCGAACTTCAAAACCCCATAACTTTTTATGGCGGGGGTGAATTTCAGCTTCCCCCGACTAAATACCATAATTTATAACCCAATAAATGACAAAATAGCAACAACAAAAATTTAGGTTTATTTTATTCATGGTAATTTTTTAAATAAGACACTTTTCCAAAAAATGAGGTTTTGGAAAAGACTCTTATTTAAAAGATTACCATTCATTTTGAAGGAATAAGATGATGGAAAAATCGTTTAAAGTTTGATTTTATCCACATTATCAAAGTTGCGTAGCAAAATTCATAAGAAAATATTAATAATTGAAGAAGTGATAAACAATCTTGTAAAGGACCTTTGAACATAAGGGGCTCAATGGTGTACTTGATTTTGGCCACTCAGTTGATCCAAAACAAAAAAAAACGGGTTTTTAAAAAATATATAATACTGGCTAAGACCTGACCGAGATTTTTTTTACTATCGTATTCCAATAAAGAAAAAAAACAGAATTTTTTTTCTCGATTCTTCGGAGAAAAATGACATCCTTATGGTTAGTAACTAATGTTAAAAAAATTTGAGAAGAAAAAAAGTCGGTCAAGTCTAAACTACTATTACACTGAATCAGTGTACCAAATTTCAAGTAAATCCGTTTATTGGAAGTCGAGAAATCGTGTACACCGTTTTGAAAAACAAAGTTTCGAGAAAAACGCGTTAAAAGTTTTCCTAGCAGTTATATCGTAGTAATCATAAGTTTACCTTCAATCTGCGATTTCTGCACCGCATGTTGGACCTTCCTCGTCAATTTGTAGCCTAACGCCTTAATAATTCTTGCCGACATGCTCACTGCGTTAAATTGTCTATATTTTTCATTCTCAAAAACGAAGTAGAACCTACGAAAACCTCAAAGTCGAAGTTGTATTCAACGTATCTACATTCAAAAAAAAATCAGTACTTCTGAACACTGATCGGCGAAATGCTTGAACCTCGTGAATGAGTACCAAATGTAAGAACCAATCGCGTTTTCGCATTTAAGGCGTTAGGCCACACTAACGGGTATAAAATCATGTGCGAATTGAACAATTTTTTTTCGTATGAAAACGTGATTCACTCATAAAATTAATTACACATCTATTTAGTATGAACATCAAGCCGTTAGAAAATTTATATTTTTTTTTCGATGTACAAAATGGCCGACTACTCGAAACTTCTCGAAACAGCTTTTTTCTTCTTAGCGTGACAAATAACTTCAACAATTTTCACTCGATATACTTCAAATTTAAAAGTTATGTTCCTAATTGCATTTCGCAGAGAAGTACGTACGGAATTTCTGATCAATCGAAAACTTCTCATTTTATGAGCAGCTATAACGAAATATTTCACTGAAAATTCATTTCTTAAGTTCAAATATCTACAACTTTTGAATAAAACGATATTTTTTAAATCCGTACGTACTTCTCTAGGTATTCTAATGTAGATTGACGAGAATTTTTGTTTTTTGTTCTGGATAAAAAATTGTGGATGCTAAATGTCACGCCGCGGAGTGCTTAAAAAAATATAACAAAAGAAAATATTAGTAGTCGGCCATTTTGTACATCGAAAAAAAAAATATTTTTTCTAACAGCTTGATATTCATACTAAATGGATGTGTAATTAATTTTACGAGTGAATCACTTTTTCATACGAAAAAAAATTGTTAAATTCGCACATGATTTTATACCCGTTACTATGGCCTAACGCCTTAAATTCGGTAGATCAGCCAGCCATATAAAAATGCGGCCCATTATCAGAATAAACTTTCCAAACATATAAACGACTGTTACTCGTCCCAAAGTGCAAAATATTTAAATTTCAAGCGCCATATTGGGAAATTGATTTTTTTTCAATATGGTTATCAGTTGCATACTTACGTGCAATAAAAATTACAATGTGCATTTACATTATTGTGTATCCTGCTGTTTCAATATTCCCGAACGATAAGAGCGTTGCGTATTGAGGCGAGGTTAACAATTCGAGAGAAATATTCGTTCGCATTAAAGGTCCGTTCAATCCGCCAAGCCCAATGGAAGTTAAGTATGACGACGAGGATTATCCGGACGTGCCGGTGTCGAATAAGAACAAATCCGGATGGTACTGGTTTGGCGGTATAACCGGCAAAAATTCCGACTCGAAGCTCGCGATGGAGGAGGCTCTCGATAAATTAAGCAGTAGGTAAAATTGTTCTTCATTGTGTCTCAACTCATTCCGTAGATCCAGGCGTTTGACGGCTTCGTTCCAACCGTTGCTGAAAACTAAATTTCTTTTTTTCCTACGAACAATTCGAACGTTTCTGGCTGCTTCCAAACGGAAAAACCTTTTCTTCCCCGTCAGATCTCGTAAAGAGGGAAAATCTTCAAACATCGAACATCGTTGGTGTGACGTTATACGTTAAGGATATGTCGAATTACGCCTCGATAAACGAAGTGTACGTCTCGAGGCTTGGCCAGCCGAATCCGCCGGTTCGCGTGTGCATCGAGTGCCCGCTGAACGTCCACGTTGTCCTCGACGCGCTCGCTTACAAGGAGATGAAAGTGAACGAGACCGAGAAAGTACTGAAGAGGCACACCATGCACGTGCAGAGCATAAGCAACTGGTCGCCAGCCAGCATCGGTCCTTACTCCCAAGCTATCCGCGTAAGTCATAGCGCTGCGCGTTTCACCGCTAGTCACCAAAGCTCGAAAAAAGATTTCCCGAATGTGTCCATTGAATCCTTTCCTTGCATCGTTGGAATGCAACGATTAAGGGGAGGGTACGGGTTTCAGCGTGAAAAAAAAACACCTTTTTGCGAATTTTTTTCATCTATATGGATAGAGTGAATTTATTGAAACCTTTTGTACATTGTTAAGTGTCATTTCAAGAACATTCCGTGAAATTTGTACGCGAAAATATCCACAAACAAATTATCTGAAATCAAGTACCATTAAAATTTAGTCAAAGTATCATCAAATCCTCCCCCCAATGGACTTTGATAATTTTTTTTTCATTTCTAAATTTTTGGTGGTCATGTAACGTGAAAAGTGCTATTTTTCACGAAAAATTCCGCCATTTTGGGGGTGGAAAACCCCCTCGATGTAAAAAAAATCTCAAACTAACCGTTGGGAGGAGGTATTTTATATGTAGAAAGTGTGTACCAAGTTTGAAATAAATCGGTCGTGTAGTTTTCAAATGGCAGTGAACACGGACTTTGAAAAAGTGGTTTCGAGAAAAACGCGTTTGAAGTTTCGTGAAGTCGGAGCTACAGCGTTAGAGGAGCGGGACTAAATAGTCAATAACTTCGAGACTTTTGCTCCGATTGACTTGAAATTTTGGGATTATCTTCTTGAAATGTTTAACTATAAAAAAAAAACAAAAAAAATCGATTTTTCAAAACTACAAACCCCTACCCTCCCCTTAATTTTTATTATTCCTTCATTTTTACTTGCCATGTCGTAAATCTAATAAAAATCAGTAAAAACGTTCCAATGTTTTTCATAGCGTAAATCGGTCAAAATTAAATTTTATCAATGAAAAATAATTTCCTTCGCGCTCCAATGCTCCAAGCTTCAAGATGACAATTCTACGATCCTCACGCGATCTTTTTTTCCACCCAGGTCGGCCACATAATCGCGGTTGCCGGTCAAATTCCCTTCGTGCCTGGCACGATGCAGCTCCTCGATTTGAACATCAAGAGGCAATGTCGCCTGACTCTGAGACACATAAATCGCATCGTCAATGCGATGGACTCGAACACGCAGCTCCGTGACATTGTTCAGGGTATATGCTTCCTGACGCACCCGAGTTACATACCCGAGGCGAGAAAAGAGTGGGAAAAGCGCACGAACAACGCGATCGTCGATTACGTCGTAGTGCCGAGACTGCCGCGTGGCGCACAAGTCGAGTGGTGCGTTTGGGCGCACAGAGACAACAATAGGTTCGAGTGTGAGTGCGGCTTGCTTTCCCAATGCCTCTCCAATACCCGTAACCGAAAACAATGCTCCTTTATACGATAAACCTGCGTCGATCCGTTGCAGATGAGGAGACTGGCAAGTGCGTTGGTAACTTCAAAGTGGCGATAAGAAAGAGATGGAACTACGAGAACGACGTGTCCGCTATCGTATGTTACCTGTCGACCGGTGAGTAGCCAGAATATCGCACTTCAATCCCAAAAAGCCTTTCAATCTCTAAAAGCCACAGTAACGGGTATAAAATCATGTGCGAATTTAACAATTTCTTTTCGTATGAAAAAGCGATTCACTCATAAAATTAATGGTAATTATAATTTTTTTCACCGTCAACTTGTTTATTCCATTATATTGAGTGATATTCCGTCGGGGGAGGCTGACATTTCCCATTAATTCCATAAGTTATGGGGTTTTGAAGTTCGCGGAAACACGTGATAAAATAGGGAATTTTAAAATATTTCCACGCCTATATTGGGGAGTTTGTTTGGGTTTGTTTGGGTTGGCCCTTAGGAAACACGTAGCTGCTTAGCGACAACAAACAAGAGGCGTCGAAATATCACTTTATAATGGAATAAACGTCATGGCGAAAAAAAAAAATTTCTCGTCGTTTTTCGGAAAAGTCCTCATACTGTATAATTACCAAATTAGTTACACATCTTTTTAGTATGAATATCAAGCTGTGAGAAAATATATATATATTTTTTTTCGATGTACAAAATAGCCGACTACTAATATTTTCTTTTGTTATATTTTTTAGGCGCTCCGCGGCGTGACATTTAGCATCCACAATTTTTTACCGAGAACAAAAAACAAAAATTCTCGCCAATCTACATTAGAATACCTAGAGAAGGACGTACGGAATTTAAAAAAAATTGTTTTATTCAAAAGTTGTAGGTATTTGAACTTGAGAAATGAATTTTCAGTGAAAAATTTCGTTATAACTGCTCATAAACTGCTCAAAAAATGAAAAGTTTTCGATTAATCAGAAAGTCCGTACGTACATAACTTTTAAATTTGAAGTAAATCGAGTGAAAATTGTTGAAGTTATTTGTCACGCCAATTGGAAAAAAGCTGTTTCGAGAAGTTTCGAGTCGGCGGCCATTTTGTACATAGAAAAAAAATTCTAACAGCTTGATATTCTAAATAGATGTGTAATTAATTTCATGGGTGAATTACTTTATCATACGAAAAAAATGGTTAAATTCATACATGATTTTATACCCGTTACTGTGGCCCAAGGCCTTAATGAACCAGCCTACCCTCTTGTACTTCCCTCTAGTCTCGAGGATGTACGGCACGGATCCCGAATTTTGCATACAGTGTTGGAACGAACAAAGTAATCGCGCCCATACTGGCCGAGCTGCCGCGCGAGGCAGCCTCGGGCGCGTTAAATCGCCATGAGGCTGCCTCGCGCGGCAAGTGCACTCCATAAGTTATCCTAGGCACGCCGGTATCACCAAAAGCTGAGGCTGTCACGAGCGAGTGAGGCACGTCCACACAGTGCGGGGCGGTGCCGCGCTAAGCTGCCTCGATTTTTGCGTCGGCTAGTCTCGATGCGGCTAATACCGCATCTCATTTTTATCCCCATCAGCCATACATCCTCGATTCGCCATAAGTCGCCATCCACAATGTAAATAAACGTAGAATAGCGTGGTCCGAAACCGACCGCCTAATCAGCAAAGGCAATACAAGTGCATCCAATTAATTTTTTCGTTCAAACCAAATGTTGATTCTTTAGAGGGAACGTTATTGTAAGCTTTGAGCAGCTTGACGAGGTTTTCGGGTACTGTTTGTTTAAGATACCGAGGCCGTAATGAAAGTCTGCATTATTGGTCGTTCTGAAAAATCGTGGTCCGAAACCGACCTCCCCATGGTCCAAACCCGAGCCCCTATTTTTTTAGATCGAATCAAGGGAAAAGGCAAAATTTTGAATTTATTTTTCAACTTGTTAGCAAAACAATACGATTTGGGAATGATTTTTAAATTTATTTTGTTGTTCCATGCAGGCTCGTCGAATTCAACTGGAAATTTGTCGACGGAGACTACGCTGACCCCGCCGGAAGTAACAGCGGCCGAATTGACCGAGGCGTTCGAGTACCTGATAGCCAAACTAACGAAGCAATCGCGCACGGAAAATCCAACGTGTAGCTTGAGAATTTTTTACAAAGTCGGCAATTCACCGAGCCCGACTTTCATTCAGAACGTACTGAATGGTTTTTCATCACGAAACTTGGTCACTACTATCATACCGACGATGCATCTGCACAATTTCAGTACCTTCCTGTCGGTGTGTGGTATAAGGCACGAGTAATAGACAGAAAGAGAGGAGGAGAGTGAGTGGGACAGAGCAAGAGGGACTGAACAACGCGAGCACGCGCGGCTCGAGAGCTCGTCGTATTTTATCGCACAGGGGTCAATTAAATACACGAACACGAGGAGGGGAAAACGAAACGAATGAGAAGAAGGAAAAAAAAACAACCCGAGGCGAATGAAGAGCTGTTTATTTGCCAAAACGACGTGACGGGACGAGAAAAATCCCGGAGAAAGAAAGTCATGAAGTAAAATCGAGTCATAGTAAATCATAATGAAGCGCATCTGTGTGTGTGCGCGCGCTTGAACGGAGTTGCGGAACGTCGTGAATAAAACAAATGATCGAAACGACCTATATCGGCGGAAAAATAGAATGTAAAAATGCGAAAAATAACCCCAGAATCGAAGTTACGAGGAAGGAAGAAAAAAACCCTCGCGGTGCTTCGAACAATGTAAGATTGGTTTGAAAAACGATCTCTTATTCGCACATCGGGTCAGTAAATCAAACGGATTTCATTTTCGCGTCCGGTCGTTGATTTGATGTGTTCAGTTTTTCCATTTTTCACTATATGATTTTTCTTTCCATTTCACCGCCCCACGCTTCTTTTCACTTAAAAATTCTTTCGACTTAACGGGGTCGTCTAGTGTGAAGGCCGTTTTTTAATGCTTTTTTGGGGCATTTTTTTTTGACAAACCGTTAAAATAAAATAATTTATAAATTGTATATCATTTTTTTTAACATTTAAACAAACTGTGAATTTTTTGAAGTCATATAGAATATAGTCGGAGACACCGCCCAACAGGAACACACATAAAAAGAGGTGCTCCACTGCCATGATTCCGGCCGTTCTGCTTATCTGAAATAAAAAAAAAACCGAACGCAATTTTAATCGCGAGACTTGAGGCTCTACATGGAACTAAAATAAAGTTAGAATTCCAAAAAAATATTTTTTTTTACGACTTAGAAAAAAAATTCAATTTCTCGTATTTCTTTTGGGGTCTATATAGCTGATAAAAAGAAAACTAACGAAGCAATCTTAATTATTTTAGTTCCACTTGTAGTTATATATGCACTAAAGACGCTGTATAAATTTGAGTAGAGTCAGTCAAATAGTTTGTGAGATATCATGGCAGCAGTTTGAAAAAATCGTGTTTCGAGAAAAACGCGATTGAAACATGTATATAATTCATAATAAAAAATGGTAGAGTCTACCTTCTGCCATGTCTAGACCTTCCTCTTCTTCAAAGAAGTCATGCAAGGCTGTTTTCGCTTTCTTTCATCTGACACACTAGACGACCCCCTTAACATTTTAGGATTTTATTCGTTTGAATTGGACGCGGTTACGTCTCTTTTTCGGCTAGTCAACTGTTGGATGGGCCCGGGACTCAAATTGTCGATCTTTAGTTGTGTAGAAAGCGAGTCAAGAGAAGTTGAAGGAAAAGTATCATTTTTACGATCGATTGTAAAGGAAAAGAAGTTATTCACGGATTAATCCGCACGTGTGAATATGTATCTCGTTTCGTAAAACTTAACTCGTTGTCAACGAAGCCTCGTTTCTTTGCTCAAGGACTTTATTATTTTCTATAATTACATATAATACGTATATACACAAATATGCGTGTATATATATATATATATATAAATCGTGGTGTCTCGCGCGAGGATAAAAAAGACTCATATGTGAACAGATTGTTCTCGGTTGTGTCAGTATCTATCGGTCTCGAAAAACAACTGATCGAGACACCTGCTGAATGAAATATCGTTTTTTATTATAAAAATTAGGGCGCGCAGTGTAGCCTCCCGCAACAGAGTAATAGGCGGAAGAAAGCAAGTAACTTTTTCAATTGTTAGAAAAGATATCGGGATTTTTTGTCTTTACGTGTTCTCTTCTCGGAGAAGAAAAAACAACGCAAGTCATTAAGGGAAGGTTCTGCCTTGTCGGGCCAAAAAATGTTCGATTTTTCACCAATTTTTCATGCGAAAAGTATTAAATATAGAATGTTGATATTTGGTATGATGACTAAGCGGTCTTTATTGAACATCAAAATATTTTTTAAAGTTTGACGAAACATGGCGGTGGGAGTGGGAGGGGCCACGTATGTCGGTGTGCGGGCGATTACATTCTTCGCTTGCGGAAATCCTAAGTCCCGGACAGGTGATCTGAAGCAAAAAAATCAAACTTGTTTTTACTTTGTACAATATTGTGTATAAGTTGACCTAGGATCGAGAAGAAAAATTGAAAAATAAAATACTGAGCAAAAAACTGCGAAAATTTTTGGGAAAAAAAACAAACTTCCTTCCGAATGCTCACTATTTTTTTTTTCTTCAATTTTTCTTGATTCCAGGTCAACTTATACACAACATTGTACAAAGTAAAAATATGTTTGATTTTGTTTGCTTCAGATCACCTGTCCGGGACTTAGGACTTCCGCAAGCGAAGAATCTCATCGCCCGCGCACCGACGTGGCTCCTCCCACTCCCACCGCCACGTTTCGTCAAACTTAAAAAAATATTTTGATGTTCAATAAAGACGGCTTAGTCAACATACCAAATATCAATATTCTATATTTAATACTATTCGCACAAAAAATTATTATTAAAACGCGTTTACGGCGATCGATGTGCGTAACGGTGTTGTCGGAAGAAAAGAAAAAGGAAACGAAGCATAGAGAATTTGTATTTAGACGGAGTATTTGGTGAAGCTGCCGAAGTTCCTTCGTATCCGAGCGCCTTGAGGAGGCTCGAGCGTTTTACCGATGAATGTCAGATGGGCCGAGGCTGCCGCGAGCGCGGCACGTCCACATAGGGCGAGGCGGTGCCTCGGTTCTTGCCTCGCCTAGTCTCGATGCGCCTAATATCGCAGATAGTAATTTTTTTTGCGCGTCCGATAAAAGTCCAAGTACGAATTTTCAAAATCTGCTTTTTTCGGAATTAATTCAGTGGCACTCACGAAAAATTCAAAGGTGAAGTTTTATCAGACGCGCCTACGGGGAAAAAAAGTCAGTACCCTCTAATATTCACTTAAACAAAAATGACTCGTGCTGACTAAATTGGAGGATGCCAATGAGTTATTTATCGGAAAATTGGAAGACAAGGTTATTTCAAAAATCGTTTATTTCATCGACTCAATGAATATTCCGTATAATCAAATGTTTTAGCGTTTCACCCTAATATTTCATTGGCCACTTGTTGATCGTTGATCCAATCGATCTCTTTCCTCCGTGGTCATCGGTGAAACGCTCGAGCTTCCTCAAACACCGAACGACACACGCAAGCATGTACCAATGCAAACTCGATGTTGCTCTCGCTTCGTGAACGAATACATTTTTGTTCTCATTGTAAAAAGACTATAGCGTAACAGCCACGTCGTTCAACAATCTCGTAAATAGATGCAAAAAAAAAAAACAAACGTACACTCGTATCGCCGCTCCAATTGTGGTTTTTTTTTAAAACTCGTTGCTATATCCAACGAACTCTACTGTTATTCGAGCGGAATGAATGATGGTAAAAAAGCGCCCGCGTGAAGTGTCGCGAAGACGTCACGAGATTTGTACGTAAAACGAATAGCGGAATGTTACAAATATAGCGGTTAATCCAAAAGAGTCCACGCGAGTGGACGAATAATGAGGCGGCGAACAAAGAATGTTTCAGTATATTCGAGAGTGTATCGTAACGTGGAAGAAGAAAAAAACGAAACAACATTGATTCAAGAATGATTGCCGAAGAAAAAAAAAACGAGAGAAATAAATAATAAAAAAACGATATATATTTTTAAGAAACGCCTTCGTCAATCTGCGCAGCCCTCTTCTCTTTTCTCCATACCTATATATTTCTATGTTACATTCATCATTTTTTTTCTTCTCTCATCTCGTCAGATAGATTCGTACATAAAAGTCCTTAGTGTAAAAGAAACGTCACGTTTTCACTTTAGCTTTTTCGAGATCGTTTTAAAAACTCGTGCACTCGCGTGACGAGGAATCTTCGAGCCTGATTATTTTCACTCTTCTCTCGAAGTGATAATCTGTACAAAAAAAAGAAACAAAAACCGGGAGAATCCAATGATATTCTCGTACATTCTACTCTAACCACGGTCAACGATGATAATACTGTATGAGCCACGTATTACAACCGTGCTAATCAGATCGGCAAAAAGAGTTAACAATTTTTTCTTTCCGTCACCCCCAGCGCGAAGAGATATAAACTCTCGCGATAATAACTTCTTTTTTCCCTACGCATTCGCAAGCGCGACAAAAAATCGCCGTTTCGTCGTGTCTCCAGGGGCAAAAAACAAACACTTTCCCCAATCGCAAACGCACCGTGTACAAAGAATTACAAAAAACTGAAGCCCTCGCGCTTTTCTTTTTTTTTACACAGTAACTCGTCTCTGACTTGCAGAACGAACGGTGGTATCTATCGATATCCCGTTTCATTACGTTTTGAAGACTTTGGATACCAAAGGTTTTACCATGTGGGCTCGCAACGGTTGGCAAAAGTCACACCGATAATTTTTCCGCTCGACCATCTGATCCTTGGTCTCCACACAGCCTGCGGAAGAAAAAACAGAGTGCGGTTCGATACGAGACGAGGAGAAAGAAGCCTTGTCGTGTTTTTTTTTTGTCAACTGGAGCGAAGTGTTCCGTGGCCGAAAAAAAAGAGAGTCCACCCTCGGTCAGTTGAAGCGTGAGTCGTGCAAAAATGTGCAAGGTAAAGGGGAAGGTCAGGGAATAAGAGACGAGAGAGTGAAGATAAATGATGACTGTTGTCAGTACCTAAGTGCAGATACTTGTCGCATGCGCTGCAATGCACTAGATTCACTTCCAGGTCGAGTCGCGGTACAGTATGACATCGACTGCAATGAGGGCAATAACGGCCCTTCCGCCACAGCCTTGTTAATCAATCACAAACGACGAAAGGTGTTAGTGAAACGAAACACCACCGTTATGAAACATGTTTTTTCAATCGCTCCCCTCTCATACTCGTCTAATGGCGAAAAGTGGAAAAAGAAAATGGACTTTGAAAAGTTATAGGGCTACATCTACATATATGGGGCGAAAAATGGCATTTTCCACGATATTTTTTTATTCGATAGTATTCCGTGAATGTTTCATTGAAATATTCCTATAATCGAATGAGCTACAGCTTCTAACAGTCGGCCGGGCGAACGGTAGCAGCACCATACTTTAAACTTCAAACGTGTTTTTCTCGAAACACTGTTTTCAAAGTCGGTGGCAGGGTTGGGCATATTCGAATTTTTTTATATTCGTGAATAATAAAGAAACTTATTCAAAATTCGTTCCGAAAATGAATAAAGAATCCCACTGGACTCAGTATTCATTCCGAAAATGAATAATGAATCCTACTGGATTCAGTATTCATTTCGACATAAGTAATGAATCCTACTGGATTCAGTATTCATTTCGAAATGAATAATGAATCCAACTGAATTCAGTATTCATTTCAACATAAGTAATGAATACAACTCGATTCAGTATTCATTCCGTATTCGGATATGATCAAATTGAATAATCTGGAAAAATGGACAACGGAAATGGGACAAATATAATGTCCTATTTTTACCCCTATTTCTTCAGTTACTAGATACTAAGAGCACGATTTCCCTTGGGTAAATATAATGTAACCGGGCGATAATGTTTCAATAGAATAAACATGTTTTCTGTCAATATTTCCAGATTATTCAATTTTATGATATCCGAATACGGAATCGAATTGGATTCATTACTCATGTTGAAATGAATACTGAATTCAGTTGGATTCATTATTCATTTTGAAATAAATACTGAATCCAACTGGATTCATTATTCATTTTGAAATGAATATTGAATCCAGTGGGATTAATTATTCATTTGTTTGTTGTTTGTATGAAAAACTGTCGAAAAATGAGGCTAAAATCGATACTTTTTTTTTCAAACCGCCGCCATGTTGTCAATTTCTATTTTAAACAACCTCCACAGCAAGATGGCGGCTTTCATACTGATTTATAATCTTTTTACAAATTTTGTTTCAGATAATATTCACGACCGCAGCCGTGTACATCGTGAGGACTCAATTTTTTGGAAGACATTTTCAACCGTTAAAAAAATGTTTAATAAAATAAAAATAAACGTTTAAAAATGTATTTTATGTTCTTCATGAGTGCTTTGATTTGACATAAAAAAAAACAGACTGATTAGCGTATTTTAGCCATCGAAAAAAAATCGCGAGAGTTAGCCATTTTCCGACCCGTTGCACGTTTCCGACGTTGCAAAGAAACGTCGGAATTTGGCCATTTTTCGAGGCTCTACGTAGATGTAGCCCCCTTAATGCTTCCTTTTTCCGTGGCTGTCCACTCCGACATCATGAGCGGGAGGGGGGAGGAGAGTTTCCAACTCAAGGAAATTGGAGCGTACACCCCGTGTGTGTCGTGTGTTGTACGAATGATTTTAAGTGACCGATGAAATTTTTCAGCGAATGCCCAACAAACCAGAACCATTTCCCGTTTTTCTGTTTTACGTTTTCGTGACGCATGTCGTGTGAATCCATGACCAGCGGAGTTAGTGAAAGGGATTTTAGTTTTTTTTTCTGATTCTACGATTCAGCATTGTGTAAGCCACTCTTGAAGAGAATAAAAAGCATAAAAGAACCATTTCGCGTGATTTTTCGATACTCACTTAGAGCAAGGAACGCACAGAGTCGAGACGTAGACGCGGGTATTTTTGTCGCCTTTCTTGTACTCGTGTTGCCACTGAGCGACGCTGTTTCGATCGGAATTCGTGCCACCGGCCTCGCGGGAACCGCAGCTTGCGCAAACCGCGCACTCCTGACAGTGCCATCTACCCTGAGGTACCCTTCTCAAACCGACGCAATAAATATGGTACCTGCAATCAGCCATTGGTTAAAAACTATTACTATCGTGTACAGAGATTGTTTATAGATTATTAGCCTTCGATCGACCACCGCGATTTTCCTACGTAACATTTGAATCTTTAAGGGGCCAGTCCAATTTTAAAGTTTCAAAAAATCGAAAGCAAGCAAGACTTGAAGAAATCGACGATGCTGAGCAATCAGAAGGGATTTTGTACGGTGCAGCAATTGCCGATTGAGTTTAGGTAAGAGTTTTTCATAGTATAAACTTCAAACGCGTTTTTCTCGAAACGTTTTCAAAATCTAGCTCCGTCGTATCTCTAAAAGTAATAAACCGATTCTCTTGAAATTTGAACCACATATTGTAAACATGATCCGCAACTAGATGACCGTCAATGGTTTTAAAATTTTGATTTTTACCCTTTTTTTTGCGAAAAACTTGCGAAAAAAACTTCTAATTTAGGCCTTAAGGAAAATTGGACGAGACAAAAGAAAATGAAATGTAAATACCCTCGATCGCACATGTCACAGAAGAGCATTTTATCCTCGTCCGCGGGGTCGTGACACTGCGCGCATGTTTTGCAATCCGTGCATTGCCAAGCGTAGGCTTGAATGTGAGGGACCATGTCCAATGTTAAATCTATACACGACGGGTGAACTGAAAAAAACAAATACGATTTATGAGCGTCTGCGGTTGTTGGAGGGGTTAGGCTACCGGAAAATGACGACGCTGGAGGCAAGTCAAATTGAAAAGGTCCAACATGTGGCGCAGAAGTCGCAGATTTAAGGTAAACTTGTGCTTACAACGATAGAACTGCCAGTAAAATTTTTAACTCGTTTTTCTTGATACTATGTTCTTCAAAACGGTGTACACGATTTCTCGACATCTAATGAACGAATTGACTTTAAATTTGGTACGCTTATTCAGTGTAATAGTAGTTTAGTCTTGACCGACGTTTTTCTTAACATTTTGTTTTCATGAATTATTAACAATAATAGTGTCGTTTCCTTGAAAAATTGAAGGAGAAATTCCAAAATTATTTTTGATGATTGAAACACGATAACAAAAAAACCTCGACCTAGTCTTAGCCAGTATTACGTATTAAAAAAAAAAACTTTTTTGTTTCAGATCAACCAGGTGGCCAAAATCAAGTACACTTGGGCCCCTCACGTTTGAGTGGGAAGATACCTTCAGGCGAGGGAAAAATTTGCTGATTTTCATGATTTTTTTTTATAGGGAAAGATTTCTTCACTATTTTTGAGACTTAGTGTATGTTTTATTACTACTTTTGGCTGGTACGTGGTATTTTTTATTTTGATTAATGTTTAAAAATTGCCGAGGCTTCTCAACTGCATTTGCATAACTGGCGTGACGTATAGCTAAAAAACGAAACAACCGATTCTCATGAAATTTGGTATAAATCTCCCTAACCTTATTGTCTAAAACATGACCCAAAATGTTCATAAAAATGAAAAATCAGTATTTTTTAATTGCAAAATGTAGCCATGTTTTTTTTTCGGAAAATTCAATCTATTTGTTTCAAAGCGTACAATTTAATCGATTTTCAACATTCCTCACTTTTTCTTGGTCCATATTCTGCGTATGAGTGTTAATCACCGGAAATCTTCCCCGATTTTTTTCCAGATTAATCCCGTCGACGCCAAGTGTCACGCCGTGTTACAACATCCGCCACAGCCCGTTTAGAAGACCGTGCCATATCTCCGTCATTTTTAAAGATTACGAAAAAAACTATGTAACGCTCAAAAATATTCATAAAACATACCTAAAGTCTGAAAAATGGTGAAGGAATCATTCCTTTAAAAATAGAAATCATGAAAATCAGCAATTTTTTCCTCGCCTAAAGGTATTTCCCCCCTTAAAGGGCCTTCACGAGACTGTTTACGTCTTTAATTAAGAATATTGTTAACTGAAATGTGCTACACAACTTTGTCAATATACATACAAATCGGTCCAAACGATTTTTCAATCATCTTACGTATTCCTCCAAAATGTATTTCTTTAAATAACCCCGACTTCCGGGTCGGCACACTAGCCTAACCCCTCAATATGTATTTTTTGTTCGAATTATTTTGTTTATATATTCTTCTGAATCGTGTTTTTTTTATTCATTTGTCATTTATTTTTGATTTTGTAATTATTTTTAATCAATTAAAAAAAATTAATTTGGTTTTGCATTTTTGATTAATTTAATTGATTAATTAATTATTTTTTTATATACTTTTTTCTTCATTTATATAGTTTATTTGTTTACTTTTCGAGAATAAAACATAAATAGTATATATTTTATTTTCTCGCAAACGATGTAGCGGAACTGACCGGAACTTGACTCACCGTAACCATTGCACGTGCCGCACTGTATGAGAATTTCGGATCTACTGAATTTGTTCAAGTGTTTCAGGCACATTTTGCACTTGATATCCTTTATGTCCTCCTTCTGACGCGACAATTCCGCGTCAACGTCGTCCATCGTCGATTGCGAGGCTTCGGTATCCTGGGTGCCCTCGCTCGAGGACGAACTGCAAAGGATATTGACGGTTCGAGCGTTAAGGGGGCATCGCAGTGTAACATTTTTCACAAAATCGATTTTTTTTTGCATTATTCGATAGTATACAAGGTTATAAACATGCTGTTCAATTTTTGGGGCGAAATTCAAATTATTCCGGTTGGTACAGCCTTTCTCGGAAAAAGGGATTCGACCAGCTGCGTGAGACCTGGCGCGGACAGATGCGTTTTTCGCGAAATGTCCTTTTTCAAAACGGTGTACACTCTCAAAAGAAGAATCTTCAAGTTATCCGTCTCAAATTTTGACACAATATTCTTCATGCCATTCTTTATCCTGTTATAAAAGTTTTTTTTAAATCTTAATATTTTGTTAATGAAAAACTTTCAAAAAGATAGGCTAAATTTGATACTTTTTTTCAAACCACCGCACATTTTGTCAATTTCGATTTTTAAAAAACCTCCATAGCAAGCGGCTTTCATACTGATTAATAATATTTTTACAAATTTTGTTTCGCCTAATGTTTATGGCCACAACCGTGTACACCCAGAGGAGTCCTCTTTTCCAAGACATTTTCACCCGTGAAAAAAATGTAAAAAATGAACCCTTAAAAATGTATTTTCTGTTCTTCATGAGTGGTTTGATTTGACATAAAAAATCATACTGATTAGCGTATTTGAACTATCGAAAAAAAATCGCGAAAATCAGTTAGTTTTCGACCCGTTACACTGTGATGACCCTTAAGGTTGTTATGAGGTTTAGCTGTCGGAGGTGAACTACAAGGGGAGTGCCCTATGCTTATGCACGGGGCCGATTGACTGTTACCAACTGTTAGCTTTCAAACAATCATCATATCAAACGTACGTTTTCAAACTATTTTTCTACATCTATGTGTAAAAATATGCATTTTTGAACATTCGATGATTACATTAAGTGTTTTCATTGCTTTGTATAATTATTTTTTATAACATTTTCTCGCTCAATTAACGCGAAACGAATTGGCAACATCGTAAATCGTGATACATAATGCCCAGATTAGCAAAAGTGTCGCGAAGTTAGAGACATTTGCGCCCCGTTCGTAACCTCAATATCGACCCAAGGAGCTGTCAAAAATGTGTACTAAAGCTGTCTATGATCTCGAAGAAATCCAAAACTGTAATAATTTTACGATATTCTAAAAAAAAATGTATGTATGAAAAGAAATCCGCGTTATTTTGTCTTTGCCTAGAAATGTCTAGAAATGTATCATTTCTGAACATAGTTATTAAATTAATATTAAGTCATTATTACTAATTAAGAGAATAAGTACCGATAATATTCGTTGGTAATTATCCTGACCGAGTAGTTTGAGGTTCCCGGGCATAATTACCGAATACCGATAAGATAGGTAGCATTTGTGCCGTGTACGACGTTGCCATGATTGCACAGCCTAATATTTTGTGTGCTTGATTTTCGCACAAATTCGCTATAAAAAACATGAATAATTTTATAACGGTACTGTGAATCCTCATTTTCACGGTACCAAGGGTTAGTCCGATAATTAGTCGAACCGTACCGATTTTTTCAGCTCCGTGGTAACGTTCACTTAGCAGATATTGATAACGTACTGAAAAATGATCGGGAGTTTTCCATACACGTAATGTAATTAGCCCACGAAATACGTCGAGTTGCCGATTTTTTTTTCTAAAAAACCGGTACTGTGGATCGTATTCAAACTGCACAGGGTGATCAGCAAAGAGGTTATAAAGGTCCAGAAAAAATTTCAGCTCGTTGGTAACACGTAGACTCAACCCCATAACAACCTTAAAAGTAGTAAAAATGGCGTGACGATAGGGGTGGGAGTATAGTTGTGTGGAATAAACCTGGAATCGTCGGACGAGGAATCGCTGTCGCTGTCGCTCTGCGAACCTTCCGACTGGCTGTCGAATTTCCTCTCGTTCGGTCTCATCGGCCCGTACAGGACCGTATTCAGAGGATAATATCGGAGTTCCGCGGGTGTATATTCCCGATAATAATCGGTGTATTGTCCCGGTATAAGAGCCACGGGATAATGATTCGCGCTGCTCTCTTCCTCGACTTTCTGCTGCTTCTTGGGCACGTGTATCGTGAACGTTTGCAAATCGAGGCTGCACTTTCGCGACTCCCGTCGCGCCTTGTTCAGACCTATGTTCCACGAGAGGGCCGACTGTACCGCCATTTCGGCGAGATCGATACGATTTTTTTCCGCGTTCGCGGCCGCCGTCAGTTCCTTCTGCTTCTTGAAGTGCTCCTTCAATTGTTTCTCGCGTATGTGCTTGCGGTACTCCTCGTACTGGTCCGGAAAATCGCTGCACATTATGTCGAGAACTTCCGAACTCAGGACCGCGGTGAGACCTGCCGAAGGATGACGTACATTGATCAGAAATTATAGAAAAATTTTTACCGAGCTGAGCGGGGCTCGGTTGAGAAGACCAAAATTTACGGAATTTTCTATTTCTCCGATGGACTGCGAAAAAAATGTTTACGCCCTTGGCATCGCTTAAGGAGGTTGGAGCGTTAATCACAATCCAAGATAAATGTAAAAAAATATATATATGGACAAAAAAAATATCTAGATTAGAAAAATATGCATGAAAAAAAAAATATATCTAGACCCTACTGAGGGTTTGCGAATTTTTTGAAATTTTTAGGGAGAAAAGAACCCCATCTTGCCAATCGTAAACCATATATATTCAACATTGAAGCATCAAGGTTTGATGAAAGATTACGAATCTTGGCTGGCGAGTGAAGAGCATTGCTGCCAACCTCAATGTCCGCGAAGTTGCCGTATTTCGGCAACACTTCATATTAATTAATGGCAATAATGAATAATCTCGTGACATAAATATAAATAGGCATTATTATAAATGACTCGGAATTTTATTTCATAATTCATAAAAACTGCATCAGCGAATGTTTTTTCATAATAATATACTTGTATTTTTGTACTTTTTCAAGTTGGACAAGTTTTTCTTATTTACGTAATAAAAATATGAAAATGCATAATTTTCCACTTCGATTGTATATATTATGAGATATTAGCATTCACAGAATAAATCTATACCTCGTATACATTTTTGGAGGTTCATGGGAAAAAAAAATCATAAACCGTCATTTGATTCAACTGGAACGCTTCAACCGCCTTAAGGTCTAATATACCGTAAAAAAATCGATCCTTTTTTTAGATTTAGCTCAAATAAGGTACAGCCATCCCAAAAATTGTATGGTTGATATGTATAAACATCCCAAGAATGATGTGGACCGCGGAAAAATGGTTTTCAAATTTCAAACGCGTTTTTCTTAAAACCATGTTTTAAAAATTGGGCGGTCTCGTAGCTCCTACAATTTTCAACCGAACGACTTCAAATTTTAACTGTAGCTTCTTAAATGAATTTTCTAGCGAAACACACACGATTTTACAGTTTATAAAAACCAATTACGGTTTTTATAAACAGATAACGGCTGTTCTCAGTGAAAAATGCCACTTTTTTTTCTAAAAATTATTTAAAAAAGTCTTTTTAAATCATTTTTATAGCACGTTAAAGTGTTTTTTTACAATTGTTTTTTCAAACGTGAGAAAAGTTATAATTTCACGATTTTTTTCAGCTTTTTCTTAATTCACCCGGAAGAAAAATATATGACAATTGCAAATTTCATTGGTTTTTTTGTTTCCGTCAAGAAACACGAGCTGCATATTTCCCGCCGATTGGGGACTGCAGTGGCACATGGAATAGGTTGATAAATCTGCAGTCATTTATTGTGTCGTGTTGAATTTTTTTTAACATTTCAAATATACATGACTAGATACCTCAATGTTTCTGGGCTCACTTATTTTTTTCCCTTCTGAAAAATTCCCGAAAAAACGCTTTTTGGGCCTTTTAATTCAGGCTCCCGCCTTAAGCGAAGATTGCTCGGTTTGTCATACGTCAGAACTTACCCATGTCGCACATGGCCTCGCTAACGAGGCCATTCTCCCTAAGATAATTGCGCTCTTCCATATCGACCATGCGCCTCTTCAAATCGGGATATTTCCTCTTGAACGACTTGACACCGAGATAATGCGATATTTGCTCCTGTATCATGAACGTCTCGTTCTTCTTCATTGGATCCAGCGGCCAATCGTATTCCGCGACTTTGTCAACGGTGAACGGTCCCTCGTCCGGATCAAAGTGTATTTCCATCCTACGATTTTTCACTTTGACCTTCTCGGACTCCGTAGTCGCGGTGCTCAGTACGCTTCCTTGCGATTCCTCATTCACGATCGTCTCCGGAGCTTGACAAAAATATTCATAATATTAACCAACGTCATTGATTGATTCCTATAAATAATTCGTATTTTCGACTATTACTTCATAAATTCGTTCACTAAATCAGGGTTTTTACGCATTATTGACTCAGAATGCCCTGACTTGTCCATTTTTTCCATACAGGTTTTGCAAATTACCCAGATTAGGGTAAAATAAAGAACACTTTATTTTCACAAAATATATATTTTTTAAGTTAAATACCACAAGTCAAGTCTCGTTTCAATCATACTAGTATTTGTAAACGTTAAAAACTATACGGGAAAAATTATATACGTAGAAATAGAAATTAATCATGTTTGTCAAAAAACACGTTTTTAAGCGACTTGAAAAAACAAAGGAAATTCTCAATTCGTTCCTTCTATTGAAAAATCATGTTGAACTGGATGACATAATTTTTTTTTAAGATCGAATATACGGAAATGTTAAAAATTGAAATAAAATTTAAAAGAAAAAGAAAGTCGTAAAATAATTTAAACATTGTAAAGTAAAAAAAAAATACATTAAAAGCAAATACAGAACCTGTTCTTTATTATAAACAGAATTTTTTATGCCGGTGACAGTAAATAAAAAATAAATATAAACACTTATCTATAATAATAATGATGTGGTTGTGTATCGACAGATCGAATGCAAATGTATAGCTTTATAGTAAATTAGTTTTCATTTTTTTTTAATTTTTTATGTTTGGCACTGACATAACTTTTTTTTGTATATAATGAAGGATAATATAAATATTCAAAATATACAAAAATACTGTTTATTTATTTTTATACTGTTCAGTGTTTTGTCAAGTCGGTTTAAGGCCTTAGGCCACAGTTACGGGTATAAAATCATGTGCGACTTTAACAATTTTTTTTCGTATGAAAAAGTGATTAACTCATAAAATTAATAACACATTTATTTAGTATGAATATCAAGCTGTTAGAAAATATATATATATTTTTTCGTTGTACAAAATGGCCGACTATTCGAAACTTCTCGAAACAGCTTCTTTCCAATTGGCGTGACAAATAACTTCAACAATTTTCACTCGATTTCCTTCAAATTTAAAAGTTATGTTCCTAATTGCATTTCGCAGAGAAGTACGTACGGAATTTCTGATTAATCGAAAACTCTTCATTTTATGAGCAGTTTATGAGCAGTTATAATGAAATTTTTCACTGAAAG
Source organism: Ophion ellenae (assembly GCA_963210295.1). Lineage (NCBI taxonomy): Eukaryota > Metazoa > Arthropoda > Insecta > Hymenoptera > Ichneumonidae > Ophion > Ophion ellenae. The sequence continues at coordinate 40,812,632 of OY723392.1, forward strand.
TTCATTTCTTAAGTTCAAATAACTACAACTTTTGAATAAAACAATACTTTTAAAATTCCGTACGTACTTCTCTAGGTATTTTAATGTAGATTGACGAGAATTTTTGTTTTGTGTTCTAGGTCAGAAATTGTGGGTGCTGAATGTCACGCCGCGGAGCGCCTAAAAACAGATAACAAAAGAAAATATTAGTAGTCGGCCATTTTGTACATCGAAAAAAAAAGATATATATATATTTTCTAACAGCTCGATATTCATACTAAATAGATGTGTAACTAATTTTATGAGTTAATCACTTTTACATACGAAAAAAATGGTTAAATTCGCACATGATTTTATACCCGTGATTATGGCCTAAGGCCTCAATTTTTCGTAATTCTTGCAAAAAGTAAATTCTGAGAAAATTCCCGAGAATTTCGAAAATTCCCTGATTATTCCAGGAGGAAAGAAATTCCCCGAGTCCACCCGGTTTTCCATATGTGTAACAACCCTGTAAATCGAATGGCAGTTCTAATTCGGCAACTTGCTCTTTATTAACCCAAACAAGCCCGAGCATACTACTTCGCACTGAACAATGTTGCGATAAAGACCGATCATTCCGACCTCGTCGATAATAAGATGTCTAAAGTAATTGACTCAAAGACAAATTTCGAAAAATCGCCCCACAATTGCAAGAAAAAAATGTTGTGCGGAGATATATTTTTGTTTTTTCGTCTTTACGACGCGCGTCTCACCGTTGTCCCGGCTGAGCGTGTCTCTTCGCCCGTGTACACTTCCCACGAATACCGACCATGACGAGCTATTATAATACTTGGAAACTTTGAGACCTTAGGACGCTCGGAAAATGTTCTATTTTTGGATCTCTCGGTTGGAGGTCCCACCGTATATTTTACGTCCGTACATCGTCCAGGACAAATATAAACTATGCGACTACTCTTTAACTACATTTTCCCCAAACGATTCCGACAAAGCTCCATCGCAATCTTCATCATTACACTCGTCGTTGCACCGTACGTCTTTGCGCTCTTTACAGTGGGCACATTACGCGTTCCCTTTAATTTCATTTCAAAACCGTATCCCGAACGTCAAACGACGTTGGGTCGAAAATTTCGGTAAATCGAGAGACAAAAATAAACAACGCGTTTCCGGCGCACAATAGCGTTGAAGGAGAGGAATTTCTTCGAGGTCAGAAGAGTCTCGCTATTATCTCTTACCTTGCAGCGACATATTTTTGGCGGGCGTTTGCGATCTCGAGCCAGATTCGGCGCTCATTCTCGTCTCCTCGTCCATCACTTGAACGTTCGATATGTTGCTCTCGTTGCGTCCCTCGCATTGTTTCTTCGACGAGGGTGCCAGCCAATTCTCGTGATCCATCGAGTTCGCTGGATCTTTGTTGGTCTTGGCATCGTCGACAATTTTTTCCATAATTTTCTCGTCAAGCTCGATCGACAGTTCGGCTTTTTCGACAACTTCTGGCATCGGTTCAACGGGTATTTGCTTGTCCGAGCCGGTAATATCGACGATAAGCAACTTTCGTTCCTTCTCGAAGTTCTCGTCGCAGGTGGCCTTGTTTATCGACGTATTAATGACACCGTCCAGATGGGACATCAGTCTCGCGTCCATCAATGATTCCAAGTGATCACGCGTCATTTCGTCCGGTTCGTTGCGCGTTTCGTTGACAGCCTGCTCGATCTCGTTGCGCGCAATGGCGTTTGGCATCGTACGATCCATCGTTGGCTGCCTGAGCGCTTTGTACAGTTCGGAAGTGTTGTGCGACGGGCCGGACGGCGACGAGTTCGCGCTGTGCGTCAAGTCGGGCGGTGGCTCGTGTATCGTTATCAGTGCCGTTGTCGATCGTTCGATCATGTCCAAATCTTCATCCATACGCGGCCTCTTTGACAGCTCCGCGGTCGCGTCCATTTTTCGTTTGCCTCGACCTGAAATTAAAAAAAAAAGCTTTTTTAGTTCAATATCGGATCATAAATTGCTCCTACCGTTTGAACGTTTTTTACGAACGATCATCATTGTGATGTAAAACTATTAGGACGTTGAATAAGTTCTCGCGGGTTTTCCGACAGATGGCGTTACTAGAACTGCGTGCGTGTAGTTTGAGACCTTAGGCCACAGTAACGGGTATAAAAACATGTGTGAATTTAACATTTTTCTTCGTATGAAAAAGTGATTCACTCACAAAATTAATTACACATCTATTTAGTATGAATATCAAGCTGTTAAATTTTTTTTTTACTGTACAAAATGGCCGATTACTAATATTTTCTTTTGTTTTTTTTTGAGCGCTCCGCGGCGTGACATTTAGCAACCACAATTTTTGACCTAGAACAAAAAACAAAAATTCTCGGGAATCTATACGCACATGATTTTATACCCGTTACTGTGGTCTAAGGCCTCAAGATGGCAACGAATCTAAAAAAAAGTACAGTGAAACTACAGAATTTAATCCAGGGCCTCGATTATAGTCCAGCTACCTCTTCAAACAAAATCGCATTGGCTGCGACTATTAAATATATAAAAGCCAAGTATCAAATACATAAATCCATTCTTTAGTGGGAGACTGACAAATTTGAATCCTGACAAATCTAGGCCATAGTTGTGTGGTTTTACGGCACTGTCAGCAATTTTGAAATTCAGTGTATGTCATTTCGCTGAAGTGTAAACGAGTTTTTGTTTTCATCTTGTTAAACATGTCAAATTTCGTGCCAAAAAGAGTATTCGCGGGGAATTTTACTGCACTTTGTTAGAAAAAATCTGCAGCTGAAGCACACAGAATTCTCGTTGAAGAGACAACATGCAAAGATTGGTTTAGACGCTTCAAAAATAATTATTTTGACGTGTTGAATTGGAGACTTTACTTCCTGAAGACTCATGTCAGACGCTAGCTGAATTGCAAAACCATTAGGAGTTGCTCACCCAACAGTTTCGAAACGTTTGAATGCATTAGGAATGATTTTGCACAAGCTTTTATTTAACTTGACTTTCCGTGAGATGCAAAACGGAAAATCGATACTTTACCCACTTCCCGACTACTTAAAGGTCTGAAATTTTGCAAACATGCACTTGAAAGGAGACAATGCATGATTCAACTAAAAAAAATTCATATAAGTTCCACCTTTTCATGTATAATTAGCGATATCTAATCATCGATATAAAATCTCACTAACACATACAAACAAATTCACAGCCCACCGTGTTTGTATGTGAAAAGTTTACTTTCTTTGTTATTTTTTACAAACATTCCATGTTCCTAACGTACAAACTCGTAAACTAGTAAACTACTAATAACAACTAACTAGTAAATCAATTAAAGACTAAAAAGTAGAAAATAGTTTACATGTACAAAAAAATTTAAGAAAATCAAGCCTTTATTTAATGTACTAAAAAGTAGAAAATAATTTTTTTTTACCAAGTAACAAAATGTGACTATAAATAAAAGCTTGGGGCGCTCAAAATTTAGACATAAAATCTTCAATTTTAATTGATCAAATTTATTAAACATTTTAAAAGTTAAGCGTCCCAAGCTTTTATTTATAGTCACATATAGGTGACTTGGTAAAAAAAATATCTTCTACTTTTTAGTACATTAAATAAAAGCTTGTTTTTTTTTAAATATATTTTCTACATATAAATTTTTAAATAAAGCATTAATTTCCACGACAAAACAGCGTGATCTTATTCAACATTCCAATATAATAATAACAATGAAAAATAACTTCCTCGTATTTTCATCACAAATCTGTAATTTACCTTACCGTGAGAATGAGTCATCTATATTATCACAAAATTCTCTAAAACGAAGCAATTATGAAGTTTGCGAGACCGTTATTTTTTTTTTTGGATCGTACACCTGCACGTTTTTTTCCCTAGGAGTTCCCTTCGGTTTCCCTTCGGTTTCACAGACTTTACCAAAAAGTGCAAAACTGGCGTTTTTCGTTTTTCGCGAAACATTTTTATCTGCTCAATCAGCTTTCTCCGACAAAATATGAACCGAACACAGATTTTCTCTTTACAGTTCCCTTCCAACAGTTTGTTCTTTAATTAAAAATAAATCATTTGACTAGATATAATTTCAAAGAAACATCATTCGAAAGTTGGCCGTGTCTAACAGACCCAGTGTGTATAACTAAGTAGCGAAAAGTATGAGTGTACATCTAGGATAAAAAAAGAGCACAGCGATTCGAACGTTTTGGCAATGTAACGATTGGTAAGATTGTTCTACAGGGTGGCCCTCTTTATCTCTGCGACTCGAAATAACTCGGTAATTATCGACGTCACAAAAAAAAATGTTCCAGACAAAAGTTGTACGGTGTACCCTTCACACCGTACAACTTTCGTCTGGAAAATTTTTTGGTGAATATTTACCAGTGGGGCTCCAGCCCTAATTGGAACCAAAATTTTTTTCACGTGTTCGGGGCTATTATGCAGTGTGAAAATGTTTTTTTTTATGATGGGGGAGGGGTATATTATTTTTTTTAAATATATATAATTAATAATTTGACTTGTACCCAAACAAACCCAAACCCATGTCATTTGACCCACTCGATTTCACCAAATCCGTTTCCTCCATACCTTTAAGGGGAGGGTAAACTCCAAACGCGTTTTTTCTCGAAACCACTTTTTCAAAGTCCGTGTTCACTGCCATTTGAAAACTACATGACCGATTTATTTCAAACTTGTTACACACTTTCTACATATAAAATACCTCCCCCCAACGGTTAGTTTGAGATTTTGTTTACATTGAGGGGGTTTTTCACCCCCAAAATGGCGGAATTTTTCGTGAAAAATAGCACTTTTCACTTTAAATGACCACCAAAAATTTAGAAATGAAAGAAAAAATTATCAAAGACCGTTGGGGGGAGGATTTGATGATACTTTGACTGAATTTCAATGGTACTTGATTTCAGATAATTTCTAGCTGAGATACAGTGAACACCGTAAATCGTGTTTTTCCAAAGGCGTTCTTGGAAAAGCTTTGTCACCGGCTTGTTTGTGGATATTTTCGCGTACAAATTTCACGGAATATTCTTGAAATGACACTTAACAATGTACAAAAGGTTTCAATAAATTCACTCTATCCATATAGATGAAAAAAATTCGCAAAAAAGTGTTTTTTTTTTCACGCTGAAACCCCTACCCTTCCCTCAAAAAATAAAAAAAAACGGCAGTATTACGATATCTGTGGCCCCTAATTCTGACCACGCAGTCTTCATATTTGACCCAAAATAAGACTTTTTTCAAGAGTCGTAAAAATCGAAATTCGACCCTTAAGGGGGTGAAACGGAGGTTTCAGAGTTTATATGAGACAACATATTTTTTGGTCAGATTTGCTCGAAACTCGGTATAAATACACTCCAATACAAATAATTACACATGTATTTGTTTGGTATATTTATGCCAACTGAAACAAACACAGTTAAGGGGCTAAAAAAGTACTACTTGACTGTCTACACGCACCAAACACAGATGAAAACATCTAGTGTTCTATATCAAATCAATTTAGTAAGTTTCAAGTAAATCTGGTAAAAAAATATGTTTTCTCTTATCAACGTTAACACTCCCGTTTAACCCCCTTAAAGGTTAAACTTCATAAATTGTTGAAATACGTGTTTAATTATTTGTATTTTAGTGTATTTATGCCAAGTTTCAAGTAAATCTGACAAAAAAATATGTTGTCTCATACAAACTTTTACCCTCCCGTTTAACTCTCTTAAGGGTCCACTTTTAGGAAATGCAGAAATACGTGTTCAATTATTTGTATTGTAGAGTATTTGCACCAAGTTTCAAGCAAATCTGTCAAAAAAAAAATGATGTCCCATACAAACTTTAAAGCCCCTGTATCAACCCCTTAAGGATCGAATTTCGATTTTTACCACTCCTCAAAAAAGTCTTATTTTGGGTCACATATGATGGCTGCGTGGTCAGAATTAGGGGCCACAGATACCGTAATATCCCCCAATGATGCAATCACCCTTCTGGGAAGCTGAATTTCAGAGGATTTGACGAAAAAATATAATGTTTAACAACGTTCCAAGCTCCCGTTTATCCCGTTACAAATCGTGTTTCAATGAACTACCTAACTCTTTGAAAATTACTTGTTTTCTAGAATGTTTACGCCGAATTCTAAAGAAATCCACCCAAAAAATACTCCGCCTCATTAAAAATTTAAAACCTCTGTTTCACCCCCTTAAAAGCCGAATTTCGATTTTTTGTATTCTTGAAAAAAGTCTTATTTTGGGCCAAATATAAAGACTGCATGGCCAAAACTTGGGGCCACAGATATCGTAATATCCCCAAAAAACGTTTAGGGGTTGAAATAAGGGTTGAAATTATCTTCCCCCGATTTAAACATTCCAAACAAAGTGCCCTGAAATGCATGGACTCGATACAAAAGTTCTAAACAGCTTGTCTAGCCGGAGACTTGTAAATATTTACCCATTTTTCGTGACGTCGATAATAACCGAGTTATTTCGGATGGCAGAGATAAAAGGGTCAGCCTGTATAATGTTATGCCGCGGTATGAATAGTGTATCGTGTACTGTGGCCAAAAGAATCATCGTACCACCGCGTCCGCGTCCCCGTCTGGGTGGTGCGTAGCTCTTCTGATTTCTGCACGTTCTCTTCGGTCTGCCGTGAGTCTCGGTCTGTACGATTGGAAATATCTGTGGCATGTGCGACACCATGTGAGCCACGTCGTCCAGGGCCAACGGGTCTCTCTGTACAATTGGCTCGACGTTCGTAGCAGCTGGGCTGCCGGTGGGTGATGGTTTCGCGAGAATAATCGGCAGGGGATTTCTCCTCGGTCTGCCGCGTTTCTTCGGCACTTTATTTTCCGGTCCACGTATGGCGGGTACTTCCTCGATGATCATAACGTCCTGACTCGAGTTTGAGTTCTCATTGACGATTATGAGCTCGGGACGATGCTCGATGATTTCGCAATCGCTGCTCGCGACTGGAGGATTGTGAGTGAGAATGGATTTCAGTTTGTCGGTCATCGAGAGATCCATCGGCTTGTTGGATCTCACTTGGGTTATGCTTATCTCTTGGCTTATGACGTTCATCTGTTGGCGACTTATGGAGCCGGCTTTTTTCTCGAAGACGATCTGCTGCTTAGCCGTGTCGCGCGTCACGATCGGTTGAATCGTCACTTCCGGCAGTATGTGAGACAGCTTCGTCTCGTGCTTGGCCTTCTTCGATTCGATCGGCGATATCGTAATGTCCTTGCGTTTCGCGACCGAGTCGTCCACGAGTTCGGTCGGTTTTCGCGTTTGCAATTGTATCGGCTCGATCGTCAATTCCGATCGATTCCCGTGTAGATTAGCCGCCGCGTGCATGCTCTTTAGCATCTTGATTCCGGTGTTGTCGCGCGGTGACGATTGTTTGCTCGTGCCAACCGGCGCGGAGATCTCCAGGCCGCTCTCCTTGCCACGCTGAGTCTCGGCGTAATTATCGCATGCGACTATCGTCGGATGTCCCGTTTTCGACAGTTTGATCTTCATCTCGATCGGCATCTCCGTGTCTTTTCTCCTCGACGACTTTTCCCTCTTTTCCGTTGTCTCGACGATGCCCGCCTCGGCAGACTTCGGGAATTTCGCTTTGGCGACCGTCGGAGACTTGGCCCGCGTATTTTCCGCTTCTCGCGAAGACTCCAAGCTCGACGATTGATCGTCCGATTTTTTCGAAGACGGCGATTGTATTATAGAGGCGTCGCCGCTTTTAAGGAGTTTTATCTTGACGCCGATAGGCGTGTCGATCTTCCGAACGTTCTCCTGATGACTTTCCGATCTTACGGAATTCTCGTCTCGATCGGGATGCACGATCGACGCGTCGCCGCTCTTCGACAATTTGATCTTCATGCCGATAGTGGCGTCTGAGCGCTTGGGCGTTTCCGCGATGGATTCCGTCTCGTGAACTTCCGGTTGGAGAGTCGAGGATTTGCCGGGTTTGATCTTGAGGACCGCCGGGGCTTCCGGTGATGCTTCCTGAATGACTTCCGGTCGTGGCTTGGAGGACTCTCGCGTCTCGTCGTTGTGTATTATCGACGCGTCGCCCCCTCGTTTCGACAGTTTGATCTTCATGCCGAGCGGCGATTCCGTGCGCCTCGGGGCCTCTGGAATCTCCAGCTTGTCCTTCGCGTCCTCGGCGTGCTCGAAACTAGCGACGGAAGTTGAGCTCCGAGTTTTCATCGGTTTGGTCTTCTTACCCAGCGGCGAGTCCGTACGCTTCGCGTCTTGCTGGCCGTCCTCGGGTGGTTCGGTTTGGACGATCGAGGCGTCGCCTGTCTTGAAAAGCTTGAACTTCATACCCAGCGGAGATTCCGTTCGGCGAGGCGTATCCTGCGTCATTGTGGAACGAAAAGCATCGGTTAGGACAAAAAAACACGGCCAAGTGCGAGTCGGGTCTCGCTCTATTAGGGTTCCGTACATGTGACCAATTAACTTTTTTTTTTAACCAGATATTTAATTAGGTAAAGCTTTTCTTCTGTCTTGGTTCTTAGGTAGTGCTAAACTGAAACCATAGGGGGTGATGATAGCTAAAGAAAGCTTTGTATACTCCTGCTATAAGCTAATAATGAAAATAATATATAATTATTGTTATTTATATATTTACGATTACAAATGACTTATTTTTGGAGTCGGTACCGGGCAATTGCCAATATTGTCACATTTTTTGCAGAAAAAGAGGAGGCGAATAAAAATAAATTTAAGGCCTTAGGCCACAGTAACGAGTATAAAATCATGTGCGAATTTAACATTTTTTCTTCGGATGAAAAAGTGATTCACTCGTAAAATTAATTACACATCTATTCAGTATGAATATCAAGCTGTTAGAAAATATATATATTTTTTTCGATGTACAAAGTGGCCGACTACTCGAAACGTCTCGAAACTCCTCGAAACAGCTTTTTTCCAATTGGCATGACAAATAACTTCAACAATTTTCACTCGATTTACTTCAAATTTAAAAGTTATGTTCCTAATTGCATTTCGCAGAGAAGTACGTACGGAATTCCTGATTAATCGAAAACTTTTCATTTTATAAGCAGTTTATGAGCAGTTATAACGAAAATTTTCACTGAAAATTCATTTCTTAAGTTCAAATACTTACAACTTTTTAATAAAACAATATTTTTTACATTCCGTACGTACTTCTCTAGGTATTCTAATGTAGATTGACGAGAATTTTGGTTTTTTGTTCTAGATAAAAAATTGAAGCCTATAAAAAGATAACAAAAGAAAATATTAGTAGTCCGCCATTTTGTACATCGCAAAAAAATATATATATATTCTCTAACAGCTTGATATTCATACTAAATAGATGTGTAATTAATTTTATGAGTGAATCACTTTCTCATACGAAAAAGATTGTTAAATTGGCACATGATTTTATACCCGTTACTGTGGCCTTACACCTTGATATACGATCTACCGTCTTTTTTAAATTTGCAATCTAGTTTCTTTCGTGACGTCAACCTCTCGTTCTTGGCTGTCACCGATTACAAAAATAAGTCATTTCGTATTTTAAATATTCAAATAACAATAATTTGATATATTTTCATTATAAATTTATTGTATTATGTATACAATAAATGATTATATATACTACATTGTAAATCGGCGTTTGCAGTATTTGTTGTTTATTTACAGTATATGGTATATAATATACAGAAACTTCAAATTCCTAACTCGTTTAGCTTTTAAGATAGATCCCGTAACAAAAATGGTCTAAAACTGACAACTTTGACCCCCCCTTTTCTTTATTTTTGAAGATAAAAAAGAATAAAAAATATATTTGTACTCTACTCAAGGGGTCTTATCACTTTAGACGCTAAAAACGGCTATTTTTATGCATTTTTTTAATAGGTTGATATTATAGATATTGATATAAAAGTTGTTACACTTAATAAATACATTTTCGAAATACATTTAAAAAAAATTAATGCATTTATATAACTCGGACAAACTATAAACGCGTCTTTCTCGAAACAACGTTTGTCGACGGCTTGTTGATAAAATCTTCGAAACTACTGAACCGATCCTTATGAAATTTCAACCATATATTCTTTACAACTATAACTATAGTGCATATCAAGGATTTTTTCAAATTTTGATATTTAGTATTTTTTTTTGCCGAAAACGGTGAAAAAACACGTTTTTTTCTCTCGAAAAATGTCCGCCATTTGGTTATTTTTGCATATGTAAAAAATCGTATGATATGCGGTATAGCCATTAACATACTGAATCTAAAACCGTTTGCTTCTTTTGTTTCGGATGATCCATCTCCGAGATTTCATCAACAGCGCAGACCTACAATTTTTTTAGGACATTTTTTAAACTACCATTTTCGTCTATAAATAGCAGAGTTGGGCGTAATTCTATTTATAAATATGAATACCAATTTATTCACATAGTGATTTTCATGTGAATATAAATACAAATTTATTCATACTTCACTTATACGAATACAAATACAATTGTATTTACAAATATTCTGAACATATAAATAAATTCACAGAAAAAATTGCGAATATTCACAACAAATGTGAATATTTACAAAAAGTCCTGCGAATTAAAAAAAATCACATTCAAATCTGTGAATGCAAATGTATTCACAAAAAATTGTAAATACAAAATATTCACAAAATAAGTTGTGAATTTTTTCGTATTTAAGACAAATTAACATTAAATTCACAATGATTAGATTAAAATTTACACCAAAACTGTGTTCTTACGTACTTTGAGAGAAAACATTGCGTCGAGCAAAAACATTGTGTTGAGTTCAACATTGTGTTGAGTTCAACACAATGTTTTCTCTCAAAATACGGAAGAACTCACTTGCGGTGTAAATTTTAATATAACTGTCGTGACTTCGATTTTTTTTCAACTGGAGGAAATTCACAACTCATTTTGTGGATCTTTTCATGTTTATAATGTAATATTTGAAACTCACAACTTCTTTTGCAAAAATTTCTTTGCCTCGACGCAATGTTTTCTCTCAAAATACGTAAGAACTCACTTTTGGTGTAAATTTTAATCTAATCATTGTGAATTTGATTTTAATTTGTCTTAAATACGAAAAAAATCACAACTTATTTTGTGAATTTTGTTGTATTTGCAATGTTTTGTGAATACATTTGCATTCGCAGATTTGAATGTGAATTTTTGTTTAATTCACAGGATTTTTTGTAAATATTCACATTTTTTGTGAATATTCACAATTTTTTCTGTGATTTTATTTGTATGTTCAGAATATTTGTGAATACAATTGTATATGTATTCGTATTTACAATAAGCGAAGTTCGAATAAATTTGTATTTATATTCACATGAAAATCGCGATGTGAATAAATTCGTATTCGTATTTATAAATAGAATTACACCCAACTCTGATAAATAGTGACTTGAATGAATTTAAGAAAAAATTAATGTATTTTGAAAGTGTATTTATTAAGTGTAACAACTTTATTATATCAATATCTATAATATAAACCTATCAAAAAAATAGCCTTTTTAGCGTCTAAAGCATGCCGACCGTTTTTTCCCACCGAATTTCCGTTTTTTTTTTTGCTAAAGAAAGCAAACACGCAAGTTTGGTTTTGGCGTTCTTTTGGTGATATGTACAATCAAAGTTAACATTTATGTTCATTTGACCCAGCTCCGTGCGCTAGGCCACAGGTTGGCCACCCATGGTCTAAACTGTACAAAGTGAGAAGACCTCTCAATGAGCTTTAGACAATGGCACCCCACATGCCAGGGTGAGAATGTTTTTCTTCTCCTTTTGCATGTATACGCACCCCCCATGAAAAATAATTTAATTGAATTCCTAATTCAATATTCGGTTTTGGGTCAACATTCTCCACAAAATATCCAAATTTCATGTCTGTAACTCATTCCGTTTACGAGCTAGAGATCCGTGACATACAAACAAACAGCAGAATGACAGCAATAGGGCTCCGCTTTGCCCTTTGGGTACGAAACCCCAAAGAATCGACAGTTAAGAAAGAAAGCACCCGATATCCCGCAAGTTAAAGAAAAAAAATCTACATGATTATTGCCCAACTTACGTTTCTTTCGCCGTATTGTTGTTGCTGTTGTTGCGTCGTTTCGAGTTTTTCCTTGACCCTCGTGCTCGTTTCTTTGTGTTCGTCCGCAGTTTCCTGCTTGTCCGGCTGTATAATCGAAGCGTCCCCGGATTTCGAAAGTTTGATCTTCATACCGATGGACGATTCCGTTCTCTTGGGCGAGTCCTGCTGCGCGTCGAATTTATCCTTGTGCTTGACGGCGCTCTCTTTGGCCTCTTGTTGGACGATCGACGGTTCGCCGGTTCGAGACAATTTGATTTTCATGCCGAGCGGCGAGTCGGTTCTCTTGGCTTCCTCGAACTTGTGCTTGGTGGTCGCCGGTTCTCTCGTCTCATCGACCTCGTGCTTGTCCGCTTGGAGGCCACTGCTGTCCGATATTTTGGAGAATTTGATTTTCATACCGAGTGGCGATAACGAGGAGGATCCCTCGGTGTGCCATTGGCCGCATTGTTCCTCGAAATTGTCGTTCGATATTATCGACGGATGGCCACTTTTCGACAATTTCAGCTTTATCTTGCCGAGCTTCTGACCCGGACTGTCCTCGGGATTGGGCGAATTCGTGGCCGATCGGATCTTCGGACTTTTCGGCGATCGGGGCTCGGCGCAATCGGCGATCGCTGATTTAGCGATTTTGAGAATTATTCGGGGCGAGCCGACGTTCTCGAAATCGTGCTGGCCGCTGTCCTTGCGCGGCGTATCGACGATCCTCAGCTCGTCTCTTTTCTCCGCTGATTTCGGCGATTCCAACTGTTTCGTCAGATTTGTCGCTCTTACGTCACGCTGGATGAGCAGGCTCGTTTTTGGGGTCGTCGGTAGGTCGCAGATTCGCGGCGGCTCGCCAACCGGTATCTCGATCTTCGGTGGTATCTTGAGTCTCTCCTCGAGTATCGATATTTTCGGTATCGGCGCTGATTTCTTGAGCGGCTCGCGTTCGATTTTCTCGACTTCCGGGCTCTTCGCGACTACCGTCCGAGTCTCCGGAGAATCCTCGGGATATGTAGCTTCCTTGGTGACCGTAGCGAATGTGGAAGCAACGGGAGATGCTTTCACTCGCGCCATCTCGTTCTCGACCGGCTCGATTTTCGCCGCACCCGGTGACGACAATTTTGATGCTTCGGTCAATTTTGTCTTTCGCTCGATCTCGAGTTTCGCTGCCTCGTTTATTATCTCGGCTTCCGATATGGCGATTGGATCGGGTATTATGCTCTCGAGCTCGGCCACGAGCTCCGAGTGGTCCTCGCAAATGTTCGCCTCGCTGGCGAATATACCCGCATTCTCGACGATGTCGTCAACTACGTCCTCGACCATTTTCGGCGACAGTACGAGCGGCGAGTCGATATCCTGCTCCTCGGACTCTTGCAAAAACTTCACCGCTGATTCGAGCTCCGAGATCTCGGAATTCGGCGGCAAACTTTCCATCTCGGCTGCCACGTCGCTCAGCACTTGATCACGCACGGTGCTGTCCAACGAGATGTCCTCCGATAGTTCCATGTCTCGCTCACTTTCGACCGGAAGGAAGACTTCGTCGGATATCTCGATTTTCGCGGGCTCTTCGACCGTCGTCGATAGCAACAGATCTGCGGCGGAAAAAAGAACATTCGGAAGTGTCAATTTGACGGACTTTATCTACTTAGGTGGAGAAAAAATTGCATTTTCCGAAAATATGTTTTTTTTTTTTCACCTTTTAGCTATATTCTCTGGAAATTTCATTGTAATATTCCTAAAATTGAACGAGCTACAAGCCAGTGTTGGGCAAAATGTAATTGCTACGGTAACTAAAGATTAACAATTGATTAATTGTTAATCACGATTAACAATTAATCAATTGTTAATTGCTGTAGTCGCAATTAACAATTCACCAATTGTTAATCGTGACTTTCCACAATTAGAAACTAATCAATTTTCAATCTTTTTCATGTATTTGATTTGAAACTAACAATTAAAACTGATTACTGTACAGGGCGCGGAGTTGCGTCAGAACAAATGTATATGTCATTGAAATACGTATATAAGTTTGTTTGGGTTTATTTGATTTAGATATTGCTTCATTAAGGCCTTATATACGCGAAAAATTTCAAAATCTTTCATTTTAAAAATATGTTTGATTCCATTAGCCTGAGGGGTTAGGAATATTTCAAGCTTTACAGAATTGACAAATTCTGTAAAGCTATTAAATGAAGTAAAATTGCATTTATAATGGATACCGCGCTGCGCGCCCGACCGCCAACTTCAAAGCCGTTTTTCCACGATTCATTTTTTTCAACCTTGTGAAAGTTCTAACTCTTGAACAAAGGTTCAGATTGCTTTGAATTTTTCACAACATATTCTTAGTATCATCACCTATCGTGTGAATCAGAGGAACGGAAATTTCAGTGACACAAAAAAATATAAAAAATGAAAAACCGACAGAAAATTGAGTAAAAAAATTTGAAGTTTCGAATTTGTATTATAATAATTAAAAAAAAATAATATTGTTGGTTCACACTGAATTTCATTTTTCTTTAGACACCCACATCGATGCCGAGAATTTTCACCATCAGCGCGCGCGCAAAAAAAATACATTGCTTTACTGTGTTATATCTCCGCCATTTGTTAATATTTCTGATTTTTTTTTACGTATACTTAACCATGTGCGTAAATTATCTGTGAAAAAATGTTGTCAATATATGCGTCTTTTTCTTAACCGCGTCTAGAAAAGTACCTTCGAAAATCGGCGAAATCGCGTATATAAGGCCTTAATACAATTCAATACTACCCTTTGGGTTTGGTTTGTTTGATTTCGATATTGCTGCATTAATACAATTAAATTCTACTCTTTGGGTTCGTTTGGGTTGAGTTTCTTTGATGTAGATATTGCTTCATTAAGGGGTTATATACATTTAAAATGTTCGAAAAATCGATTAAAAATTTTTTTTTTCGTAATGTACATATATTTGAGTACACACAGAAAATTTCTTCTCAATCCGGCGAATATTCTTGAAGTTACACGCACATTTGTTATGACGTGTCAGAGCATTCGAAAATGCTTTTGAAACTCTAAACGCGTTTTTCACAAAACTGTGTTTTTAAAGTCGGTGAGCAAGATTTATCGGAAACGACTGAACCGATCAGTCTCAAATTTTAACACAATCTTTTCAAGTATATTTTTTCGTAATTAATCGAAGGTTTTTTCTCACCGATGAATAATTTCCATTTTATAAACAATTTGAGGCTTAAAGTTTGGCAATAATCGATTATTTTTTTTCTTGAGAAGCCGCCATTTTGTCAAAAATTATTATTTTGCTTATTCCTTCGATCAATTACAAGATAATCCATTATATTAACGAAATATTTTTGGTTTTTTAATTTTTAGATAATCCAGTCCAGAGATATCGTGTGCACCGCAAGACGCCTTTTTTTAGAAGTGCGGAGATCAGCTATAGCAGCTTTGAAAATAATTACTTTTACAAATAAAAAATGTTAAAATACAGTTAAAAGTTACTATAATATGTGTACAAATTTTTACGTTAATAGATTTAAAGGTCTTCCGAAGAAAAATTAAAGCCTCAATATACTGGGTGTTCTGTTATGAATGAATAATTCTACAACTGTCAATAGGTCATGTCCTACTATATGCTTTCTCACTTTCTACTATACCATAGCAATACTACATAATTTTAGTTTAGTAAAAGTCCCACGGTTTTCGAGATTTTTGGTTTTGTTTTGTTATTTTTAGAAAAAAATAATCTTTTTTGGTTTTTGCATGCCATTTCTACAAATGATATGAATCGACAATAACTAAGCAACTTTTTAAAGTAATTGGCACGATATGCGTAGTACATTTTTTTTACACCGCAGCCTATCAAAGTCAGATGTTCGAATTGGTTTGTATAAAAATTCTGCATAAGATCTTTTATCACAAAGTTTCCTTAAGGAGAGATATACACCTAGATGGTCGAGGTCGAGGATTTAGAAGCTATGAACATTCCGTCGACCGTAGAAGACCTACACTATGGGCCTGGTATCGATGATTCCATGTAAGTTGACAAATTTCATGATTTATTCATTCCCAAATTTTCAAACGCGTTTTTCTCAAAACCACGTTTTTCAAATCGGTACCCAAAATTTCTCGAAAACCAATTAACCGATTGCCTTGAGGTTTTTTGTGGTTATTCTATACACCATTATCCAGTACTTGTCATAGGATTTTTTTTCCGTTATTGAGTTTTTGTTTTATAGGCAAAATAATAACTAATTTTTGGCCCGAAATGCACTATTTATGACAAAATGGCGGACAAACGTCCGCCATTTTGTCATAAATCGATATTTTCAAAATCGGCTATGACGAGTACTAGATTATAGTATCTGATTTAATAATCTTTTTGGTATTTTTTTTCAGATGATTTTTGAAGAAACGCCAGTGGGTATCGTATACGCAGATTTTTTTACGACGCTCCAAGGATCATACAATATCCTTGTATATTTTTGATATTTTTAAATAAAGAAAATTGAACATATTTTTTTGAATGTATATGGGGCATTCCATACCAATTCGACCTGAGTCTGACCCTCGACCCCTCAAATCTGGTTCCCGATTTTTCCTATCATTACTCTCACTCTATCAAGCAATTACAAATTTTTTCAGATTTTTCAAAATAAATTTGAGCGCGTCATGAATTTTTGATTTTTTTTTTAACACCTCGATGGCCGTAATCGAAAAATCTGAAAAAATTCCCAAAAATACAGTGTCAGATATAAAAAATGTTGGTGTAAAATTCATAATATCTGGGCTTTTGCTTCAACCCGTTTTTTAGCTTTTTGAACAAAAAAAAAATGAAAAAAATAAGAAGCAGAGGTCAATTTACTGTAGACTGTTTCTCGAAATTTTGTATGCATAATACCAGATTTTTTAAATGATTTCTCCGACTTTTCTAAAGTGTATTTTGTAATTTTCGATTTTTTAAAAATCATGGTTGACAAAAACCCTAATTAGGGGTTGAAGCAAAAGCCCAGACATTATGAATTTTACACCAACATTTTTTATATCTGACACTGTATTTTTGGGGATTTTTTCAGATTTATCGATTACAGTCATGGAGGTGTTCAAAAAAAAAATTCAAAAATTCATGACGCGCTCAAATTTATTATAAAAAATCTCTAAAAAACTGTAATTGCTTGATAGAGTAAGAGTAATGATAGGAAAAATCGGGAACCAGATTTGAGGGGTCGAGGGTCACACCCAGGTCGAATTGGTATGGAATACCCCATATACTTTTACATAATTAAAACCCCAACCCGAAATTTCGAATAGTTTTTCTTGAAAAATTCACAAAAATGACTTCTTTCCGGCTCCTAGGTGTATATCACCCCTTAACATTTAAGGTTTATAGATAAAACAAATAACCAAGGGAATTTTAAAAAACCGGGTCTACAAAAGTCATCATTTGTAGAAATGGCATGCGAAAAACCAGAAGCAGATGATTTTCATCTCGAAAACCGTGAGACTTTTACTAAACTGAAATTCCAGCATATAGGACATGATTAAAAATTAGCAAAAATCGATGACCATTTTTATATGGACTTATGGAGAATATATGGACGGCCCCAATGGGATTTTTGCTGTGAAAAGGACTCGGTAGTAAATTGTATGTATGCGAGTACGATCGAATATGAGCACCAAGCAAGGGTAGTACACGTTCAACGATCTGCCATGTCAAGCGGCGTTGGCCTGGGTCGACACTTGGATGGTGGAAGTGAACATTGACGTCTCCTTACCTCGTTCCGGCATGTCATCATCCAACAAGAGTTTGTCCGTCAACTCTATTTTACTCTCGACGTCAACGGCGATCTCGCGCAGCAGATCCTCGGCCAAATTGATTTTGGTCTCTTCCGAAGGATCGACATTGTCGAGAGGATTGGTGACTACACTGGCAAGATCGAAGGCCTCGAGGTCTTTTTCCGTGAGATCGGAATTTTCCTCCAATTCTCGATCATCCTCAATGGAGGACTTGTTCATCAGTTCGTCCACGGAGGTCGTCATTTCTTGAGAATCGTCCATGATTTTGGCGGCAATGCGAGTGTCGTAAACGTCGCCAACATCGGCATTCTCAATGGCGTCGTTTTCCTCCATGAGCAAAGCAACGTCCACGTTTTTGTCGATCGTTTCGATATCGTCGCAGCCCTCTTGCATGACTTTATCGACGATCGGCCCTACCGATTTCAAATTGGCCTCGTCCGTCTCGGGTATAAGATCGAGGTCGAGCAGACCGTCGAGGGAATCGATGTTCGTCGTCGTCATGGGATCTTCGAGGGCTTTGTTCAGCATGTTGTCGGACTCCTTCGATAATCTTTCCATTCCGTTCATCGCCGAACATTCCTCCAAATCGTCGACCTCCTGATCGTCGAGAATCGTATTTATATTGCCCTTGTCCGTTTCCAGTATGCTCTCCATCATTTCTTGAGTGCTCTGCGACTGCTCGTCGTCCTGAAAGATTTGCGTCACGCACACCGAGCTGCTCGACAAAATATCCTTCAAATTCTCATCCGAATCCTCGATACATTTCTCCGTAACTTCGTCGCCAGCTTCATCGGTTTTGTACGTCGACGATTCGAGACACTCGGCCAATTGGACGAGATTCGATTCGTCGTTCTTTTCCTCGCTGTCCGAAGGAACAATCGTTTCAGTCTTATCGTCGGTCTCCATCTGCTGATCCTCGTACATACGCTCCGGTGATTCTCTCGCGCGAGAATCTTCGACGATAGGATTTTCCGAGCTTGCCGAGAGAACGGGCGATATCACTTCCTCGTCGCGTCGATCCTTCGTCTCAAAGGAAGAGGCTTTTCGACTCGAAGGATCTTTTTCCTCCTGCTCGGTGATTTCATTCTCGTCCACAGTTCCCTCGACGAAAAGCGAAGACTCCGCTTCGGAGCCCTTCGATTCCGCGCTTTCGTCGCATTTTTTTTCCGCAACTTGTTCCGGTGATTTTGCCACGTCGCTTTCGTTCTCGTTCGTCGCAGGAGAAACATTTTCTTCTTCCTCTTCGGTCGGGTGTTCGGACTTTTGCACAGCAATTGGAGATTCTTCGTCCTCTTCGCGGGGAGACTCAGTCGTCTTGGAAGCTGCTACTTGTTCCATTTCCGTACTGGAAGACTTTGATATTTCTACACATGGCAAGCTTTCCTCATCTTTGGACGAAGCTTTTTTCTCCGGTGAGTTTGGAATCTGCTCTTCTTCGTCTTGCATGGATTCAGGCGCGCTCAATTTCCCTTTTTCTATCGTAGGCTCTGTCCTTTCCAGCGATGATGGTGAATCGTCCATTTTCTCGTCCTGCGACGCTGCGTCTTTCTCGGGAGGAATTAATTCTCTTGGGTCTTCGTTCGGAGTATTGCTTTTTTCTGAAGGATCCACAGCCTCCTCACCCTCTTGGTTGGAGACTTCCATGTCTGGAATGATCGATGCGTCGCTCGCTTCGTGATTCGGACGGTCAGTCGTCTCGAGAGCATAATCCGCCGCCTTTGCACTCGGAGGAGCCTCGGAAGGAAGACAGGACGTAGCCTTTTCTGGGTTGTTCGAAGATTGCGTCTTTTCCAGAGGAATTGAGTTTACGTCCTCCACTTCGTTTGAAGTTTCAGCCGCTTCAGGCGAAGCTGACAATTTCAATTCCTCGTCCAACGATTCGGCCTTTTCAGCGGAAATTGGAGATACACATTCCTTGTTTGTCTCTTTTTGACCTTCCTCAGCCTTTTCGGAACAAACTTCAGTCTCTTCGGGACGAATCTCAGCCTCTTCGGCACGAATCTCATTTTCTTCTCGAGTAATCTCAGCCTCTTCGGAGCGAATCTCATTTTCTTCTGGAGGAATCTCAGCCTCTTCGGGACGAATCTCAGTCTCTTCGGGACGAGTCTCAGTCTCCTCGGAAATAATAACATTGGCCTCTTGCTCTTCGTTCGGAAGTCCAGCGGATTCTTGACAGATCTCCATTTCCTCATCCTTCGTAGATTCTGCATTCACAGACGATGATAAATCTTCTTTCTCACTCTTCGACACTGTCTCATCAGGCAAACGAATTTCAATCTCTTCCCGATCCAAATTCGGCTCCTCGACCGAATTTTTCGATTCGCAATCTTGAGTTTCCATCTCCGAGCGTTCCGTCTTTTTGCTCGATGTTAAAATTTCCTCCTCCTGTGCGGCAGGTTCCGAATCAACCTCGATTTTTGGAGTCTCTTGCGGAGATTCGATTTCTGCGACACAGTTCGAAGTCTCCTGTACCTCGTTTATTGGATTTTCTTCCATCTTGTGCGCATCACCACCGGGCGAATCTGCTTTTTCGAGCGGACAATTCTCGCTGGTGGGAGGCTGAGAAGCTGGGATAGAGATTTGAGGTCTTGCTTCGTCTTTGTTCAGGATTGCATCCCCTTTTTTGTCGGTAATGTCTTCACTTTCCTCGATGATGTTTTCTTTTTCTTCGGTAATGTTTTCTGTTTCTGTGGTAATATTCTGTGTTTCTTTGGTAATGTTCTCTTGTTCCGTGGTTATGTTCTCTTGTTCGTCGGTAACGTTCTCTTTTTCTCCGGTAGTTATTTCTTTTTCTTCTGCAACGTTCTCTTGTTGCTGGTCAACATTTTCTTGTTCCGCGGTAATGTTCTCGTCTTTCTTGGCAATGTTCTCTTGTTCCTGGGTAACGTTTTCTTGTTTCGCGGTAATGTTCTCTTCTTTCTCGGCAATGTTCTCTTGTTCTTGGGTATCGTTTTCTTGTTCCTCGGTAATGTTCTCTTGTTCTTCGACAATGTTCTCTTGTTCCATGCCAATGCTCTCTTGTTCCTCGGCAACATTCTCTTGTTCCGCGGTAACGTTCTCTTGTTCCTGGGTAACGTTTTCTTGTTCCGCGGTAATGTTCTCTTGATCCTCGACAATGTTCTCTTGTTCCATGCCAATGTTCTCTTGTTCCTTGGCAACATTCTCTTGTTCCGCGGTAACGTTTTCTTGTTCCTGGGCAACATTTTCTTGTTCCGCGGTAATGTTCTCTTGTTCCTCGGTAATGTTCTCTTGTTTCTCGGCAACGTTCTCTTGTTCCATGTCAATGTTCTCCTGTTCCTCGGCAACATTCTCTTGTTCCGCGGTAACGTTCTCTTGTTCCTGAGCAACGTTTTCTTGTTCCGCGGTAATGTTGTCTTGTTCCTCGGTAATGTTCTCTTGTTCCTGGGTAACGTTTTCTTGTTCCGCGGTAATGTTCTCTTGTTCCTGGGTAACGTTTTCTTGTTCCGCAGTAATGTTCTCTTGTTCCTCGGCAACGTTCTCCTCTTCCGTGCCAACGTTCTCTTGTTCCTCGGAAATACTCTCCTGTTCCGCGGTAACGTTCGCTTGTTCCTCGGCAATGTTTTCTTGTTCCTCGGCAACACTCTCTTGTTCCGCGGTAACGTTCGCTTGTTCCTCGGTAACGGTCTCGTGTTCCTCTGCAATGTTCTCTTGTTCCTCGGTAACGGTCTCTTGTTCCTCGGTAACGGTCTCTTGTTCCTCGGTAACGGTCTCTTGTTCCTCGGTAACGGTCTCTTGTTCCTCGGTAACGGTCTCTTGTTCCTCGGTAATGTTCTCTTTTTCCTCGGTAATTTGCTCTTGTTCCTCGGCAATGTTCCCTTGTTCCTTGGTAATGTTCTGTTGTTCCTTGACCATTCTCTCTTGTTCCTTGGTAACATTCTCTTGTTTTTCGGTAATGTTTTCTTGTTCCTCGGTAACGTTCTCTTGTTCCGTGTTAATGTTCTCTTGTTCCTCGACCATTTTCTCTTGTTCCTTGGTAACGTTCTCTTGTTCCTCAGCAACGTTCTCTTGTTTTTCGGTAATGTTTTCTTGTTCCTCGGTTACGTTCTCTTGTTCCATGGTAATGTTATTTTGTTTCTCGGTAATGTTCTCTTGTTCCCCGCCAACGTCCGTCTCTTTTTCTTCTGGATTCTCGTTCAACGATCCGGCGATTTCGGTATCCTCGACAACAATCTTCTCTTTCTCTTCCCTCGTCTCATCTGCCTTATCCTCGCTCACGTAGTTTTTCTCGGCCATCTCGTCGGAGCACTCCGCAGGAACGATTTCGCGATTGTCGTCACTCTCGCAAGGAACCGATGTTTCGGGAATCGACTCGGTGCGTTCGACTTTCGGTGACGGAATTGGCGCGTCGTCTACCGTATCGATGCTCGGCTTGTCATCGATAGTTTCTGCAGTTCTCTCTTCCTTCGCGATCGGTTCTCCAATATTCCGGGGGGATGTGCAGGGTTGAGCGATTTCCATTTCTTCCTTGGCGATTTTTCCTTTAGACGAACCGTCCACCTCCATTTTTTCCTCCTCGTCGACCGGGGCGAGAGATTCCGTGGTATCGATTATCGATCGAGCCGGCACGGCGACTTCCAAAGATTCTTCGGACGCCTTCACACCCGGGGTGGAATTAGCGGTCAAGTTTTCTGCCGAATTGGAATCCGAAATCTGTATCTTTGTTTCCGCAGGCTTCGTTGTCGACTCTAACGTTTCGTGAACGCCGGCATCATCCAGTTTATTTTCTGAGATGCGGTCCGAGACTGGTTCGACATTTTGGGGAGAATTTTCTGCTGTTGATGGGAGAGGTTCGACGGGCTTCTCGATTTCTCGCTGTTCGGGCTCGTCAATTTCCATGGGCTCGATCGCTGCTGCCGGTTCCTCGATCGCCTCGGTGGCATCTTCGATTTTTTCAACGACCATGGAGCTTCCCGAATTTTCTTGTACGTCAACTTTTTGATTTCTCAACGACGATTCCGTGCCGTCGTCCCGCATTGGAGATTCTTCTTGGACGACCGCGGCACGCGATTCGTCGATCGGTTCGGCGGAAATTTTCGATTGAATCTCCTTTACGATGGGTTCTTCAAGAGGCGCATCCTCTTCCGTGTTGGACTTCTTTTCCACGGTCGGTTCTCGATGTTCAGTGTCGCCTGATCGTTCAGACTCGATCTTCTCGTTTTTTAGACTATCCGGTTGTTCCAACTCGCGCTTTTCTTCCAGCGCTGTTTCCGGTTTCAGACCGAAGCTCGAGTCTTCTTCGACGTGCTCGGGAACAGCGGAAGATTCGACGACGTCGACTGAATCTTCGTCGTGGCTTCTTTTACTGACTTCCGGCTGAACAGTCGATGACGTCGGTGCTGCGTCCGGATTAGACGATTCTCGATCACCCGCGAGATCTTTTTCCGACGAGTCGGGGATTGGAAGGTTCGCGAGAATCTCGTTGGGCTCGTCGACTTCCATCGGTTCGTCCGCGACTTCAGGCTCGGCTGCGAGCTTC
Source organism: Ophion ellenae (assembly GCA_963210295.1). NCBI lineage: Eukaryota > Metazoa > Arthropoda > Insecta > Hymenoptera > Ichneumonidae > Ophion > Ophion ellenae. Next base: position 40,835,995 of record OY723392.1, read on the forward strand.
GCTTCTTCGGCGACCGGAGCTTCGATCTCTTCTTTAATAATATTGTCTTTCTCTTTCTTCTCGCCCGATACTGCGACGCTTTCCGTCGGGCTCGCCAATTTCTCCAACGGGTCGCTCGAAACTGTCGAATCGACATCCATCATCTCGGTCTCTCTGTCTTCCGGCTTTTCCGGCTCAGTGACAATTGCGGCATCCGTCGAATCCGTAGATTCGGCAACTTCCGGGCCTCGTAAACATTCCGGCGACTTTTCACGTTCTTCCGCGCCAACCGCGGCGCTGAAGACTTCGGTCTTCTCAACTCCGGCGGTGTCTCCGGCTGCAGTTGCCTCCGACCCACTCTCGGTGACCTTTTTCCCGCCATTTTGATCACCAACCTCATCGTCCCGTCCCATTTGTTGCGGAGGTTCGGAACTTCCAGCTGGCTCGCTCGATCCTACAGATTTCTTCTCGTCGCCTTCCACCACGTCGTCCACTTCCGTCTCTCGGGAATCCTCCGAGATGTAAGCTTCACCGATCAGCTGGAGACTCTTGTTGATACTCGCCGTGCCGGAGGAACTTTGCCCCTCTTCTGCCCTCTCGCTCCTGCTCTCTCCTGGAAAGACAAGACGCGGTGGGCCAAAAGATAACGGTCTTGCTACAATGGAAAGTTTAAGGGGGGAGGAACAATTGGCAATGTTGTCACATTTTTGACAGAAAAAGAGAAGGCAAAGAAAAAGTAATGAAATGCACGATCTACAGTTTTTTTTTTTAAATTTGCAATCTCGTTTCTTCCGTGACGTCAGTCTCTCGTTTTTGGCTGGTACCGACTCCAAAAATAAGTCATTTGGTATTGTGAATATCTTAACAATAATTTTATATATCTTCATTATTTGATTGTATTATGTATACAATAAATTATTATGTATACTACATTATGAATCTTCGTTTGTATTATGTATAGGGTCAAAGTGGGAACAGTGGCAACAGTGGGTACACTGAATTTTTTGTGTTTCTCAGAAGTGGACATGTATAAATGTGCGTGTTTTTCACATTAGAACCGCCCTCGGATGCCAATAGGTTTGAACCTGTATGTGAGTTGCTCCTGTGCAATTCGGTTGTAAGAGGTGATTTTATATTATTTTTGGTGTCAAAAGTTGAAAAACGAGCTGAGTTTGTATGTTTTTTTCTTCTTTACCTATCGCAGTTATGTTCGAAGTTATTATTCCCCCGCAATATACAGCTATATTGCGGTATTGGAGCATTGTGTTTGTTAACCTAACAAAAATAGAAACTTGTCAGTACCCGCTTTAGAAAAAAAGAGCGGGTCGGTACACAGTGGCTCAATTTTTCACAGGTGCACAGTGGTGAGTCATAATATGAATATTTTCGCGTTGTGATTTAGATAGGTACTGGTACTACTTCATTAGGTAGGTACTCATTGTTGATTAATATTCAATAAATGATTGTGATTGATATCATAATATGCTGTCTTTTTTTAAATTAATTTTTCAATAGTTTACTGTACAATACTCCCCATTGTATAGAGAAAAGCACTCCATTACCTATAAGTGTACAGTGGATCAGGATAATTATCTTCAAATTTGTCTTGATTTTGAAATTTTATTTGACTGTGGAATTATACATGTTTCACTGTGTACACCCCCAAGAACACAGTGGATCAAATCCCATTTTTAAAAAATGGTTATTATCTCAATATCTATTGGGTTAGATTGTTCAGTGTCTTTTAACAAAATGAAGCCATTGAAAATTAACCAAATCACAATCATGGACCTTGGACAGTTAGCAGTCAATATTTCGGATTTTTTAAAAACGTTAATCGCTCAGAAAGCACAGAAAAAATCATACTTCCATTGCGGGTGATAGCTTGAAATTTTTTACATATAATCACGCATTTTTGGGAATTTTTTCAGATTATTTAATCGAGGCGTTTTTCTAAGAATTTTTTTTTTTTGACTAAGGGTTGTTTCGGAAAATGTAAAAAAAACATCACGGTGTCTTTTAGGGTCAATGGAATCAGATTTTAAAAAATTAATCGAATTGGCAGAGGTCAGGAAAAAAGTCCACCGGGTTCACGTGGAATGCCTCATATACTACATTATGAATCTGCATTTTCAGTATTTGTTGTTTGAATACAGTATATGGTACATAATATACAAAAATTCAAAATTCCTGACTAGTTTAGTTTTTGAGATAGACCCTGTAACAAAAATGGTCTAACACTGACAACTTTGACAGCCCCAATTTCTTTATATTTGAAGATAAAAAATAGCTGATGAAGATAAAATAGATAAAAAATAGATAAAAAAAGCTTTATACAATGCCAGGGTGAGAATTTTTTTTTTTGCTGCTCCTTTTTCATGTATGGGATCCCCATGAAAAATTATTTATTTGACTTTCTCATTCAATATTCGGATTTGGGTCAACATTCTACACAAAATATCCAAGTTTTAGGTCTGTAACTCATTCCGTTTACAAGCTAGAGACCCGTGACATACGGACGGGTGGACAGCAACAGGGTTCCGTTTTTCCCTTTGGGTACGGAACGCTAAAAAGGTGAAGAAATCTTTCCCTTTAAAAAAAAATCATAAAAATTAGCAACTTTTGCCACGAATAATGGTATCTCTTCCCCTCAATCAGCTGGCATGGCGATTTCACACAAACATGTAATTTTTGGCATTGCCGGCATGAAAAAACAAAAATTGTGAAAATGGAAACTTAAGGTAGTACGAGCGTGCAATCTTGATTTCTATAGATTTTGTCAAAATTTTAACCAGACATTGTTCGTATCATAATGCATGTTTGAGTGAAATTTCAGCACAGTCGACTCTTTAGATTGGGAGATAATGGGTTTAAAAATTGCAACTTTCAACACGCAGGGTTCATGCAGGTTCATGCAGGGTCTGCATTGAAATTCAGACGGAATAATTTTCCGCAAAAAATATTTGTCTCCTATAATAAAAAGACATATGGCAAAACACCACATCGTTCCACATATCCAATGACGTGAGTTTGTACGCCATATTTGAAATAATACTGCAACACGAATTTTGATTTGGAAGTAATTTTCAATCGAACAAAGTTTTTAATTAATTATAAATAAATCAACACTTTTATTTGTTAATGATGATAACATAAACAATATAAAATATTAATATTTATAATGTGATTATTTTTTTATGACAACATTTTTAATTTTAGGAACACGATAATTATTTTGTTCTCGAAATATTGAATAATACTGTTCTGCGGTGTTGCCATATGTCTTCTTATTATGGGGGAAAAATATTTTTTACGCAAAATTATTCTGTCTAAATTTCAATGCAGACCCTGCAGTGTTAAAAGTTGCAACTTTAAAACCCATTATTTCCCAATGTAAATAGTCGACTGTTCTGAAATTTCACTCAAACATGCATAATCATATGAACCATGTCTGGTTAAAATTAGAACAAAATCTATCAAAATTAAGATTGCGTGCTCGCACTACCTCAACCACCGATCACTGCAAAACAGTAAAATTGTGAAAATGGAACATTAAGTGCCGATCACCGCAAAACAGTAAATACCACAAAAAAACTCTAGATTCTCAGTATTAGACAATTTTATAGTGCTCGGACGATTTGCCTTCTATCGTAAAATCGTTACCAGATCCTTTTTGTCTCGCATCGTCTATGTCGCTGGAGCGTTTCCCGGTGACGTCGGATTTTTCCTCCAGGGTGCCGTACTCGTCCTTGGAGTCAGTAATGATCTCCGACAGGGCGGCGAATTCGCTCTCGAGGGTGGAATCACCGGCGGTGTCGGTTTGCACGCCGATGATATCGTTTATATCCATAATGCTGAGAGCTTCGGTGTCGTAGGTCTCCGAATCGCTGTCGATGTCGTACGGGGCGTAACGATCGGACGGACCCTTTCCTTCCGCCGCTGGTACTTGTTCCTTGTCCGATTGGTCGGCGTTCTTCTCATCGCTCGTCGACTCGTTGTTCTCGTCCTTCGAGCCGAACAGGCCCATTTTGTCGCTCTCGGACATCGTTCGATCTCGTCACGGCAGAAAGGTTAGACTCGTCAAAAGTTTCGCGAGGTCGTTCAAGCTCCAAAATGGGAATTACCGCAAATTCGTCTCATTTCGCGAATAACGCTCGCCGTCCGTCGGCTATTTCGTACTTTTCGCGTAACTTCGAAACCGCATTTAACCCTGTCCGCTTTTTTATTCGCCGAAGTACGGCGCTTTTTTTCGTTCTCTCGCTCGTTAGGTCGCGAGCTCGTTTTGTTTGTAAATGAGTCTCGCGCAAAGGATTTCCGCGCCGAGGGGACGCGCTCTTTCGCTATTTTTCGAATAGAATCACGTTTTCACTCGTATCTCCATTGTTTAACGGTGTACCGAGTCGTTTTCGTAACGGCGACTTTTTGGCTCACCGACGCCAAACGTCCGTTGGTATTTTCGCTTCGGGAGATGCGACGAAGCTAGGTTATGTTCGTTCGATAATGCGATAATAATCGACGTTTGTTTTTTTTTTTTCGAGCGCTACCAGCGCGTCCGGCAACACATCCTTTTTTTCGGCATCCGAGGCGAAATTGGTCGGGAGTCTGCGATTTCGCGAAAATTGTTCGATAATCGTAGTGTCGGTGATTGTTAGGTCAATACGATCAATTTAACGCTTTGTCAGAGCTGCGTAAAGAACGACCGCCAAAATAAACATTCAGTTGTATAAATATTTGCGCGGTGAACTTCACGGAGTTACGCTCGCCGCCTCTGCGCGCCGCCAGACGGCGCCGGCGCATCGCAAAATGGCGTCTCATCTTCGCGATCCCTATAACCTGGCCCGGTGTCAGGACGGTCCAGGAAATTCTGAACAAACTCAAAACTGACGCGCCTCTCGATAAATCCTCAATTACTTCGGACGTTGAGACTTCTCGAGCGACGTGATCTCGAAAGAAGCGTAAAGTGCGAATCTACGATGAGCGCGCAGTATCGTTAGATCCGAGTGTTTATCACGTACACGACGAAGAGTGAACAATTGCGTCAGTGCGTGCGCGAGCAAGAGAAAAGCATCCCGAGGAAGATCGAATTGGTGAATTCGTCGTTTTGTTTGAATATCGTTCGAGCCGCGTCACGTATAAAAAACAAATATAATTTCGAACGATTCTACCCGAAAGAAAACACAACCTCTCTACTGAAATGCTTTCAATTTTCCTTTACGATCGCTTAGCTTTAGAATTGTCACGTAGACTTTGGTTTTTTTTTTTTTTTTTTTTTTTTTTCATTCTCGACACGCTGACTCGCTGAATCTCAAATTTCGTTTCATTTTTTCGCTTTGATTTTTTTCGAAATAAATTGAAAAAAAATATATTTAACAATGAGCGAGGGTAAACAGAAGGTAGGTGAAAGTTCCAGTGGAGAGGTTGATAACGGGTTTTGGAGCTGTAGGGATCTGACCGACGTTGTACCTCTTCACACGCCAAGGGGTTTATATTTGAAACCGATCGCGAAAATAAATGTGTCAGTCAATCTTCCGCGTCTGAAGACACCAGGTAAATCCAAAACGTCAGAGCGTCGTTTCTTGAAGAACGAACAATTTTCACTGTATCAACGCGATCGGAACACTCTCAACGAAGATTTCTTCTTTCTCGCGTATTTCGAATAACTTGGGAAGCTCGTTTATTTTTTTTTTACACGCTGGAGCGACTTTTTCACCATGCGGAGAAGGGAATGTTTTACGATGTGCAAAGCTTCATCTTTTTATCGTCGCTTCGGGAATAAATTTTTGAGAATTTTAGTATTGCGGACACGCGGCTCGGAGCGTCCCTTTTTTGCAATGTTGCTACTGTTCTATTTCGTTTTCAAGATCGATCGGCGGACGAACAAAGTTAAGGGGTAACAACGCCGTGTTAGGCCGGCAAGCAACGTTCGGTGTTTCGGGAAAGGATTTAAAAAAAATAGTCCGGTTGATTGACAGTTTGGGATTGGGTTGGCTAATAAACGCAAAGATCCAATAAGGGAGAATTTTTTAAGATTTTTTTAATGCGAAATGACGGTGCAATCGTGGTCTGTACGGAGTATTTTTCTACTGAAAGCCTTTTTAACCCTTGAATCGAATTTTTTCAGTTCCTGAGATTGGTGATGGAGCAGAATACCAAAGCGTTTCTTAATGGGGGTAGAAAACACCGGAGAAGTACCAAGGATTTTCTGACTATATCAATTTTCATGACGTTGAATTTTGCATGGTTGGAAATGATATTGAAGTTTGGATTGTTAGAATGCAACGAAACTTTCGTCGCCCAACCTTTTTTGGCACACTTAGCCTTACAAAATCACTCAAACGTTCTTCAGGATCCTCAGATATTTTCAGCATCAATATGTTAGAAAACATTCTGGATAATAACGAAAATTAAGAAATAAAATGCAGACGCAGACTTTAACTTAAAGAAATAAAATGCAGATGCAGCCTTTAACATCGTTAGTTGGAATGCAACAATATTTTTACATTTATTTTTATCATTTTTCAAAGCTTTTTTACCAAATCCAAAGGAAATTTACAAGCGAAATTTGCGAAAACAGGCTTTGGAAAGTGATAAAAACATAAAAAGTAATAAATATAGTTGCGTTCCGATGGAAACTTCAACATTATAAAAATCGATAGAATTCGAGAATCTTTGGTACTTCTCTAGTGTAGTAGTATCGAGTTTTATTTGCACAATTTTTTCGCAAAGCTTTTTACAAAACATGACAATTTCACATACATACTTTTCACTGATTATCTACTCCCTACATTCCTACGTTCCGCATTATTTTCACATTCTCCCTTTCTTCATTTATTCGTCCACTTCGTCCATCTCTCCTCCCCCATGCTCCTTACTCATCTTTCTGCATATTTCCTCTATTTCCCTAAAATACTCGCATATCCCTATTTGAATGCTTCCTCCCAGCATATTTATGATTTTCCCCTTTACTGCCAAATCATCCATTCCTTTCATCCACTCCTCTGCTTTCTTCCTTGCTTTCTCTGATACTAACTCCCTACCTTTTTTTCCATATTATTAGGTGCTCCAATGTCTAATTTTTTTCTTTACATATCCTGCACCTCAAATCCTTTTCGCCTTTCTGTCCCGCCCTTCCTATGTTGCCACATCTTAGCCTCGCCCATATTTCCTTGTCCCTACCCGTTACTCCCTCATCTGACCAATATTTCCATGGCATCTCGTCCTTTTCTATAATATATTTATACTTATCGGTATACGTTGATTTTCTGCTCTTCCCTTCTTAAAATTCTGTTTTTTAAGTTTTCCAGTCCCTCTTCTAACCTTTCGTCTATTTTTTTCACTTTTTTTCGCTCCCTTATCATTGTTATTATATCTTCTATCTCTAGATCTCTTAATACCTTTACCAGGTTTTTTCCCCCATTTTGACGGGTCACCGTTTGTTATCGCTCTAATTTCGTCTAGTAAGCAAATTTTTGGCTACCTTGTCTCATCCATTCTCATCACTTCTCTAATATATCTCGACGCTCTTTCCCTTATCGCATATTCCATAGTAAGCACTCCTAGCTCTCTCTTCCATATATAATTTGGCGTCGTTCTGTCCACCCCTAACGCCATCTTACAATACCTGCTCTGTATTTTTTTAAATACGCTTATTTCTCCCTTTCCCCTACTTCTCTATTGTTTTATGTCCACATTAAGAAACGCTTCGGTATTCTGATCCCGGAGGAGTCGTAAAAATTGAAAAAAAATCGTTTCTCTTCTGAGCGATTTTCACAGCCCAGATCAGCCAACACAAATTTGACTAGTTCAACAGAATTGATTTTCGCTGTATTCCCACGCTGCAAACTTCAGTTATCGATATTTGGAGAAACACTGCATACTCGCAATAAAAATAATGTACAAGCATGTTAATTGCAAAAAGATTTTCCAACATTTCCCTAAAATATTTGGTTCGTCTCTCTTCTGTTGCATATCTACAATAAGAATAATTTTGATATTTTGCTATATGTTTAATCCTGAAAATTGGAAAAATCCCCGTGTCAAGGGTCCCGGTGAAGAAATGACCTCGCTTGGCCTCCAAATTTGCATGGAAAAGAATATTGTCAAAATTTGTCCTCCACCGTCGTGTAATTTGAAGAACCAATCGTGAATTCCCAATATCGTTCATTGAAGAACAAAAAATCAGCTCCGAATTCCCCAGGTCGGTTTTCGGCCCGCCGCCGTGGTGCGACCGCTCAAAGTTTTCTTTTTCCGACAATGTTACGCGCTAGTTACGACCGAACGAATCGACTATCCGGAAGATCTATCGTATACAGGCTCTCCGGAGTTTTCGGATTGGCGATGCCGTCGTTCTCTAAACGTTTATCGTTCGCTTCTCCCCCTCGCTTAACGAACGAAAAAAAAAAAAAAACAAAATTCATCCCCAACGCTCGACCAATCGACGTTCGACCCTCGTAGCGTCGGGTTTTCACAGCAAATTGCTACCAATATCAAACAGGAAAAACAATATCGATATGGGAAGTAATGGAGAAGATAAGAGGCCTGGTCCAGCCGGACGAGTTCACCTCGCTCAAAGTTGCCAAGAGTACGCTGGAGTTCATCAGGCTGGAGGGAGATTTGAGCGACAGATGCAGACTGCACAGAGTGTTGGCGCGATTGGATTCGCAGCGTTTGAATCTCGCTGGATTTCCGAACGTACTGAAAGTACGCGTCGCCGAGGCCAAGGATGACTTTCCCACCAGGCACTCGTGGGACTCTTACTTCAGAGACGCGAAACACATGAACGAGCTCAAGCCGGGCGAGAGGCCTGACACGATACACGTCACGGGTCTGCCTGTGAAGTGGTTCAGCGAGGACGGCGGTAATACCCCGAGCGAGGCAGTTGTCTCCAGGGTCTTCAAGAAGTGGGGACCCCTGAGGAGGGTCGACGTGCCCGCTTCCGACGTCTACAGACCCAGAATGAGACTGAGCAATAACATACAGAAGTTCAGCTTCGGCGACGGCGTTTTCTTCGAGGCTTACGTACAGTACGTAGAATACATGGACTTTGTAAAAGCCATGGACGCTCTGAGGGGAATGAAACTTTTGAAGAAAGAGGCTAAAACTTGTCTCACTGCGCTCATAAAGGTATCTCGATGCTATTACGGTGTACTTGTAAGTCTCGTACGTTATTTTCATTCCTTTGGAAGCTGCTCCCTGTACGATGGACCGCCGACCGCTCATCCGCTCCCATATGACGGTGAAGTTTGCATCGTTGGAATGCAACGATTTCTTTTATCCATTGTTTTTTACCTTAATTTCTTTCGTTATTGAAAGGCGTCTTTTTTGCAAATGACGGTCGTATATTTCTACTAAGAATACGTAAAAACGTTTGAGTTATTTTCGTAGTCTAAATCGCCAAGAAACACATTTTGAGCAATTAAAAAGAATTTCGTGGCACTCCAACGATGGAAACTTCAACGTCGTCGCTACAAGTGTACAAATAAGTACACGGCCTTTGTGTACAAATAAGTTCTCGGCCTTTTATTCAGGAAAATAATGATTTGTTTATTAGGACGTTGAATAAGTTCTCGCTGTTTTCCACCTGATGGAGTTACCGGAATTGCGTGCGTGTTGTTTAACCCTCCATCTGTGAAGGTATTTGAGGCACTTTGATCCCGTGAACCTGGGTCGTTTTCGTTTTTACACTACCAAACCGACAATTGTCGATGAAAGAAATCTAAAAAATTCATGGTCAATCTTCAGGCCGTACTTCAACATCATTTAGACGCTTCGAAAATAATGATTTTGATGTGCTGAATTGGAGGCATTACTTCATGAAGACTCATGTCAGATGATAGCCGAACTTGCAGGATCATTAGGAGTTTATCACACCACGGCTTGGAAACGTTTGAAAGCATCAGGAATAATTTTTTTCTCGGGCCTGAAGTTTGCATCGTTGGAGGGCAGTAACATTTTTTTTTCTTTCTCAAATTTCTTTTGCCAGATTGAGCCACCTACATGCCTGGACTATTTTTAGTATGCTTATTGGAAGATCTGCAATTGAAATCTGCCAAAAAGATGCGGTATCGTAAAAGAAATGAGGAAATAAAACTATGAAGATGAATTTTCGTTACATTCCGACAATGCAAACTTCATACCATTTTTTAAAATAAAGCATTCATTTTTACGAAAAAAATAGCGAAAATTTATTCAAGATCCCAATACTTAAAATCGAAATACATTTTAATCAGGAAAGTAATCTCCGTTTCCCCCACCTGCCGGAAAGTAATACACATTTCCCTCCCTGTCGGGCAGATTGCGAATTCTTCGGCGGTAAATAGATGGTGGTTTTGAGTCGATAAAGTCGGTAATGGAATTTTTTACTTCATCGAACGTTTCAAAGTGACTATCAGCCAAATGATGTTGGGGCGATCGGAACAAGTGAGAATCCGTTGTAGCCAAGTCTGATGAATACGTCGGGCGTGGCAAAACTTCTCAGCCCACCGAATCTGAAGCGTCCCCGGTCCTTTTTGCGCTGTGTGGTCTGGCATGGTCACGCAGCAAATTGACTGGAGGTCTTTTGCCTGTGTAAGGCCGTTTTTAATTTTGCCGAGTATTTTTAAACGACTGGAAATGTCTTATTAGGTAACTCCTAATGTAGTTGCAAGCTCCGATTGCATTTGGCAAGGATATTTGTGCATCAACTGCTCCAAATCCTCGTCTTCAATTTTTTTTGGTCGTCCCGCTCTCTCGCCATCCTCGGGGTCGAAATTTCCATTCCGAAACCTTTGAAATGACTTCTTCACGGTACTGATCGATACGGTATCTTTTCCAAATGCCTGATAAATTATCTCCTTAGTCTCGGAAGTATTTCTCTTTGAATTTGCACACGAAAAGCATACAGTGCCTAACATGCTCGTTATTGCGACTCATTTTGCTCACTGTGCTCACGATGTATATTTTGAGGTTATGTTAAGCTGTTCGAAAAAATAGTTACTAGGTTGGTATCATACACGGTGTTACATACAGGACTTGAAACGTCGGTGGTAGAGGTAGGTCCACTTAGTGTCCAAAGTTCGTAAATTTCGATTTACGCCGCAAGGTTCGCTCATAGTGTCGGGGTGTCGTGTGCGACAGAGAAGGAATATGGCAATTTCGTCTCTTTTTCCCGAACGTGGCGCATGCAGCGTGGGTGGTAACCATATATATTAATCGTAATTATGTATTTATATGCTTGATACGAAAGAAAATGTTTAAAAAGTTTCTTGAAAACTTTTCCAATAATGGTAATCGCATCCGCCGCACAACTATGTAAAATTTCAAAATTCAAACGGCCTCGATAAATATGAACGATATTTATGACCTAATCCAAAGAAAACAGTTTGGTCGAGTGGATCAGTTCCGAACCGTCATATTTTGCTTTCGATCCCCACTCAGCGATTTTTTTCTCTATAAACCTCGTGAGCGATTTGAATCTAGAAGAAATCATTTTTGTTCTTTTTGTATGTTTTATTCGGGTGATTTCGATACTCATAACACACGAACACGTTTTTGACGATAACGTTTTGGTGATGTTAGGTTATAGGTTATGTTCAACAATCATGGGCGCGGCAGGTTAATGGGCCGGGGGAAGAACACCCTGCGACAGCAGCGCCCTGGACACTAAGCGTACCTACCTTCATCACGGAAATTTGCGTTCGTTACAAGACCTGCATATAATACCGTCGTATTATATGACACTAGACCTGGAGGGAAAATCCTTTCTTTCAAATATTCAATACAGCGGGTGGGGGCCAAACCATCGAATGGTCAAATATAGAACGACAAAGATTTCGAAATGACAGAATTATAGACCAATGACGAAATCGAATAACTATTACGCCAAAGAATTATTCATTCGAGAGCTCATTTATTCGAGAACGTGTATTCCGATAGTCTGCAGTTTGAGTCATACAAATACAGATTGGAACTATTTACAACATTCATATTTCCGAAATAGAAAAAAGTGAGAATTTAATATTGGTAATACTATCTATAGCAGCCATATATCGAGAATACAAACTTCGAATGTGTAGATCGTAGACACGCAAATGATCGATGGTCCAAAATAGCGAATACCTAAATAGCGAACATGGGATGACTGCCTTACGCGACCGACCCACCAGCGCCATCTGGCAGCTTCATTCTGAAGCGCAAGTAACGTATTGCTCGATCATAAGTTTTCGCTATCCGGACGGTTCGCCTTTTCGGCCTATCGCTATTTTAACTGATGGACTTTTTGGCCCTTCGCTTTAATGAATTCGAAAATGTAAATTTATATTAAATCTATCTAAGATTAATGACATTAAATCTTATATTTATTTTCGCCATAAATCAATTTGGAGATATTTGTATCCACAATTTGTATGAACTATCTCACAGAATATCGGAAGCTTGATCTATCTATGTTGGAACGGTTCGTCATTAGTAAATTCGAAGTTTCGGCCCTTCTGAGTTTTTATTCCCAGGCCGAGAGCTTATTTGTACACCTAATAAAATTCTCGTAACGTCCACCATTGTATTCATCCTCCCACTGCGTAGAGCTTGCTCTAAACCGGCTCTTCGCTGGCTTCCGTAACCAAAAATCATCTCGTTCATCAGGTTGACTTTGACAAAACCAAACACATGAGCGACAGCACCGTGTCCCATCGGGCGTTCGAGAGGAAGCGGCTCATAGCTCAGGACAGTCTGGCGGCGGAAAAACTGCGCAAAAAGGAGGAGCTCGAAGCCCAGAAAAAAGAAGAAACCAAGTACGTGCACCGTGTACTCCTGTTCATTTTTACCTCGTGAAAAACATAGTCTAACAGGGCCGCGAAAATTGCAGGAAGAAGGAAGCGGCGGATATGCAAGAGAAAGAGGCGAAGAGGCAGAAGAGAGAGGAGAAGCGAAAGATCAGAGTCTTCCGCAAGCAGGAGGAGGACAAGGTCTCCGTGAAAATCGCGCGCGAGGAACAAAAGTTGATCAAGGCGCAGCGGCAATTGGAGAGCATCAGGCTATTGGACGAACTCTTCGATCGGATAAAGGTAACTAAAAAAAGTCACGTAACACTCAGCAGTATCGTAGAACGAAACGAAGAAAAGTCGATCCTCGTTTACAGATAAAAGTCGAGAAGAAGGAAATAGTTCTCGGCGTGAAAAACGAGACCGGTGGAAAAGCCAGTCACAAAAAAGCCGACAAAGCAAACGACCAAGAGTCCCACAAGTCCAGCGAGAAGGACAACGAGAAGAAGAGCGACAAGAAGAGCAAAAAGTTGAAGAAGAAAAAATCGAAAAAGGAGAAAAAGAAAAAGGTTCGACTCTGTTCTTTTGAATCATGTTGACCTTGTCACCGCAGTAGACTAAATGCTTCTTGTATTTATTCTTTTTGAAAAAAACAAAACACTAATAGGAAAAGGATACAAAGTCGGGGAGTTCTACGGATCAGTCGGATAGCGAGACGGCAAAGAAAAAAATTAAGAGTGTCCTGACGGTGAATCACGTACAACCTTCGTCTTCCGCAGGTTAGAAAGTGTACTCCATATAAACTCTAAAGGGGTCCAAGAACATATTGACAAGTACAAGTGAAACAATCAGTCAAAAAAAACACTCCAATGGATATTTGAGGGGGTTATGCGACGACCTGAAAATCAGGGTTATTTATAAAAATTAATTTTGAAGGAATAAGTAAGATGGTTGGAAAATCGTTTGGGCATTTATTCGTATGTACATAAACAAAGTTGTGTACCAAGTCTAAAAAACATTAATAATTAAAGAAGTTATAAATAATCTCGTGAAGGACTTTTGAACGTGAGGGACTCAACGGTGTACTTGATTTTGGCCACCCGGTTGATCTAAAACAAAAAATAACGAGTTGTTTCTTAAGGCAGGAAGCCAGTTTAGACGAGTAAAAAAAAACGATTTTTTTCAAGTTCCATAAATTGTCAGTAAAACTATTTAATAATATGTTCGCCAAAGTAGTATATATCATTCATTACTGCCTTGAATTTTTCTTAAACGCATTTTTCTCGAACGAACCCTTTTTTGCAATTTGTGTACATTCTAGCTCAAAGCGTTTTGCACTTATAATTTTATAAAGTGATATTTGATATAATTACGCTGTATATGAATGTAAATTTGGAATATCATTGTTTAAAGTATAATTTTATAGCAAAAAATCGTTTAAAATGATGGCGAAATTTTTTGGTGTTCAGACAAAAATCCTGTTACGAATGGATAATCTTGCAACTGTCGATAGGTCAGATCATGTCCTACTATATGCTGGAATTTCAGTTTAGTAAAAGTCTCACGGTTTTAGAGATTTTGAGCTATATGTTATTGAAAAAAAAAATTTGGTTTTTTGCATACCATTTTTACATATAATATGAATCGACAATAACTAAGCTATTTTTTAAAGTCATTGGCACGATATTGCGTAGTACATTTTTTTTACACTGCAGGCCCTCAAAGTCAGATGTTCGAACTGGTTGATATGAAAATTCTGCATAAGATCTTTTTTCATAAAGTTTCCTTAACATCTAAGGTTAAAAAAAAGACTTCTAGATAAAACAAATAACCAAGAGCATTTAAAAAAAACTGGGTAAAAAAAGTTATCATTTGTAGAAATGGCATGCGAAAAACCAAAAGCAGATGATTTTTGTCTCGAAAACTGTAAGTCTTTTACTAAGGGATGGTCCATTAACCACGTCAGGTTTTTTGGCCACTTTTTGAGTCCCCCCCCCCCCCCTCCGCCATGGTGATATGTGGTGAGGTTTCTGTTATCCAAATCCTCTCCCCCCCTATTTGAGCCTCACGTAAATTATAGACGACCCCACATCACCATGGGGAAGGGGGGCTCACAAAGTGGTCAAAAAACCTCACGTGATTAATGGACGATTCCTAAACTGAAATTCCAGAAGGGCATGATCTGACCTATCGACAGTTGCAGAATTATCCATTCACAACAGGACACCTTGTACATACTCGAGAATATTGAATAGCGCTTATCTTTACCTCGATATCGACCGCGCAATACTCAAATAGAGGTAGAAAAAAAATACAGTCCTGTATGTGGAATAACGAAAAATTTTCCCTTTCTCTTCTTCAGCAACTCCTCCGCTGGATTCGGGTCTGAGCTTTCCGGCGATGTATCCCCGATTTCCTCATGCTTGGTACTACGACCCGGGCTTGCCGATGCTGTACTCGTCCATGGGGCGCGGCGGTGGTCCGCGCGGCGGCATGCTGAACCGTTATCACCGCGGCCGAGGCAGGGGTTACGGCTTCCGGCGCGGCAACATTCGCGGCGCCATGAGGACCTTCAATCCTCACATCTACAACGAGCAATATTACAAGTACTTCGCGAATCTCGCGGGTCAAGATTATTCCGATTACGAGACGGATTACGACGACAGAAGTTCGCGCTCGCGCACGCGCGACAGGTCAAAGTCGCGCTCGCGCACGCGCGACAGGTCAAAGTCGCGCTCGCGCACGCGCGGTAGATCCAAGTCGCGCTCGCGCACGCGCGCCAGATCGAAGTCGCGCTCGCGCACGCGCGCCAGATCCAAGTCACGCTCGCGCGGCAGATCGAAGACGCGTTCGCGCACGCGCGACCGGTCCAAGTCGCGTACGCACGGTAGATCGAAGTCGCGCTCGCGGACGCGCGGCCGTTCGAAGTCGCGCTCGGGGGCGCGCACAAGATCGAGATCAAGGTCGCGGAGACGCGCGCGCAGGCGGCGTCGCAGCAGCAGCGGCAGTCGCAGCGGGAGTCGCTCGCGGCGAGCGCGCGGTCGATCGTCAACGAGTTCGCGTTCGCGCGGCAGCTCGCGTTCGCGGCGCTGGCGTTCGAGCAACAAGCGCTCGCGGACGAAATCGAGATCACCGGACGCCTCGAGGAATCGCAAAGGCCGACGGAAACGCAGCAGATCAAGGGTCATGATAACGAGGGCGAGGTCACGATCGGCTTCCGGCAAGAGACGCTCGCAAAGCAGTTCCTGGTCGATGCCGAAATCGTCCAATCAACGGAGCTGCTCGTGGTGAACAAACAAAATCGAGAGAATAAAAACGAAACGAGCCCGCGTCACGAACGAATACCAATCCTATCGAGATTATCTTCCGAAATTGAAGCTGGAAATTCCACGGCAGTGTCCACGCTACCGGCCCGTGAATCTTCGGACGAGTTTTGTGAATTTCTTTTCTTGGTTATTTTTCTTGCTTCCGTCATTCATCCGACGGTGAATACTTCGATTGTTGTAAATAGAAAGACAGAGAGCGGGAGTGTGGGAAAGTCGTGGACTGCAAACGAATTTTCCACGGATATGCAATTGTAATTTAGTTCGTATGAATTTCCGAATAAATATCGACCCTCTTTTCAACGGGGTACTCGCGTACGGTGGTTGAATTTCGATCTGTGAGAATTTAGCGATAGCCGCGTCTGGACTGGCTCAGGTCTAGTTTTCGCGAGGCTCAAAGCTGCCTTGGTCGTGATTCGCTCGCTCACTCTGGACGGGCTAGGAGCACGAGCGTCGTCCTTGTGAAATTGCGCACCGTGCTGTCGATGACTGTTTCTCGTAACACGCAGTTTCCGTATTCCATAGGATTTTTGTATATTATCTTCATCCAGCTACATTTTCTTTTCTTTCCCTTCGTTAAATTTCGACGTATTACCAAAAAAAAGGCTACCGCTGCACCTGAGACTCGTAAGCTGCGTATCGACTACGCGCGGTAAACCCGCGAACAGTAACGGGTATAAAATCATGTGCGAGTTCAACCATTTTTTTTCGTATGAAAAAGTGATCAACTCATAAAATTAATTACACATCTATTTAGTATAAATATCAAGCTGTTAGAATTTTTTTCTTTCGATGTACAAAATGGCCGACTACTCGAAACTTCTCGAAACAGCTTTTTTCCAATGGCGTCAAAAATAACTTCAACAATTTTGACTCGATTTACTTCAAATTTAAAAATTATGTTCCTAATTGCATTTCGCAGAGAAGTACGTACGGAATTTCTCATTGATCGGAAACTTTTCATTTTATGAGCAGTTTATGAGCAGTTATAACGAAATTTCTCACTGAAAATTCATTGCGTAAGTTCAAATACGTACAACTCGTGAATAAAACAATATTTTTTTAATTCCGTACGTACTTCTCCAGGTATTCTAATGTAGATTGATGAGAATTTTTGTTTTTTGTTCTAGGTAAAAAATTGTGGATGCTAAATGTCACGCCTCGGAGAGCCAAAAAAAAAAGATGAAAGAAAATAGTAGTCGGCCGTTTTGTACATCGAAAAAAAATATATTAGGTACGCAACTAAGTTCCCGATGTTTTTCAAGAGATGGCTCCACTCGTAAGTGCTGGTCGATTGCGACATAACCTAAACGTCATACGAACTGAGCTTAGATATATGGCAAACAAACCGCTTTCACACATTAGTGATTTTGTTTTTGCGTCGTATACTTTTGGTTGTGTGAAAATGTCTGATTTTGTGCCAAATAATCGTCATTTGCGGGAAGTGTTGCTTTTCTTCTTTCATTCGAAGAAAACGGCGGCTGAAGCGCATCGAGAACTTCAAAAAGTTTACGGAGATGCTGCTCCAAGTGAAACAACGTGCCGTGATTGGTTCCGTCGCTTCAGAGACGGTGATTTCGATGTTGATGACCGTTCACGTGAAGGAAGGCCAAAAACCTTCGAAGACGCTGAATTGGAGGCATTGCTCGATGAGGATCCGTGCCAAACGCAAAAAGAGCTTGCTTCAGCATTAGGAGTTACCCGCCAAGCCATTTCCAAGCGATTGCATGCGTTGGGAATGATTCAAAAACAAGGAACTTGGGTTCCTTATGATTTGAAGCCGAGAGACGTTGAGCGTCGTTTTTTCGCCTGTGAACAACTGCTCCAGCGGCAAAAAAGGAAGGGTTTCTCTTCATCGCATCGTTACGGGTGATGAAAAATGGATTCATTACAGCAACCTAAAGAGAACAAAATCATGGGGACTGCCCGGTCATGCTTCTACGTCGTCGGCTCTGCCGAATATTCACGCTGCGAAGGTTTTGCTGTGTATTTGGTGGGACCACGGCGGTGTTATTTATTACGAGCTGTTGATGCGATTGAGCCAAGCACTGCGCGAAAAGCGGCCACAATACGATCAGAGGCACGAAAAAGTGATTTTACAGCATGACAATGCTCGGCCTCACGTTGCCAAACCCGTTAAAACCTACTTAGAAACGCTCAAACAGGAAGTCCTACCCACCCGCCATATTCCCCAGATATTGCGCCGTCCGATTATTACTTGTTCCGTTCGATGGCACATGGTCTGGCTAATCAGCAGTTCCGCTCATATGAAGACATCTCAAAATGGCTTGATTCGTGGATAGCCTCAAAAGACGAACACTTCTACCGTGACGGTATTCGAGCTCTGCCAAAAAGGTGGGAAAAAGTTGTCGCTAGCGATGGGCAATATTTTGAATGATTCATTTGTAACCATTTTTTCACAATAAAGTGGCATTTTCATAAAAAAAAACAGCGAGAACTTAGTTGCGCACCTAATATGTATTTTCTAACAGCTTCATATTCATACTAAATCGATGTGTAATTAATTTTGAGTGAATCAGTTTTTCATACGAAAAAAATTGTTAAATTCGCCCATGATTTTATACCCGTTACTGTGGTCTAACCCCCTAATGAATGCGGTGTTGCCGCGCGAGCCAGTTCGAACATCGGTGCGCTCGAATATGCCGCGGAGCAAGCCAATCTCGGTCGGTCTTTTGGGTCGTGGCAAAGACGGATCATACTTTTCGCGCGCACAGTTGAGACGTGTGTCTCTGGTGCTGCCTGAGTTCACTGGCGCGAGAGGCAAGGTTATTGAAAAATATATTCAAACGACGCGTCGTACTATGAATAACGAAAATTGTCACTTTTGATCCAAATGTACGGTGCCAAAGATTATTTGTGGAGTAGCAAACACGCAAAATTGAGTGTTAATTTCCATCACACTTGGCTCAATTAATGATTTTAAGAGCTCGAATTCCAATGTTGTCTCCTCGTAAAAAAATGTATTGTATCGTCGATGGCTTCATACCTCATGTCTTCCATCAGTCTCACACCATACTGCATTCTATTACTGAACAATGTTTTCATCCACCAACGCACTTTTCGTTTCGGTTTTTTGTGGATGTTGTGATGCATTACAATGAAAGCGGCAGCTGCTCGTGCACGTGAAACGTCCATGTTGCTAATCGAGAACTGATTGCGCCAGTTGGATCTTTGGCCGCGCGTGGCAGTTGGATCGTCGGCCGCGCGCGGTTGCCGCGCTCTGTCAAAAGTCGCTCCGAAAAAGGCTCGCGCGGCAAATCATGGGGCTATACCAGCGTGAACGCTGAAAATTTGGGTGATCTTCACGAATTTTTTGGAAGAAAAGTACTCAATTAAATGTTTCGGAAATTTAATAATATATTTGGCTATATTTGACCTATATTACATAATTGTTTCTTGGAAAAATATTGAGATCCAAGCGACGTATGCGCTGCCTTCGGAGGCGCAAAAAAAGTTCCTCCACTGCCGACATGATTCCGGCCGATTGAGTAGCTGAAACCGAAAAAGGAAAGAATGTTGTTAAACTGGAAGGTATTTCCTGTACAATGACGTAAGATTTTCGAAAAATATCAAATCGTCAATTTTCATCCAATCAAAAATCTCCTAGGTCATTGTAGAGTAAATATTTTCAAGAGTACTCAGTTACAATTCCAAGTCAATCTGATCATTGCTCTTTGAGTTACAATGTCAGCAAATTGGAAAAATCTTATTTCGAGAAAAACGCGTTTAAAGATTTAATTATCGATTTTTGCAAGATAAAATGATATTTACCATAAAAACTGCTAAGGATAAACTTAAAGTATGAAGTATAAACTGGCGAAAAAGGCAAAAAAAAATCGATTTTTTTAAGTATCACACTGGTATAGCCTCTTAAGGTAGTACCTCCACAGAAGAGTTGAATTAAGAAATGGTTGAAATTTGACATATACGTTATTTAATACATTATCCAAACATCTGTGCAATTTGAATAAGTTTGACCACCCCAAACCTGAGATATTTACACTTAAAGTTGGCTTGGTTTACACGTAACAAATGCGTTATGATGGGCAAACAGAGCATCATTAATTCTACCGTCAAAACTAAAATTAAGAAATTGATCAAAAACGAGGATAAGCTACAGTGAGATATCACGAATAATGTGAAAAAAATGAGAATGATTCACCATCTAGTTTCCAAGATATAACCATGAGAAGCCTTCACAATTTTGGTGCAAAGCCTGGCAAAGCCTGGAAAAAAAAACAATTGGGGCAAAGCCTGGACAGTCCCGGCAAAAAGTTTACTGGCAATGGTCGATCAAAAACACAATACAAAATATATTTTACGGCAATAAATGATATCCATCGTATTATCTACTAGACCGAGTCAATATTGCCTAGTTTTTAATTTTATTCATTACTAATTAAGCCAATTATCAATCTTTTAAACATGAACATGGTATGTAAACTTTTGGTTGAGATTTTCGCAGAGGAACTACCTTAACAGATTTGCCGCGGACGTCATGTTCGTCCGCGGCAAATCTGTCGCGTGAAGTCGATACGCAGCTTTATGGATCGTACTTGCCGTGCGAGGAAGCCTCATGACGATTTACCGCAAGCCCGAGGCTGCCGCGCCCGAAGCGTACGTACCGAGGCTGCCTCGCGAGGCAGCCTCGGCCAGTCTGGATGCAGCTATTACTTCGTTTAAACATTTATTTTATTTTCTTCATGAGTGCTTTGATTAGACATAAAAAAATCAGACTGATTAGCGTATTTTAAACATCGAACGAAAGATCGCGAAAATCAGTGACCCGTTACACTGTGATGATCCCTTGAGTGCAATTTTTTGGGTACTCACCGGTCGACGGGTAACCATGCGCTTGGGAATTATCGTTTCTCGACCGATGATAATTTTTGCCAGGAAGCGTGTACGGGGAAATCAGTATCAAACATCACATGTTTCTTTTTTCTCTCTTTTTATCGTGTTAATTTAACGTTTATTACACTATACTTCTTTTTTGTTTTACGCGTCACTTAAAACTACTTAACAAATATATACAAACATAATATGTTTTACATCAACACTTATTTACAAGATTACTTCTTTCAGAAGGCATAGACTAGAAGAGGTTATATCATAATTTATTAAATAACAGACTAGACTCTATTCATTGGTTTCTTTTAATTTATTTATTTGTTTATTTAGGTATTTCGCGTCTAGTGCTATATGGTTTAGTTTAATTTATTGTGTGAGTGGGTGTATTTTTCATTCTTTTTTCTTTTCGTTCATTTCTTTAAGAGCTTACAAACATTATTTTATGGATTTTAAGATCGCAACGGGTTATGATCTCGAGACGTTCTGTATAAATCTATATTCTATATTTATTTATTTATTTATATATGTATATCCTGATTCGTGGGAGCGTATGAGAATTGAATCTTAATAGTTTTTTTTACGCTATAGTATAGACCGTGGCGGGTGAAAATCTGATCTTTTTTCCGCTTCTGACTTTTCACACGTCTTTGGGATTTCCGGCGTGAAAAAAGCCTCCTTGAGGACCGCGCGCGCGCGCTATTTACGAAAACTGTAGCTGTGCAGGTCTTCGGACAGTTCACAATCCTCATTTTTTTAACCTATAAACTCATGCGCTGCGATGAAAAAAAGTAGGTGAACTTGATTCGGCTCTTACCGATCGCACGATTAATCTATAAATAGTAATTCGTAGACCCCCCTCCCCCCGTCGTCCTGGGATTAACCGTCTAATGATAACCCTCGTTACGTTTGTGCGGTATTGGTGCATCGTACGTTTGGACTCTGCGAGATTAAAGATCTACACGCCAACGGACGATCGGTATTATTCGTACCGGTTTTTAGGTTAGCTTTGACTTTGCCGAACCAGTCAAACGAGGGATCGAACGTGCAATGTTAAAAAGTGTCGCTTCTGCGATTTTTAGGTATTTTTTTAAGGGGAAAAGGAACGGAAAGCGGAAACTGTTGAGGCGATCGGTTAGATGGTTCACCGACGCCACCGCACGGCGGCGCTTCCGGCGAGTACAACGGACCGGTGTAGATGGATTCGAACTGCACGAATTCTCGCGATCGCTGCGTTCAAACGGCGATAACGAGAGAAAAGAAAGAGCGCGTGCTTAAGGGGGGACATATATTTGGGCGAGGAAAAAAATTGCTGATTATCGTGATTTCTTTGTAAAGGAAAGATTTTTTCATTATTTTTGAGACTTGGGTATGTTTTATTACGACTTCTGGCTGTTACATGGTATTTTATTTATTAATCTTTGAACTGCATTTTCAAAACTGGCGTGACGTAAAGCTGAAAAATTAATCGACCGATTCTGATGAAATTTGCGATAAATCTTTCTAACCTCACTGTCTGAAACATGAACTTAAATGTTTGTGAAGAGAAAAGTCTTTTTTTGATTGCAAATTGTAGACATTTTTTCGGAAAATTCCAATTCTTCGTTTCAAAGCGTACCATTTCACCGATTTTCAACATTTCTCATTTTTTCTTGGTTCGTATTCTGCGCATGAGTGTTAATGAAGGAAAAAGCTTCGTTGGTTTTTTTAAAGATTAATCCCGCTGGCGCTACGTGTCACGCCGTTTGACAACATCCGCCGCAATCCGTTTAGAAGACCGTGCCATACCGCCGCTATTTTTAGAGATTAATAAAAAAAAAATACCATGTAACAGCCAAAAGTAGTAATAAAACATAGCTCAAGTCTCAAAAAATGGTAAAGAAATATTTCCTTCGAAAAAAATCATGAAAATCAGCAATTTTTTTTCGCCTGGAGGTAACTCCTCTCTTAAGGGGGTCGAGCGTTTCATCGAAGAATGTTGAAGGATACCGATGTTTTTCAGCCGCAGCCATTCAATAGAAGTTTACCATCGATGAATTCCACTGCGGCGTTGTCGATTAAAATCATCTGAACAATTTGGCGAAGTTTCTCATGAAAAATCGTCAATTTAGCTGCAGTGGATATTTCTTCCTGGCGTACTTAATACGTCCATTGAAAATAAAGATCGAGTTCAATTAGCGATTCTCCCCAAGAGACAGTGTTGAACTATCCAAATTAAATATTTTTTCGTCTAGAAACGATCCAGCCGATTTTATAGAAATTTCGAAGTGGCACTTCAGACTCGTTTACGTCAAAAAAAAAAAAAATCGGTATCCCGTAACATTAACCGATAAAACTCGGTCGTGAGGGCGGAGAGAAGGGAGGATTGCTGTCAATTTTCGGTTCAATAGTACAAACGAGGTCACGTGGCTGGTCCCGATACAATAAAGCCTTTTCGAAATTCGATCCGTTGGGATCCTCCAACTTTTTCGTGGATTTTCCTCTCTCCTGTCACTCTCGTTTTCTCGAGACTTTTCCGTCGGATACGGAATTTCGTTGCAGAGAAATGTCTCGTTTTCTTCTGCCTTCTACATTGAGAATAATCGTGATAAATGTTTCTTTTTCTCGCTCGGGATATTTATTTAATTGTTATTTTTTTCCCGTCTACGATGAGTGTTTCGAAGGTGGACGCAAATCGTCGATATCTACAGGGAAGTGGCGAGGGGCTTTTTCTCGCTTCAAAATTTCTCCAAATATTGCTGGGCTCCGGATTTGGAAGATGTTGGTATGAAAACTTTTTTTTTCCGTTTTTTTTTTCTTTCTCGATTAATCGCGAAATTATGACAGAATTTGATTTTTCTTTACGTAACGCTTGGGAAATTTTCAAATTCGCTAAAGAGACAATATCGCTCGAGATCAACGCGGAAACGAATGTCCGAATAACGAAATGTTTTCGAAAAATTCACATTTTCCGTAATTTCTCGTATTAGGTTTCTTTTTTTTTTATAGTCCTGGGGAAAAAAGAAGAAAAATTCGAAAATTGATATTGGCTTCATTACGATTCACGAGAGTATTGCGCGTTCTCCTTCCTTTTGTCTTTAATACGAGATCGATTAGATATTGACTACTTTCAATATTCGTTGCGCGAGAATTCTTTATTCTTAGGTAATAAGCAAGCGACAGCGTACTCTCTCGATTCGTTAAGACGTTATTGTTTTTCGAGTCTTCATTCTTGCTTTTCTTTTGATATTTTTTTTTCGTATTCCCGGTTGTGTAATTGTTCGTTCGTTAATTCGTAATAAGATAATTTTCGATACGACACTATATAATACTCGTAAGTACGAATTGGCACAACGATATGGCCCAAGATAACTTATATTATATCATTTTTCTATCTTCGTGGCTTCTTTTCAGCTTTTTCTTCAATTTCTCTCTGCTCATTTGCTCTCGAACGTATTCTCG
>OY723392.1:40865343-40898913 GCA_963210295.1 Ophion ellenae
TCGTAATTCCGGATCGTCGTTCAAAATGACGTGGTCTTTTTTGTTCTGACACTGCAATCTACTTTCGAGAATTATTTATAAATGTATCGTGTTAATTGTCGTGTCGTGCGCTGTCACTTGAGAGAGAGAGAGAGAGAGAGACAGAGAGAGAGAGAGAAATATATTGAGAGATTTGTGACGATTGTGTCTTTTTTTTGGTCCCGTTTCGCACGATGTCAGACACAGGCGAAACAATAGTTTGTAAAATAAAACTGCGGTCAAGACAACGTAGGTCCCAAATGTGCCGATTTTAATTTTCTTCCTTCCTTTGCTTTTATGCCATTGAAGTTTGCATCGTTGGAATGCAACGGATATTCGTCTCTATTTTTTAATTTCTTCATTTTTCTACCATCGGAATTCTTTTTTCCGCCTTCGGGTTGTGGACCCCCAAAAGGGATGTTCGAAAATTCGTCAGTGATTTTCGTAGTCTAAATGTGGTGCAAAAAAATTAGGCGGTACGAAAAAAAAAAATATCGTCGCATCCCAACAATGCAAACTTGGCAGTATTACGATATCTGTGGCCCCTAATTCTCACCACGCAGTCTTCATATTTGACCGAAAATAAGACTTTTTTCAAGAGTGGTAAAAATCGAAATTCGACCCTTGAGGGGGTGAAACGGAGGTTTCAAAGTTTATATGAGACAACATATTTTTTGGTCAGATTTGCTCGAAACTCGGTATAAATACACTCCAATACAAATAATTACACATGTATTTGTTTGGTATATTTATGCCAACTGAAACAAACACAGTTAAGGGGCTAAAAAAGTACTACTTGACTGTCTACACGCACCAAACACAGAGGAAAACATCTAGTGTTCTATATCAAATCAATTTAGTAAGTTTCAAGTAAATCTGGTAAAAAAATATGTTTTCTCTTATCAACGTTAACACTCCCGTTTAACCCCCTTAAAGGTTAAACTTCATGAATTGTTGAAATGCGTGTTTAATTATTTGTATTTTAGTGTATTTATGCCAAGTTTCAAGTAAATCTGACAAAAAAATATGTTGTCTCATACAAACTTTTACCCTCCCGTTTAACTCTCTTAAGGGTCCACTTTTAGGAAATGCTGAAATACGTGTTCGATTATTTGTATTGTAGAGTATTTACACCAAGTTTCAAGCAAATCTGTAAAAAAAAATATGATGTCCCATACAAACTTTAAAACCCCTGTATCAACCCCTCAAGGATCGAATTTCGATTTTTACCACTCTTCAAAAAAGTCTTATTTTGGGTCACATATGATGGCTGCGTGGTCAGAATTAGGGGCCACAGATACCGTAATATCCCCGCAAACTTCAATAGCATTTTTTTTTCTTCCACTTCCTCTAATCCTCCGCGATCTTTTTCGATCATCGTTACCGTGTTGATTCGTCGCTTAGTCTGGCCGAAATCTCGTGTCGAAAAAAGGCTAAAAAAAATTCCAAGCGAATAGGGACTCGGGCATCTCGATTGCGCCTAGTACGAAAAAAAAAATGCGTCGTTTCTCGCATTCTTATTCTCGTTTGAACGGTAATTATTGATACTTTTAGAGTCTACATTGCATATACATGCCTGGCTAGCCGTAGTTCTTTTTTTTACCTTTTTCATTTGTTTTATTTTCTTCGTTCGATAAAAAACGTATCTCTCGTGTGAAAACCCACGTGGCTTCCCTCTCCCACCCTGCGTTCGTTACATATTTATACACACACACACACACGCGCGCACACTCTAGTAAAGTGATATCCTATAATAATCTACGGACGTTAAAGCGGATAAGATCACTTTGCGCTCCTTCCTTAGATGCTCTTTTTTCCCCTTTTATTCTCTTCTCTCGGAATTCTTTCCCTTTCGTTTTAAGGCTCTTTAAGTTCGCGGTTCTATTCAATGGCACCAGTGCAAGCAATTTCCCTGGGTGTGCGTGTGCGTGGGTGTCTATGTGTGTGTGCGTGTGTGCTTTCCGCCGAAGAAGTGGATCTGCCGAAATCTCTCGGACGGCTCGGTAATCCTAATTTTTCTGATTCTCATCGTTTGTTATATTCTAGCGCCAGAGATTGAGTTTCGATATTCGAGCACCCGATGCAGCACGGTATCCTTTTTTTAGCTGCAGCTTTGGTCGGTCGGTCGTTTATTTATTATTTTTTTTTAGCTTTTGGGACGAAATCGTAAGTGAGCGCAATCGTGAACGCGTAGAACGCGGTTTGTATTTGCATAGATTTTTTTTTCGAAGCGTTATTTCTGAAAGTCAAGGGGACAAAATACTTTCTTCACTAACTTTACATTCATATATATGTATGTGTGTACATATATTTATATGTAAGCAAGTAAAAAAGGTAAGCACGGTAAGTAAAGTAAGTGAAACAAGCAAGTAAGCAAAGTAAGTAAAAAAAAGTTGGTAGACAAAAGGATTTTTCGTCTCCTTGGTGTTTTTCAAATAATCTCGGTTAGCAAAAAAGTTAGTAAAAAAAGGATATTTTGTCCCGTCGGTTTTCGGAAATTATTAAAGAAATCCTAAACGAGGGGCAATGATGTGTGTGTGTGTGTGTGTGTGTGTGCGCGCGCGCGCGCGTGTGTGTGTGTGTGTGTGTGTGTGTGTGTGCGCGCGCGCGCGCGCGCGTGTGTGTGTGTGTGTGTGTGTGTGTGTGTGTGTGTGTGTATAACCACGTAAAGTTAGTGAGAAAAAAATTCGTCCCCTTAGTTTTTAAAAAATAATATCAGTTAGCATAAAAATCTTGGTAAAAAAGGATATTTTAATCCCTCGGTTATATGGAATGACTTTCCGAAAAAAAATATATATTTTGCAGATCATTTGACCAGATAGCTCGTTCAGAATATAAATTGGTAAACTAATGTTAATAAATGCATTCATTTTCATTGATAATGGATTTTTTCACCCACTGCTGGTGCGAATTGTTAACATTTTCGTGATTAAATAAAAAAAGCACCTAAATGTATTTCGCAAAACCAATACCAAATATCAAGGTAAAAAAAAAAAACAAAGATTATTTCATTATTTCAATACTGAAATTTGGGATACCAAATGAATCGATTTCGTAATCGAGTTTTATCGTACCGTACTGCATGTTGTATCATTATCGCATATAACGAGGAACACGGTTATCCATAGGATATTTCTCCTCTGTTCTTCTGCTTTCGTCGGTTTTTTTACATCGTCATTTTCATCGTCATGGCGGCTTAACAAAAATGCGCCCTCTTAAGGCCATCTTGTTTTGCTTAAGTCACTGCGTAATTCATTCGCGATAATTAGTAAATTACTAGTCCAATGGATTGAAAATTGTACGTGTTTGTACGATGTGGGATGTGGTGTATTTGTTTCAGGATTTACGTAAGGGATGAAGAGAGTGCGAAGAAGAGAGAGAGAGAGAGAGAGAGAGAGAGAGAGAGAGAGAGAGAGAGAAAGATTTCGGGAAGTTAAAGGACAAGGACAATATCAAAACCGAATATGTTTTTCGATTTTTTTTCATCGAGCCTCTTGAGTTTGGCTTCACGAGGAGAGAGAGAGAGAGAGAGAGAGGGAGAGAGAGACAGAGAGAAAACGAGAGACACACACATACATATATATATATATATATATATATATATATATATATATATATATATATATATATATATATAGTTCAACTCGATTGATTTCCAATCAATGTGTTCTCTATCTTCGTCGCGAATCGTAAGACGTTCGTGACGTCACTCAACTCACGTAAGTCTTCAATAATTCGTAGAAAAGTTTCTTTAATTCGAGAATAAAACCTTTTTCTTTCTCCCTTTCGTTCGTTTTGTTCGTTCTCTTGTCATTTTGTAGTTTCGTCGATCTCGTCGCGTCGTCTCAACTGTACGCTGCGACAATACGCGAAGTGTCATTTTTTCTTCACGGATTGGAGAAAGACGTCTTTTTTTCTTCCCTGTGATATTGGAAAAGGGCTTTTCGTATATAAGTATTTATATTATGTAAGAAATATGGTTTTTCAGGCACGCAATTTGGGCAAGAGCAGTCCGCAGCGAGTTTTGTTCTTTTTGTTCTCGAATCGTTCACGTCTCGTTTTGCAATGAGGCCACGCGCGTGTACTTCAAAAATGTCCCTCTCGTACGTTTGACAATACGTTCGCGAGCATGAGAATTTTTTTCCGGAAATGGAACGAACGTTTTGAATTAAACCCGACGTCAGTCACGAGGCCGAATCAAGGCGGGAAACCACTGTGACGGGTAAAAAAATATTTTTTTTGTGCATTTTCTCAACGTAAACATCTTTAAGAATTGGTATAAAAAAATTCAAGTTATAATATTGAAAATTGACCGGGTTACAGACGATTTAGCGAGAGCAGGTAGGAGACCTGGCCGGAATCATAATTGTAACTATAATTGTCTGATTTTCAATTTAAAGAAATTAAAATTTCCGTATTTGATGTGACGTTCGTTTTGCGTAGTTGTTTTTTTTTTCAATTTAGTATTTACTAAATTACTTTTTTAGTTTTTACTAAAACTTAATACTAAATTTACTATCCACTAAAAAAAAAATTCTTCAGTTTTTAGTAAAAACTAAAAAAGAAATTTAGTGAATGCTGAATTTAGTAAATACTAAATTTAGTATTCACTAACCAAATTTAGTAAGTACTAAATTCACTATTAGTTTTTAGTAGAAACTAAACCAGAATTTTAGTTTTTAGTAAAAACGAAAAAAAGGGAATTTAGTTTATAAGGAACCATTTTTTTTTGGTTTTACTAAAACCTAATACTAAATTTAGTATTAGTTTTTAGTAAAAAGGAATTTAGTAAACACTAAATTTACTATTTACTAAATGGAGAATTAGTTTTGAGTAAAAACAAAAAAAGAAATTTAGTAAATACTACATTTACTATTTACTAAATTTAGTATTGGTTTTTAGTAAAAACTAAAAAAGAAATTTAGTGAATGCTGAATTTAGTAAATACTAAATTTAGTATTCACATGCTAAATTTAGTAGTTACTAAATTGAGCGAACACTAAATTTAGTATTCACTAACCAAATTTATTAAATACTAAATTCACTATTAGTTGTTAGTAGAAACTAAACAAAAGTTTGAGTTTTTAGTAAAAACGAAAAAAAGGAATTTAGTTTATAAGAAACTATTTTTTTAGTTTTACTAAAAAATAATACTAATTTTAGTATTAGTTTTTAGTAAAAAGAAATTTAGTAAATACTAAATTTACTATTTACTAAATGTAGTATTAGTTTTGAGTAAAAACGAAAAAAGACATTTAGTAAATACTGCATTGACTATTTACTAAAATTAGTATTAGTTTTTAGTAAAAACTAAAAAGAAATTCAGCGCATACTAAATTTAATTATATTCGGGGATAAGCCCTATAAGTAAAAATTTCGCCAAAATTACACTTTTCGTTCGAACGCCCGCCATTCGATGAATTTTTTTTTCGAAGAACGGCTGCGTACAACGAGAGCTACATATCGACAATAAAACTATTTGATATTTATTTTTCAGACCAACCATTGTGACGTTATCGTTCCGGCCGTTGCACCACATTTTTCATACAGAGGCATTATCCTCAATAACGTTGCTAATGTCAATTTTTTCAAAAATAAGAATGTCACCACTTAACTTCAAAGTATGCTCAACGACAGACCACTTTTCCAAATCTCAAACAAATAATCTAGTAGACGAAAAAAACCGGAAAACCTTTTTTCGGCCCGCCACAGCAGCGTCCTTCCTCAATCAGCCTGCCTATCCCAACATAAATAAATACGACTTCCGTTCCCTAAAGTTCTCCACGTCGGACGAGCGCAGAGAAAAAGCACTGCGTTTTCCGGATTTGACAGCTGAGACCAAAACTGAACAAATTTCCATCGTTCGACGCGTCGATCTTGACGCGCCGCGTGTGCCCTTGAGATCTCTTGATCGGAAGTATAGGCAATCGACAATGCGCCCGGGCGATGTATCATACGTATCTGTATTCGCTCCGGCGATATAGCTAGCGAATTCCCGTGGCCGCGTCAAGGGACTGTACCAGTGTGACACTTTCAAAAAATCGTTTTTTTTGCCTTCCTCGACAGTTCATACTTTCAAGAATATCCTGTAGAAATTTCAAACCCGTATCATCATTTTATCTTGCAAAAATCGATAGTTTAATCTTCAAAAGCGTTTTTCTCGAAATGACATTTTTCAAATTTGCTGACATTGCAACTCAAATTATCCGATTGACTTGAAATTTCAACTGAGTACTCTTGAATATATTTACTCTACAATGACCTAGGATATTTTTGGTTTAATGAAAACTGACCATTTGGCATTGAAAAAAACGACCATTTTGTAGGCCATAAAACAGACGTTTTTTTCACAACTACGCCAATTTGTTAGATGTCGATATTTTTCGAAAATCCTACGTCATTGTACAGAAAATACCTTCCAGTTTGACGACACTTTTCCCTTCTTCGGTTTCAGCTACTCAATCGGCCGGAATCATGTCATCAGTGGAGGAACTTTTTTTTGCGCCTTCGAAGGCAGCTCATGAGTCGCTTGGATCTCAATATTTTTCTACGAAAAAATTCCGCAATATAGGCCAAATATAGCCAAATATATTCACAATTTTCCGAAACATTTAATCGAGTGCTTTTCTTCCGAAAAATGCCCGAAAATCACGCAAATGTTCAGCCCTCACACTGGCCTAGCCCCTCAACGTTGTCGACGCGGCCGCTGCTACGTAACGTCAATCGAGACACTTGTTCCCACTTGATATCCCCAGCCGCGCAAACACATGTATATATTCATAACATAGATATAAATATATAATAAATATGTGTAGGGCTGATGTCTGCGGTTGGAAGGCGCGAGGTTGCGCCACAGATGGTCCCGTGACCGAAGGGAACGATGTAGTAGGAAGCTGACAGTGTAATTGGCAGATACGGGATAGGGATGCGTGTGTTGGCGAAACTTTGATGAAGGCCGATGGACGCGTGAGCCTCATCGAAGTCCTGCTAGGTCGGTACGTTGGTCGTTGTCGTCTTTGTCCTCGTACGTATCAACGGGGGTGTTGTTCAATACGAGTGCTGCGGCTGCAGGCACGTGACTCAGCTGTGTGCGGAAGTGTCCGAGCCTTGGCTATTGCCGAGTCCTCCCATGCCCGCTTGGGAGGTCAGCCTCGTTGCGGATTGCGTCGTCGTTGGTAGGGTCGTCGCGTGTTGGAGGATGCCGTGATGTTGCTGCTGCTGTTGGGCTTGCTGTTGGGGCTGTTGCTGCTTGCCCGTTTCCGGCACAAGATGGGGCGTTCTGCTGGAGACCGGCGGTAGGACTGGACTTGCCGGCCACGGATGAAGGGACATTGTACTGGGGGCGTTCGGTACGCTACGCGAGTGCGGCAGAAGTGGCGAATTGGACAGGCTCGCAAGCGGATGATGAGCCGATACTATGCTGCTCCCGGAAATGCCAATACCCAGGCTATTGGCGACGTTCACCATCGGCCCGAGACCCCCGCTTGACATTCCAACACCTACACCACCTACCAAGCCACCCCCGCCGCCCATGCCGCCCAATCCACCAGCTGGCGTGCCCAACGCGACCGCCGTGTCCGGATGCAGGAAGTTACGTCTCTGCTCCAGACGCTCCGCGTGCTGGGCCATGCAACGCGTCAATGCCTCCGGCAACATGTCCAATTGCTCCTGCAACGACGTCAACTTCTCGTCCAGACTCACCAGACGCTCCTCCAGCGTGTCCTGGCGCGTTGACATGTCCGACACGATCTCGTATACCGTGTTTTGCGTCTGCGACACACAAACAGTCACGGTTACATGGTGGCTTCACCATCGTGGGCACAGGTCTACGCACAGGGGTTCGAGGGAGATTGAAAGGTAGAGAACTTGTGGCTGAAAATTAAGGGGTTACGTGGGTTTCGAAGCCATTAAGGCAGTAGTCTGCTTTACAGGCTTCGAAAAATCGATTTGAAGAAGAGGAAGGATTATTGTATGGCCCGGGGATAGATGATTAACATCTAATTGGTGTAAGTATCCAAAAACTTGTATTTTTTTGGACCGAAAACTTTAAAGCCCGTTTTCTCGAGTTTTCATTTTCACAAGTTTTAGAAAACGGTGCCGGCGATAGCAAAAACAATATATGTCCGATCGAAACAAAAATCAAAGTGATCTAGCTTCCGTATTAAATTATCTTCTATTTGAACTAAAAAACGTTGGACAAAAGTACTATTTAAATTACTTGTTTTGCAACTTAAAGTGAATTTTTTTTCTTTCAAAAAAGTGAATTTTTTTTTCAAACTTCGAAAAAATTTGGAATTTCATCATTTCTTTGGTATTTTTTTAGTTCATATAGAAAAGGAACTTATAAAAACTAAAAAAAAATTTGGTTCGACTGTTTCAGATGCATCGCACGACCTCCATCACCGGCACCGATTTACAAGTGCAGACTCCAGGCGCCCCAGAAAAATCGTTACAACTTTGAAAAATTTCAATATTTTTTAATAATAAAAATTGTTTTTTTAAAGCTCGAATGTAATACGCTATCGTCTCAAAATTTCGTTTACCGCAATCATTTCCTTCCCTTTCAAAAAATTTGCTGAAAAAACGCTTTTTTTTCGGCTTCTAAAGCAAACTACTGCCTCAAAGCATATTTTCTCTTTTTTTAAATGTAATACATAAATTATGTTGTTCGAAATGTTAAGGGGTTAGGGCACAGTAACGGGTATAAAACCGTGTGCGAATTCAACAATTTTTTTTTCGTATGGAAAAGCGATTCACTCATAACATTAATCACACATCTATTTAGTATGAATATCAAGCTGTTAGAAAATATGTGTTTTTTTTATGTACAAAATGGCCGACTACTAATATTGTCTTTTGTTATCTTTTTTTAGGCGCTCTGCGGCGTGACATTAGCATCCGCAATTTTTGAGCCGGATCAAAAAACTAAAATTCTCGTCAATCTACATTAGAATACCTAGAGAAGTACGTACGGAATTTAAAAATATTGTATTATTCAAAATTTGTAGGTATTTGAATGAATTTTCAGTGAAAAATTTCGTATAAAACTGCTCACAAAATGAAAAGTTTTTCATTAATCAGAAATTCCTGTTCGTACTTATCTGCGAAATGCAGTTAGGAACATAACTTTTTAATTTGAAGTAAATCGAGTGTAAATTGTTGAAGTTATTTGCCACGCCAATTGGAAAAAAGCTGTTTCGAAAAAAACGCGTTTAAAGTTTTAGGTACCCTATGGCCGTGCCAGGGGTGGGCTTACGTTATACGCTCAAAGTCGGCGAAAAAAAAAGTTTCTTGCTATGAATCGAATAGTAACGTATTCTTATGATGATTAAGCACCGTTTTAACGAAAAAAAAATCGATTTTTTGAAAATTCTACTGTGGCCTTACCCCTTAAGGCGGGATATACATTTAGACAGGAAGAAAATAAGCAATATTGAGGGGTTTTTTAAACTAAGAAATAATTATTCTACAATTATCAAACTTTAGGTATACTTTAATAGTATATTTAAGTATACAAAATAATTTTTATATATTAATTCATCATCAAAATGCCGGAGCTGTGGCAGGGTGTTACAGCAAGGTCGCCGCGGGAGTTGCGAATCGACGTGCAGTCTAGCTTCCCGTAGACTTTGATTTGCAAAAAACTTCAAACATTTTTTCAATTAGAACATGTATAGTTTCTACGTGACGGTAACTAAATTGAAGAAAATGCGAATTCGAGAAAATGGTACGCATTTACAAAAAAAAAATCAACATTTCATGCAACATTTCTGTAAAATGTGGATTAAAAAAGTAGTTTTGTGTCCAATTCTTCAAAAACAATTTTCGTCAAGTGG
Organism: Ophion ellenae; assembly: GCA_963210295.1. NCBI lineage: Eukaryota > Metazoa > Arthropoda > Insecta > Hymenoptera > Ichneumonidae > Ophion > Ophion ellenae. The sequence goes on from OY723392.1 coordinate 40,875,198, forward strand.
AAGGTACCAATATTATCAATATTTCGACGAAATTTAAACTCAATCGGCTTAAAAGTTTTTGAGTAATCCTGCACGCCAATTTCGATAATGCAGTTTTGAGACAAACGCGTTTGAAGTTCACGCCCGCTCCGAATCCAAGCGGCGAGGCACAGCGTTGGCGGGCTGTAGCGTTTGAGGTTTTCGAATTTCCCTTTTGAAACTTCGGGATAATATTGTACATATATAGTTCTATCGTTTAAAGAGGAAAAAAGAAATCGATTTTTTGATACTTGTAAATGTATATCTCGCCTTAAGCACGTAAACAGCAATTTTTCAACAATATTATTTAAAAATTTGGGAAATTCAGCCGGTGGGACCGGATTTCCGGAGACCCTTAAAAAACGGTGGACACGATTTCTCAACAACTAATGGACTGATCTTATTGAAATTTTGCACACTTTTTCAAAATACCATTGACGAGTAATTGAACGGACGATTTTGAAAAAAATTAAGGTTGCATTTTTGACAGAGGTGTATGCAAAATCGTTCAATTTTTGGTACAATTTACACTACGTATAGCCTTGTAAAATTAGTTGTAATAAAAAAACCTTCGTTCAATTACTCAATCAATGCTATTATGAAGAAGTGTGAAAAATTTCAATAAGCTCGGTGCATTAGTTTTTGTGTAATCGTGTCCACCATTTTTTAGGGGTCTCCGGAAACCAGGACCCACGCGGCTGAACTTCCCTAATTTTTAAAAATATATTTTTTAAATGCTGCTTTTTTATGTGCTTAACATTTTGAATAAAATAATTTATATATTATATTTTGAAAAAATAGAGAAAATATGCTTTTTTGGCATTGAAACCCACGTAAGTCTACGAGGAAGCTGGAGGACGAATTTGTGGACCTAGAATTGCAGATTAAGGGAGATACCTTTGGACGAGGACAAATGGCTGATTTTTATGATTTTTTTTCCAAAGGGACGATTTATTCAGCATTTTTGAGACCTAGGGTACGTTTTATTGATACTTTTGGCGTTACAGGCTATTTTTTTTTCTTTATTGATGTTTGAAAATGGCGGAGGTATGGCACAGTCTTTTCAACGGCATTTTCTAAACTGGCATGACGTATTGCTAAAAACATAATCGACCGATTCTGGTGAAAGTTGGTACAAATCATTCTAACCTCACTGTCTAAAACATGAGCCCAAACGTTTTCGAAAATAAAAAAGAAAAATGTTTTTTCATTGCGTAGTGTAGCCATTTTTTTCGCGAAATTCAATCTTTTTGTTTCAAAGCGTACCATTTCATGGATTTTCAACATTTCTTACTTTTTCTTGGTTCATATTCTGCGTACGAGTGTTAATGAAAGAAACATATTCGTTGAGTTTTTTCTTCAGATTGACCCCGCCGACGCTACATGTCACGCCGTCTGACACACGTCCACCAATTTTTTAAGGTTAATAAAAAACAACCATGTAACTGCCAACAGTAGTAATGAAACATACCCTAAGTCTCAACAACGGTGAACCAATCTATTCTCAAAGAAGAAAATAAAAATCGCTGATTTTCATTTTCTTTTTTAAGGAATAATTCCTGAAAACGACTTTTTCGCCGACCTCGTACAAGATAACTCGAAAACTATCTGATCGATCATTTTGAAATTTTGCTCACTCTTAGATAATATCATTACCGTCTATATGAAGCTAAAGTTCTTCAAAAGTTATTCAAAGTACGACTTTTTTTTATTCATAAAAACTATAGTAAAAAGTTGACGAAAAATAGAACATTTTTTCAAACACGTATCATTTTTTCAAATTTGACTTTTCTTTGGATTTTTCAGGTTCACATGAAGCGTGTGATTATTAGAAATCTAAAACTCCTTGGCTCTGAAGTTTCGAATCAATGCACCGGAAACTAGGTGTTACGCCGTGGAACAACTCAGGCGGCAACCGTCTTTGAGGCAAATCCAATCGAATATTTAAAAATAATATTTTTTGGAAAATCAAAAGACTTCATAATATGTACACAAAATTTTAACTATGTAGGATAAATAGTTTTGACACAAAAAAATCTCAAAAATTCGCTTATTTTCGGTTGTCTAAAGCGATCTCCCCCCTTAATGTTGTAGGCTTCGCGAGGATTCTAATGGAGGGGAAGACTATCCAGCGTGGAAGGATAAATATTATTTGAAAAAATTGACGACTGTGGTGTTGAGAAAAATATTGCGAATTTTAGTAGTGACAATAAACACAATAATAATTGAGACGATGACTATAGAGATAACAATAATGTTTTTCTCCGCAAATAAATGAATAAATAACATTTAAGCATTATCATTGAATCGTGGTTCACAATAATAATAACAATAAAATATGTTTTCTTAAATAAATAAATGAATTGCGTTTAAGCATTATTATTATTATTATTATTGAATAGTAGTTAATAATAATGATAATAATTAGTATAATGTTGGGAGGTTTGTTATGTTATGGTATGTTTGTTGGGGGGGGGGGGGGATTTTATTATTATTCGTATTATTATTGCTATTATTATTATTATTATGATAATTATAATCGAAATATGTTATTTTTTTCTCAATATGACTGCTTTACTTTTTTCCGTTTCTTTGAGCTATTAACTACTTTTAAGAGTTGTTTGTAATATTAAGTAATAATTATTAAGTAGATGAGATATATACACAATGAGAATAATGATAATAATCATATTAGAGTAATACAAAAAAAAAACGTAATTTTTTTCCTTCGGGGTGACAGCAAAAAATATTCGCGTAGGGTGAAAACAATGCCAGGGACAAGTATGCTATATCGGTCTATCTCAAAAAGCATTGCAGGCTATTTTTATGTATTTTTCTGCACTTCGGCTTAAAGTCATAATTTTTCACGACTCGAATGAAAATGATAGTTACAAAATGTATTCAAAAGTCAATAGGGTATGATTTTCGTCAGAAAAATTAAACTAAAATAAAAAAAGAAATTAGATCGAACTTCGCTAAAAGAAGATACTTTTTTTTGGGCCTATAATAACTTTTGTTAAATGAATTGTTATTATTATTATCATTATTATTATTATCGGCATCGATTAACCGAAGTACGGGTATATTCGATTAATGAATACTTCGTATTTTTTTTTGAGCTTACCTTCGCCATGTCCGTTATCGTATTCGCGTTGTCCATCAACTTTCGTTGGTCCATTTTAACTTTTCTGAGCCTGAGTGAGGAGCGGAGAAAAAGTGAGTATAGCCCGAAAAAAAGATAAAGAAGTCTGAGGTTTTTGCCGAGTCACGGGTAAGGATCGCAACCAGTTAATTCTGTATTTATTTTTATTTTGACGAAGTTCGCCAAGAGGGGAACGAGATAAATCGACTCACGCGTAAATTGCGAGCAGAAATTTTCTCTGATGGGTCCTCACGCGACCGGAATTGACGCGTTTCACGAGCCTCGTGTGCTTGTAGATGAGCCACGTTTCCCTCAGAACGTTAGCGGCCGCATTTTTCAACTGGAAAACGACAAAGGCCGCTCGAAATTTAATCGAATACGTATTAATTTTATGAGCCTATTAATTCATCATCATCATCATCATCATAAACTATTAATTCATCATTATTAAATGGTTCATCATCATTCATAAACTATTAATTCATTATAATTAAATGGAGGCTATTAATTCATAATTCATAATCATCATAAACGTTTATTTCCTCGATTTTAATGATGATTTTATTTCTCAGATTGACCGAAAAGAATATTCGCGAATAATCGAGTTGCTGATAAGAATTTTTACGAATATTTATTTTCCCGGGTAAAAAGGTCAACAAAGGTACCTTATAAAATATTGATGTCGCTGATAAGAATTTTTCAATTCATTTTCCAAAATCAAAAGGTCAGTTTATTTATGAAATATTGATATCGCTAATGACATTTTTTACGGATATTTATTTTCTCGGATCGAAAGGTCAACAAAGGTGCCTCATAAAATAGTGATATCGCTGATAACAATTTTTTTATTCACTTTCTGGATCCAAAGGTCAATTTTCACGGATATTTATTTTCTCGGATCAAAAGGTCAACAAAGGCACCTTACAAAATAGTGATATCGCTCATAACAAATTTTTGATTCACTTTCTGGATGCAAAAGTCAATCCAAAAGTTTATGAAACATTGATATCACTGATAAATATTTTTACGATTTTTTTTCCCGGATCAAAAGGTCAACGAATGTACTTTACGAAATATTGATATCGCTGATAAGAATTTTTTTACTCATTTTGCTGGTCCAAAAGGTGATAACAATTTTTTTATTCATTTTCCTGGACCAAAAGGTCAATTAATTTATAACTTATTGATATGGCTGATAATAATTTTTACAAATATTCTTTTTCCCTGATTAAAAGCTTTATAAAACGTTAATCAAATTGTTCCATCCTTCATCGCAATCTTCACGAAAAAAGTCACATTCAATTGTGTTGTTTTTTTTTTCAATTTTTTTACTGATTCCAAGGAATGTCTGGTTAAAAATAAAAATGTTCCAAATATGCCACAGGCTTCGTAGATCTTACCCTTTTCGTCAACTGCGTGTCCATCATGAAGTTGTGGACGTGTTTCTCGGCCCGGGTTAATTCGAGTTTTCTGGAAACGACTGCCACGAGTAAAGCCGTGCAGCCTGCGCCCTGAAAATCCCGAAATAATATTGTTAACACAAAGCGACATCGTCGATTAATTAAAAAGGAATCTGACGTAGGGAGAAGAGCGTGCAAATGTTTCCCGCGCTCAAAGGATCACACATTATATTCGAATCTCCCCAGGGCAAAATTACAGGGTCGCGTTGTTTGCGCGCTTACGTTCTTCCGCCTATGAGAATTCAATCTTCAGTCTTACCTCGTTTCAAGACGCATTTTCTACCCAATTTAATTTCACGAAAAAAAAAAGAAAATACCGCAAATTCCGAGTGAACAATCTTTACAACCCTTTGTCCAGAAGAGATTGTTAGTGAATAAATCAATACTAGTAACGAGGAAAAAAAACTTGCTGATTTTCATAATTTTTTTTTTCTAAAGGAAAGATTTCTTCACCATTTTTGAGAAGTGTGTTTTATTACGATTTTTGGCTGTTACATTGTTTTTTTTTCTAATTTTCGAAAACGGAGGTATGGCATGGTTTTCTAAACTGCATTTTTTAAACTGGCGTGACGTACAGCTAAAAAACTAATCGACCGATTTTAATGAAATTTGGTATAAATATTTCCAAACTTATTGTATAAAACATGATCCTAAATGTTTTTGAAAATTGAAAAAAGGTATTTATTTATTGCAGAATGTAGCGATCTTTTTTCGGAAAATTCGATGTTTTTGTTTCAAAGTGTACCATTTGATCGATTTTTAACATTTCTCACTTTTTCTTGGTTCATATTCTGCGTATGAGTGTCAATGGAAGAAAAATCTTGGTTAGTTTTTTTTTTAGATTAATCCCGGCGACGCTTTGTGCCACGCCGTCTGACAACATCCGCCGCATCCCGTTTAGAAGACCGTGCCATACCTTCGCCATTTTTAGAGATTACTTTAAAAAATGATACCATGTAAAAGTCAAAAGTAGCAATAAAACTTATCCTGAATCTAAAAAATAGCGAATAAAACATTCTTTAAAAAAAACCATGAAAATCGACGATTTTTTCCTTGCCTAAAGGTACTCCCCCCCTTAAGGCGGTCCTCTAGTTTCTCGGGGCGAAAAAATCGATTTTTTTTTTCATAAATCACATCTACAACATGTGAAGAAAATGTGTGCCAAAGGATTTTTCGATATTCGAAGTGGTTCACAAGTTACGGCCCTGGAACGGAGCAGGTATACGGAGCGCGCGCCGGGAGCGCGAACTTTCAAACGCGTTTTTCTCGAAACACCATTTTTCGAAACGGTGACCACGATATTTCAGAAACTACTGCACTGATCTTGTTCAAATTTATACAGCATCTTTAATATGTTATAAGCCAGCGATTGAACTAGGATTATCATGATTGCTTCGATAGTTTTTTTTGTACGAGCGAAAAACTTAAGAAAAAATGAGTAAAAAATAGAATGTAATTTTCAAAAGTGTATAAAAAAGTCAATTTTTGTAATTTAGAATTCACTCTAGTTCAATCGCTAGTCTTAAATATGAAGATTAAAATGCCGTTTGGTTTTTTGATTTCAGATAAGCAGAACAGCCGCAATCTTGGTCACCGTCAAGCACCTCTTTTACTTGATGTCTTCCTGTCGGCCACTATAACCTTTATTCTATTATATATTTTGACTTAAAAAAATTTGTAAAGCTTATTTAAATGTTAATAAAGATTATGCAAAAACAATGAGATTGATTATTTCGATGCTTTGCCCGTAAAAAATTATTGAAAAAGCCGTAAAAAAACAGCCGAGAAACTAGAGGACCGCGTTAATAAAAACTCACTACGCGAATTATGAGCATTTTCATTAACGAACAAAAATGCATATAACTAGACGACTCTATGTATTTTTATTCATTCGGATATTAGAATATTCTCTATAATTCTCGAATATCTACTAAACATTAGAATATTTATTGCCGAACAATCATTCTTCGATGCCGACTTTTTTCGTCGATTATTTATCGATATCTCCTAAAAAAAATGAACGTCGGTGATTTTATTCGTCAATCATTATTTATACCATAATTCCCGTTGACACGGCGATCCCCCGACCGCAATAAGTGTTGGGCACAATGTCGCCGAATCCGACACTGAGAAATGTGATTGCTATGAGCCACATTGCGTTGAGAAGGTTCGCGTGTTCCTCGTCGTGAAACCTGAAAAATAACATTCCTTTCTTTACACGAACAATCGTCAGATAAAAAAGTGAAAATAAAGCTAATTCTGTCAAACTAAAGAAAACAATGTCCTTTTTTCCTCTTGAGGGAGTTAAATATTTATTCTTCTTCATTGCAATTTTGTGGAAACTTGAAATGAATAAAAAAATAAACTTATTTGTTACTTTCGAGTTTTAGTCTTTTTTTCTACTATAAATTAATAATAATAAAGACGATAATGATTATAGTTATTATTATTAGTATTCCTCAAATTAATTACAGTATTCCCAATATTAATCATTTCTTTGACGTTTTTGGACGAAGTCCAATGTAATGGGGCTGTATTCCTAAAAAAATGCTCGATCAATAAAATGTAGCTGGAAAACGATTCGAACGAGAATGACTGTACTTTTATCGATTAGAGTGCAATGAACATGAAAAACGAACGCTAGGGAGGTAACATCTTTGTACGAGCGTGTCGATAGGGGGGCAACCCAATATGATACGCAATCGATGAGCTTTGTGGCCGCACAAACATCAACCCGTTAAGTTAAAGTTCAACTGAGCAGTCTGGAGCATCCCCATCATTTTCACGTATACTGGGAAAATCCAAATAAAAGCTCAATTGCGGTTATCATCGCGCGTATGGGGAATGAAGAGAGAGAGAGAGAGAGAGAGAGAGAGAGAGAGAGAGAGAGAGAGAGAGAGAGAGAGATTGATTGATTGATATATATATTTATGCTTTTGTTTTGAACCTTGAGACAATATGATACATGGTACGTACAGTTCGTTGAAAATCGTTTTGTTAAATGTAAGAATAAACATAGTGTAAATGGTTATAAAATAAAAAATAAAAATAGTAATAGTAACAATAATAATAGTAACCATAGTGTGTGTTATCATGATGATAACGGTAGTAGTAACAAGAAATAAACTAAAATAAAATAAGAGTTGAGAGAGAGAGAGAAAGAGAGAAGGGAGAGCGGTGCAGAAATTTGTTGGAGAGTCCCCAGATCCTACCACATCCCTTTAGGGATTTGTTAGGGACACCGCACATAGTCCTCATTGAGATACAATTGGATTCCGCATTGTCCCCCGATGAATACCAGACGAGAATTTTCACCAAGTTCGAATCGAAAATATGTGAAAAGTCACGAGAAAAAACTGGGCATGTTGAAACATAACTTGCACGCTTCCTGAGCGTGTACGTGTGTCGTAGTATTATGTTAAAGTGCAGTAAAATAAATAACAAGCTATAATTATAGTCGATTTCAGTAATGTGATCAAAATCGATTTTTAAGATTTTTTTAAAGGTTGAAGCGTTACAATCCAGGATTTAAAAAATATATATGTTATTCTCTACACTATACTGAGTGTTGATGATTTTTTTTGAAATTTTTTCACCACCAAACACCGGAAAAAAAATAGTTTTATCAATGTAATTTTACGTGAGGTTAGATGGGTAAGACGTTCACGCTATGGGTGATGTAATTCTTTTGGCTATTTAGCCAAGATGGACCATTTCTAGCAGTGGATTAACGTAATCTCAACCTTTGTAAACATTTAGAAAAAAGTCCATCTTGCTTATCGAAAACCATATTTGTTGTCTCAAAATGACCTGACATTTTAAATTGCGCGCCACTTTTTTGGTGGCGAACTTAGAGTACTAATCTTTGGTAACTGGCGTCAGGAAGTATAGAGGTTTTGTCATGGAGGGCTACACGATCGAGCAACACATAGAAAATGTAAAAATTCACGACGAAGATGGTGAAAAGTTTCCAGAGATTTTTGGTTATCATAACACACCATCTCGCAACACTGTGGTGAATTCAATCGCTAAATTTGAGGTTAGTGGTTCAATTTTGACCGCGAAAAGCAGTGGCCGTCCTCGTACCGGTCGGTCGAGTGAAAACATAGCCACAGTGAGTGCGAGTGTTGACGAAAGTCCTCCAACCTCGATTCGTCATCTTGCTCAGCAACTAAACATTTAAACATGCTCTGTGCAGCGAATTTTGACGACAGATGTGCATATGCATGCTTACAAGATCCAATTGACACAAGAACATGTGGGTGACATTGACATGTGCGTTTCACACCTAACCTCCATGTTTGTACCTTATACTAAAATAAAAATATTCGTACTTTTCATATAAATAATACCGTTTATAATTACAGTCGATTTTCAGTGACTGAATTATAAGTTCAGTGATGACTGTGATCATATCGATTTTTAAGATTTTTTGAAACTTTTTATACTTTTTTTAGGAGGTTGGAGCGTTGCAATCCAGGTTTTAAAAAATATGTATATGTTATTCTCTAGTTTGGTTTTAAATATTAAAAAATATTAAATTAAATTTTAATTGAAATATTAAATTTAAAATTTTTTTTTTTAAATATTAAATTTTTAAATATTAAAATGTTTAAGGTTTTAAATATTAAAATTAAAAAAAGGTATATATAAACTATATATATAGTACAAGTATATTGAAATCTGAAAACCCGTTTGGTTTTCAGATTTCAGATGGACTGTTTCCTCCCGATGGCCTTCATAATATATATACAAATTCTAATATATATACGTATTTAATATATACGTTTATATATTAGAATATACCGAGTCTTGAGGATTTTTTTTCGACATTTTTTCGCCGCAAAACACCGGAGATAAAAAATAGGTTAATGTATGTAATTTTACGTGAGGTTAGATGGGCAAGACGTTCACGCTACGGATGATCTTTTTTTTTGGGGGTATTCAGCACAAAGATAGACGATTTGTAGCAACGGATTAACGGATTAAAAAGTAATCTAAACCTTCGTAAACATTCAGAAAAAAGTCCATCTTGCCCATCGAAAACCATACACATTCAATATTGAACCGTCAAGGTTTAATAAAAGATTACGACTGTTGAATGAAGAGCATTGCTGCCAATGTCCGGGACGTTGCCCTATCTCGACAACACTTAATATTCATTAATAGTAATAACAAATAATCTCCCGACATAAGTATAAATTACTGAAAATTTCATATGAGTTCTATAAAATATTCACTGACGCAGTTTTTTTTCATAATAATCATCCATAGTGTCTTTTAAGTTGGTAGTAACACGAAAGTTTTTCTTTGTCCCGTAATAAAAATATAAAAATGCACAATTTTGCCCTTTAATAATACATTTGATGTAAAATTAGCATCTACAGAATGGATCTATACCTCGGATGCATTTCTTGAGATGTGGAGACAAAAAATTCATGAACCGCTCCAACCGCCTTAAGATAAGATTTATACTTTTTTGAGATCCACTCGCGTTGCGTATCAAATTGGATTCCAATGCGCAATGCTGATTAGAATCCAATGTACGAGAGTGAAGTTTCAGTATAGGGATCCAATGCGATGGGCCATTGGATCCCTATGAGGAAATGGAAACGAGTATGGGAATCCAATTGGATCCATACGACAATTTCTGCACTGGGAGAGGGAGACAGAGAGAGAGAGAGAGAGAGAGAGAGAGAGAGAGAGAGAGAGAGAGAGTGTTGGAAAATTCCAGGGGAAATGCCCATTTACGTGAAATATCGATTTCAAGTACACGATTTTGCACGCACGTAGCGTGTGGTTGCTCTTCACCCGTAGAATCGTCGGTACCGATTTTCTCGCTGTTCAACGACCATACGATCTTGATCCTCCAACGCTCAGGTGCGAGGTGCACTCGTATTTATAAAGTGTACGTATATAAAGGGTGTCTCAAAATGATCTGACATTTTAAATTGCGCGCCATTTTATTTTGTGGCGAACACAGAGTACTAATCTTAGACAACTGTCGTCAGGAAGTATTGAGGTTAAGTCATGGAGAATTACACGATCGAGCAGGCTTCGAACTTTCGCGGTGGCGCCGCGCAACGGCTGCCGGTGGCAACACTTGGATTGGCGCATGGCGGTTAAGACGGAATGACACCTCATCGCGGTCGGTATGGTAGAACAATTGTAGATACCCAAAAATTTCTGAAACGGCTCTTCAGATCCCGTCGAAACTTTGCCAAACGACGTCAAATAGATAGACGAACGGCTGTCTGCCCCTCAAATTTTCTGAATTTGAGAAAAAAAATGTAGATTGGCTTATCATAAAATTCAGAAAATTTGAGGGGCAGACAGCTGTTCGTCTATCTATTTGACGTCGTTTGGCAAAGTTTCGACGGGATCTGAAGAGCCGTTTCAGAGATTTTTGGGTATCTACGATTGTTCTACCATACCGACCGCGATGAGGTGTCATTCCGTCTTAAGTCAAACCAGCACAAACACGAAAGAGCTAGGCTTGAGCAAGCATCGTCGATTGTAGATCTCACATTGTGAATGGAATGTGCTTGTAAATAAAATAAAATAGTGCGATGGAACCAATAACGATTACTTGCCAATTTCAATGCATCCTCATGACTACCTTTCGCCCTAAAAGCATATCTATAGGTATGTGACGAAGAGAATGTTGAGGGAGACTTTGTCCTTGAAATGCAGCGGGAGATGTTAGCGGCTCAACATGAGCAGCTAGAAGAAGAGGAGGGATGCCTCTATGGACCAGGCATTGCCGATTAGCGGTAATTATAAACACATTTGTGTAAACACATTACAAAACTTTAAACGCGTTTTTCTCGAAAACACGTTTTAAAAAATGGCTGACATTCTTCCGACCGCTGTAATTAACATATCGACCTGAAATTTGGAGAGCATACTCAGAAAATATGTCTTCACGGAATGACGGATCGTTTTTTCGATAGATACATTTTTGCATTTATTATTTATCTTTTTATGCGAAAAAAAACGCGAAAATTCGATTTTTTTTAAATTGCCGCCATTTTCCGAAATTTGTACTAAACGAAAAACCTATCCGTCATTCCATGACCAAAGGGTCACAGATTAATAATATGCTTTGAATTTGTGTTTCAGATCAGGGGGCAGTGATGTCAGCCGTTTACCTCCCGCGATTTAAGGACCTGTTTTCACCTTTCATGGTCGTGTTAACTCGCGCCGCGGCGATTCGAATTGGCCACCAAGATCGTGCGAATTGACGCATTGGACTTCTTTCTTTGGGATTTTCCGAAAGAAAAAGTGTATGCCAATGATCCACAGAGCATTCCGGAGCTCAAGGAAGCAATTGCACGCACCATTAATGAAATTATTCCGCAATTATGCCAAAATGTCATTGAAAATTTCGTCAAAAGCGTGAACGTTTGCAAACAGTGACGAGGCGGCCATTCATCGGATATTGTGTTCCACACATAACCTCCATGTTTGTACCTTATATCGAAATAAAAATATTCGTACTTTTCGAATGAATAATACGTTTTATTAATAAATAAAAATGTCAGGTCATTTTGAGACACCCTATAGATACACGCCAGCACACACATACATGCATTTCTGGACAGAGAACGATTTCATCAGGCGAAGGATACGCGGGAGTGTGAAAAAAGACGGGATAACAGTAAAACGAAATGTTCCTTCGATTTGTTCGCTGCGAATTCGATATCGATGCATTTTTTTTTGCGTATCTCGTCTCGCGGGATGAATATGGCATGAGGTTTGAATAAATCGATGATTCACTCGCTGCGAAATGGGGCGAATATTCGGCAGACCGGCGAGAAATTGGGCGGCGATTTTTTTATGGGCTTTTTTTTATCGGCATACGATGGAAGTAGGGAACGTTTTGTTTGGAAAGGAAAGTTTGGTTTTTTGGATGAAAAAGGAAAATAACGATGTATCATTTGATTTATAAATGAATTGAAAGTGTTGATGTGTTTTAATCCTTCGTTGACACACTGGGTCATTGTGAGCTGGATGAATTTTTAGTAAAATGCTCGCCTCTCCGAAACTGATTTTTAAAAATAATTTGTTTAACAACTAAATTTGACATTTAGGGAATTTTATGCAGACACATCAAGGCATTTTTAAAGTACCATCCGGGTCAAATTGACCCATGGTGTGAAAATCGTGGCCAATACAAGTGTGTCAAGAAGGGTTAAGGGGTCTTCACACTTTGGACGCTAAAAAGGCTATTTTTATGAATTTTTTTCATAGGTTTATATTATAGGTATTGATATAAAAGCTGTTGCACTTAATAAATACCCTTTCAAAATAAATTGAATTAAAAAAAAAATTTATGTAACCCAAACTTTAAACGCGTTTTTCTCGAAACAACGTTTTTCGACGGCTTGTTGATAAAATCTTCGAAACTACTGAACCGATGCTTATGAAATTTTAACCACATATTCTTCACAACTATAGCTATGGAGCGAATCAAGGATTTTTTAAATCTTTGATATTTAATACTTTTTTTGCAAAAAACGGTGAAAAAAACGATTTTTTTTTGTTTTTTTTTTTAAATAACAGTCATTTTGATATTTGTGCACATATAAAAAATCGTATGATATGCGCTATAGCCATTAACATACTGAATCTAAAACCGTTTGATTTTTATGTTTCGGATGATCCGTCTCCGGGATTTCATCAACAGCGCAGACTTACAATTTTTTCGGGACATTTTTTTAACTACCATTTTCGTCTATAAATAGTGACTTAGATGACATTTTTTTGAAATGTATTTCGAAAGTGTATTGATTGAGTGTAACAACTTTCATATCAATATCTATAATATAAACCTTTCAAAAAAATTCATGAACATAGCGTATTTTTAGCGTCTCAAGTGAGAAGACCCCCTAAGCGAAAATCGGTATTTCTATATGAAGTAACAGATATTCGAATTCTGATCATGTATAGGTGGCTGCATACACTTGTAATTAAAAACAGGCTTTTTATTGCATCATTTTGTAGTCCAGGATCTTAAATTCGATTAGCAACAAAGATTTCGTAAAAAATTCAAAAGTCGACCAAACTATGACGATTTTTGTGAAGGTTGAAATCGCCCACTGCTCTTTACCCATTTTCCTTTTCCAGTATTCCTTGCGATTTTTGTGCATTTTTTTAAAGTACCTATACATATTCAAGAATACGTGAAAAAATCCTCAAGTTAACATATTGAAAATTGACCAAGTTACAGACGATTTAGTGAGAGGAGGTAGCGTAACGATTTAGGTATACTAAAACATTTAATCGCGTTCTTTTTTTCAAAACGAGTGTTCACGATCTGGCCGGCATCATAACTTCAGCTATAATTGTTCGATTTTTAATATTGAAAAACCAAAATTTCCGCACTTTGCGTACGCCCCCTTATACTATAAGTGAATCCGGCTAAAAAAAAATCGTGCCCTCCCAATGAACCCTATCGAGCAATTAAGGGGTTAGGGTTAGTAACGGGTATAAAATCACGTCCGAATTTAACAATATTTATTCGTATGCAAAATTGATTCACTCATAAAATTAATTACACATCTATTAAGTATGAATATCAAGCTGTTGAAAAATATATACATTTTTTTTTGATGCACACAATGGCCGACTACTAATATTTTCTTTTATCTTTTTTTAGGGGCTGCGCGGCGTGACATTTGGCATCCACAATTTTTCACCTAGAACACATTAGAATACCTAGAGGAGTACGTTCAAAATATTAAAACTATTCTTTTATTCAAAAGTTGTAGGTATTTGCATTGCGTTGTAGGTATTTGAATGAATTTTCAGTGAACAATTTCCTATAAAACTGCTCATAAAATGAAAAGTTTTCGATCAATCAGAAACTTCTTATTCTTATGATGTTAAAGCACCGTTTTAGCGAGAAAAAAAAATAGATTTTTTATTAAATTCTACTGTGGCCTTACCCCTTAAATACTGTTTGATCAATGTAACTTTTATTTAACCGGTATCCAAAGAACGGACGACACAAAACGAATAATACGATGTTGACTCACCTTTCGCACTGTCTCAACGTCCACGAGGCAATGATCCAAAGCGACACCATGAAGACGAGCAACACCGTACCGGGGCAAATGGTCATTAGTGTTTTGAGCACGAATCTCGTGTTGAAATTTATACGATTCAAGGCCCCTATACTCCTCGACGAGGCGTCGGTGAATAATTTCGAGTGCAACAGCATCACCCGACAGATGAGATACAGCCTTAAAAACATTGGTAGCGAGAGGGTCACGTCGTAGGGTACCCATTGCGAGCCGATGTCACCTCCCTTGTTCGCCAATTTGGTCGTCCACAGGAAATAATATTCACCGGGTACCGGGTGGAGCGCGCAGATTCCCAGTTCCAATGATATCTGAGATATTCGTTGCCAGGTCATCGCTATTCGCCAGTCATCCGCGCAGTTATCGATCATGAATAACTGTAGTTTTTTAAACAAAAAAAAAAATGGCACAAAAACACACATTAGTAGGCATCGCTGACGTATACCGTAAAATAGGGCTACTTTGAACATACTTTGGAAGTTTTTCGTGGGTAACTATTTTTAACATCCCAAATTCCAACGGTCCTTGCTCCAATAGAACAATGTGTTCTTTGGCTGTCAAATGTATAAGGAAGTCAAGCCCCACCACCGCCCCCACAATTTTATATTTATTTTCTAAAGTGTCAAAGTAAACTCGAGTGTGATGTTTCTTTGACAAGGCATTGAAATGCAACTTATGTCAAAGATTCAGATGTCAGATGATCATCAAGAATCAGATGTTTTAATTGATCAGCTGGTCAATTAAAACATCTGATTGGCTGGTGCAGCGATCTGGAACGATGACTGCAACTATATAAGGGATGCCTGACAATACGAGAGCTTCAGTGTCGGAGCTCTCAGCCCTGATGATGCAGACTGCAACGTTTGTGAAACGTCGGCACAACGCTGATCCTCAACACGGCCTCCATCCGGAAGCCACATACTCTTCTCATCATGACTTTTTATTTAAAAAAATGGTTATCTTTATTTTTCAAATAGTGATATCCATTTATTTTTTATCACCGTTTGATTCTTCTAAAATGAGGCTGACCTTGATATGAGTGTGACGCCTTGGCTTAAAAGAAAGACGCCGGCAGAAATGCAGATCTTGAAAGACCGTTTCGAATTATTGCTCCGAATTTTGCCGAAAATCAATACGTATATGAGTTCACGAGTACCTATTTTCGATGGTGTTGAAGTTTGCATCGTTGGAACGCAACGAAAGTTTATTTTACAATTTATTTTCCATATTTTTATTATTATAGATCTCATTTTATAGATCCATATTGTAGATCACTAAATAAATATCTTAAAACTGGTTGAATAATTTTTGTATGCGAAATTTGCCCAACGAAATTGAAGATATTCAGAAATATTAATTTTCGTTGCATTCCAACGATGCAAACATCAACCTCGCTAATTTTAAGCGATTTACCACGTATATGTATATTTTTATTTTCTGAGTTCCAACTTTCACCCTTGCCGGTTTTCTACATATTGCCCTTCCCAATTGAGCCCTTTCGTATCACTCCCTACCCGTACTTTGATAAGCTAACCTGACATGCGTCGGGGCGACGGCCGTCTTAAGGGGGAAGACACCTTTAGGCGAGGAAAACATTAGTCGATTTTCATGGTTTTTTTTAAGGAAAGATTTCTCCACCATTTTTAAGTCTTAGAATGTGTTTTATTACTACTTTTGGCTGTCACATGGTATTTTTTTATTATCAATCTTTAAAAATAGCGGGTTTATGGCAGGGTCTTCTAAACTGCATTTTCAAAACTGCCGTGACGTATAGCTGAAAAACTGATCGACCGATGATGAGAAAATTTTGTACAAATCTTTCTAACCTTATTGCCTACAATATGACCCAAAAATATTTTTGAAAATAAAAAAAGTGTTTTTTTTTTTCATTATGAAATGTAGTCATGTATTTCGGAAAATTCAATCGTTTTTTACGAAGCGTATTATTTAATTAATTTTCAACATTTCTCACTTTTTCTTGGTTTATATTCAGCGTATAAATGTTAATGAAAGAATAATCTTCGTTGGTTTGGGTTTTTCAGATTAATTCCGCCGACGCTACGTGTCACGCGGTCTGACAACTTCCGCCGCAGCCCGTTTAGAAGAGCGCGCCACACCACCGTCATTTTTTAAGACTAATAAAAAAATAGTGCATAAAAATTTAAAAAGTGGTAACAAAACTTCCCCTGAGGCTCAAAAATGGTCTTTCCTTTAAGGCCTTAGGCCGGGTACAAAATCATGTGCGAATTTAACAAATTAACGAATTAGCAAAATGGCGTGACAAATAACTTCAACAATTTTCACTCGATTTACTTCAAATTTAAAAGTTATGTTCCTAATTGCATTTCGCAGAGAAGTACGCACGGAATTTCTGATTGATCGAAAAATTTTCATTTTATGAGCACTTTATGAGCGTTATAACGAAATTTTTCACTGAAAATTCATTTTTTAAGTTCAAATCCCTACAACTTGTGAATAAAACAATATTTTTTAAATTCCGTACGTGCTTCGCGAGGTATTCTAATGTAGATTGACGAGAATTTTTGTTTTTTGTCCCAGGTAAAAAATTGTGGATGCTAAATGTCACGTCGCGGAGCGCCTAACAAAAAGATATCAAAAGAAAATATTAGTAGTCGGCAATTTTGTACATCGAAAAAAGAAATATATATGTTCTAACAGCTTGATATTCATACTTAATAGACGTGTAATTAATTTTATGAGTGAATAACTTTTTCGACGAAAAAGAAATTGTTAAATTCGCACATGATTTTATACCCGTTACTGTGGCCTGAGACCTTTAAAAAAAATCATGAAAATCAGCAATTTTATACCGCATTTGCCGAGGGTACGGGGCAACTGTGGAAAACCCGTACCAGAATAGATGGCCCCATACTCTTCTGGTTTTCTGGTGCACAGACACGTTTTACTCGAGTATCTAAACCAAGGTCTCAGAAGTATCGGCCTTCCGGTGACTGGCTGACGCGCCAGCCGGTGCACAGCTGAGCGGTCACCGCTCCGAGTATGGGCCATGCATGACGCTGCTTAGCTCGAAGTACCGCCGGGGCCGAACTCCGACCGCCCATCCACCAGTGTCCGTTGTATATACATCGTATTTATTAACGCGAAAAAAATACGATTTACGATGAAAGTTTTCTTAATCTACTTTCGCCATTGTCCGTGCTCTCGTCCCACCGCGCAAGCTCATGAAAAAGCGCGAAATGGGCGGAAAATTTCGTTGGCCGCGTGTGGTCGCGATCCCGCTGGAAAATTTAGTGACTCGACGATGATCATAAAAATCCTTCATCGCGGATATATACGAGAGAAGCGAGAAAGTTTCGAATCCTAACAGCCAATGAGATAATGCTCGATCTCTCGTCGCAATCTTTTTTTCACGCGCGGTTATATTTTTCGCATTTGCTCCTGGTGTTTTTACCGTCCCACAAGAACGGCGAAAGGTTTTTACTTTCTCTCTCTCTTGCTGGCTTTTTATTCAGATTTTTCTCTTCGCCTTTTCTCGCGCATTATCTCGTGGGAAAGCTTCTCACTTTGATTTTAAGGAGTCGTTGTACTCCTGGCGCTTGTGCGCGAGGATTTACAGTTATACGTTTCTTGCTTCTTGTGGCGTTATCGTGACGGATGTTAAGGGGTACATAAATCATTGTGCCATTTCTCTTCTCGCTGTATATGCGGATATACAGGGTGGCTCGAAAAGTGACGTGAAAAAGGAAATTCTAGAGGCCTCGTATCGATACCTATCCGAATTACCCCCATGGATGTTCTACGATCTTTTTAGTTTTCGAGAAAAAAATAATTAAAATGTTTTTTTTTTCGAAGTTTTGTATAGCATGGGCTTTGATTTATTTTTTGTGCAAATTTTAAGAGGTTAAGTGGGTCCGAAAATTTTAAAATCCCCATTAAAAAAAAAAATTCCCTCCATTGCGGAAATTATTCTGGCCGATTGAGTAGTTGAAACCAAAAAAGGAAAAAATGTCGTTAAACTGGAAGGTATTTCCTGCATAATGACGTAGGATTTTCGAAAAATATCAATATCTAACAAAATGGCGTAGTTATGAAGAAAGTATTTTCTTGCCTATTAAATGGTCGTTTTTTTTCAATGCAAAATCGTCAATTTTTATTCAATCAAAAATATCCTACGTCATTGTAGAGTAAATATATTCGAGAGAACTCGGTTCAAATTTCGAGTCAATCGGATAATTGCTCTCTGAGTTACAATGTCAGCAAATTTGAAAAATCTCATTTCGAGAAAAACGCGAGACTATCGATTTTTTCAAGATAAAATGATATTGATATAAATGATAATGATATTCTTGAGAGTATAAACTGTCAAAGAAGGCACAAAAAAATCGATTTTTCAAAAGTGTCACACTGGTATAGCCCATTAAGAATCCTTCATTCAATCACGAGCTATACTTATCAACTAACAGATAAATTTGGTTTTTTAATTTTAGATACAGCCATCATGAGTTATCCTGACCACCACGAGGTCATTTTTTTGGGGTCTTCGGAAACCAGCTCCCACCGGCTGAATTTCCCAAATTTTTGGGTGAAATAAAACAAAAATGGTTGAAATGTTTGTATTGTTGATGTTTATATGTTGAAATGTTTATGAATTGCTCTTCTATGTGCTTAATATTTTGGATAAAATAATTTATATATTATATTTAAAAAAATAGAGATAGTATGCTTTTTTTGGCTTCAAAACCCTCGTAACCCCTTAAAAGCAATTGAGAGTCATTTACCCTAGTGTGAGTATTTTTGTTATCATCTGAACTTTAGTGCCGGATTCCCTCAGATCTATATTTAAAACTTTTGCCCGAAATCTAAGGCCCTTTTCGTAGTGTTTAGTTGGTCATTGGTTTATTACTTAAGGGGGGATTGTCTTTTTTTTTTCGCAAAATTTACCGCTTTTTGGGAATTTTTTTGTGAAGAAAGTATACAACGGAAAACTTGTGAAACTTGGCATATAGTTTTATTGATCTGTTTACTACATACAAAAAATTTTTTAAACAATTTCATCAAAAAATCCCCCCTTAAACGCGTTTTTCTCGAAACAGCTTTTTCACAACTGGTGTGCACGATTTCTCAAAAACTATTCAACCGATTGCCTTCAAATTTGGACAGAATGCTCAGCTGACATCCTTTTATCGTTTGATGAAGCAAAAAAGCAATACGTTTAATAGTTTTTTATTTATAACAAAAAATCGATCAATTTTTTTCGAAAAATCGATACTTCAAGTTCAAAACGTCACCAAATCGTCAATTTTTCTTTTTTTTCCCTTCATCGAACGATAGCTATATGTGTCTAAAGTAAAATGCTTTTTGGGTTTTTGTTGCAGGATGAACGTGAAGGCTGTAATCGTGCACACCATCAAAAAAGGACCATCGCGCGTCGGGGGGGGTGGGAGGCGGATTTTTTGATGAAATTGTTTAAAATTTTTTTTGTATGTAGTAAACAGATCAATAAAACTATATGCCAAGTTTTACAAGTTTTCCGTTGTATACTTTCTTCACAAAAAAATTCCCAAAAAGCGGTAAATTTTGCGAAAAAAAAGACAATCCCCCCTTAAAGCTACTGTGACGAGTGAAAAAAATCGATTTGTGAAAAAAATTTGAATTTAAATGTTTGAAAATTTATCAAGTTACAGACGATTTAGTGGGAGCAGGTAGAAAGAGAACTACATTTATACAGATTATAAAACCTTTTTATTTTTATTTTCCAGACCAACCATTGTCAAGTTATTGATCCGGACGTTGGACCACTTTTTTTTTATACAGAGGCTCTATTATACCTTAATTAGGTTGTTATTTTTGTTTTGTTTTCGACAAAAGTTCACACCAAGTAAGTTCAATGTATACTTAATAACATACCTTTTTTCCAAATTCCAAATAAATAATTTAGTAGACAAAAAAAATCGGAAAAAATTACCTTCATTCGGTCCATCACTGTGGTGTCTTCCCTTAACCTCATAAATATAACACGAGTGTAAAAAATTTCGAGGGCAGTACATATACTAAGGAGAACAATAAAAAATGATTTTCTCTCGGAAAATAAAAAAAAAATCGTAGGATATACGTGGGGGTGATTTGGATAATTTCGAGGCGTCTGGATTTTCCTTTTGGACGTCACTTTTCGGGCCACCCTGTGTGTACATGTATGGTGGAAACGTCGACAACCGGCGGAAAATTATTCCTCCCTTCGCGTCGTATTTCACGCGTGCCTCTCGTTCTTCAATGTGCGACGATTTTTATCGTCTTCCGTATGTTACGTCGCAGCAATGAATTTTTTTTATTGCTGAATTGTGATTGATGCAAAAATTGCACGACTCCCGAATCGATTTGTTCAATTTCGCAAATCGCTCTCGCGTTGATCCTGACGCTGTTTCGATTACACTTCGTATGGAATTACACGGAATTCCAATGGGACGATTTCGTTTCATACTCGTAAAATGAAATGGAGTTGATTTTTGCATCGTTGGAAAACATCGAAAATGCTTTTTTGTTTTTTATTTTTATTTTTATTATTATCCAAAACCGTCTGTGGCAGATTTAGGTTGTAGATCGCCATATAAGGATCCTAAAAAGTGTCATTCTCATCCCTGTGACTTAGGTTCACTAAAGGAAATATGGAAATTTAAGGGGCTACATCTACCCAGGCGTCCGAAAAAATGGCATTTTTTTGAAGATACATATATCGGGAGCCTTTGAAAAAAATCATCAAACAAAAAAACCAGAAAAACAACAAAAACATGGCCGCCGGCAGATGATACTGTTTTCAGAGTCAGTGGACATGATATCTCAAGAACTATTCGATGGATTGTTTCCAAATTTACAGGAGATACGATGAGAAATATTCGAAGGTCGTTGACGATCTGACTTTTTCAAAAATCGATCGTAACTTTTAAATAGTTACGTAAAAATGACGACCATTTTTCATATATTTTGGATTTGCGAGTTTCAAATCGTCGTCACATAGTTAAAAAAAATGATTTTCAAAATCGACGATCGTCAACGACTTGTTTTTATTATTAACTTGAAAAACCCGTTTGGTTTTCAGATTTCAGATGGACCGTTTAAGCTGAAGAGTGTCCACCGCCAAACGTCGCGAAAAAATTTCAGCATTTGTTGGCGGCCATGTTTTTGTTGTTTTTCTGTATTTTTTGGCGATTTTTTTTTCAAAGGCTCTCAATATATTTACCTTGGTGTTAAAAAAAAATGTGCTTATTTCCCACCAACCGTGTTCCAGAAAAAAAAAATCGGAATTTGGCTATTTTTTTCGGGCCTCTAGGTAGATGTAGTCCATTAAAAATATTAATTTTCGATGCCTTCCAACGATGCAAACTTCAATGTCATGAGACGAAGCTAGGAAGTGTAATAGACATGGTGACTTGAGATTGAGGGAAACAGCGGAATATTTCTCGGGGATCTCTTGGTTATTCAGAAGGCCATTGCATTTTGCATCGTTGGAATGCAACAATTTTTATCTCCATTTTTCATTCCTTTATTTTCATCATTATCCGAAGCCTTTTGTTGTAAATTGAGGCTGTAAATCGCTAATAAGAATACGCAAAAAACGTTCGAGTGATTTTCACAGCCTGAATCGACGAACCAAAATTTGAAAAATGATGAATAAATTAATTTCCGTTGCTTCCCAACGATGCAAGCTCCAACGTCGTTGTTAAGGCACCACCTCCACAGACGAGTTGAATTAAGAAATGGTTGAAATTTGACATATACGTTATTTAATACATTATCCAAACATCTGTGCAATTTGAATAAGTTTGACCACCCCAAACCTGAGATATTTACACTTAAAGTTGGCTTGGTTTACACGTAACAAATGCGTTATGATGGGCAAACAGAGCATCATTAATTCTACCGTCAAAACTAAAATTAAGCAATTGATAAAAAACGAGGACAAGCTACAGTAAGATATCACGAATAATGTGAAAAAAATGAGAATGATTCACCATCTAGTTTCCAAGATATAAGCATGAGAAGCCTTCACAATTTTGGTGCAAAGCCTGGCAAAGCCTGGAAAAAAAAAACAATTGGGGCAAAGCCTGGACAGTCCCGGCAAAAAGTTTACTGGCAATGGTCGATCAAAAACACAATACAAAATATATTTTACGGCAATGAATGATATCCATCGTATTATCTACTAGTACCGAGTCAATATTGCGTAGTTTTTAATTTTATTTATTACTAATTAAACCAATTATCAATCTTTTAAATATGAACATGGTATGTCAACTTTTGGTTGAGATTTTCGCAGAGGAACTACCTTAAGAAGGGTGAACCCAGCTGCGTTTTGATTCTTCAATTGATAGAGCCTCAAAGGGATTCATATAAGAATACTAGAAGCGACGGCAGTGAACGGACCGCCTTAAGCAGTGTTGGCAGCCAATACTCGGATGGGTGACCGACAAACTTTTTCAGTGGCACACTTTTGCCGAGTTGCCGATGGTAACACAATTAAAACTCGGTGAAAATATGGCCGTAAGTATTGACGCAGGTTTTTCCCAGTTTCCCTGTGCCCTCGTGCGTTGGGCAACAAGTGGCTGTGGGCAACACTCCTGAGGGTCTTTGAAGAACAGGAAATATTTGAGGAAATCAACTGATGCGATTATTTATATTATGGTAACATGTCGTCATGTCGTCCATGATGTATATCTTTCCGATTGTCGATAAATACATTTACGTCTTGGAATAATAAATATTCGTATGCCTCAAGTCTGGATGAATTACAGGCGGCCTGCTGTTCCGACCAAAGCGACCGCAAGTTTTGGTCGTAGCACATCTAATGAACTGTCTTTTCGAGTGATTTATTCCAACGTTCGATTTTTATTTCTCTTACTTTCTCTAACTTTCTCTCTCTCTCTTTCTCTCTCTCTCTCTCTCTCTCTCTCTCTCTCTCTCTCTCTCTCTCTCTCTCTCTCTCAAACACACACTCTCCCTCCCTTCCTCTTTTTCGGCAGACTTCGGTCGTGCTC
>OY723392.1:40899113-40943137 GCA_963210295.1 Ophion ellenae
AAGAAGAGGAGGGATGCCTCTATGGACCAGGCATTGCCGATTAGCGGTAATTATAAACACATTTGTCTAAACACATTACAAAACTTTAAACGCGTTTTTCTCGAAAACACGTTTTTAAAAATGGCTGACATTCTCCTGACCGCTGTGATTAACATATCGACCTGAAATTTGGAGAGCGTACTCAGAAAATATGTCTTCACGGAATGACGGATCGTTTTTTCGATAGATACATTTTTGCATTTATTATTTATCTTTTTATGCGAAAAAAACGCGAAAATTCGATTTTTTTTTAAATTGCCGCCATTTTCCGAAATTTGTACTAAACGAAAAACCCATCCGTCATTCCATGACCAAAGGGTCACAGATTGATAATATGCTTTGAATTTGTGTTTCAGATCAACAAAGAGGGGGCAGTGATGTCATCCGTTTGCCTCCCGCGATTTGAGGACCTGTTTTCGCGGAGCTGCAACGGCCGCCATTTTGGTTTTTTTTTCAAAAAATTTTTTTTTAACCTTCTGTATATCATGAATAAAAGCAAGAAAAAAACCGCACTCAAAAAGCTTTACTCGTTTCCTTTAAAAAAAATAAAATGTAAACACCCGAAATATGGCACTCCAAGGACGAAGTCTCCCTTAGATAGAATAATTTGCATAGATCGAGATAGGTGAGTACATCACGGTGAATAAGGCTGCCTCGAAGAAACCGCGGACCTCCTGAGATTAGTCTTAGCACATCCTGTGGTCTCTCCCGTGGTCTTCCATACTGTAGAAACAGCGGGGGAGAGTGTGTGTGTGTGTGTGTGTGTGTGTGTGTGTGTGTGTGTGTGTGTGTGTGTGTGTGTGAGAGAGAGAGAGAGAGAGAGAGAGAGAGTGAGAGAATGAGAGAGAGAGAGATCGCGAGAAAGGGGGTCAGGGGAGGAAGCAACTCCGTAAAATGAAGTTGCGCTCAGCTTCTGAAATTTTCCGCCAGCCTCCAATACAAAAAAATATACTTTTTTCCTGCTAACTGCGTAATGTCAGATCCCCTGGAATCTTAATTTTCTGGGGACAGAGGTCGTAAGTTAGTAGTCAAGTAGCATTTGCCTAGGCCACTATTCGGATGGGTGACCCCATTCACCCGCCTGTGTCAGCCCAGGTTTTCCACAGTTTCCCTGTGCCCTCGTGAGGATGCGATACAGTAGTGTAATAGGAAACCCATGGGCAACATTGTGGGGAGCCTCTCACAGGCTGAAAAAAGTCAAGTGACAGGAGAGGGGTAAAAATGAAGAGGCATGAAATCGTCTAATTTATTCCCTAGAAAAGTTCTAATTTATCTCTAAAATTCTCCACAAAAGTTCTAGTTGATAATAATAAAAAATAAAAATATCCAGATGCTGAAATGATCGACTTTTAATAATAATCTCAATAATAACTTAATAAAATAAAATAATGGAATTATTCCACGAACACGAGATTCGGTCTCTCCTCGTACAAAATAAATTCCTTGATTCCGAGGCAGAATCATTTTTGCCCAGTTTTTCAATTAACTTTTCGATCACCAAGAAAAATGACTCGTCCTTTGCTACATCTCGACAGAATTACAAAGCCCCACTCTCGGCAATGCGAAAAATTCGTACCGTGCGAGGTACCTTTTTCCTTCACAAAAAAATGAAAAAAAAACGACGCACAATAACGGTTAATCTGCAATACGAAATATGTAGTTCATTTAAAAAGGTTTCGTCGGGGCATTTTCATCGAAGCCATACATCGGGGTCTCATTCGTTCATTCATACGTGACACATTGTGCGCTCGTCTCTCTTTCTCTTTCATTCTCTTAGTAATCCGTCGCGATTAGCAAATCCCCTGTACCATTTTGACTTCCGGAGCTCTCAGTCTCATTACCATTGTTCCCCAAGTGCTGATAAACTGCCGAGTCTCAGATTTTTCCCTATCCAATATTCTCGAGACCAAGAACAGCGGAACAAGTCAGCGGACCGAGAAATTTTCTCCCAACGCGGAAATAATTTATCGGGTTACACCTACCTAGGTGGGTAAAAAATTGCATTTTCCAAAAATATTTTTATTCGATAGTATCACCTTTTAGTCGCTATGTGTTGCCGTTTTTTTATTTTGGTTTTTTTTTACAAAACTCCGACAATTTGGACATTTTTTTCGATTTTCAAGGTCATTTTTTTGTATTGAAGCAGTTTGTAAAAATAGTATTTATCAAAATTAAAGAAATGCGCCTACGAAGATGTTAAAAATAAATTGAAAATCGGTTGAAAAGTTTTTGAGTATTCGCTGGGACAAGGTCAAAAAAGTAGTTTCGAGAAAAACGCGTTCAAAGTTTTCGTTCCGTTTTTCTCGACATAAAGTTATGTTTTTTTTCCAGAAGGTTGATACGTACTTTAAGGCCTTAGGCCACAGCAACGGGCATAAAATCATGTGCGAATTTAACAATGTTTTTTCGTATGAAAAAGTGATTCACTCATAAAATTAATTACACATCTACACTGGGCAAAAGAATTAAAGAATATTGAAAAAGTCCGCCAATTTTAGGGTCATTTTCAGATAGCTGTAACTCCTCGAAAAATGGTCGTACAGCAAAACAAAAAAAAGCAAATTAAAGGTATGAATCTCTAGTTTTGAGATCTCAAGCTCAAACTTCTTTGCATTAGTTAATTTTTAGTAGCCATAAAAAAACCGAAGTAAAAAAAAATTCAAAATTTGTGCTTATCTTTCACAGTCTGCACGGACTTTAATAATTTTTTTTTTGAATGATCAGATTAAAAGAATCGTCTAGCTGGATTCTTCCCCCTTAATTTGAGCGGTGGGAGAGCTCTGTACGATTTTTTCTCGCTGAGTTATCGATGTTCAAAGCAAAAATGACACTTTTGACTTCGATGACTGATTACTCGGAGACTAATGGTCGCACGGAAAAAAACCAGAGGGTTTTGGAAACTTAAGTATTCTCTATAAGATGCTTTTATCATTTTTTTTATCAAGATTTTTCTTTATACGGGAAAATGGATTTAAAAAATGTGAAAAATGGCATATTTACGAATATTCTTTTAACTAAGAATTATTTGGCCAATATAGAATAGATCAAAAAAAAATCGGGTTTTTTATGACCTCAAAGTATCCTAAAAAAACCCTCAAAAGTTTAAAATCCTGCGATTTTTTTTTCATTGTGTTCCGAATGATCGAAATTGTGGTTTTTGCCAAAAGTCGATTAAAGGCTAAATCTACCACTTTCTATTCGTCTTTTGAGAATCACAATTTTTTTGGCACTGATCCGAATTTCCGGTGCTAAGAAATGTTGATTGTTAAACAACGGGAACAAATTTTTGTTTAAACGTTAGAATACCTAGCGAAGTACATACGGAATTTATGAAATATTGTTTTATTCAAAATTTGTAGGTATTTGAACCTAAGAAGTAAATTTTCAGTGAAAAATTTCGTTATAACTCATAAATTGCTCATAAAGTGAAAAGCTTTCGATTACCAGAAATTCCGTACGTACTTCTCTGCGAAATGCAATTAGGAACATGACTTTTAAATTTGAAGTAAATGGAGTGAAAATTGTTGAAGTTATTTGTCACACCAATTGGAAAAATGCTGTTTCGAGAAGTTTCGAGTAGTCGGCCATTCTGTACATCCAAAAAAAAATATATATATTTTTTCCAACAGCTTGATATTCATACTAAATAGATGTGTAATTAATTTTATGAGTGAATCACTTTTTCATACGAAAAAAAATTGTTAAATTCGCACGTGATTTTATGCCCGTTACTGTGGCCAAAGGCCTTAAAGTATATAGTCGCGGGCGATATGACGGTTCTTCATCTTCATTATATTTCACAAAATAATGAGAGCCTGCACTTCATCTAATGTGAACGATGCCACACCTGTCACCTATCATAAACCTATCATGAAAATAGGCTTTTTTTAGCGTCTAAAGTGAGAAGACCCCTTAACCCTTTCAATTCGGCGTTTAAATCTTTAAATACGGCGTTCAAATCTTTCAATACGGCGAAAGGGTTTGACCCTTTCAATACAACATAAACGATCCCATAACGACGCATAACATCCCATAACGCATCCCATAACATCCTGGCCGTAATTACAAAAAATTTCCAGACTGGGACAGCATATGTCCCGTCAGATGTGAAAGGCGTTACCCCCACTTGTAGCGCAAAAAGGCCTTTTTCATGAATTTTTTAAAAGAAAAATACAAAACTTTTTTAATCAATCAATATACCATCTTAAAGAACACATCTTGGAGAACTTTCAGTAATTTTTTTATCGAAAAATATTACATTGTTTAGTGGCAAATGGCCGTCAATGAAATAATCTATAAATAAATAAAAAGAGAAGTCCTGACCGACTGACTGACTCATCAACGCCCAGCCCAAACCCTTGGACCTAGAAAGCTGAAATTTTGCACAAAGGTTCCCTTTATAATGTAGACAAGGAATAAGGAAGGATTTTTCGAAATTCAACCCCTAACGGAGTTAAATTGGGGGTGAAAGTTTGTATGAAAAATCTTATTCCTTGAGTTAATATACTTGAAAACTTAACACAAATAAATTATAAAGTAAATTATAAACTTTGTCACTTTTATTTTTCCTAAACTACCCCCTAAGAGGGGATTTGGGGGTATCAAAGTTTGTATGGAAGAATTTTAACGCGCGGTTCGATTAACTCGAAACTCAGTATTTATGCTTGAGAACAAAAATAAAGAATAACGTGTATCAGGGTTTTTCGAAAATCGACCCCAAACGGGTTAAAAAGGGATAGTCATTTTTACAGGGGAGGATTTTATCGCGGGGCTTATCTTCTTTGAAACATCTTCTTTGATCTTATTTGAAACTTGACACAAATACTTGCCTATGTAATAAAGTTTGTCATTAAGGGGTTTAGGGGGGGGGGGGGGTGGTTAACGGGGATTATTTACGTAACTATTTTTTTCTAATTCTCACAGGATAGAGAATAAGAGGATTTAATATTTTCACTTTAAAGTTGCCTTCATATTTGGCATTTAAGTAGGTAATTTTTCGTCCCGTTATTAGGTTATATTATTAGGTTTTAGAGATTTTATCCTCCATCAATCATATATCAATCCGCGCGCCGCTCCTCGGATACTATATAAGCAGTGCGAGAAGACATTGTTTACCTAGATTAACAAATGGGGTACTTTTAATCACGGTAGTTTGTTCCCGTGGGATATTTTCCGACATCCACGCGGGCGAAGCCGCGGGCAAAAGCTAGTGTTTTTATAAACACGGTTTGCGGTGACCAACATTGCGGCGAAGTGGATCATCTGAAGAAAAAAATGCGAATGGATTTACTCAAATATAAGTATAAACTAGTCTTTAATCGAAGGGTTTTAAAAAATATTCATTTTTCACAAAATGGCGGACAGTCAAAGTTAATGGTTCGATTTTAACGAAAACAATGGCCGTTTTTTGGCTATAAAACGGCCATTTTTTTCGAAAAAAAAATCGAACGATTAAAGACTACATTTTTATGTATTAAATAAGCCTGCAAAATTTCAAGAAGATCGGTTCATTAGTGTTCGAGTAATCTTGGTCACCGACTTCAGAAATGCCATTTTGAGAAAAACGCGTTTAAAGTTTCTCTTTCAACGCGGATTCTTCTCTTTCAACGCTCATGTCTCAGTCAATTTTCTTCGGATCGACTTGAAATTTTCAGGACATATTCTCAGGTACTTATACTTCAAAAGAATGCAATAAAAAAAATCGATTTTTTCAAAATCGCAAGTGGAGGTAACCCCTTAAAGGTCGTTGACGATCTCACTTTTTGAAAATCGATCTTCATTTTTTAATAGTTACGTAAAAATGACGACTTTTTTCATAGATTTTGTATGCTCGAGTTTCAATTCATCACCACGTTGTTAAAAAAAATTATGTCGACAATCGACGATCGTCATCGACTCGTATTTATGGTTAGCTTGAATAACCCGTTTGGTTCTTAGATTTCAGACGGCCCGTCTAAGCTGGAGACTGTCCACCGCCAAACGGCGCGAAAAAAATTTCTTCATCTGCCGGTGGCCATGTCTTTGTTGTTTTCCTGTATTGTTTGTTGATATTTTTACCGGCTTTGTGTCAACAAATAATCCTTCATCAACTGTTTCCCAAAAAAATTAGGAATTCAAAAAAAAATCGGAATTTAGTCCTTTTTTCGGGCGTCTAGTTCGGTGTAGTTCAACTATTTTCGAGTATTGCCAATGAATGTTTTTTTTTCGTACATCGAACTCTGCCGTTCCGGTAACCACGTACATTCCGAGACAAAAATGCCTAGTTTTTCACCGGAAGCGGCGGGCCCATTTAAGAAGAGCGAGGGTGACGTTTGTAAAAATGGTACCGGGCCATTAATCCCGGCGTTCAGCAATTTTCATTACAGTTCCGTGGAATTCCGTAAGTTTGCGAGAGAATGCAAAAAAAAGAGAAAAACCAAAAAACAAAACAAAAAAGGCAACAAGAGAATAATAGAAAAGAATGTTGGATGTGCGCGCGTGCTCTCCGTCGGATATGGCAAGGGGGAGGGGGAAGGGGGTGAGGCGTTAAAAAATGTATGTCCGGTATGAACGCCAGTTGCACGTACACTAGAAGCGCGTTACAGTCGCTCCTCCCTTAACCGTCAAAAGTATTAATTTTCCACGGCAATCGCGAATTCCCGGCCTACGAGCGCGACACCGTCAATGTATACGATTTTGCCGCTTAATCTCGCGCCCATACACGGAGCGTGCTTCCAACCCTTAAATTTCTCCTAATATCCTCGTAAAGACTTTCCCGTATTTATGTCTCGACTGAAAACACTCTGATGCGAACCCTCCCCTCTTCGCGCTTCTCCATATTACGGTACACGCGAAGAATCGTACCCGCGTGTACACCGGGTGACTCGGTAGAAATTGGACACCCGTGAACTCCTATGAGTATTGATTTAAAGATGTTGCTGAATCATTTTTGAAGGGTGAGGGGAAAAACAAAGTTCCTGTGATAATAAAGGGCGTCTCAAAATGACCTGACACTTTTATTTTTTAAGGGACTATACAAGTGTGACACTTTCAAAAAATCCATTTTTTGCCTTTTTCGATAGTTTATACTTTCAAGAATATCCTGTAAAAATTTCAAGGCCGTATCTCTGATCATTTTATCTTGCAAACATCGAGTGTTAAATCTTTAAACGCGTTTTTCTCGAAATGAGATTTTTCAAATTTGCTGACATTGTATTTCATAGAGCTTATTTTCATTATTCGATTGACTTGAAATTTGAACTGAGTACTCTTGAATATATTTACTCTACAATGACGTAGGATATTTTTGATTGGATGAAAATTGACGATTTGGCATTGAAAAAAACGACCATTTTATAGGCAAGAAAACAGACTTTTTTTTTCATAACTACGCCATTTTGTTAGATTTTGATATTTTTCGAAAATCCTACGTCATTGTACAGGAAACACCTTCCAGTTTAGCATTTTTTCCTTTTTCGGTTTCAGCTACTTAATCGGCCGGAATCATGTCAGCAGTGGAGGAACTTTTTTTTGTGGCGCCTCCGAAGGCGGCGCATAAGTCGTTTGGATCTCAATATTTTTCTACGAAAGAATTATGTAATATAGGTCAAATAAAGCCAAATATATTCCTAATTTTCCGAAACATTTAATTGAGTACTTTTCTTTCAAAAAATTCCCGAAAATCACCCAAATTTTCAGCGTTCACACTGGTATAGCCCCTTAATAACACGTATTATTTATTTTAAAAGTACGAATATTTCTATTTTAATATAAGGTACAAACATGGAGGTTATGTGCGGATCACAATATCCGATAAATGGCCGTCTCGTCCCTGTTGGCAAATATTCACTCTTTTGACGAAATGTTTAATGACGTTTTGGCATAATTGCGGACTAATTTCATTAATTATATGAATAATGAGAATATAGAAAGGAGATTAAAAAGAATATGTCTTCCAAGTCCATTCCGTTTACGCCAATTATCGGATATTGTGTTCCACACATAACCTCCATGTTTGTACCTTATATTAAAATATAAATATTCGTACTTTTCAAATAAATAATACGTTTTATTAATGAACAAAAATGTCGATATATATATATATATATATATATATATATATATATATATATTCACCCAAATATTTTTAAGCAACAACCTCAATTTAAAAAAAGTTATGAAAAAATTGTGGAGGGTTTGTCAAGACATTCCGATAGGCCTCAATTTTTTCTTAATAGAGTTTTCCAAGTCCATTCCGTTTACGCCGATTATCGGATATTGCGTTCCACACATAACCTCTATGTTTGTACCTTATATTAAAATAAAAATATTCGTAATCTTCAAATAAATAATACGTTTTATTAATGAACAAAAATGTCTATATATATATATATATATATATATATATATATATAAATAAAAATAAAAAATATATTAAAATGTCTATATTAATATATATTCATATATATATTCACCCAAATATTTTTGAGCAACAACCTCAATTAAAAAAAGTTATGAAAAAATTGTGGAGGGTTTGTCAAGACATTCCGATAGGCCTCAATTTTTTCTTCGTAGAGGCCTTTTTTGAGCTTGTTCGGGTTCTTTTGAGTGAAGACGTCGAAGTGATTTCAAGGTGAACACCAACTTAAAGTGGGCATTACCATTTTAAAGACACCTCTTCCATTAAAAAAAAAAAACAATCGAAACAAAATCAATGATCTATCGTGACCTTGGGATGACCTTGATGTACGGAAAAAATTAATGAAAAGGGTATCAGCTCGAGGCGGATAATGGACATGATGATTACGGAAGTGAATAATAATTAACAATTTAATTACCAATAATTAACTATTTTTAAACGATACGCGGGCCTTTTGCGACGTCTCGATATTGAGGTTCCAAATTCTAGTGATTCACCCTGTATATCTATATACACACGATGTTAGTTGAACACGAAAGAATTGTGCACAATCGGATGAAAAGTATAGTTGCGTGATTCAACCCCGTTGACGCGTTTATCACGCACATTGAATATTAAGCACACAATTCACTTTACGCCCGCCTCGTGTTTCCTCGCCCCTCGCTGTCACTTCGTGCACCTAGCCCAGAACAAGAGCTGCTCTTGATAGGGAAAAAGTGAAAAAAAAACAGACAAAAACCAAGCGAAATTTATAAATTATGTTTCGAACACACGAGACTGGAGTTGAACGAGCGGCTTTTTTTTTAATAGCACGCTAGGAACGTGCTGCGGAATGAATCAGAGGCGAACGAACGTCCGTTTCAAATTTTCATTGCTGGATTTACGAGATGCTCTCGGAGCGGAAGTGTCGTATTTATATTTGTTTCCTTACTCTCGGTACGGCCTGTATCCGTTTGAACTTTTATCGCCATATTTTGGGAGCGCTTGTGGACGAAATGGGCAAACGAAATTTAAACAGTATTTAGACATGTACGTATATATATATGCATATGTATTTATGTATAACAATCAGTAAGGAATATGCAATAAAAGCAGTGTGGGACTTCTTTCTACTGGGGGTAAGAACGGAGGAAGGGTGGAATTAATTCTGGAGACGTTTCAAATTTTCGGAAATTTCGCATTTATTGACCACTTTTACGTTATAACCACTTGTATTTTATATTCTTATCAAAGTAGGCTTATTAAGGCTGATATTAAGTAGAGGCATTATAGATTGGAATAAAAAAAAATACGGCATCATTTCAGCGTGGCAGAATATACATTTTATGCATTTTCAATTTTCAAAATCATTTTTCAATCTTTTTTCGCGTTTTCCTGTAGCATAGGTTATTCTTTTTGGTGTATGTACTTTCCTCTTAGAAGTTTTTAAAAGCAATTGGGAGTCATTTAGACTAGTATAAGTATTTTTTATTCATCTAAACTTTAGTGTCATGCTTTCAAACCTTTTTTTAAAACTACCCCCATGGAAATTTATGTATGTAAAATATATGCTATATATATATATATATATATATATATATCGGTCGCATATATCGTGACGAAAAATAGAATAATACGTGTATATTCAGTATATATGCCCTAAATATATGACGCATATATGACCCATATATTTTCGATATATTTTTCTGACCAAAAAAATATATGCTACGTATAAACACTATATATGATGCATATATGAGGCATATACGACGCATATATTTTCGATATATTTTCAATCTATTTTTTTGTCAGAAAAATATATCAAAAATGTATGCGTCATTTATGCATCATATATGACGCATACATTTTTGATACATATTCCTGACAAGAAATATATGCTGTGTATAAACACTATTACAGTTAAACTTAACAAAACTTAAAACTTAAACTTGAAAAAACTTAACTTACAGTTAAAGTACACTATTACATACAAGCACATATATACAGATATGCGCAGCATATCTGTATATATATGTATGCAACATATATACTAAATATATGTGGTATATATGCAGGGTAAATGCTACATATATCATTGATATATGATACATTGATATACAGTAAGACCACGCATATACATCTCATATATAAAAACGTTACGAAAATTAGAATTTGGCACATATATTTTCAATATATGGCATACATTTCACATGTATTACAATTATTAATAAGATAAATTTGCAGTATATTTTTGCGTGTATAAATTTCCATGGGGGTATTGATCTAAATCTTGAGCATTTCCGTTAGAGAGAAGTGCACTGTTAAGAAATAGATAAATTACCAACTTGACAATTAAAAAAAAAATTCTCAATAATTAATCATTTTTTATGTTATATTCACTTATATTTTATGTTCTTATGAAAGTCGGCTTATTAAGGCAAATATTAAGTCAAAATATTATGGGTTAAAATGAAAACATTACAGTATCATTTCGGCATAGCAGAATATACGAGGTGTAGAAGTATGATACCGGAATTCCCCTATAGATGGTGCTAGCCATCAGTTTAGGGACCGTAAGACCGCTTCTGCAGCGCCATCATCTCCTTCTAACAGCTGACGAAGATTTTCAACACACCACAACCCAAGTTCCCTACACCGGTATATTTTTCTATAACCTTAAACATGTCGAGTTTTGTGCGTACGAACTACGAGTTGCGGACAGCATTGGTCTTCTGTTATCATTTGAAGAAAACTGCCGCAGAATCACATCGAATGCTTGTCGAAGCTTGCGGTGAACATGGTCTTGGTAAAACACAGTGTTTCGAGTGGTTAAAAATTCAAAAGTTGTGATTTTGACGTGAGAAACAAAGAGCGTGGAAAACCACCGAAAAAGTTCGCAGACAACGAATTGCAAGCCTTATTGGATGAAGATGATGCTCAAAGTCAACAAGAACTCGCCGATGAATTGAATGTGACGCAGAAAGCCGTCTCCATTCCTTTGAAAGACCGGAATACAGAAAAAGGCAACACAAAGTCATTTTGCTCCATGACAATGCTCCATCACACACAGCAAAACGGGTCAGGGAAACGATCGAGGCGTTCAGTTGGGAAATACTAGCGCATGCGGCTTATTCTCCAGACTTGGCTTCGTCCGATTATCATTTATTCGCATCAATGGGCCATCGCTAAACAACGCTTCGATTCGTATGAAAATGTACGAAAATGGCTCGACAACTGGTTCGCTTCAAAAGAAGAACTTTTTTTTTGGCGTGGCATTCATAAACTGCCCGAGAGGTGGGAAAAATGTATAAACAGCAATGGAGATTATTTTGAATAAAATATTTTTTATCATTTTCAAACAACAGACGTACAATTTTTACAAAAAAATTCCGGTTTCATACTTCTTCACCTGGTACATGTTCGGTGTATGTATAAAAGAAGTTGATTTCTATTAAGGGAGACTTTGTCCTTGAAATGCAGCGGGAGATGTTAGCGGCTCAACATGAGCAGCTAGAAGAAGAGGAGCGGATTAGCGGTAATTATAAACACATTTGTGTAAACACATTACAAAACTTTAAACGCGTTTTTCTCGAAAACACGTTTTTAAAAATGGTTGACATTCTCCTGACCGCTGTAATTAACATATCGACCTGAAATTTGGAGAGCATACTCAGAAAGAATGTCTTCACGGAATGACGGATCGTTTTTTCGATAGATACACTTTTGCATTTATTATTTATCTTTTTATGCGAAAAAAAACGTGGAAATTCGATTTTTTTTAAATTGCCGCCATTTTCCGAAATTTGTACTAAACGAAAAACCCATCCGTCATTCCATGACCAAAGTGTCACAGATTGATAATATGCTTTGAATTTGTGTTTTAGATCAACAAAGAGGGGGCAGTGATGTCAGCCGTTTACCTCCCGCGATTTGAGGACCTGTTTTCGCGGAGCTGCAACGGCCGCCATTTTGGTTTTTTTTTTCAAAAAAAATTTTTTTTAACGTTCTGTACATCATGAATAAAAGCAAGAACAAAACCGCACTCAAAAAGCTTTACCCGTTTCCTTTAAAAAAAATAAAATGTAAACACCTGAAATATGGCACTCCAAGGACAAAGTCTCCCTTAAAAGTGTCCAGAGTAAATTCCACTGCTGTAAACACCGTAGGTTTTGGTCAAAAGTTGAAAAATCGGTTTGTGAGATCCTGTGAAACCAGTTTTTCATTCATATAGTATTTTTAAGTATCATCCGAACTTTAGTGACTAATCTAGTCACTAAAGACACTAATAATTTTTTTTTAGCATTTTTAAGTAAACTCCAACACTAAAAGTGACACTTTTAACTAAACTCTAACACTAAAGACACTAAGCATTTTTATATTATTTTTAAGTAAAATAACACTAAAGTTCGGATTGTACTTAAAAATACTATAAAAATACTTATACCAGTCTGAATATCTCCCAATTGCTTTAAAAAACTTCTAACAGTAAAGTGCTTTAAGGCCTTACGTCACAGTAACGGGTATAAATCATGTGCGAATTTAACAATTTTGTTTCGTGTGAAAAAGTGATTCACTCATAAAATTAATTACACATCTATTTAGTATGAATATCAAACTGTTAGAAAATATATGTGTATATTTTTTTCGATGTACAAAATGACCGACTACTCGAAACTTCTCGAAACAGCTTTTTTCCAATTGGCGTGACGAATAACTGCAACAATTTTTACTCGATTTACTTCAAATTTAAAAGTTATGTTCCTAATTGCATTTCGCAGAGAAGTACGGAATTTTTGATTAATCGAAAACTTTTCATTTTATAAGCAGTTTATGAGCAGTTCTAACGAAATTTTCCACTGAAAATTCATTTCTCAAGTTCAAATACCTACAACTTTGGATTAAAACAATATTTGTTAAATTCTGCACGTACTTCTCTAGGTATTTTAATGTAGATTGACGAGAATTTTCGTTTTTTGTTCTAGGTAAAAAATCGTGGATGCTAACTCTTGGAATTTCCAACTCTTGAAACTTCTAACTCTTGGAACTTATAACCCTTGGAACTTCTAACTCTTGAAGCTTCTAACTCTTGGAACTTCTAACTCTTGGAACTTCAAACTTTTGGCCCTTCTAAGTCTTGGAACTACTAACTCTTGGAACTTCCAACTCTTGGCACTTCTAACTTTTGGAACTCCTAAATCTTGGAATTTCAAACTTTTGGCACTTCTAAGTCTTGGAACTACTAACTCTTGGAACTTCCAACTCTTGGCACTTCTAACTTTTAGAACTCCTAAATCTTGGAATTTCGAACTCTTGGAACTTTTAACTCTTGAAGCTTCTAACTCTTGGAACTTCTAACTCTTGGAACTTCAAACTTTTGGCACGTCTAAGTCTTGGAACTACTAACTCTTGGAACTTCCAACTCTCGGCACGTCTAAGTTTTGGAACTCCTAAATCTTGGAATTTCGAACTCTTGGAACTTTTAACTCTTGGGACGCCTAACTCTTGGAACTTCTAACCCTTGGAACCGATAACTCTTAAAACTCTAGGTACATTGGACCTTATAACCCTTGGAACTATCACGAAAGAAGATTGTCTAATTGGCTGGAAAATTGGATCTGCTCTCGTGGGACTTCTAACTCTTGGAACTTCTAACTCTTGGAATTACTAACTCTTGCAACTCCTGAATCTTGGAACTTCGAACTCTTGGGACTCCGAACTCTTGGAACTTCTAACCCTTGGAACCTATAACTCTTAAAACTGAAAATTCATTTCTTAAGTTCAAATACCTACA
The DNA here is from genome assembly GCA_963210295.1 of Ophion ellenae. Taxonomy (NCBI): domain Eukaryota; kingdom Metazoa; phylum Arthropoda; class Insecta; order Hymenoptera; family Ichneumonidae; genus Ophion; species Ophion ellenae. The sequence continues at coordinate 40,913,321 of OY723392.1, forward strand.
AGTTTTGAACAAAACAATATTTTTTAAATAAAAAATTGTGGGTGGTAAATGTCACGGCACGGAGCGCCTAAAAAAACATACCAAAGGAAAATATTAGTAGTCGGCCATTTCGTACGTCGAAAAAACAATTCTAACTGCTTGATATTCATACTAAATACACGTGTATTTAATTTTATGAGTGAATCACTTTTTCACACGAAAAAAATTGTTAATTTCGCACATGATTTTACACCCGTTACTGTAAACAATATTTAAAACAATACTTTTTAAATTCCGCACGTACTTCTCTAGGTATTTTAATGTAGATTGACGAGAATTTTCGTTTTTTGTTCTAGGTAAAAAATCGTGGATGCTAACTCTTGGAACTTCCAACTCTTGGAACTTCCATCTCTTGAAACTTCTAACTCTTGGAACTTCTAACCCTTGGAACATCTAACTCTTGAAGCTTCTAACTCTTGGAACTTCTAACTCTTGGAACTTCAAAGTTTTGGCACTTCTAAGTCTTGGAACTTCCAACTCTTGGCACTTCTAACTTTTGGAACTACTAAATCTTGGAATTTCGAACTCTTGGAACTTTTAACTCTTGAAGCTTCTAACTCTTGGAACTTCTAACTCTTGGAACTTCAAACTTTTGGCACGTCTAAGTCTTGGAACTACTAACTCTTGGAACTTCCAACTCTCGGCACTTCTAACTTTTGGAACTCCTAAATCTTGGAATTTCGAACTCTTGGAACTTTTAACTCTTGGGACTCCTAACTCTTGGAACTTCTAACCCTTGGAGCCGATAACTCTTAAAACTCTAGGTACATTGGACCTTATAACCCTTGGAACTATCACGAAAGAAGATTGTCTAATTGGCTGCAAAATTGGATCTGCTAACTCGTGGGACTTCTAACTCTTGGAACTTCTAACTCTTGCAACTCCTAAATCTTGGAACTTCGAACTCTTGGAACTTTTAACTCTTGAGACTCCGAACTCTTGGAACTTCTAACCCTTGGAACCTATAACTCTTAAAACTGAAAATTCATTTCTTAAGTTCAAATACCTACAAGTTTTGAACAAAACAATATTTTTTAAATAAAAAATTGCGGATGGTAAATGTCACGGCACGGAGCGCCTAAAAAAAGATACCAAAGGAAAATATTAGTAGTCGGCCATTTCGTACGTCGAAAAAACAATTCTAACTGCTTGATATTCATACTAAATACACGTGTAATTAATTTTATGAGTGAATCCCTTTTTCATACGAAAAAAAATTGTTAATTTCGCACATGATTTTACACCCGTTACTGCAGCCTAAGGCCTTAACAAAAGAGAAGAAAGTAAAAACCTCCGCTACAGGAAACCTCAACAATTGTTTTTTCCGCGAAAACTAAAAAACAGATTTGGACACTTATCGATACGAGGCATCTAGATTTTCCTTTCGGACGTCACTTCTCGAGCCACCGTGCACATATTTGCGAGCGATCACACTTGTCCACGTGAAAATATTTGCGCCTGATTCCCCATACCAGGTTGAGTCCGGAAGTTTGCCAACTTGTTGCAAAAAGCTCGTCGAACACATTTTTCTTTCGCGAGCTACAAGTTTCGCCGGTGCACGTATGAAGTGAGTCGATATATTGACGTGTACGTGTGACGTATGGACTCAGGTGTGGCGCTTGAAAAAATATGCGAACGTACAGTAGGAGAAACGAAACGGACGCGAGAGAGTGAGAGAGAGAGAGAGTGTGAGGGAAAGAGAGGTGAGGAACAGGAAAACGTCAGACAGGTCAAGACCGAGTTGGAAAACGTTCTGATAACGTATTTACGATAACTCATGGACTTCGCGACAAGTTTCCCAGCTGACTAGTAGTAACAGTCCTAGCCACTGGAAGTAGCAACAGCGTGTAGGGTGCACAGGCAAGTCAGAAGGGTGCACTCTCACGTGTAAATTCGGGTCGGTGGACGACGTCGTAACTTTGGCAACGGATGCAGCACGTTGCGTTACCGTACGAACACACATTGCAATGTAAGCACTGGGAAAAATCGATGTGAGATTGCTACGAGGGTTGGGGGTGGGTTGGCGATGGAGTCTGGGAGGTCGCGAAGTACCAGGACATCGCGTGTACGAAGGGCAACCTCGCTGAATCCGCGTGACCCACGTGATTCAATCTTCCAACCTTATCCGCGTGATTCGTTGTTGTCGGGTTCTCGGGCAGCGAAATCGTCAAAGCCCTATAGCCAATAACCGTGTTTCCGGTCTATCGGGGACAGCCGGTAATGCGAAACCAGGTCTGAGTCGTCCACACGTGCATTTCTCAAATATCCTCGCAAACGACAATGCACGTGTCATTTCGTTCGATTTCGATTCGAGCTCGCACAATTTTACTCCTAACTTCGCAGCCTCGAGTCTTTGGGCTTGATTTGACGCTCGGGGTTATCAAATCGTAATCTTTCGATCGGTTATATTTGAGATATGGAAGGGTGACCCGCAAAGTTGACTGGTAACGTTACTAGTAACGTCGATATTGGGTGGTTGCATGAGAAATCGCCCGTCGGTGATAGATGGCGTTTGGTACACTTTTTTCTCGAATTAGGGTAGTACCCCCACAGAAGAGTCGAATTAAGAAATGGTTGAAATTTGACATATACGTTATTTAATACATTATCCAAACATCTGTGCAATTTGAATAAGTTTGACCACCCCAAACCTGAGATATTTACACTTAAAGTTGGCTTGGTTTACACGTAACAAATGCGTTATGATGGGCAAACAGAGCATCATTAAGGCAGTAGTCTGCTTTACAGGCTTCAAAAAATCGATTTGAAGAAGAGGAAGGATTATTGTATGGCCCGGGGATAGCTGATTAACATCTAATTAGTGTAAGTATCCAAAAACTTATATTTTTTTGGACCGAAAACTTTAAAGCTCGTTTTCTCGAGTTTTCATTTTCACAAGTTTTAGAAAACGGTGCCGGCGATAGCAAAAACAATATATGTCCGATCGAAAAAAATCACAGTGATCTAGCTTCAGTATTAAATTATCTTCTATTTGAACTAAAAAACGTTGGACAAAAGTACTATTTAAATTACTTGTTTTGCAACTTAAAGTGATTTTTTTTTTTCAAAAAAGTGAATTTTTCTTTCAATCTTCGAAAAAATTTGGAATTTCATCATTTCTTCGGTATTTTTTTAGTTCATATAGTAAAGGAACTTATAAAAACTAAAAAAAAAATTGGTTCGACTGTTTCAGATGCATCGCACGACCTCCATCACCGGCACCGATTTACAAGTGCAGACTCCAGGCGCCCCAGAAAAATCGTTACAACTTTGAAAAATTTCAATATTTTTTAATAATAAAAATTGGTTTTTAAAGCTTGAATATAAAACACTATCGTCTCAAAATTTCGTTTACCGCAATCATTTCCTTCCCTTTCAAAAAAATTGCTGAAAAAACGCTTTTTTTCGGCTTCTAAAGCAGACTACTGCCTTAATTTTACCGTGAAAACTAAAATTAAGAAATCGATAAAAAACGAGGATAAGCTGGCGTGAGATATCACGAATAATGTGAAAAAAATGAAAATGATTCACTATCTAGTTTCCAAGATATAACCATGAGAAGCCCTCACAATTTTGGTGCAAAGCCAGGCAAAGCCTGGAAAAAAAACAATTGGGGCAAAGCCTGGACAGTCCCGGCAAAAAGTTTACTGGCAATGGTAGATCAAAAACACAATATAAAATATATTTTACGGCAATACATTATATCCATCGTATTATCTACTAGTACTGAGTCAATATTGCGTAGTTTTTAATTTTATTTATTACCAATTGAACCAATTATCCAATTACCAATTGAACCAATTGAACCAATTAATGAACATAGTATGTAAACGTTTGGTTGAGATTTTCGCAGAGGTACTACCTTAAAAGTGACGAGTGAAAACAATCAGTGAAAGAAGACAGACAGGTCAAGACCGAGTCAGAGAAAGTGACGGTGATAGATGGCGTTAGGTACACTTTTTTCTCGAATTAAAAGCTGGCAGTATACATGGTGATCATTATCGTGTGTACTGCCAGCTTTTAATTAGTAAGCCACCATCTATCGCCAGCGAGCATGACTCGGTGGATCCATGAGCTGATGATGAGTTCATAGAGCTGCTAAAACGCCAAAGGTGACATTTGGGCGAGGAGGTTAACATCATCTATTTCAATTGTCTTTACAATGGCAAGGCTTTCTTCCAAACGAGACACTTTTTGTGGCAAGAATTAAAAGCTGGCACTACACATGATGTTGATCATCATTACATACACGTGTGCACGTACACATGATGTAGGTCATCATTACATTCATGTGTGCACATACACCTGATGTTGATCACCATTACGTACATGTGTGTACATACACATGATGCTGATCAGTATGTGTACTGCCAGCTTTCGATTTGAGAAAAAAGCGTACCTAATGCCATCTATTGTCAGCAAGCGGGACTCCATGGATCCACCAGCTGATGCTCGGTTCATAGAGCTGCTAAAACGTCATACATGACATTTGTGTGATGCGTTAACATCATCAATTGTAATTGTCTTTACAATAGCAAGTTTTGCTTCCACATAAGTCACATTTGCGGTGAGTTATGCTCCATTATTTCCTGCCAAAGAAATCGATCGCAGAAACGCATCGTTTGGTAGAGAAAGCGTATGCCGAACATGCTCCATCGAGTGAAATGTGCAAAGAGTGCTTTAGCCGCTTCCAAAGTGGTTATTTCTCTATGAACAACAAGGATCACAGGAAACCACCCAAAAGAGGCTGGTCGTGTATTACGAGCTGCTGCACCACCCGCCATCTTCCCTAGACATCGCACCCTCCGTTCACCATTTGTTACGGTCGATGCAGTCAGCGCTTACGGCTCAGCACGTCACCTCGTATGAAGTATTCGAAAAATGGCTAGATGACTTAATTGCCACTAAAGAACCTCATTTTACCTAACATTATTAAAAGCTTTATTGACAATTTAGTTACCGAATAGTGTTAAATGGAAACTGAGAATTCATCAGATGAAACAGATTTGTCGAAATTTCAGCGAAACATTTCATAGCCCGCGTTTGCAATGATCATCGTTGCGAGCACGAATACGATAGAGGTGAATTTCGAAATTACGCAAATGTCTACCGAGGCGCGAAGTTTCGACGTCGCGTGCGCTCAAACGAAATTTGTCACTCAAAGTCCAACGACGCAACCACGCTCGAGGCAAGGGAGAACCGAGTGAAAATGAAATATTCACGTATGATAACGAACTTCAACGGCAGCTATAAACAAGCGTTCCCCGATATTTTTTTTATCATTCCCTCGGATGATGCCGCGCGGTTTTTCGCATTTACGACTTTTGCCTCGTGGCGACGGAAGGTTATTTTTTTTTCGCTCTTTTTCGAGTTACGCAAGGTCTAATAAGAGCGTGCAATTTTACGAGGGCACTTTAGTGAACGCCGAGGCCTTTTTTGTTCTGCGTTTTTTTTATTAACTTTGAAAAATGAACGGCCCGGTAACGAGATATGTGAAGTTACAGTGAGTTCGGTCCCTTCATTCATCATCCTTTGTCCGGTTGATGGCAATCCGAAGTGCGGGGTAGTAAAAGTCGCGGTGCGAATACACTTTTTTTTTTAAATATCTGTGTGCGCGTATCCGTGGTCCGATCTACACAGCCTAGTTATTCGTATACGCATATATATTCATATATACCGGGTGAGTAAGAAGAAATTAAAAACTCAGAAATCAGACAAAATTTGACAGGTTTGGCAAGATCTACATTTCTTTTGGCTCAGTTTTTTCAAAGTGAAGGACTGATTTCGAGGTTAAGTCCACTTCGAAATATGGAAAATCCTATTTTTAAAGCCTTGCTACTATTAATTGCTTTGAAACTCCACCAATGACATTAGAGTGATTTATACGTATCAAAACATGAGTAAAACGGTATTTAGCTAACGGCGGGTAATGAACTCGGTATTTCCGATAACAAGTAACATTATTTTATTTCCTGAGTCCTAATGTCCTTCCTTCTAACTGTTGGAACTTCTAACTCAATTAGATTTCTAACTCTTGGGACATTGGATCTTCTAACCCTTGGAACTATCAACAAAGAATATTGTCTAATGGGCTGGACAATTGGACTTTCTAACTCTTAGAACTTCTAACTCGTGGGACTTCTAACTCATAGAACTTCTACCCATTGAAACTTTTAGCTCTTGGAACTTTCAACTTTTGGAACTTCTAACCCTTGGGACCTACATCTATTGAAACTCTAGGTACATTGGATCTTCTAATCCTTGGAACTATCAAAAAAGGAAAATTGTCTAATTGGCTGGACAATTGGACCTTCCAACTCGTGGGACTTCTAAGTCATAGAACTTCTAGCTATTGGAACTATTAGCTCTTGGAACTTCCAACTCTTGGAACTTCCAACTCTTGGAACTTCTAACTTTTGAAATTTCGAACACTTCGCAGTTCCAAGTTCCAAGAAATTTCGAACACTTCGAAGTTCCTTTTGGAACTTCCAACTCTTGAAACTTCTAACTCTTGGAACTTCTAACCGTTGGAACTTCTAACTCTTGAAACTTCTAACTCTTGGAACTTCTAACTCTTGGAACTTCAAACTTTTGGAACTTCTAACTCTTGGAACTTCTAACTCTTGGAACTTCTAACGCTTGGAACTTCGAACTCTTGGAACTTCTAACTCTTGGAACTTCTAACTCTTGGAACTTCTAACTCTTGGAACTTCTAACTCTTGGCACTTCTAAGTCTTGGAACTACTAACTCTTGGCACTTCTAAGTCTTGGAACTACTAACTCTTGGAACTTCTAACTCTTGGCACTTCTAAGTCTTGGAACTCCTAAATCTTAGAACTTCGAACTCTTGGAACTTTTAACTCTTGGGACTCCCAACTCTGGGAACTTTTAACCCTTGGAACCTATAACTCTTGAAACTCTAGGTACATGGGATCTTATAACCCTTGGAACTATCAAGAAAGAAGATTGTCTAATTGGCTGGAAAATTGGACCTTCTAACTCTTAGAACTTCTAACTCATAAAACTTCAAGCTATTGGAACTTCCAACTCTTGGAACTTCCAACTTTTGGAACTTCCAACTCTTGGAACTTCCAACTCTTGGAACTTCCAACTCTTGGAACTTCCAACTCTTGGAACTTCCAACTCTTGGAACTTCCAACTCTTGGAACTTCTCACTCTTGAAACTTCTACCTCTTGGAACTTCTAATTCTTGAAACTTCTAAATCTCGAAACTTCCAAGTCTTCGAACTTCTATCCCTTGGAACTTCTAACTCTTGGCACTTCTAAGTCTTGGAACTCTTAACTCTTGGCACTTCTAAGTCTTGGAACTCCTAATTCTTGGAACTTCGAACTCTTGGAACTTGGAACTTGCTTTTCACGAATTAGCCTTTCCGATTGAACCCTTTCCTATCACTCCCCACCCGCACTTTACGAATCTAACGTAGCTTCCGTTGCGTTCACCGCCGTCTTAAGTTACACCATCCCGAATTTGTCGACAGGACATTGTGGAAAACCCGTACCGTTATGGACAGCCCAATATTCTTCTGATTCTCTGGTGCGCATACGTTTTACTCGAGTATTTACACCAAGGTTTCAAAAGTATTGACCTTCCACTGACTGGTTGATGCGCCAGCCGGTGCACGGCTGAGCGGTCATCGCTCCGAGTATCGGCCATGCGCAAGCCTGCTTAACTCGAAGGACGGCTGAATCCGAACCCCGACAATCCATCCACCAGTATCGGCTCGGAAGCGAATAATCGTTTATAGTAAATAACGTGTTCATCAACGTTCCCCATTAACCCTTTGCGGCATAGTGTAACACTGGTGTTACCCCTTTTTGATTTTGACCAGATTTTGACTATTCAGAAGTGCTTTTTTAATTAAGCATGCTGATTGCAAATGCGTTTCAAGGTTCCTAGGACTTCAATAACTACTAAAACATACCTATTCAATTTTTATTTTTCACTTAGCGAGTATCATAAATAACGAAAGTGCAATAAAACGTGCACGTAAAGAAAAATGTATGCTTCAAAGGATAACGTAACACTCTTCGACACGAGTGCCGTTGGAAATCGCCAAAAGTGTCAATTTTCAAGTGACGCCCCCGGTAAATATATTTCCACATATGCGTACGTGTGCACGAAGCGCTTGTGATGAACCAGCGAACCGTTTTCCGCGATGTTTTTCATTATACACTTGCCACGGTATTCCGCGAGACGCAGCAATAACCCGAGCGAGGCCATCAAAGGCGCGTGCGGACTTTGCGAATAAAAAAAAGGGTCGCTCGATAAAGCGCCCTACCCTCGAAATTGCGGTTGGATATAGTAGGGCGAAAATAGGAGGGATCGCGGAAGAGGAAAAGACAAAGAGCCGGAGCATAAGCGCGGGCACAAGCGGAATCGAAGTTAAAAGAAAAACGCTGAGAAAGGGAAGTAAAAAAAAGCAGCTCAATGTTTTTGTATCTTTCGTCCCGACTCTCTAGATCCCTTGGGAATTAAGGCGATACGACGGTTTGGAGAAAGCATCGGGAACAGCCGTCGCGCAACCTTCCAGTGCTTTCCCACATCCCGATCGCATCTTGTACCCCATTCAATCCCGGAAGGCATAACGACCGGGTGTCCGAAGACTCGCACCTCCTGATCACATTTCAGATCGTCACCGAATCACTTTCCAGTCTCGCACAAGTTATGGCCGGCACAGGCCGCTCGTGACGCTTTCAATTTTGATTTGAAATTCAAAAGATCAGAAGTATTATAGTCCTTATAGCAGACGGGGAAAAAAACGACTTGTGCTGACTGAAACCGAAATTGGAGGATGCATACGAAGTGTTTATTGGAAGACTGGAACTTTAGATAGTTTTAAGTAGAGCTGTAAATGGTCAGACTCGTTGATCTAACAAGGAACATCACTTAAGGCCTTAGGTCACTCTAGAGGCCGAAAAAATAGGCTTTTTGGGGATCTTTTTTTTTTCAGAAAAACTACAAAATAAATCGAGATTACAAAAAAGGGTGTTTATCATACATATCAGTGACTGTATACTATAATTTTTTTGAAGCGATTAATTTCAAAATGGTGGCTGTGCAGGGCTTATCTCAAAACTGCATTTTTCAAGTTGGCCGGAAACCTAACTCAGACAATTTTCAACCGATTCACTTGAAATGATGAATATATCTTGAAAAATACATTGTCTATGGAAGCACGTAGGATTTTTTTTATATTGCATAGTTCATTTGTTATTAACAATTATCTGACGATTTTTTAGGCAAATTTTTGGAAAGTGAAAAATTTCGTTAGGGTTTAGGCCTCTAGATTGGCCTAACCCCTTAAGTGCGTATTTTTTTATCGGCGGAAAATCGGTTTTAAAGGGACAAACCACCCCTCAAAGAAACGCGTGTCACCCCTTAATTTTTTTCTCATACTTCCATACTGGACAAAAACATCGCTTCACATTAGAAGAATTGTAGTTTTTGTTTCATCCAGATCGCTGAACTGCTTGTGGATGAAATTGCAAAATCTCTCCTCGACACGTCTTTCTTTGAGGGGTGATATCTGCCCTTAAAACCATTTTTCCACCGGTAAATAAAATACGTGTCTAATAGTTTTCAATGCTTTATCACATATATTAGTTTCAACAAAATTGAAGGCGGACACCTAAGTGATGTTCCTTGCAATTGGTATTTTGCGGTCATTGCTGATAATATGTCCATTGCGGATAATAATGAATAGGTCCAATGTGGACCTATTCATAGTGACCTTGTGATCAAAGACTTTGTCACCAATAAGCCTATAGTGGGGGATTTCTCATGACGAGATTTCCGTACAATTGAGAAATCAGTGGAAAGTTTATCCAGATGAAAGTGAAATGTGTTGGAAGGCCGAGAAAAAAGGAACTTTTCGGAACTTCTATTATCCATTTGTCCGGTTGGGAAGTACTCGAAATGGGAGTTGTATGTACCAAACTACCCCGGAAACGGTTGGAGAACTTTTTCGATCGTGGTGGACATTCGGGCTCCGGGATATAACACCGGTACTTACTCCTCCTACTAACTACAACTACGTGCGCTTACTTTTTGTGTGCTTGTGTGTGTGTGTGTGTGGAAAAGACGAGTAACTTTATTCCAGTCACTTCGTTCTTGTGGAAAATCAACTGGGCGACACATGCCAGTGAGCGGAAGAAGGAACTCGCCGGAGCCGAGTTAGCTGCACCGAGAGTGGGTTCTTGAGCGGAAAAAAACATTGTTTTTTTTTACGGGAAAAGTTTTTAGGACTGTCACATGAACGAACAATACCGTTCACATGAGAGACTTTGCAGAGAAAGCCAAACAGCGCGATTCTGGAACACTCGACATCCTCATTACCCCCTGTGCAATAATGCACTAGTCAGCATTTTGCATTTTCCAAAATCAATCTTTGGTGGTTTCAAAAAAATGTAGCCAATGACTGAATCTTTTTCGAAATTTCTCAGCCTTCCACTAGCTCAGAGACCACCGCAGAGTGCTGTCCACGCACCGAAAAAAAAAATAATTGATCCAACATCATTGGTTTTATTGAATGAAATTTCGTTGATTGAACTGTAAAGTTGTTGGTGTCAATAATCGGATTTATTAGTCCAAATAAAACGCTATTGACTTTAATAACATGATAAAATTAATTTTTTTTTTCATTCAAAAGGTATATTGATAGCCGAGATCAATAAATTATTCAAGCTATCTAAAAAATTATCGAGAACAAATTATATAGTTTTGAATGCATTTTCTGCAACGAACAAAGAAAGCGTTTTAATTCATAACATGAATATTGTTGATTTGAGTACACAAGAAAAATTGAATTTCGCTCTTTTGATTCAGATAAAATTTCTATTGAGTAAATATGTTATTTAACTTTTTTCACCATATCCGATATTGATTTTCAAGTACATTATTCGTTATAATATTAATATTTTATTTTGATTGAAAAATATTAAGCAAATGTCTGAATTGGTTAAAAAATTATGCGAAAAAAAAATTTGTTTCTTGCGCATTTGGTTGAAAAAATTCACCCAAATCATGGCCGAGCGCCACCGAAATGATAGGTGTGAGGAAACCTGTAGTTCTTGGAGTGACCGCTAGAAGCCGCACGCGCGCTCGTTTCTCGTAAGCGTAGCGCGAACCGAAAATCTACTTAAGGCAGTAATCTGCTTTAGAAACCGAAAAAAGCGTTTTTTCAGCAATTTTCTTGAAAGGGAAGGAAATGATTGCGGTAAACGAAATTTTGAGACGATAGTGTATTATATTCAAGCTTTAAAAAACAATTTTTATTATTAAAAAATATTGAAATTTTTCAAAGTTGTAACGATTTTTCTGGGGCGCCTGCACTTGTAAATCGGTGCCGGTGATGGAGTTCGTGCGATGCATCTGAAACAGTCGAACCAAATTTTTTTAAAGTTTTTATAAGTTCCTTTTCTATATGAACTAAAAAAATACCGCAGAAATGATGAAAATCCAAATTTTTTCGAAGTTTGAAAAAAAAATTCACTTTTTTTAACAAAAAAATCACTTTAAGTTGCAAAATAAGTAATTCAAATAGTACTTTTGTCCAACGTTTTTTAGTTCAAATAGAAGATAATTTAATACTGAAGCTAGATCACTTTGATTTTTTTCGATCGGACATATATTGTTTTTGCTATCGCCGGCACTGTTTTCTAAAACCTGTGAAAATGAAAACTCGTAAAAACGGGCTTTAAAGTTTTCGGTCCAAAGAAATATAAGTTTTTGGATACTTACACTAATTAGATGTTAATCAGCTATCCCCGGGCCATACAATAATCCTTCCTCTTCTTCAAATCGATTTTTTGAAGCCTGTAAAGCAGACTACTGCCTTAAACGCCGGAGAAACTCTAAAGAGCATCGCTTCTTGGCCTGTGGCTAAGATCAAAGTGCAGTACCTGTTCTTATCAGTTGAATATCTGATATTCTCTCCATGGATATTCCATTGGGTATCTGATATTCTTTCCACTATTATCGTGAATGATCATTCTAATGCTCACTTTTTATTTAAGATTTAAAACAAATTGAAAAACTTACGTTTCATAGCATATTCGTTTCGATGTAGCAAAGAAATAATTCATTCTATTGATTATATTTTTGTACGAAATAAATTTTTTTGTAGCAACCGCTTAATTGTTTCATCCATACATCTACGGATTGTATATAGAATGATTTTAATAGAATATAATTTTATTTGAAGTATAATGTAGATATTCAGAGAACAGAAGAGATTTTCAAATAAAATAATATGTTGTTTGAATCAATCACATTTTCCAATATTCTATAGTATTGTAACAATCTCATATATCGGTCGCATTCCGCGATCAGACATTTATTTGAATCGGCCAATATATTTTGTTGATTCAATTGGTTTTTTTTTCTCAGTGCTATAAATTTCCCAATGCATTAGTGCATCGCATCAGCACGAAAGCACATGTAAACTGTGAGAAATCCGTGCCGGTACAGTGTGCCACACTATCGCTGAGTTTCACGCAGCCCGAGCGGTCACCCATCCAAGTATTGGCCAAGTCGAACGCCGCTCGCGACGGGTTTCATTTTGGACGATACTCCAAGCAATAAAGTCAAGGGACAATTGCAGTTTCCGAGCCAGCTAGGCGCTCTCGACTATACGAGTGGCGATAAACTTGAGAGTCGTTTCACCAGTTGGGAAACACCGAGCGAGCAGGCGTTAAAGCAGATTTAAGCGTAATATGGAAATGGAGATTGTTGGACCGAAGTCTACCGGTATGTGACGTTTGAAACGACGAGAGGCTTCATTAAGCCTGCCAGTGGAGTTGGAAAACTCATTGGACTCAATTGTGAGTGTGGGTGTCCAAAATACCTCCGTGTACGGTACACAAGGGCGGTCGGTTGTGTGCGCTCGATGTAGTCGTGCGATAAGCCCAATGGTAAATTGACCAGGCAATGTAGCCAAAGGAAGGGGTTGTTTAAGGAGGCGACTGAGATCCCCTGCAAGAAGATGACCTGCTCGGTTGCGTCTATTAGACAGCATGTTCTGACCTCTCTAATGAACCGTATGAGCCTCCAACAAAGATACACAGCTCGGAATTACATCGCGCGAGGAAAGCAAGTGGCGAAGGTTACTGTCAAAATGGTGGACGATATACGAGACACGGCCAGTCGAGAAGGACCCAACAATTGCTGTGGCAACAAACATGGAGGCCAACAAGAGCTCGAGGGAGTGCCTCGAATCAAAGTACCCTTTGGATCATGTGCCAAAGGGAAATTCCATTAGCACAAACGACTGCGTCCGCGAGTACCGAGTGACCGAGGCGCGTCGACGATACCCTCGTTTCCCCTTGTAACTGCAATTTTAACCCCCAAAAGCCGCAAACACCGAATGGGCGTGGAACCGGACAGGCAGCCGGACAAAAAGGGCACCCAGGAGATGGGAATTCCTTGAGGAACGGCAAATTGAGGACTGGAAGTTCACTCGTCCAACAATCGACCACGAGTTTCTTACTCGAAATTCCAAAAACTGCGCCGTTCCAGTCCGCTGCAAGCCAGGTTGCGCTGCCACAGAACTGGTGCAGCTTTTGCCACTCCGGCATACGTACACGCGCATCAGGAGTGGTGTGTAGGGAGGATATAAATTTTCGTTTCGCCAGCGTTTGTAGCAGCAGAGTCGAGTCGCATTCTCGGGTTGCGTGCGATTTACGAGTGCCAGAAGTTGGTGGCAAAGCGTTGCTCTCGGGTCTCTGATACCCGGTGCTCTTCCGCTCTGCTGTTCCGCTATCTTTCTTCGGTTCTCCAACAGCCATACGGACGTTTCAAACTGTCACGACAGGCGCGCACACGCGTCCCTCTGTTTCTTCAATAATAAACTGCTCGAAATCCTTGGCCGAGAGAAGAATTACCGCATTCATTCGAGTCACGTTCATTGCTTAATTAAATCTTTATCCGCGTTATTGCGTTAACCGAGAGAGCCATAAATGGGGGAATGCGTTGGGGGATGTTGCAATCGAGCGAATGGCTATTTAGGGGGATGCTCTCGCGTACAGCGGGTGTGCCTCGTTGACGACCAAAGTATCAGGCCAATGACCAAATTCTGTAAACAATTGAACGTTTCTATCCAGAGAAAAAATAATCACTTGGGCCATCAGACTCTTCATTCACAGGTGGCTAATGGAGTATTGAGATGAGAAACTAAAATATTTTATTAACCCAAACAAACTCGTTAATTCGATGGATTGAATCATTCTTAAAATAACCTTACATTTCACTTTCTCAATGAATAATTCGTTGGCATCCTCGAGTAATGGATTAAATCAACCCAATACATGTTTCTGTTCAGTCTAGTTCACAAAGGGAAGCGATGTTCACCATTCTTCAATGATCCTACATCCCCTTTACACCCCACACTTCTATCCTACACCCCACAGTTCTCACTTCGTTACTTCCGGTTCCTCGGAAAGCCCGCAGTTGCCCCCAGCCACTCCTAACATACTACCCCATCGCAACCCCCCGAGGGCACAGGGAAAGTCCGGAAAACCCCACTCGATACGGGCTATTTTCACTGAGCTTCCAGTAGTGTTCACCACACTGAACTCGGTGAAACTACCCGTACTCGGTGAGCCGCGTCCAAGCGGTCACCCATCCAAGTGTTGCCCTAGGCCGATGACGCTTGACATGGGAGATCGTCAGAGCTGGACATCAACCGTGCGTCCACCACTGATGGTAACGATGCTCAGCGATTACGAATAACCTAGGAGTTCTGACCTCCAGCTATTAAAAAAATTAATTATAACAATTGTTATCGGCTTTCCAATTAACAAGTGTGATCTGCTGATGGTTAGGCGTAAGTTCCAGGTACTTTTTGTATGGGATTGTAGTCTTGGTATTGTTTGATGTATTAGAGATCAGTTCTGGCTTCTAACTATTGTCGAATGATTATTAACGGTGTTTATCAGCATCTCAACCATACAAGTGTGATCTGCTGATGGATAGGCGAGAGTTCTAGGTGCTTCTTGTCTGAGATAGTATAGTCTTGGTATTGTTTGATGTATTCCAGAACAGTTCTGGTTTCCAGCTATTATTATTCCAGTGAAATAATTAGTAACAATGTTTATCAGCATCTCAACTCTACAAGTGTGATCTGCTGATGGATAGGTGTGAGTTCTAGGTGCGGACCGTGTGAGATATTCTAGTGTTAGTATTGTATCATGTATTCGAGAATAGCTCTGGCTTCTAGCTATTTGTAAATAATTATTTACAATTGTTAACAGCATTCCAGCTATACAAACGTGATCTGCTGATCGATAGGCGTGAGTTCTAGGTGCTTCCTATGTGGGATATAATAGTGTTAGTATTGTTTCATATATTCGAGAACAGTTCTGGCTTCTAGCTATTGTCAAATGGTTATTAACAATGTTTATCAGCATCTCAACTCTACAAGTGTGATCTGCTGATGGATAAGCGTGAGTTCTAAGTGCGGTTCGTGTGAGATATTATAGTGTTGGTATTGTTTCATGTATTCGAGAACAGTTGTGGCTTCTAGCTATTTGTAAATATTTATTTACAATTGTTAACGGCATTCCAGCTATGCAAACGTGATCTGCTGATCGATAGGCGTGAGTTCTAGGTGCTTCCTATGTGAGATATCATAGTGTTAGTATTGTTTCATATATTCGAGAACAGTTCTGGCTTCTAGCTATTTTCAAATGATTATTAACAATGTTTATCAGCATCCCAATTATACACGTGTGATCTGCTGATGGATAGGTAGGAGTTCTAGGTGCTTTTCGTGTAAGGCGTTATAGTTTTGGTATTGTTTGATGTATTCAAGACGAGTTTTGGCTTCTAGCTATTTTTAAATAATTGTTAATAATTGTTATCGGCATCTCAATTGTACAAGTGTGATCTGCTGATGCAAAGGCGTGAGTTCTAGGTGTTTTCTGTGAAGTACATTATACTCCCAGTATTCTTCTACATACCTAAGAAGAGTTCTGCTTGTAGCTATTATTCAGATAATTATTAACTATGTTTATGCGCATCTCAACTATAGAAGTGTGATCTGCTGATGGATAGGACCTGAACGTTTCTATTCCATTTAGCAATTTGTGACAACATGGCTAAAATTTCATGACTCGGAAAATTCGCCGTCGAACCGGGCGCCTGGGGGGGGTGCAAACGAGAGAATGGCCGAAAAGACGAAATGCACAGGCGTTTGTTGGCAAACTATATATCGGTCTATCGGCCAAGTTCGAGTTGTCCGTAGACTCCGTAAACGAGCTTCAGTCAGCACTCGCTGGCACATTTCCGATATAGGGACAAGAGTAACGATTCCTCTCACTCGCTCCCTCTCTCTCTCCGCTACAAAGCTCCGATCGTCTACTTCGTAAAACCGACAACGGTATAAGGTTTGGCAGGAGACGTAGTCGTGAAAAACATGCCACATACACACATCGATATAAACCTACAACGCGTTCAGCCTGCACACACGTCCCCCAACCACGTGGCAGTTTCATCAATGTGAGAACAAGAGAGTGGCGTAGAAAAAAAGAGAGAGGGGTAAAAAATGTAGCTAGACGAGAATTTAATTGCCCTGCTTGACAATCGCGATCCCGCCGAGCTTGCACGTTCCCCTGACAAAAGGACAGCTATATGAAATTTGCGAGGTACACTGGATGAACCGAGAATACGAAGGAAGACGGATTGTGACACGGTAAATGTCGAATCAGCGCTTGAGACACGAGACACGAAAAAAAAGGACGAGGGGGAAGCGGAGTTCCAGGAGAAAAGCGAGCTGGTATATTTTGGAAGGATACATTTATCTGCGAGCCAAAATGAATCACCTTTGAGATGGCTGTATGTATTATCTTGCTGGGTGGATACTTTTACAAGACAATGATGATTCGGTGCCAAAGTGAGCCGTGCAGTATCGGTATTGTATTCCATTCCCTATGTATTGGAGGAAGGTGATTTTAAGGGGCCTGCATAACCTCAATTTCGGAAATATGATATTTTTATTACATGGTTTTATAGTCTAGGGTCTTCATTTTCATTTGCAAACAAGATTTTGTAGAAATTCCAAACATTTACCGAGTTGTGACGATTTTTGTGAAGTGTCAGATCGCCCACTGCGGTTTATCCTTTTCTCTTTTTCTCGAAACTATGTTTTATAAAACGGCGTTATTCGTACCTCAAAATCTATTCGTCCAATTCACTTTAAATTCGGCCAGAGCATAGTTTATAACATTTTCCATCGTATGACGTGATGATTTTTATACATTTATTAATATGAATAATTAAAGTTGTTTTTTTTTGTCGAAAGACAAACTTTTTTCCTACAGCTTGCCATTTTTGGTAATTTTCTTAATTTCAAAACGCATCCAGTCGTGCGAAAATGTTATCATTATACTGAAAGTACATTTTTCATTTCAGATCACCCTAGTTGCCAAAACCAACTGTACCGATTGGTCATGCACCAACTCAAACGTGGCAAGACTATGTATTAATTATGTGTCAAAACCCGACGTCGCGATGCCAATACCCTCATCATGAAATAATATTGAAAATAGACCTGTTTTTGGGGTCTCCAAGCTTATGCAGACCCGCCAAAGACATTCGGCTTTGAGGATCGTCCTCGTAGTAGCACACTGTTCCCATACTTAACATCGCAATGCAAGGATATCTATATAAAGATCATTTCAAGAACCTGTCCCCCAAATCGACAATTGACTTGATGAAATTTGGAGGATCGTCCTCAAAGAAGCAAGATGCCCCGATAGTCGACATCGATACAACGGGTTCAACATATCCTTTTTTTTCCATAAATCCATATATATTCGTGAAATTTACATCCTGTTTCTTGTATCTATACGAGTGATGGCAGATAAAAAATATCTCGCGGACACTTCTATCTCACAGTGAAGTACAGAAAGCAACGAAGATATACATATATGTTTATCATATACGACAGATCGTATAAAATCTTGTCTGCCAGCAGAGAAAGCTCTTGGAGAGCTTGTGGCTTACGTACCATGGGATGAGAGACCGAAAAATTGTAATCTCACTCTGCTGGTACATCGCGTACTCTCGTCCAGATATACAAGTACACGCGCTTATACAACCACGTGTATTCATCTCTCATCCATGTACCTATGCATATACGTGTTATATCTGTATCTATCGTTGCTTGGTGAGAGGCAAAAGATATCGCAAACAAGGAAATCCCGCTGATGCTGCTGTTGAAGTATCCGGATTCAAAAGCAGAATAGAACGAGCTGTGCACGCTTCCGGAGGATATAGGTCCACGGAACCGCGTGGACGATGCTCGGAAACGAACACCATTGTGATATGACTGAATTCAGTGATGGTTGGGGGTGCTGTCCAACTAGCAGTTCACATTGAAGACGAGGGACACTTTGGTGGAAACGATATCTTATGTGATAAGGGAAGAGGTGCAAATTTGTAGGAGTTTTGGCAGATGCCAAATATGTCATATTAGCACGGCAGGCAGAGAAGCGGTGATTCGACTTGACATGTACGTCAATGGCGATCAATGAAAGTGATTAGCATTTATTTTCAATGTACCTTCTAGGTCCTTGCGGGATTTTAAGATTCTCTCCAGTTTGCATCCGGAGCTTGTTATTTCACTATTTCCAAATGACAGAATTCGACGCTTGTTAAGGATGCTATCCAACTGACAGTTCGGATTGAAGACGAAGGATACTTTAGTGGTAGCGATATTTTTTGTGATGAGGGAGGAGGTGCAAATTTGAAGGTGTTTAAGCAGATGTCAGATTTGCCAACTTAGCAGGAGGAGACGCGGGGACTCGACTTGCCACCTACGTCAATGACGATCACAGATTGTGATTAGTATTCATTTTTAATCTTCCTTCTAGGTCCTTGCGGAATTTTGCGATGATATTCCTTTCAGTTTCATCCGGAGCTCGCTACTTCACTATTTTCGGCGCCTTAGAGTTCCTTAGGGACATTGCACAAGCGCACAGGCAAACCTGTGTGGCCATCCGGCCGATGAAGACTACGTTTCCACCAACATCCCATCATGTTCACCATCGTCAACTTTACAAAACTGCCGCAGCTCGGTACTCGATGCAAAGGCCCGTGTGCGGCCTAGCGGTCACCCATCCAAGTATGATCAGTAGAATAGCCGGTACAAGTAGAAAATCGTAAAGTACGCAGGCTCCAACTATCAGCCCTGGCGATTACGATTGGTCCGGTGACTCGGCAGTTTCTCGAGGAGCTTTACCGGCTTTCCTTTTTTTTTTCTGGATGAATCGTCAGTTTCGCGGCAAGCGATGCGAAACACTCAAGCGCCAGAGTATACAGAGTGGTCGGGTCGTCGAGCCATCACCGGGAGATTATCTGTATCGGCTCTTGAATTCACCGAGATGAATGAGGAACGAGGATCCCGCGGATGTGGCGCACACCTATAGACACGGTGAGGACAACTTGAACGTGAGGCCAGAGATAAGAGGGAGTTGCGCAGCCATGTGTGCACGTGTGTCTGTGCATTGAGCCTTGTGAGAATCGACACGAAGTGGGTTTGGGATGTGGATGACCGCGACTCAAGTCCGGAGGTAAAGAGACGAAAGTCGGAAGATCTTCGCTCGGAAGCCTGTCTGTATACTTTAGAGGCGGGAGTATGATGACGCGGTGGGGAAGAGCGTTGCCTGAAGAAAGGTCATGTGTATGTTTGCCAGCGGAAGGTTCAGCGATGGTTGGGAAACTGTATAGTGCCACGTGGACTCTGCTGGTCTATCGCCTGGGTGAAATCCTCGCGAGCCAGTGGGGCTTAAAGCAACCCCGAAAGCTTCCGAGCCTGCAGGCACTCCGCGGTCGCTGGGGGATATCGGCTGATGGCGACTGGCTCCTATTCCGGCCTTCATCATCCCGGAATCGTACAGGATATGGACGCAAACGAACGTTTCAGCTGCCTTACGTCTGCTGTCTTTCTCACTCTACTGGCTCTTCGCCAGGGCATCGAAAGGCCTTCATCCCTCTTCGCCTGTTTGTTTCCCGAGACTGGCCAGCGAAGTTGGGCTTGGGCGATGTTGTCGAGACTACGCTCAAGGCGGAAACTACGCTGAGGAACGAGGCTTGGATGACAATACGGACAAAAGAATCGTCAGTTCGGAGATGGAGTGAAAGAAGAAGCGAATGATGTTGGGAACAGCCTGAGAGGAGAAAAAAAAAGAATCGCGTCATCACTCCACGTGGAGTCGGCCTCCATGGCTCTTTGTATCTTCCTGCCCTACAGCATCCACGCGCGCTTTCTCTCCTCCTCCAAAGAACGGCTGGTGGCCGCAGCCTTCGCTCGAACTTGACATCGGTCAAATCACCCGTCTCTTTCTCTCCGGTCATTCGGCCCAACTTGCTCGGTTCACACGCCCTTCTCTTCGTCCTGATATAGGACCAAAGTTATTCTCGCCTCGTTTTCCACTCGAGTTTAGATACCGAGTCACTCGGTGAACGACGAAGGTCACGGACGGATGCCCAGCGAAAAATCGATTAGATCCACTATTAGGCAAGAGCTTGATGATTCACGGGAGAGATAGCATTTCAGGCGTGACTGAACGCAGGACCTGGTCCTTCGAAAACGTTCCGTCACAGCGTAGATAGGAACGGCTTTGAAACGGCCTGAATGAGGCGACTTTTACTATGGACGTAGGGTACTTGATCAGTAGTTAGTTGGCAATCAAAGGCACAACCAAATTAAATAACCGCTCTTTTAGCTCTTTTGCATACCAGGTATGTAAATATGAAACCGGAATTTTTGTGTAGAAAATACACGCTTAGTGTATGAAAATGATGAAAAATATTTTATCCGAAGTATTGTCCATTGGTAGCTATACATTTTTCCCACCTGTCTGGCAATTTGTGGATGCTACGCCAAAAAAAATGTCGCTCTTTTGAGGCAAACCAGTCATCGAGCCATTTTCGTAAGAAGTGAAGTGCTCTCTCTCTCGCTGCTCACCAAGTGCATGTCCCATGGATGCAAATAAGTGGTAATCGGGCGGAGTCTGGTGAGTAAGCCGCATGCGAAAGTATTTTCCAACCAAACGCCTCAAGGGGTTAGGCCACAGTAATGGGTATAAAATCATGTGCGAATTTAACAATTTCTCTTCGTATGAAAAAGTGATTCAGTCATAAAATTAATTACACATCTATTTAGTATGAATGTCAAGCTGTTAGAAAAATTCTCGTCAATCTACATTGGAATACCTAGAGAAGTACGTACGGAATTTAAAAAATATTGTTTTATTCAAAAGTTGCAGGTATTTGAACTTAAGAAATGAATTTTCAGTGAAAAATTTGCTTATGAACTGCTCATAAAATGAAAAGTTTTCGATTAATCAGAAATACTTCTTTGCAAAATGCAATTAGAAACATAACTTTTAAATTTGAAGTAAATCGAGTGAAAGCTGTTGAAGTTATTTATCACGCCAATTGGAAAAAAGCTGTTTCGAGAAGTTTCGAGTAGTCGGCGATTTGGTACATCGAAAAAAATATATATATATTCCCTCACAGCTTGATATTCATACTAAAATGTGTAATTAACTTTATGAGTAAATAACTTTTTCATACGAAAAAAAATTGTTAAATTCGCACATAATTTTATACCCGTCACTGTGGCCTAACCCCTTAATCGTTCCGTTGACCAGTTTTGCTGTGTGATGGTGTATTTTCAAGAAGAATTCGGTGGCCACCCACGTTCTTCGTTTCTCACGTCAAAATCGCCCCTTTTGAATTTTTTAAACCACTCAAAGCACTGCGTTTTACCAAGAGCATGCTCACCGTAAGCTTCGAGAAGCATTCGATGCGAAGCAGCAGTTATCTTCAAATGGTAACAGAAAATGAATGCTGTCCGCAAATTGTAATTTCCAGGCACAACATTCGAAATGTTCAACGCTATAACAAACTATGTTGGGTTCGTCAGATGTCAATAAAGCAAATGGCGCCAATGACGGGACTTGACGGTAACTACATTGACAGCTAGGGCCATCTATGGGCAAATTTCGGTTTCATATTTACAGACCTGGTACATTGGGTTTGGTAACGAATTCGTTTGCTTTGTCACATCTAGGACTTTTCGGGATGAGAGTGAAGGTAGAAAATACAAGTCACCGCGAGGTCTCGATGTTCATTTTGGCGTTTTACTTTTTCATTCCCTTAATACTCTTTTTTACCTTTTCATTGTTCTCTCGTTTTCTCGCCATGTTTCTTTCACTCTCTTGCTCTCTCTGTTTCTTTTTCTCGCCCTCACTCGTTTTCTCTCTCTCTCTCTCTCTCTCTCTCTCTCTCTCTCTCTCTCTCTCTCTCTTTCTCTCCCTCGCTTGCTCGGTATCTGTCTTTCTCATTTTGTGGGGTGAAAAAAATTCTTACAAGGACGAGAAACTTCGTCAGTAGTGAATTTCAAGTTCCCTCGAGGGTTTTTAAAGTGGAACGAAGGTATGGCTCGCGCAGTAACACTGTGTGTGAGAGAGAGAGAGAGAAAGAGAGAGAGAGAGAGAGAGAGAGAGAGAGAGACGAAAAGTTGCAAAAAAGTGTTCACTTTATGTGTGGCTTAGCTCTGCGTGTGAGAAGCCGAGAAAGGGAATCGGGCTTCCTTCCACCGCGAAAAATCAAGAAAGGGGACAGAAGTGTTTCGCGGTTGAGGCTGGAAAACGGCAGAGCAAACCGAGAGTCGGCCAATTTGTACGCGTAAGTGTGGCAGTGTCTACAGAGGGGAATCTTTCCAATTCGATCTTCGGGGCTTGCTCAATTTTATTGCTTCCGTGATCTATTATCAGCACTCAAAAAACAGCAATAAAATAACATTTCTAAATATTTTTTTGTGAGCCTATATCGATGAATATTAATTCAAAAGCTTTGACTGTGCATGGAAACACTTTTTCGCCTTCAGCCGGCGTAGTTTCCAGCTTTCGACAAAAAATTCGTGGTATTTGAAATCAGCGGAAAATTTCCCATCGGATAGACCCGCGAAATCGCATAAAAGTAGAAAAAAATCACCCATTTAGTTACCTTTTCAAAATCGCCGAAATGCTGAAATTTTAAAAAGCCCTAGCGACGGTCCGAGACTTATCGAAGGTTTTCCAAAAAACGATTTTTATGGACTTACAGAATGCCACTTGATTCATCCCGATATCTCTATTGTTTTTCCCGAAAAGTACAGTCGAAAAATGAGTAAAAAAGAGGAAAAGGGTATGGGAAAATCGCAAAAATTGATGGTCGCGGTTTGAGATTGTGCTAAAAATTGAGGAATAACCGTAGCGCGGCGAATCAAGCAGCAGTTTTTAGAGGAAACGATTGCGAAGAAAATGCGGGCGGACCGGGAGTTTCAAACCGAAACGGACAAGGAATGAGCTACGATTGAGTAAAGACAATTAATCTTGGCCGAGAAGTGAACAAAATGTGCATTTTTAAATATTTTTTTATCAGCCCCTATCGATGTATTTTTACCCCCTGAATACGAACTCGTCATTAATTCCTCCAAATCCTCAATTTCTATTAGAAATCGGCGAAAGTGTACGGACAAAAGTTTTTTGCGTTTGGCCACCGTCATAAAGAATTTTCCCTAAAATCTGCTTGATGTTCGCAACCAGTAGTCAATTTCCTGCTGGCCAAGTCCTTAAAATATAGCAAACTTAAAAAATCGGCCATTTCTCTTAGTGCCAAAAAAAAATATAAGCGTAAGTTAAGGTTATGGTGGCTCAATGAAGTGATTAATTTTTTAATTATTATTTCCCTCACCATGAAATGTGATTATAATTATGGAATCGGGTATCTATATACCTACACGCACACACACATATATACAGGGTGTCGCCACCCAAAATAACTCGGTAATTATCGACGTCACAAAAAAATGTTCCAGACAAAAGTTGTACGGTGTGAAAGGGGGCCATCAAATACGACCAATTTTGTTTCATTTCGGTGGAGGCGCTGACGCATAGTGCAGGTCACCTTCACTTTTTCAATTAGAATGGTACATTTTTTTCAACTATCTTGTGTAGCACCTCAAGCCGCATAAAAAACATTAGAGGTCAGTCGTTCAAGGTCATTCAAGGTCAGTATCGATTCTACAAATCCAAATATTTGGCAGTGATCCGAGATATTTAGATTTGTATTTCATTTTAGTAGGTGACCTTGAACGACCTTGAACGACTTTGACCCCCTAATGTTTTTTATGCGGCTTGAGGTGCTCCACAAGATGGTTGGAAAACATGTACCATTCCATTCGAAAAAGTGGAGGTGACCTTCACTGTGCCCCAGCGCCTCCACCGAAATAAAAAAAATCGGTCGCATATGATCGCCCTCTTCACACCGTATAACTTTTGTCTCGAACATTTTTTCGTGACGTCGATAATTACCGAGTTATTTTGGGTGGCAAAGATAAAAGCGACACCCTGTATACAAATATTAATTTCGGTCGAAAATCTCTGCACGAATAAATCTTAATACTCATATTTGGGTCACTCGTCCGGCGCAATCCTTCCTCCCCGATCTAAACTCGCACTAAGCTTGAAATTTATTTTCATTAATATTCGGAATATAGCTTTAATTTCCATTTCCGCAGCTGTTCCAACCAAATGAAGATAACCATTACCATACAATTCACATCACAAAAGTAAGACGATTATTCGCGATAATGCGTTTTGCCCGTTAAATTAGATTTGACAGGTGCAGCCTTCGATCATTTTCATCTCAATATGGTATCTGCAAGGATGAAGAAAGAAGAGGACAAAAAAACGCGAAAAAACAAACGTCAGCGAAATGTGACGAATTTATGATCTCGGTGCAAAATTTTGCACCGTCACGCGGAATATATGAATTATCGTCTCGATATCTCCTGCCACGCTCAACGGAGCTCCACGCAGACAAGCGAATGCCTCGTATCTATGCAAAGGCGCGGAGCGAGCCATCTCCGGCCGAACCTGGAATGATGCACCTTCGAACGGTTCGTCTTTATCAGCGGATAGACAGCGAAAAAGCGCGGTGGCGACTTTTCGTCTATAACTCATGATCTGGGTAGATATTGATGACATACGTGGATATATATATACGTATATGTTGGGCGATCGCGTATGAGACCGCCCGCTGGCGACAGATAGCATCAGCTACACTTTTTTCTCGAATCAAAATCTAGCAATACAGATGATGACAGGTCCATAGAGTGCCGCTAGAAGGCCATGGGTGACATTTGTGTGATGCGTTGACATCATATATTTCAATTGTCTTTACAATGACAAGTCTGCTTCCGAAGAAGTCACATTTGTGGCAAGAATCAAAAGCTGGCACTACGGAAAATGATGACAATCATCATGTGTAAGTGCCAGCTTTTAATTCGAGAAAAACGTGTACTCAACGCCATCTATCGCCAGCGAGCGGGACTTTATGGACGCGCCATCAGCTGATGGGTCCGCAGAGTTTCGGTAAATCGCCACGGGTGACATTTGTGCGCCGCGTTAAGACCTTAGGCCACAGTAACGGGTATAGCATCTTGTGCGAATTTAACAATTTTTTTTTCGTATGAAAAAGTGATTCACTCATAAAATCAATTACACATCTATTTAGTATGAATATCAAGCTATTAGAAAATATTGTTTTTTTCGATGTACGAAATGGCCGACTACTCGAAACAGCTTTTTTCCAATTCGCGTGACAAATAACTTCAACAATTTTCACTCGAATTATTTAAAATTTAAAAGTTATGTTCCTAATTGCATTTCGCAGAGAAGTACGTACGGAATTTCTGATTAATCGAAAACTTTTCATTTTATGAGCAGTTATAACGAAATTTTTCACTGAAAATTCATTTCTTAAGTTCAAATACCTACACCTTTTGAATAAAACAATATTTTTTAAATTCCGTACGTACTTCTCTAGGTATTCTAATGTAGATTGATGAGAATTTTTGTTTTTCGTTCTAGGTAAAAAATTGTGGATGCTGAATGTCACGCTGCGGAGAGTCTAAAAAAAAGATAACAAAAGAAAATGTTAGTAGTCGGCCATTTTGTACATCGAAAAAAAAAATAGATTTATTTTCTATCAGCTTGATATTCATACTAAATAGATGTGTAATTAATTTTCTGAGTGAATCACTTTTGCATATGAAAAAGATGGTTAAATATGCACATGTTTTTATACCCGTTACTGTGACCTAAGGCCTTATCGTCATCTATTTTAATTGTCGTTACAATGGCAATTTTTGCTTTCAACCAAGTCACATTTGCGGCAAGAACTAAAAGCTTGCACCACACACGATGATGATCATCACGTGTACTGCCAGCTTTTAATGCGAGGAAAAAGTGTACCTAACGCCAGCTATGGCCAACGAGCGAGACTCTATGGACCCATCAGCTGATGGGTCCATAGAGTTAAGAGCAAAATTTACCGCTTTTTGGGAATTTTTTTGTGAAGAAAGTATACAACGGAAAACTTGTGAAACTTGGCATATAGTTTTATTGATCTGTTTACTACATACAAAAAAAATTTTAAACAATTTCATTAAAAAATCCGCCTCCCACCCCCCTCGACGCGCGATGGTCCTTTTTTGATGGTGTGCACGATTTCTCAAAAACTATTCAACCGATTGCCTTCAAATTTGGACAGAATGCTCAGCTGACATCCTTTTATCGTTTGATGAAGCAAAAAAGCAATACGTTTAATAGTTTTTTATTTATAACAAAAAATCGATCAATTTTTTTCGAAAAATCGATACTTCAAGTTCAAAACGTCACCAAATCGTCAATTTTTTTTTTCCCTTCATCGAACGATAGCTATATGTGTCTAAAGTAAAATGCTTTTTGGGTTTTTGTTGCAGGATGAACGTGAAGGCTGTAATCGTGCACACCATCAAAAAAAGGACCATCGCGCGTCGAGGGGGGTGGGAGGCGGATTTTTTGATGAAATTGTTTAAAAAAATTTTTGTATGTAGTAAACAGATCAATAAAACTATATGCCAAGTTTCACAAGTTTTCCGTTGTATACTTTCTTCACAAAAAAATTCCCAAAAAGCGGTAAATTTGCGAAAAAAAAGACAATCCCCCCTTAAAACGTCATAGGTGACATTTGTGGGACGCGTCAACAACTTTTTCAATTCTCTTCACAATGGCAAGTTTTGCTTCTCCACAAGTCACATTTGCGGCAAGTTATGCTCCATTATTTCCTGTCAAAGCCATCGGCAGCGGAAACGCATCGTTTGCTAAAGGAAGTGTACGCCGAACATGCTCCATCGAGTGAAACGTGCAAAGAGTGCTTTGGGTGCTTCCAGAGTAGTGATTCTCTATGGACAACAAGGACGATGGAAAACCACTGAAAAGAGGGATGCCCTGTTCCCCACACATCGCTCCCTCCGTTCACCATTTGTTCCGGTCGATGCAGTCAGCGCTTGCGGCTCAGCACTTCACCTTCTACGAAGTAGTCTCAAAATGGCTAGATGACGGGATTGCCGATGAAGAACGTGGATCCTATTGGCTACGTGGGGCCAAAGTTGTCCGTTTCGATTGGCAATACTTTGGACAAACCAGTTTGTCGATTAGCTACCGAACGATCATCCTTTCTTTCGCTCATAAATGGTCGGTCTCGTATGCAGCCAGCTAACATACACACACACACATACATGCATAAATAATTCAGAGGTCATATCGGCATGTCTTCAGAAATGGTCGATTCTTGAAGAGGCATATGGACCACAAGCGACACGAAAGGGAAAAAGGCGAGATGGTTCTGGTTGAAGGATGTAGGCCCATCCATTCGATGATAAATACGGTTACAATACACACATATATAAAATAAGGTTACGATATATGGATATAAGTAGAAAGGGAGATAGAATGTGAAGAGGAAGTGCGAAACGAAGAGAGATACGTGGCTTAGTACGTGAGATATAGGGAACGAAGTGGATTAGATGAAGAACATGTCTATATAAAACCCCTCGCACAACATGGAACACTATGTGCCGGGACGCAGGGATGTGCCAACAGATGAGGGTGTTAAGAGCAAAGAGGATCATGTCATTATGACAGTGTCGATGGTTGACGTTACCTCGACCCACATGAACACTCCCTCGTATACACCGATCCCTTGCTCAAATATCACGAAACGCTCGCGATTTCATACATTTTTATTCTTCACATTCTCTTTCACGGATACTCGATAAAGCTGAAGGCTTCAGCTCTTTCTGAATGAAATACTGTTTCTCGCGTTTGTACATGCGAATATAGCTGCAGCAGAGCTTTCTCCAAAGCTCGGGTGAACATTTTCTCTCGAATGCTCCGAGGCAGCTCACGGCGGTTGGTGGAGGCAAATAATGGAAAAAAATGGATCCTGATCGGTGTGATAAATGGAGGCTGGATGCGTCTAGAAACTTGAGGGTGGAGATGGCAGTCTTGGGAAATGCTAACATGGCGATAAAAATTGCAGACAATGTTGATGCGTTTGTTCTGAGCTTGAGTGCACACTTTGGGATCAATCCGTTTGGAGTTTGAAGAACTCTGACAGTTTTGATTTTCGGTTGTTTTGCATGCTTTGCTCGGTGGAGGTTTTTTTACTTTTGGATACGATGAGGAAAGACGTTGTTTATTATTGTATAGTTTTAGAGCGTTGGGACTTATATTTTATTTGCAACGAAGATTTTGTACAAATTCTAACAATTGGAAGAGGTATGACGATTTTACCCTGCGAGGTGATTTTACCGTTTTTGCTTTTGCGTTTTTTTTTTACATTATGTTTTAGAAAACGGAGTCGCATCTAAAAATCTATTCGCACGATTCGCTTTAAGTTCGAATATAGTATAGTTTATGGCATTGTCTATCGTATGAACGGATAATTCTTTATATGTTTATACATTTGTTAATAACGAATTATGATAGTGATTTTTAATGTTGAAAATCGAACGTTTTTTCTAAAGCTTGCCATTTTCGTAACTTTCAAACTTTTAATACAGTATCCGGGCATACAGAAGGTTTGTTATCATACTAAAAGCACTTCTTTTATTTTTCACTTCAGATGACCCCAGTTTCCGGAAGCACCTACACCGATTGGCCGTTGCAGCAATGGCGGCACTTTGTTTAAATAATAATAAATTCATTGTTTATGAATGTTTTTCAATGGAAACCTCAAACTTGGCAGGACTTAAGGGGTCAAGCTACTGTGAAAAAAAAATCGTTTTGTTGCTTGAGGCAACTCAAATTGAAGAGTAAAGACCAACATATAGTGCAGGAATCGCAGATTGAAGGTAAACCTATGATACAACGATATAACTGGCAGTAAAACTTCAAACGCGTTTTTCTCGAAACTTTGTTTTTCAAAACGGTGTACACGATTCTCGACACCCAATCAACACATTGACATGAAATTTGGTATACTCATTCAGTGTAATAGTAAATGTCTTGACCGACATTTTTTTTCTTATTATCATTTTTTCAAAGGTTATTAACATAATGATGTTGTTTTTCTCAAAAAATCGAAAACAAATTCAAATTTTTTAATGATTACACAACGCTAACAAAAAAATGCTCGGTCCGGTCTTTAGCCAATGTTATCTATTTTAAGAAAAAGAACTCATTTTTTGTTGCTTCACATCAACCGGATGTCTAAAATCAAGTACACCGTTAAGCCCCCCATGTTCAATGGTCCTTCACGAGATTGTTTATAACTACTCTAATTATCTATTTTTTTTTCTATGAAATTTGGTACACAACTATGCTAATGTACACACAAATAAATATCACACACAATTTTTCAATCATCCTACTTGTGCC
>OY723392.1:40943337-41026729 GCA_963210295.1 Ophion ellenae
TTGACCTATCGACAGTTGCAGGGTTATTCATTCATAATAGGACACTCTGCATGTGTATATATATATGTGGCCCGAAAAGAGCCGTCCAAAAGGAAGATCCTGATGCCTCGTATCAATACCCATCCGACTCACCCCCATGTACGTTTTACGATCGTTTCAGTTTTCGAGGAAATAAAGCATTTTTTATTTTTCTCTTTTGTGTATGTGTACTTTTTTCGCGATTTTTTTTACTTGTCGATATGAAGTGGACTGGTAAGCAATAAATAAATGACCAGCTGAACACTAACGAAAAGGCCATAGATTTCGATCAAATTTTGAGAAATAGATTCGGGAGGATTCTTTTGAATAGTTCTAAGAGGAAAGTACATACACAAAAGAGAAAAACAAATAAAAACTTTTGCTGCAGGGAAAATCGAAAAAAAGAATAATTTTTTCTCGATAGCATACATGAGGTGGGGGGTGGAGGATGGGTATTGATGCGAGCCATTTAGATTTGGGGGGGGGGGGGGTGTTGTCAAAAAATATTTAGAGGTCGCGAATCTAAATTAAAGGTTTCCCATTTGATTAAATTGAAAAACATGTTTTTCTCATTATTAGTGTTACCATTCGGCGAATTTTTATATCGCGATATTTTCCAAGTGGGTTTTCATAGGAAATATGATACTTTACAATAAAGTTCATTGAGCCATGTCCGTAAATTCAACCGTTTCAGCGGTATCATTATTTCAAGTGAATATTGTGTGAAAATATCTATTCAAACGGCTGTAACGCCCAAGCTATTAGATATATCGGAAAAAATTCAAATGAGAACTATGTAGAGAAAGTAATTTGCTACAAAAAAGTCTTACAAGCCGAGGCCGTAAATTCAACTCTTTCTCAGCTATGATGGGTGAAGTAAAATAAATAGTTTTTTTTTGTTAAAAAAAAATCTATTTATTTTACTATATTTCTATTATCTATATTTACTATATTTCTATTACTATATTATCTATTTATAAATAGATTTTTTTTAACAAAAAGAATCTATTTATTTTACTTCATCCACCTATAGCTGAGAAAGAGTTGAATTTTCGGGCTCGGCTTATAAGACTTTTTTGTAGAAAATTACTTTCTCTACAAAGTTCTCATCTGAATTTTTTTCGATATATCTAATAGCTTAGGCGTTACAGCCGTTTGAATAGATATTTTCTCACAATATTCACTTGAAATAATGACGCCGCTGAAACGGTTGAATTTACGGCCATGGCTCAATGAACTTTATTGTGGAGTATCATATTTCCTATGAGAACCCACTTGGAAAATATCGCGATATAAAAATTCGCCGAATGGTAACACTAATAATGAGAAATACATGTTATTTTATATATATATATATATAGAAATGTACTTGAACGCGTACATAAAATCCAAATAAGAAAATTCACTATACTAGTGACATTCGTGCATATGCGTGTGTGTATGTGTGTGGTACACTTCGTCACGTGTTCGCTCTACAAAAGCCCCGGCGCACAAGTTTGCACGCAAGCAGCTCACGCGTATTTGCAGTCACTGGGGAAAACTCTGGGGATTGTATAAGCTCCGGGCACATATTCAACTCTCCTCCGGAGTCCTACGTGCTCCCGTACAAGCGCGCAGGGCTTGGGAAGAAGTAGATGAGAATAACGCAAACTTCTCTCCATATGAGCCCTCCTACATAATACTTTCCACGTAGGTGAAGCTTTTCCCGTCCATACGGAATATATACGGTACATTTAATCGCGGCACTCACAGTACGGACATACTCTTCTGACACGTAAGGATAGCGTACAACTGATCAATTCGGCGACGTCAGTTGGCGCGAAAAATGATTGGGAGGGTAGGTTTGTATATGCATAATAAATAATACATAATAGAATATGTAAGTGTTTAAGATATATTATTTTGTATTAAATATTGTATAATAATATTACTCATAGGTTTACATTAAAAATAAGAATAATTTGTGGAATAAGAATGAGAAAAAGTTTTTTAAATTAAGAATAATTTATGAATAAGAATATCGAATAAATATAATTGTAATTACAAGAAAATGATTATTTTACATTTATATATTTCTATGATAATAACTAATATTTATGAGTACTGAGTATCAATTATTATTATATGTAGAAATCTTAAATGTTCTAAAGAAAAATCTAGATGCCTCGTACCAATACCTATCCAGATCACCCCCATGTATGTTCCATGATCTTTTTTAGTTTTCGTCAGAACAGCATTGAAAAAATGCCATTTTTTTAAAGCAATTGGGAATTATTTAAATTAGAATAAGTATTTTTTTTATCATTCGAACTTTAGTGACTGATATTCTCAAATCTATTTCGTAAACTTCCGATCGGGATCGTAGGCATTTATTTATTGTTAAACAGTGCACTTTATAACGAGTGAACAAAATCGCAAGAAAAAAATACGCACACAAAAGAGAAAAATGAAGAAAAGCTTTATTTCCAAAGATTTTAAATGAGGGTGATTCGGATGGGTATTGATTCGAGGCATCTAGATTTTCATTTTTAACATCACTGTTCGGGCTACCATGTATATGTATATTAACAGGAGTAGCATAGCTCGAGGAAAAATATTGAGGCAGTATTGTTGTCTAGAAATTTGAAAAAAAAATCGTTTTTTTAAATCTTATTATTTTATTGATCTTTCTGAATACGTCTGTGAAAACTGTCCAATGATTTATATGACAATTCCGCACTGGAAACTTTAAACGCGTTTTTCTCGAAATGTCGTTTTTCAAAACAGTGTACACTCTCAAAGGAAGAGTTTACAACCTATCCGTCTCAAATTTTGACATAAGTAGCATTCTCCACGCCATTCTTTATCTTGCTATGGAAGCTTTTTTGTTAAATCTTCATATTTTTTTTCAACGAAAAACTGTCGAAAAAATAGGCTAAATTCGATACTTTTTTTTTCAAACCGCCGGCATTTTGTCAATTTTGATTAAAAAAACCTCCATAGCGAGATAGCGGCTTTCATACTGATTAATAATCTTTTTACAAATTTTGTTTCAGATAATATTGACAACCGTGTACACCGTGAATACTCCTATTTCGTCGAATACATTTTCAACCGTTAAAAAAAATGGAAAACAAATAAAAATTAACGTTTGAAGAATTATTTTCTGCTCTTCACGAGTGCTTTCATTTGACACAAAAAATCAGACTAATTAGCGTATGTTAACCATCGCAAAAAAACGCGAAAATCAGCTGTTTTTCGACCCATTACACTGTGATGATTCCTTAAACGCGTTTTTCTTGAAACTATGCTTTGAAATCGGCAACCACGATATCTCGATAACCAATTGGCCGGTTGACCTCAGATTTGGCATACACCTTCAGTAGACTGTTTTTCGACGTTGATAGCGTTGATTCAAAATAATGTTTTTTTTTATATCGTAGAATGGTCAGAAAAGTGAGAAAAATTGATAATCAACGTTTAGCATCCTGTCATATGGTAAATTTTTTTGCCATAACCAGCACCAACCATCACTTTACTCATACAGATTAAGGGAGAATTTGTCCTTGAAATCGGCAGGAGATGTTAGCGGCTCAACATGAGCAGCTAGAAGAAGAGGAGGGATGCCTCTATGGACCAGGCATTGCCGATTAGCGGTAATTATAAACACATTTGTGTAAACACATTACAAAACTTTAAACGCGTTTTTCTCGAAAACACGTTTTTAAAAATGGCTGACATTCTCCTGACCGCTGTAGTTAACATATCGACCTGAAATTTGGAGAGCATACTCAGAAAATATGTCTTCACGGAATGACGGATCGTTTTTTCGATCGATACATTATTGCATTTATTATTTATCTTTTTATGCGAAAAAAACGCGAGAATTCGATTTTTTTTTAATTGCCGCCATTTTCCGAAATTTGTACTAAACGAAAAACCCATCCGTCATTCCATGACCAAAGGGTCACAGATTGATAATATGCTTTGAATTTGTGTTTCAGATCAACAAAGAGGGGGCAGTGATGTCAGCCGTTTACCTCCCGCGATTTAAGGACCTGTTTTCGCGGAGCTGCAACGGCCGCCATTTTGGTTTTTTTTCAAAAAAAAATTTTTTGAACGTTCTGTATATCATGAATAAAAGCAAGAAAAAAACCGCACTCAAAAAGCTTTACTCGTTTCCTTTAAAAAAAATAAAATGTAAACACCTGAAATATGGTACTCCAAGGACAAAGTCTCCCTTAAGGATTTGTATGGTTTTGTCAGATTTATACAATGTCCACACACTGGAAGCCAATTGGAGACGTTTTCGGCGTTGTAAACAAACGTACAAGAGAAGATGATAAAAAAAAATTCTTTCAATTTCTACATATTTTTGGGGAATAATAAACGTATGTATTAATTATTTTTTAGTTATTTCTTCACTTATTCCATGCTAAAAATCATTTCCAAAACAGCGCTCCAGCCAACAATACTGCCTCAATGCGGCAGGTGCCCAATTTATTTTGTCATATTTTTCGTCGCCTAAATTCGGCAAATAAACTCAGCAGGTTTTTCCCGATATTTTGACCGAATCTTTTTCGCTACCAGGGTTCGCGATAATTTTGAAAAATACGGGAACGGCATCATAAAATCGCAGTTTCAACGTGTATTTTTTTCATAGCGGAAAGAGCGTGTATATTACGACGTATATCGGTCCAGAGAGGTATTTCACGCGTCGACCATTCGTATTCAGGAGGTTAACGTTTTGATATCCCGAACGATCGTAACGAATCCAAACGAGTATCGACGTCCGGGCATTCTGAGGTTGCCGCATTTTGAGGTGAATATGGGGAAACGATATACCAGCATATCGGGGTTGCTACGTGCCGAAATATCACTCTCGTATGGAAATTCAGTAGTACAAGGGTGGGTACTGAAAAAAAAAATCCGAAAAAGTGTGTATTTAGCGATCGTGCGAGGTCCGCAAGTGCGTGTATGTACGCGATGTGAAAACAAACAGGGGACGATTCGGATGACGATCGGGCGTGTTATTATTGCTCGTGCGGCACTGGAGGGCTCGCGAGTTATGCTGAAAATGTGCATATCATAAATAAAGTGACGCATAGACGGGTGTACGACGAGTGAGGACATGTAATATACATGAATTCCGCGTGTACCTCGTGACGTTCCTGTCCTACGCTTGCTTTTTCACCCCTTGTGTTCCATGGTCGCACAGCATGGACGCAAGTGTTTCCGGTATGTGAAAAACTGGACGGATCGCCGAATGGCGCGCGTAGCGTTGCCTCTTGCTGTTGAGGCAATTTTCTGGGCTTTTTTGTCGCAAAAGATATATATAGTTTTTTAACTTATTTTTAGCGCTTTAATTTTTTTTATTTGACTATTATTTATATTGTTTTTATTTATTTATTTATTTGACTTAACGCGCTTGAATTATAAATAAAATAAGTCAATTTACATTAAATTTCGGTTAAGTATTATATACAATTTATTTGATTTATTGACAAAAAATGATTCATAAATAAACTTTATGTAAAAAACTGGACGGACCGCCGAATGGCGCGCGTATCATTTTCTCGCTGGTAAGGCAATTTTCAATTTTTTTTCTGGGCTTTATTTTCGCAAAAGGTGTATATATATATATATATATATATATATATATATATATATATACACCTTTTGCGAAAATAAAGCCCAGAAAAAAAATTGAAAATTGCCTTACCAGCGAGAAAATGATACGCGCGCCATTATATATATATATATATAGGGAATTTTCTGGGCTTTTTTGTCGCAAAAGATATATATACGTTTTAAATTATTTATTAGCGCTTAAATTTTTTTTATTTGACTATTATTTATATTGTTTTTATTTATTTATTTATTTGACTTAACGCGCTTGAATTATAAATAAAATAAGTTAATTTACATTAAATTTCGGTTAAGTATTATATACAATTTATTTGATTTATTGACAAAAAATGATTCATAAATAAACTTTATGTAAAAAACTGGACCGCCGAATGGCGCGCGTATCATTTTTTCGCTGGTAAGGCAATTTTCAATTTTTTTTCTGGGCTTTATTTTCGCAAAAGGTATGTGTATATATATATATATATATATATACACATACCTTATACACACGTATATATATATATATATATATATATATAAATATATTAAAATTCTTAGCGCTTACATTTTTTATTTATTCCACTATTATTCATATTATTTTTATTTATTTTACGCACTTGATTTATTGATAAATAAAACTTATCTGAAAAATTTGACGGACCGCCGAATGGCGCGCGTATCATTCTCTCGCTGTTAAGGCAATTTTCTTTTTTTTCTGGGCTTCATTTTCGTAAAAGATATTTTGACTTTTAACGCTTAATTTTTAAATTTATTTTACTATTATTAATATGATTTTTATTTATTATTTTTTTTTTATTTTAAGCGCTTGGTTTATAGATAAAACAGTGAATTCAAATTAAATTTCGATTAATTATATACAATGTATTTGATTTATTGATAAAAATTGACACATAAATAAAATTTATTTGATTTATTAATGAAAATTCATTTGAAAATAAAAAAAAGTTTATCAAAATTGAATTTAGAAGTATCCGAGTATTGGCCTGGCCCAATACTTGGATGGGTGACCGCACAACCGAGCAGGACGATGTCGTGTTCATTACCGGAAACTCGGTGAAAAATAGCCGCATGTATCAACACAGGTTTCGTGAAGTGACATGCGTAGGGCTGAAGTGAAGGGGCGGGATCGTAAAAATAGCGGGGCATACAGAGGGACGTTGAAAGAGCGATAAAAATGTGTAGACATTTTTTTTCTACACATTTCTACACACAGAAAAATAATTTTTTAATCATTTTTCGAAATGATTAATTAATTTATATGAATTTTAAAATATTTTTGGGATTGTAGCTTATCAACAGCTTTCGAACGATACGTGGGAACTAAATACTCAAATATTGGAACGATGGAAATAAAAAGAAAATAACGATGTTGATTTTTCAATATTTATTCCGTAATTACCAAATCTCTCGTTTACATTTTGTACCGAGTATGCTCGATTTTTCCATCTCTGAGCTTTCAACAACAAACAAAATTAGCCACAGCTCATTATTAATTACCTTTTTCCGTACAAAAAAAATTTATTCGCGCACGATATCGAATTAGCGATAAATAATTCGACAAAAAAATTCACAGCGCGTTTCATGAAATTCAACGAGCGTGCTTTTCAATGATAAATTCGGCCTGATCCATCAAACCTGATTAATTTATAGAATTTTCTTCTCGCATTTTTTACGAATTTTCATCAAAGCTCAATGGAGTTTGACAGCATTGAAATATGCGTTTAATTTTTCTTTCTCGAGGCTCTAGATATTTTCGTAGAATTTCGAGGATAATATTTATGGGATGTTCGGGCTATAATATTCGGCTACGAAATTACAAGCCTCGTATAAGATTGGGAGGATCGCGAATAATCCTGTAGATTTATCGGTCCGGTACAGCTCTTCGTTCGTGATGATGAACGTTATCGGAATCGTTATACGAAATGGTTGGCCTCGTAATTCGCCAAAATGCGTATCTACCTGTGTACTTTGTCCTATCCGCCGCACGTACAATTATCATTGAGCAAACAGCCCGAAAGGACTTTATGGGTAATCCGACCATCGTAGAACCAAAATCAGTTGCGTAATATTCCCTAGGTAATTTCACCTTGAGGGAATCGATTTTAAGCCGCGGATTGTCGGGAAAGGCCCGCTCGTTATTCCCATTTGAAATACCAATCATCGCGTTCAACATCAATTAAAAAGACGACCATTAAAAAGGGATTTCAACAAAATTCATCGGTCCTTTTTTTTTAACTGTATTCGCGGACGTTTTTACGAAAGCTCAACAAAAATCGGAGAGTGCAAAAGTAAAACGAACCATGCGGAGCGTATGGCATTTTTTTTGGGTCAACATTTTTGCAAACGAGCTTATCGTTTATATTCATTTATTTTGATGGATTGTTTTCGTTTGCTCTCTTGAATTGAGTAAACTATTCGATTGAATAAAATCAAGGCAGTTCAATTTAGTCTCAATATTTGTACTGATTCGATTCTTTCACTTTCATTTATTTGATCAAGCTAAGTATACAATTTTATAAATACAATTCAATTCAATGAAAAAAACTCTTTCCGGCCAATTGAATAAAAGACATCATTTGATTGAATAAATTCATTGCATTTTAATTGCATTCATCATTCCGCCAGAATTAATTTTTCAATTTTGTTTAATTCGATCAAATAACGTATTTAGTTTACGATATACAATTAAATGGAATTTAAAAAGTTTACCTCGACCAAATCAATAAACGTAATTTAAGGCGGGACACCACTGTGACGGGTAAAACAATTTTTTTTGCATTTTTTCGAAGAATACATATTGAAGAATATATAGAAAAAAATATGTTACTAAAAAATTAAATTTATATTCAAGGTTGAAAAAAAAATAACTTATGTTGTAAGAATATATGTAGAAACGACCTTTCTCGACCTAGCCGAATTCATAACTTTAGCTATAATTGTCCTATTCCAATTTAAAAAAACCAACCGTGACTGCAGTAGCGATCGTTTTAGGTAGCCGCTTTTTAAATTTAGTATTTTTTAAGCCTCCGAATATAAGTAAACATTTCGCCAAAATGACACCTTTTTTTTTAAACGCGTCATTTTGTGATTTTTTTCTCCGAAAAACGGTTACCTACGTCGAGAACTACATTTTTATAGATTGTAAAACTTTTTTATTTTTATTTTTCAGACAAACCATTGTTAAGTTATCGACCCGTCCGTTAGACCGAATTTTTTATACAGAGGCTCTCTTATACCCTAACAACGTTGTTAATTTTTATTTTATAAATGAGAATTTACTTTTATTTAAGAAAAAAATTAATATTATTATCACTTAAAAAAACATTTTAAACAAAAATTTACACGAAATAAGTTCAATGTATGCTCAATAACATACCTTTTTTTTCGAAATCCCGAGTAAATGATCTGTTAGACAAAAAATCGGAAAAATACCTTTTTTCGGCCCGTTACAGTCACTTTTTAATAAATTCAATGCATTTCAATTGAATTATTATTTCACCTAAATTAATTGATTAATTTTCTACAATTCGATGCATTTTTGTTACAGGCAAATTAATCCTTTACTTGGACTAATTCATTGAAATAAATTATTCGAGTAAAAAAATAGAATTCGATAAAAGCTTTTAAATGAAAAATACAATATTGAGCTTAATATTTATATTTAAATTTTTTTAAATGTCATTTAAAAAATCAATTATCGTAACTCTTCAAAGTAATTAATTTTGACCCGTTCAACGAAAAAACCTCAAACGGCTGCGAGCTGGATAAAATACGTTTTTGTCCGGATAAAATGTCCCGTAAGTATATGTGTACACGTGTATTTGGGGAAGTAAGGAAAAAGGTGAGAAGGAGCTGGGGTATGTGAGGCATTGTGACAACGTAGGGTATTGCGATCACGTTTTCTTCCGGAGCAATACGAGAAAAGGCGAATTTTACTATTGCCCCAGGAAGATAAAGATCTTAATAAAATTTGTAAGCTCCTTGTGCCGCAAGCTTTGGATTCTCGCGTATTCTCATAGGAGCCTATGCATACAAGACTAACGTGTCAGGTTTGACACCCCGAACTTTCTTACGTCGCGGATTATCAGGCCACAGAATCTCGCTAAGAGCTGCAAAAAAATAAAAAATAAAAAATATCTCGAGACCAAATACTTTCCGCGAATAAAAAAGAACCTCAAACGTATTAATCGCGAAAAAAAAGTTGACGATAAATTTCATAACTTTGAAATGAATTCTCTGAAGTCAGCGGGATGTTTTTGAGGAGGAAAAACTTGCGAGCAATACTTCGAGGAGTCTCTCTCTCTCTCTCTCTCTCTCTCTCTCTCGCCCTCTCTCTCTCCAGCTCGCCTATTTCCCCTGGAACGAGTTTTAATTAAATATCGTGATATTGAAAAGTTTCGGGCTCTTGAATGTACCAACAAACCCATCGCGTTATCTATCTCTCGCCAAAAAAATTCGAAAAAACTCATTTACAATCCAATATTGTCAAACGTTATGCAAAAGCGGAAATCTGCAACTTCCTGATTGTGAAAAAAAATGTTTTTTTTTTCAGAACGTATGAGAAATATTAAAATATTTTACGTAATTACGAAAAACAATTTATAAAAATGTGATGTTTATAAATTTCACAATATGCAATTAAAAAATATATTTTATCAAACTGCATACAATGACCGCAATTATTCGATCAAATGTTTCGGAAAAATCTTCATAGATCTCGAATTCTTTGCTCTTTCCGTCCGCGGCCTTTTCATCTTCGATGCCTAACGTCACTCTCATCAATGGAATACATGCACACCAGGCTATTCAACCGTCAAACTCGCCATAAATTTTCATCTACGAGATCATCGCATCTGTCTTCGTTCGGCACTGTCAGACACTTCGGCCACGTTTCAGTTACTTCCTATCTCGGGAGAAATCGAATAACAGAGTAGTTGTAAATGTGAATAAATCGATATTCGGTACATGTGAGTTTACGGGTATAGCGCAGAGTACAAGAAGCACGTACCGTTTGCAGAGGGCAAGAGGAGCCGATTGCTTTCTTGTTTATTTATTGTCATAGTAGCACCACAGCTAAAAGAAATATAATAATAATAATAATAATGATAATAAATAAAGTGAGATGAGTGTGTGAGAGAAAAGGTCGAATTAAATTGTAATATTCGATGATGACAAAAATAGTAGTAATGATAATTTTTATAATAATAATAAAAGTCATTACAACAATGAAATTAAAGTGATCGAAAAAGGCGGAGACCATTTTTGTCCCTGTCTTTTTCCTTTTAAAACCTTTAGGCGAGGAAAACATTTGCTGATTTTTATTATCTTTAAAAAAATGTATTTCTCCATCATTTTTGAGACTTAGGGTATGTTTTATTACTACCTTTGGCTGTTACGTGGTATTTTTTAAATTAATTTTTAAAAATAACGGAGGTCTGCCACGGTCATCTAAACTGCATTTTCAAAATTGGCTTGACGTATAGCTAAAAAAACGAATTGACCGAATCTGAAAAAAATTGGTATGTCTTTCTAACCTCGTTATCCAAAAGATGACCTTAAATGTTTTAGAAAAGTAAAAAAAGTGTTTTTTTTATTGCAAAATATAGCCATATTTTCGGAAAGTTCAATCTTTTTGATTCAACGCGTACCATTTTATCGATTTTCGATATTTCTCACTTTTTCTTAGTTCATATTCGGCGTACGAGTGTTAATGAAAGAAAAATCTTCGTTGGTTATTTTCAGACTAATCTCGCCGACGCTACGTGTCACGCCGTCTGACAACATTCGTCGCAACCCGTTCAGAAGACCGTGCCATAACTCCGTCATTTTTACAGATTAATTTAAAAAATTCCACATGACAGCCAAAAGTAGTAATGAAACATACCCTTAGTCCCAAAAATGGCGAAGAAAACTTTCCTTTTTAAAAAAATTATAAAGATCAGCAACTTTTTCCTCGTGAAAATGTATCTCCCCCTTAAGGCTTAAGGCCACTGTGACGGATAAAAACATCGATTTTTTTGCATTTTCTTTAAGTATACGTATTCTAGAGCATGTGAAAAAATGTCAAGCTGAAATATTGAAAATTAACCAAGTTACAGACGATTTAGTGAGAGCAGAGCAACAATTTGCGTATACTAAAAATTTCGATCGCGTTTTTTTCGAAACTTTTCTCGACCTGGCCGGAATCATAACTGTAGCTATAATTGTCCAATTTTTAATTGAAAAAAAACCAGCATTTCCATAATTGTAGTGGCTATCCATCGTTCAACATGGCCGTTTTCATGTTTTAAAATTTAATATTTTTAAGGCGGTCCTCTAGTTTCTTGGGTCGAAAAAATCGATTTTTTTTTCTTCATAAATCACATCTACAACATGTGTAGAAAATGTGTGCCAAAGGATTTTTCGATATTCGAAGTGGTTCACAAGTTACGGCCCTGGAATGGAGCAGGTATACGGAGCAGGTATACTTTCAAACGCGTTTTTCTCGAAACACCATTTTTCGAAACGGTGACCACGATATTTCAGAAACTACTGCACCGATCTTGTTCAAATTTATACAGCATCTTTAATATGTTATAAGCCAGCGATTGAACTACGATAATCATGATTGCTTCGATAGTTTTTTTTGTACAAGCGAAAAACTTAAGAAAAAATGAGTAAAAAATAGAATGTAATTTTCAAAAGTGTATTAAAAAGTCAATTTTTGTAATTTAGAATTCACTCTGTTCAATCGCTAGTCCCAAATATGGAGATTAAAATGCCGTTTGATTTTTTGATTTCAGATGAGCAGAACAGCCGCAATCTTGGTCACCGTCAAGCACCTCTTTTACTTGATGTCTTCCTGTCGGCCACTATAACTTTTATTCTATTATATATTTTGACTTCAAAAAATTTGTAAAGCTTATTTTGATGTTAATAAAGATTATGCAAAAACAATGAGATTGATCATTTCGATGCTTTGCCCGTAATAAATGATTGAAAAAGCCGTAAAAAAACAGCCGAGAGACTAGAGGACCGCCTTAAAGCCTTTGAAAATGAGTAAAAATTGACCGAAAACTACACTTTTTTTAATACCTGCCATTTTGTGATTTTTTTCCCTTCGAAAAACGGCTACGTACAACAAGAGCTACATTTATATAGATTATAAAACTTTTTCATTTTTCATTTTCAGACCAACTATTGTCGAGTTATCGATCCGGTTGTTGGGCCACATTTTTTGTACAGAGGCTCTATTATACCTCAATATCGTTATTAATGATTTTTTCATAAAAACTTACACGAAACAAGTTTAATGTATGCTGAATAACATATTTTTTCCCAAAGGCCAAATAAATAATCTAGTAGCCAACAAAAAAATAAGAAAAACGACGTTTTTCGTCTCGTCACAGTGGTGCTCTGCCTTACGGTTATTATTTCATTTGTCGATGACATTGATATGTTTGTCAAATAATCGGTTGGTTTTTGGTTAACAATAACTAGTTTCGACTTTGGTTAACAAACAATAAATGGTTTTCTCAGTTTTTTCAATATATCATCGAAAAAAAATGTTTTCAATGGTTTCAAATCAGGTGATTTTGGTTAACAATATTCAGTTTGAACTTTGGTTAACAAACAGTAAACGGTTTTCTAAGTTTTTTCAATATATCATTGAAAAAATATGTTTTCACTTTTATCGTCAATTTCAAGCGAAAATTATCATTTTGTTTCATTCTATAAGACCAAATTATAATATTCACTCAAGATTAACAAGAAAAATAAAATAATATTACAAAATGTTAATAACATCGATAAGGAAGAAGAGAGAAATTAACGACGCGGGAAACAAGAGTAGCAGCTGATTTATTTCGATAGGTACGTACTCCAGGCATAAGCAACATTTATTGGCTCAAGTCACCGTGTACTCGGATGATAGGTGCGACAGTCGCGAACCTGTCTGGGATCCTCACGTTTTACGAGCCCCTGTCCC
This sequence comes from Ophion ellenae, assembly GCA_963210295.1. NCBI lineage: Eukaryota > Metazoa > Arthropoda > Insecta > Hymenoptera > Ichneumonidae > Ophion > Ophion ellenae. The sequence continues at coordinate 40,956,953 of OY723392.1, forward strand.
ATTGGTTTACGATGGCGATAACGCGTCGTGGGAAATAAAAGAAGACGAGATGAATAAGAGGAAAAAAAGAATATATTTTTCGGGTAGGAGGAGTACGAAGCGGAGTGGTCCCTCGTGTAACCAAGTTTTAATCCTCCAGATTCTCGTAACCACATATAAAGCTTTGCCATCGCCGCCTCCCAGGCTCAACGAACGTCCATCGCATCCAACTAAATTTTCAACGCTTTCCGCAAGTTTCCACGGATATTAAGATTTCATTGAGATATACTTCGTCTTCCGAGCTACGTACTTCGTATAATCAAGTACTCAGTTAAGGTGTGTGAGTACGAGTACTATTTCACTGCTTGTTGGCCATCATCCAGCAAAAAAAAACCTTTTTTGATCATTATTTTATCATCATACTGAATTTATTAAATAATTTATTAAATGCTTCTTGTTGAGAAGCAATTTATTAAAAAGCAATATTACATTGAGAAAGCCCATTCATTTTCTTCGTCACTGCATATACAGGGTGTTTCTCTTATCTCTACCACCCGAAATAACTCGCTAATTATCGACGTCATAAAAAAAATTGTACGGTGCCAAGGGGGCCATCAAATGCGACCAATTTTTTTTATTTCGGTGGAGTGGTACATTTTTTATCAACCATCTTGTGGAGCACCTCAAGCCGTATAAAAAACATGAGGGGGTCAAAGTCGTTCAAGGTCATTCAAGGTCAGTATCTATGATACAAATCTAAATAGGTGACCTTGAATGACCTTGAACGACTTTGACCCCCTCATGTTTTTTATGCGGCTTGAGGTGCTCCATAAGATGGTTGAAAAAAAATGTACCATTCCATTTTAAAAAGTGGAGGTGGCCTGCACTGTGCGTCACCGCCTCCATCGGAATGAAAAAAAATTGGTCGCATTTGATGGCCCCCTTCACGTCACCGCCTCCATCGGAATGAAAAAAAATTGGTCGCATTTGATGGCCCCCTTCACGCCGTACAACTTTTGTCTGGAACATTTTTTTGTGACGTCGATAATTACCGAGTTATTTCGGGTCGAAGAGATAAGAGGGACACCCTGTATATATATATATATATATATATATATATATATATATATATGACGTAATTTTTTTATTTTCATTTTTCATTATTGATGTTCATTATTTTATTATCATACTGAATTATACTGAAGTAAACAAATTTTTTTATTCAAAAGAGTTTTGATGAATTTTCCATAATTTATTAAATGCTTTTTATTAAGAAGCAATTCATTAAAGAGCAGTGTTATATTCAAAAAGCCCATTTTGGCCCTTGCCAATGCATATATATATACACACACACACACACACACACACACATATATATATATATATATATATATATATATATATATATATATATATATATATATACATACATATATATATGCATTGGCAAGGGCCCAAATAGGCTTTTGAAATATAACATTGCTCTTTAACGAATTGCCTCTTAATAAAAAGCATTCAATAAATTATGGAAAATTCATCAAACTCTTTTGAATAAAAAAATTTGTTTACTTCAGTATAATTCAGTATGATAATAAAATAATGAACATCAATAATGAAAAAAGAAAATAAAAAAAATAAGTCACATGATAATAATGAAATAATAAAGACAAAAACAAACACCGGATGGCGCATGCCGGATGGTCGATGCAGGGTTCTTCTGAAACCTCGGGGCAGATACTCGAGTAAAATGTCTGTGCACCAGAGAATCAGAAGAATATCGGGCCGTTTATACCTATAAAGGTTTTCCACAGTTTCCCCGTACCTTCGGCAAATGCGGTATAGAGCGGCTTGAGACGGCTAAACTAGAAAGGGTAATACGTAAAAACCCGCGAGGATATAGGTTGGCGATCACAAAATTAAATAAATAAATAAAACATAGTGTAATAATGAAATGCTAATGATAATGATAATAAAATTAAAAATAAGGATAGGTTTATGGTATTCAGAGTAATTGCTGGTAAGAAGATTATACTTGAGGTCACCCGTTATGATGATTACGTTATAAAAAAGGGTTCAAATGGGAAGGGTAATACGTAAAAACCGGCACGGGTATACGTTGGAACTCAGGAAATAAGAAAAAAATATTACAAAATTATAATAAATGATTAAGTTGTATAGGGTTTTGATTTTTATGCAATTATTGACGCAGATGACCTATTTTGAAATATAAATATATATATATATATATGTTCGTGGTTAACGTATATGAGACGTTTATTCTGAATTTTGAGGAGAATCGTTCGCGCCTCCGTACAATTTTTCCATTAATTTTTAATAAACAATAATGGGATTCGCCTCTACATTAATTGTGATCTTGGTAATACGCACCTGGACTTCTAAGGCATGGTAAGCAAATATGAGGCCAAGCAGTATCACAGTCGACACAGAGATCAGGGTTTTCAGTGCAGTCGAGTAAAACGAGGCCTGAAACATGAAATGGCGAAATGGAAATTTACTTCACGCAAGCAACGCTCAGTGACAAAAATTTTCAATACACATACAATTGATCGAAGTATACTTATGTATATCAAGAATTTATTAATTAATCATTTTTATGTGCCTGTAATGACATACGTGAGATTCCGGATAAGACGGTAATTAAAAAAACGGTAAAATGTAGAATAAATATAAATATCGTAATGAAATAACGATACAAATATTTTCGAAATAACATCAAACGAGTATATGTAGCTAATGGCTGCGCTGGAAACATTCCTCAAGCGCGCACTTTACTTCGGCGATCCGAATAATTCTTTCGCTCGCAAACGACATGGAAATCAGTTGCAAACCTATATCCAGTGGATATAAAAAATGCACAACTTATCAATCGTATACGGAAATTTCCGTGATTGCCGGAAATTAAGCTATAGAGTAGGAAGTTGTTTAAATTCTATCAACGTTAAAAAAAGCTTAAAAATGTTACTTTTTCAATTTTAATGAAACTTTTCGATATTTAATTGTTTTTGGCGTATATTTTTATATGCAGGATAGCCCGAAAGAAAAATCTAGATGCCTCGTATCAATACCTTTTCGAATCACACCCGTATGTGTTCGACGATCTTTTTTAGCTTGCGAGAGGAAAGAATTTTTGATTTTTTTTTCGACTTTTCTTGTAGCACACGTTTTTATTTTTTTCTCTTTTATGTATGTACTTTCCTCTTGAAAGTTTTTAAAACCACTTAGGAGTCATTTAGACTAGTATAAGTATTTATTTTTATCATCTGAAATTTCGTGACTGATCCTCTCAATGGATTTTTTTTACGTTCGATGAAAATCTAAGACATTGACGTTACTTATTTGGTAATTTATTTATTGCTTAACAGTGCACTTTGTAACAAGCACGCAAGTCGGAAAAATTGCGGGTACACACACAAACGAGACAAATAAAAAAATGCTTTTTTCTTGAAAACTAAAAAGGACCGTAGACTTGCACTACCGGCCAAAAGTTTCCGGACATTTCCGATAATTGGAAAACTTTCGATCACTTTGGTTAATTGCAAAATTACATTGGAATAATATAATTATCTATGCAGAGCTATATAATATCTTCGTAAAGTAATACATTAAATGAACTATATTATTCTAACATTATTTGGCAATTATGCAGTGATCGAAAGTTTTGCAATTATCTGATGTGTCCGGAAACTGTTGGCCGGTAGTGTACATGGAGGTGATTCGCATAGGTATTGATACGAAGCATCTCGATTTTACTTCCGGGCCTTTCTGTATGTAAACATATACGCTAAAAACAATTTAAGGGGTTACCCCCACTTGCGATTTTGAAAAAATCGATTTTTTTATTGCATTTTTTTTAAGTATAAGTATCTGAGAATATGTCCTGAAAATTTCAAGTCGATCCGAACAAAATTGACTGAGATATGAGCGTTGAAAGAGACGAATCCGTGTTGAAAGAGCGTTGAAAGAGAAACTTTAAACGCGTTTTTCTCAAAATGGCATTTCTGAAGTAGGTGACCAAGATTACTCGAACACTAATGAACCGATCTTCTTGAAATTTTGCAGGCTTATTTAATACATAAAAATGTAGTCTTTAATCGTTCGATTTTTTTTTTCGAAAAAAATGGCCGTTTTATAGCCAAAAAACGGCCGTTTTTTTTCGTTAAAATCGAACCATTAACTTTGACTGTCCGCCATTTTGTGAAAAATGAATATTTTTTAAAATCCTTCGATTAAAGACTAGTTTATACTTATATTTGACTAAATCCATCCGCATTTTTTTCTTCAGATGATCCACTTCGCCGCAATGTTGGTCACCGCAAACCGTGTATATAAAAACATTATTTCATTGACGGCCATTTGCCACTAAACAATGTAATATTTTTCAATAAAAAAATTACTGAAAGTTCTTCAAGATGTGTTCTTCAAGATGGTATATTGATCGATTGAGAAAGTTTTGTAGTTTTCTTTAAAAAAATTCATGAAAAAAGCCTTCTTTTGCGCTACAAGTGGGGGTAACGCCTTAATATCAAAAAGTTTAATTAAAATCGAAAAAGTAACATTTTTGAAGTTTTCCTAAATGTTGATACAATCTAACCCTTAACAGTCATCGGGGATTGAATCAACCCCAGTCGTTTTTCGACCTGCGATACCTTCCAGAAATTTTGAGAAAATGGACATTTTTTTTATATTAAAAATTACATGACTTGAAAGTAATCGGCATGGTCTTACACACAAGGGTTGAAAATGCATCGTAGTATTTTTTCATTTAATTTTTCAATTATTTATCAGCCTCCAAAGTGAGTGGGGTTGATTCTACCCCCAATGACTTTCACGTCACAATCTGGAGGTGTGACTGACAAGGGTTAAACAACTGTTAATAAATAATTCCTCGTCTATCTCAGTATATGAACAGGGTGTCCCTCTTATCTCTGCCACCCGAAATAACTCGGTAATTATCGACGTCAATGTTCCAGACAAAAGTTGTACGGTGTGAAGAGAGCCATCAAATGCGACCTTTTTTTTTTTATTTCGGTCGAGGCGCTGAAGCACCGTGAAGGTCACCTCCACTTTTTTAAATAAAATGGTACATTTTTTTCAACCATCTTGTGGAGACCCCACAACGCATAAAAAACAATAGGGGATTAAAGTCGTTCAAGGTCATTCCAAACACCTATTAAAATAAAATACAAATATAAATATCTCGGATCACTACCAAATGTTTGATAGGCATCCGAGATATTTAGATTTGTATCATCGATACTGACCTTGAATGACCTTGAACGAAATTGACCCCCTAATGTGTTTTATGCGGCTTGAGGTGCTCCACAAGATGGTTGAAAAAAAATGTACCGTTCCATTTAAAAAAGTGGAGGTGACCTTCACTGTGCGTCAGCGCCTCTGGCGAAAAAAAAAATAGTCGAATTTGATGCTCCCCTTCACACCGTACAACTTATGTCTGGAACATTTTTTTGTGACGTCGATAATTACCGAGTTATTTCGGGTGGCAGAGATAAGAGGGACACCCCGTATATACTTTTTTTACACTTAATTAGTTCATCTTCAATACGTTTAAGATTCATGTATATATATTCCATAGGTTATTAAATGTCGGGACGTTTTATTGAAAGTAAAAAAAGTGAAATTACGAAAGATAAAAAGATTGTTTCATATGTATGAAGCTTGAGGGAATTAAAAGAAACACTTGCGGTATGAATGCTTTAGTAATTTAAGTGGTTTTTTTTATTGTTCGCGAGCAAACACGTGTGGGTGTGTGTGAACTCAATATACAGGGTGTCCTGTTATGAATGGATAATCCTGCAACTGTCTATAGGTCAGATCATGTCCTACTATATGCTGGAATTTCAGTTGAGTAAAAGTCCCACGGTCTTCGAGACAAAAATCATCTGCTTTTGGTTTATCGCATGCCATTTCGACAAATGATAACTTTTTTGACCCGGTTTTTTTTAATACTCATGGTTATTTGTTTTATCTGAAAAAGTCTTCTTTTTAACCTTAAACGTTAAGCAAACTTTATGAAAAAAAGGTCTAATGCAGAATTTTCATGCAAACCAATTCGAATATATAATTTTGATGGCCTGCGGTGTAAAAAAAAATGTACTACGCATATCGTGCCAATTACTTAAAAAAAATTGCTTAGTTATTTAAAAGTTGCTTAGTAGTTATTAAGTTATTTATTTAATTTATTCATTTAAGTTATTTAAAAGTTATTTAAAAGTTGCTTAGTAGTTGCTTAGTCCATTAATATAATTTGTAGAAATGGCATGCGGAAAACCAAAAGCAAATGATTTTTTTCAAAAAATAACATAAAGCTCAAAATCTCGAAAACCGTAACTCAAACCGGATTTTTGCGAAACTGAAATTCCAGCATATAGTAGGTCATGATCTGACCTGTCGACAGTTGCAGGATTATCCATTCATAGCAGGATACCCTGTATATACTTTTCAAACATATGCAACGTTTTTTTAATCTCTTGAAATTTCACTTTTTCATTTATATATATATATATATGATATATAACAGCGATAAAAAACCTGTATACATGCAAACTCATGACCATGCACAAGAGGGCTGTATATTCTCCAGTTACCACGACGATACGATGTGGTCCTGCGCATGTCAGATTCGACCAGCAGAGACTCTCGACACGGCTGTACACAACAGAGGGGGGGGGGGGGGCAGAGGGAGACTGAGAATGAACGGCATACTCGGTCACGCCCTTAACAAAAATTTGATATAATGACCCTCAAATTTAAACTCGAGTAACAGGTTTTAAAACGTTCAAGATTTTTATGAATTCTGTTATTTTTCTGGCTACAACGGGAACGAGAAAAAAAAACTGCATGAAATAACGAAGTGAGCGGAACAAATACACGAGGGCGATAAAAAAGCTCTGAACTTAAAACACGAAAAAAAAACGAGGCAGGAGGGCGATAATGACAAAGCTTGAAAGTTTCTCGTAAGCGTACAATATTCATTTGTACTGCTTTGGACAGATGCCTTGGGAACACGCCATCTCGTTTTACATTAATGTCACGATTCGGGACAACGATCAAAATTATTTATAAATCATTGCGATGAATGATTTACGGGTTTTAATTCGGTGATATGGTTTTTATTTTATTTTTTCATATTTATTTTTTCATGATGAAAAGTAGATATGAATTTTGAACATTGCTGTACGTTCGAGAGTTTATTATTCATTTACGTCTGGCTTGGATTTATTAAAAGTATTTAATTTATCGATGAAAGAATTACATTTATTTATTGGAGAATGAGATTTATTTATTACGAGGGTTTATTTATTTATAAACCGGGTTTTAATTTTATTTTCGTAATGTACTTATATTTAAGTACACACACAGAAAATTTCTTGTCGATCCGGCGAATATTCTGGAAGTTACACGCACATTTGTAATGACGTGTCAGAGCGGTCGAAAGTGCTTTTGAAACTTTAAACGCGTTTTTCTCGAAAACTGTGTGTTTTAAAGTCGGCGAGCAAGATTTCTCGGAAATGGCTGATATATCTTTTCAAGTATATTTTTTAGTAATTAATGGAAGGTTTTTTCTCATCGATAAATATTTTCCATTTTATAAACAATTTAAGACCTAAATTTTTGTCAAAAATCGATTTTTCTTTTGAGGAGCCGTCATTTTGTCAAAAAATATTATTTTGCTTATTCCTTCGATCAATTACAAGATAATCGATTATATTAAAGAAATATGTTTAGTTTTTTCATTTTAGATGATCCAGTCCAGAGATATCGTGCTCACCGCAAGACGCCTTTTTTACAGGTGCTCCTGGATATCCCCTATAGCAGCTTTCAAAATAACTATTTTTACAAATAAAAAATGTTAAAATACAGTTAAAAGTTACCATAATATGTGTACAAATTTTTACGTTAATAGATTTAAAGCTCTTCTGAAGAAAAATTCTTGAAAAATCGATCTTTTTGGGCCTCCTGACTGTATATAACCCCTTAAAGTATTGAATTTATTCATCGAATGAATTTATTTCAAAATATTTTCGAAAACAAACGAGCTAGGTTGTTTGGGTCGATTAAAATTATTAAATGTATTCGTGAAATTATTAAATTAATTAATCAAATTAATTCTTGCCTGGGTGGATTACAATTATTAAATTTATCAACTAAATTCATTCATTCCAAGGTTCATCAAAAGTATCAAATGCATTAATAAAATTATTAGACTCATCAATTGAATAAATTCATTCCAGGGCTGATAAAGGATCAAATACATTACCGAAATTATCAAATTTATTACAATAATTAAATTAATTGGTGACCTACCAAAGAAATTAAATTCCAGAAGGACGAAAGTATTTTGAACAATGAACAAATTTTATTCCTCAAGTTTTTACAAATTTGTCAAATGTCTTGTTTCGGAGAATTTCTGCGATTTGTCTCCGAACGAAGAGAGCTCTGCATCCACTTATTTTCCCCAGCAGGCATCTCCATCACGTCCTCTGACATTTCGCAACGATAAACGGCGCGATGATTTATCATGGAAATTTTCATTGTTAATCGTTCTCGAGAGTGCGCTGCTTATTTTCACCCGTGAGTGGCAAATCCTGGGTTCGCACTTCGACATACAACGAGGTTACCATCTAGTCGGAGCAGCTCTTCATTCGTATACACGATATTAATGGTGGTTCAAATTGATTATTTCTCTCTTCCTCGCTCTCTCTGCCTTGCTGTCTTGAGTAGGCGCCTCAACGAACCAGAACACTCCGATTCGTTACGTGGAGTATGTCATCGTCATTTCTCGACGTACTTCCCTCTCAGCCTTTCAGTCCCTTCGTGTCTTACCACCTCTCATTGACCAGCCCGGACTCGACACCGCGGAAACCACGGAAGTGGATCCTACACACCGAGTATACTGCCAAGCTCCAAATTCATATTCGCTGGACGCGTTTGCGTTTCAGTCGTTGGCGACACGCGAGAAACGTCGAGGAAGGTAATTGAATCAGGAATTCTGTTTACAGATACATCGTCGTCCTCTGCTTATACTCCTTCTTCTCTCTCTCCCTCAGTATTTTTTTAGTGCAAAATGAAGCCATTTTTTTTCGGAAAATCCAATTTTTTTATTTAAAGGGGTGTTCGCACTTTAGACGCTAAAAAAGCCATTTTCATGATTTTTTTTGATAGGTTTATATAATCGATATTAATATAAAAATTGTTACACTTAATAAATACACTTTCGAAATAAATAAAAAAATGTTTTTTACGTATTTATGTAACCCACACAAACTTTAAGGGGTAAGGCCACAGTAGAATTGTCAAAAAATCGATTTTTTTCTCTTTAAAACGGTGCTTTATGATCATAAGAATAAGTTACTATTCGATTTATAGCAAGAAAATTTTTGTTCCACTGACTGTGAGCGTATAACGTGAGCCCACCTCCGGCACGGCCATAAAGTACCTAAAACTTTAAACGCGTTTTACTCGAAACAGCTTTTTTCCAATTGGCGTGACAAATATGCGAATGCGTATTTAACAATTTTTTTTTTCGCATGAAAAAGTGATTCACTCATGAAATTAATTACACATCTATTTAGTATGAATATCAAGCTATTAGAATTATTTTTTTTCGATGTACAAGATGGCCGACTACTCGAAACTTCTCGAAACAGCTTTTTTCCAATTGGCGTGACAAATAACTTCAACAATGTTCACTCGATTTACTTCAAATTTAAAAGTTATGTTCCTGATTGCATTTCGTACGGAATTTCTGATTAATCAAAAACTTTCCATTTTATGAGCAGTTTTGTACGAAATTTTTCACTGAAAATTCGTTCAAATACCTACAACTTTTGGATAAAACAATATTTTTTTGAATTCCGTACGTACTTCTCTAGGTATTCTAATGTAGATTGACGAGAATTTTTGTTTTTTGTTCTAGGTAAAAAACTGTGGTTGCTAAATGTCACGCCGCGGAGCGCCTAAAAAACACAACAAAAGAAAATATTAGTAGTCAGCCATTTTGCACATCGAAAAAAATGTATATATGTTTTCTAACAGCTTGATATTCATACTAAATAGATGTGTAATTAATTATATGAGTAAATAACTTTTTCATACGATTTTTTTTAATTCTCACATGATTTTATACCTGTTACTGTGGCCTAACCCCTTAACAAATACAATAAAATTTTCTTAAATGTATTTATGTAACCCAATTAAACTTTAAACGCGTTTTCTCGAAACTACGTTTTTCGACGGTTTGTTGATAAAATCTTCGAAACTAATGAACCGATCCTTATGAAATTTTAACCACATATTCTTTACAACTATAGCTATAGCGGAAATCAAGGATTAAAAAAAAATTTGATATTTAGTATTTTCTTTGTTGTCAAAAACGGTGAAAAAAAACGTTTTGTCTTTTGTTTTTTCGAAAAATGTCCACCATTTTGTTATTTATGCATGAATAAAAAATCGTATGATATGCGCTATAGCCATTGACATACTGAATCTGAAACCGTTTGATTTTTTTGTTTCAGATGACCCATCTCCGAGATTTAATCAACAGCGCAGACCTACAATTTTTTTAGGACATTTTTTTAACTACCATTTTCGTCTATAAATAGTGACTTGAATAAATAAAAAAATTTCTTTGATGTATTTCGAAAGTGTATTTTTAATTGTAACAACTTTTATATCAATATCTATAATATAAACCTATCAAAAAATGCATGAAAATATCCTTTTTTTCGCGTCTAAAGTGAGGAGACCCTTTAACGAAAGAAAAACCTTCCTTGATTTTCTTCAGATTAATCCCGCCGACCCTATGTGTCACGCCGTCTGACAACATCCGCCGGAACCCGTTTAGAAGGCCGTGACATACCACCGCCATTTTCGAAGATTAATAAAAAAAAATACCATGTATCAGCCAAAAGTGGTAATAAAACATTCTTTAAATCTAAAAAAACTGTGGAAGAAATTTTTCCTTCAAAAGAAATAATGAAAATCAGCAATTTTTCCTCACTCAAAGGTTAACTTAAAAGCCCTTAAACTTAAAAAAAACTTTAACTTAACAGCCCGCTTAAAAGCTGATTTTTTAACATCCCCGCTTGCTCAATTTTTTAATGCAGCCGATTTTGATATCCATTCAATTGATGGAGACAATGATTTGTTCTCTTCAGGACTATGTACAGATGCCCCAAGGATCACTTGTTTTTTTAAAGGGTTCTAATCGACATACACAAGCCTCTAAAGATGTTCTCATAACGAGTGATCTCATCTGCAATCTTCTTACGAGCAATTACTCTGAATACCATAGTCGTATCTTTATTAGTTATGATTATTTTATCATTATATCGTTTGTTTTTTATGATTAATCTATTGTTATTATTCTTCTATTATTATTATTATCAATGTGTTTATCATTATTATTCTATTGTCAATATTATTTGATTCTTTTTTACCATTTTATTATTATTTTTTATGATCGCTGCTCATTAATTTATTATTATGTCTATTCTTTTTTAAATTGTTAATTAGTTCTAAGATTTATATTATATCCTGACTGGTCTCTCTTGCCTTTATTTCTATTATGTAAATTAAGGAAAGTCATTTCTTCCCTACTATTTGTAAAATTGCCCCATAGTGTGCTAGGGCATAAATAAATTGTCATTCAATTTAATTTAATTTCATCGCATCTCTCTCATTAGAAGCTCCACCTCCGATCGATCACCGTCTCATCCTCAGGAATCTTCTTCACCGCTGATTTCTTTTTGCATTAGAAACGTTCGTCCAAAAAAAAAAAGTAAGAATTCCAACTCTGAAGAATGGGGGCGAATTCCGTCGATAATTTTTCGCCGCAGGGAAGTGACGTATCGTTTTAGAACCCTCCGCGCGCTCGTGTCGGAAATGTTATCTTTATTTTCGCTACCTACAGCTTTCTTTTTACCCTTTTTCTTGCTCTTTCGTCGCCGGGGCGGGGGGAGTAAATCTGTTTGTCGATAGGATCGATGTTTCAATATTTGCGATTCGGCTCTTCCAACATCACTGTATACACGAGGGTATTAGTTTATCGAAGCCGTGTATATGGAAGCCCATATGCGCTCGCGGAACGATGCAATTTTTCTTGTAATCTTCTTCCAGTGTGGATTTTGCCCGTGCACCGATGCATGTTGATAGTGCACTAGGGGAATGCACACGGGGCATTGCTCTCCACCCTTATCTTCCTCTTCGTGTGCGTGTGTGTGGGTGTGTCTGAAATACGGTCGATTGGTCCACGACGTCGAAGTTAATTAAGCTGGACCCTTCGTCTTTGCATTCTCTCTCTCTCTCTGTCTCTCTCTCTCTCTGTCTCTCTCTCTCTCTGTCTCTCTCTCTCTGTCTCTCTCTCTCTCTCTCTCTCTCTCTCTCTCTCTCTCTCTCTCTCTCTCTCTCTCTCTCTCTCTCTCTCTCTCACACTCTCTCCTGCTTCGTGAATAGCAATAAAAAAGAATCAATTTATCGAGTGTCCGATGAAATGTTCAATGCAGCTAATTAACCACCATGCCATTATTTTCATAATTAAAACGTCAGATACGCTTTTTGAACAGCTTCAAAAGTCCACATAACTTCTCAACCGTTTTTATCTTTTACACGACATTTTCCGTTTTTTTAAATTAATTCCTGCTTTTTTTACTTAATTTTTTCACCATTGAAACCTGTGCAGAGACACCCCCTTACCCTCCCTCCTGGACCAACGTGAACATCTGAGATTGTCATCGGTTCAATTTCTCATTATTATTCATCTGTGTTTGAGCGAGTACGAAATCGCGTCGAATATTTGTCGCAATCGCGACGCGAAAATCTTTCACATACGTTCGATACCGGATGAAGAATGGGCGGGACATCGTCCTTGACCCCTTTTCAATTATTCGGGGATTTAATCGTCGACAGACACAATCCCCGATCTCTCATCGAATATTTATAGACTAACAGGTGAAAATCGAAACGGTAGAGTTGTAGCGGGGCAGGGGAACGGGGAAGGGGGTTAATAACGAAACGCGTGCCTTGATCGAACGACCGCGTGTCCTCGATTATTCAGCTTTATTGCTTTTTTTTTTTGCAAATTTCTGTACAAGGATTTATTGTTGTTGGCTGAAATGACGAGATAATAATTGAGCTCAGAGGTCGTACGATATTATATATATATATATATATATATATATATATAATATGTAGTGAACAGATTGAACTGTCCGATAATGAATCCATTATTTTGGAAATTGCTCGACGTATTTCGTCGTCTATTGTTTTATAAAAAATTTACTGTATGCCATGTCATATATATCGTCTATAAATTTATATGCAAGTAAAATAAACAATTTTCGAGACAGAGGGAGAGAGAGAGAGAGAGAGAGAGAGAGAGAGAGAGAGAGAGAGAGAGAGAGAGAGGAGAGGGAACAATTGGGAATTCAAAGAGATTTACAATACGTAAAAGGTAATGGCAATGAAAACCATTATCAAAATTTTTCACCCAGAAAATTTGACTCCAGATATTTCGAAGACAACATAAGGGAATTAAATTGAATAAATGCTTTTTTCCAATTTCTAATGTTCCTCCGTATACTCGCTTTGCATTATGAAATCGCAGACCTTCCCCTCCAAACAGTATCTTAACATTTATTGCACGTCATATATATATATCGTATTTTAATTACAATTTATTCGTCCGATTCACTTGAAATTCGGTCAAACCATAGTTTATAACATTCTCTATCGTATGGCTGGATGTTTTTTTACACGTTTATCCATTTCTTGATGACAACTGATTGAATTTGTTTGTTGTGGTCGAAAATCGATATTTTTTTTCTATAGCTTGCCATTTACGTAATATTGAACATTTCCAAAAAGAATCCGGTCCTACGGAAGTTTCATTATTATACTAAAAGTGCATTTTTTATTTTCCATTCTTGACGACTCAAGATGCCAGAGCTGGCTACGCCGATTGGCCATCCAGCATGGGTGGCACTTTTTTCAATAATAATTATGTCATTGTTAATGAATATTTTTCAATGAAATATATGTAGATTTTTTTAGACACGCTTTTATTTGATTCACTACAAAGTAGAAAATATATTTTTTTGTTACCTACATGTGACGATAAATATAATCGGGGTGCTCAATTGTTTAAATGTTTAATAAATTTGATCAAATCAGTTTCATTAACCGTATTTAATTTGGCACAATAGTAATTAGAGAAATTATTATGACACGTTTATACTCAATTTCAGGATTTTTATTTAAAAAATCTAAGATTGTTTTACAGTAAATCAAACACAGTTGAGATGTCAACGGACTTATGTAAATTAAAGATTATATGTCTATATTTTGAGCGCCCCAAGATTTTATTTATAGGCACATATAGGTGACTCGGTAAAAAATGATTATCTACTTTTTAGTACATTAAATAAAAGCTTGTTTTTGTAAAATATTTTTTTACAAATAAAATATTTTATACTTTTCAGTCTTCAATTGATTTGACTAGTTATGCGTTACTAGTAGTTTACTAGTTTACGAGTTTGTACGTTAGGAACATGGAATGCTTGTAAAAAATAAGAAAGTAGTAATTGGGATTGAACTTACGACTAATTGCTGCATATAAACTTTTCACATAGGGAAACTCGGGGCAAGACGATCGCGCGGGATAAGATGAATCATAAGCCTAGCCACTAAACAGTGTGTGCTAGACTGTGATTCACGAAAAAGTCATTCACTCATAAAATTTATTACACATCTATTTAGTATGAATATCAAGCTGTTAGAAATTTTTTCTTTTTTGGATGTACAAATGACCGACTACTCGAAACTTCTCGAAACAGCTTTTTTCCAATTGGCGTGACAAATAACTTCAACAATTTTCACTCGATGCACTTCAAATTTAAAAGTTATATTCCTAATTGCATTTCGCAGAGAAGTACGTACGGAATTTCCGATCAATCGAAAACTTTTCATTTTATAAGCAGATTTTTTTTTTCATTTTATGAGCAGACTTTTTTCATTTTATGAGCAAACACACTCGGCTACGAACTTGTTCCTATGTGTTAGTGAGATTTTGTATGGATGATTAGACATAGCTAATTTTACATAAAAGGTTGACAATTTTATGGATATTTTTTCTCCAAGTTGAGTCATGCATTGTCACCTTTTAGCTGCATATTTACAAAGTTTCAGAGCTCTAAGTAGTCGGGAAGTGGGTGAAATGCAGTCGAACCTCGATATAACGAAGATTTGTCCATTCCCTTCCGATAGCCACCCAAAACCTTTATACAAGGACATAATATATACATTGTGCCCTAATTCCTAATTGCTTGTAAAAATGGCTCTAATTTGAATCTTTCTTTCTTTGAAAAATATCCCTATATTTACACCACTAATTTTTCGTTTAAAGAACATTTTAAACAACATGATTTCGATGTAACGAAACCGCGATATAATGAACTTCCTTAGAGATTCGTTATATCGAGGTTCGACTGTATCGATTTTTCGTTTTGTATATCACAGAAAGTCAAGTCAAAAGCTTGTAAAATTAGCCCAAACTTAGCCCAAATTAGCCATGTATCAATACCCCAGTAAAAATGATTGATAAAATTGATGATCTGATTTGATAAAATTATACACAGTTCTGTATATAATGATATATGGAGATACTATTTTTATAGGGAGTTTATATAATTAGATATAATATCATACACAGGTATATATAGTTCAATATAGTGTTGTATATAATTGTATATATACGTGAACATTTTATTTACGGTATACAAAATTGTATATGACTGTATATGAATACTTATTTTCTTTTGAAATACATATAACTGTATATATCTTTATATGGCTTCATATATGATTAGATATAGAAAAAGTTTTCTTTGGTTTTATTCGCGTATGGAAGCAGGTAAATCAAAAGATTGTTTATTAAAAGTTAACAAATTATGTATTGATGCAATATATTCACCAAATTTGATTACTATTATTGGGTTTCCTCCAAAGATAATTTCCAATTCTGATCAGTTGATTAATATTAGTTTTTTCTTGATATTTTACTAACAAAATGTCATCGCTTTCTTCGACTGGTATAATATGTATCACAATAGCTTTTTTTTTCTACCTGACAAAACATATCAACGTATTTTACATTGAAACGTTGAATTAATAAATATAAACCCGAGTAAAAATGAATATATATAAATATATATATAAATATAAATAAATAAATAAATAAATAAATAAATAAATATATATATATATATATATATATATATATATAGAAATATATAGAATATATGAATATATATTTCTATATATATTTATATTTTTATTTATATACATCTATATATATAAATAAAAATATAAATTTATATAGAAATATATATTCATATACTATCGTACATAACTGTGTATTAGTATATACAATTGTATACGTTTATATACAAATATATAAAATTCTAACGGGCCAATTTTTGTATGCAATTGTATATGATCAATTAATATACAATTATACATGTTTATAAATGTACATTCATTTTTACTCGGGTAGCGTCTAAAATGCTGACCTCGTAATCTTGAAATTCTCGTCAGAAAAAAATATCGAAAGTCGAACAGTTTTTTGGGCCGCCAGCCGAAGCTGATGAATTCATAAAAGCTCACACCGGACCTTGCGACAAATGGAAGTCAGATAATTATGATGCCCGGCAAAAGCATCGATCGATCAGGGTAAACGATAGAGTCCAGAATTTGAATCTGTCCCCAGCACCTTGACGACAGCCGGAAGTATCAATTACGTCTAACGAACGTTAATTTTTAAAGAAGCGTTCCCCAAGCTCCGAGCTGGAAAAGTCTACGCCACAGTTAAAGGGCACGTTTGCTTGCATTATTAATCGGCAAGGACGCAGATCGATAGCGCCCATTCTTCCTGCTCGCGCGTACAACGTGCCGACGATATATATCCGGAAGTGCACGGGCTTTTAGAACGCGGAGCTCCCACAACCGCTCCGGATATCATTTCGCGTTGGGACTATGACGCGATGAGTTTTCGCGAGGTACTCGCTGGGCCTGAGGACGCCCTAAGGAGCGAACTTTGCACGCGAGATGGAGACTTTTTCGATCGGCAACTCCCTCGTAAGCGCATGCGAAATGTATACGCTACTTTGCGTAAGTCTTCTCTTCCGAAGATTCTTGGCGTGACGTGAAATTAAGGGGCCAGTCCACTTTGGAGCCACGAAAAAGGCTATTTTCGCGATTTTTTTAAAGGATTTTATTAATGATATGAATATAAAAGTTGTTGGGCTTGATAAAGAAAGTCTTGAAATACATTAAAAAAAAAAAATTTTATTCATTTTAAGTACAAAAACAAACGTAAATTACACACAAGTACAAAGTACATTTTTAGGTCGCTTAAGGGGCCAGTTCACTTTGGAGCCACGAAAAGAGGCTATTTTCGCGATTTTTTTTGAAAATTTTATAAAATATATGAATATAGAAGTTGTTGGGCTTGAAATACATCCAAAAAAATTCTTGAAATACATCCTTGTCTTGAAATACATCCAAAAAAATTTTTTATTCATTTTCATTCATTTTTAGTACAAAAACTATAGTTTAACGTAACGCCTCAATAATAGGTGGGCTAGGTAGCTCCATCACAACTCGGCAACGGCTTGTCCGAAACGAAAAAAATCAAAGTCCATTAGATTCAGTATGATACCAGCTACAAAATGACCCTCGGATATAAAGTTTTATCAAAAAATAAAAATATGGCAGGTAAAAAACGAAAAAAGTGAAAAAAAAAAACGCGTTTTGTTCGCAGTTTTTCGAAAAAAAAGAGTAAAAATAAAAATTTTAAAACCATCGAGGGTCATCTTGTTGCGAATCGTAGACGAAATGAGGTCCTGACGTTCGGGTAAAAAAACAATACTTAGAGAGCTCGGATCTTCACAAAATTTTGACACAATATTTCTGAATGTATGTACTTTCGAAAAAAGTATTGAAAAAATCGATTTTTTGACATTATCAAAGTGGCTTGGCCCCTTAAGGGGGGCACTCCATATAGAGGCTTCAACAAAAAAAAATGCATTTTTTATCGCCTAAATTTGTAGTTTGAAAACTAGAAAACGATGCAGTTAGTGATTTTGGTGAGTTCTGGAAAGTCACGTAACGAGAGCCTTTGAGCGTGACTTATCTCTGCTCCGTTTGGAGCCCTATGCGCAGGTATAGGCACCATGTGGAGATGTGAGTCGTCTATTCAATAATAGCTGTTAGTAGTACCCATGGAAGTGTACTATTACGAGCAAGCTGAAGGACTATTATATGTTGCTGGAATAGCTGCCTAGTGGGTAAGTCACAGAATCATACGTTTTTCCCTTGCCGAAGCTTTAAGGTTGTTGTGGGGTTTAGCCGTCGGTGGTGAAGTACGAGAGGAGCGCCCTATGCTTATGCACGGAGCCGAGTGGCTGTTACCAACTGTTAGCTTTCAAATAATCGTCATATTAAATGTACGTTTCGAACTATTTTCCTAGATCTATTTGTGAAAATATGCATTTTTGAAATTTGGCGATTACATTAAGGCGTTCGGCCACAGTAACGGGTATAAAATCATGCCCGAATTAACAATTTTTAACAATTTAACAAATTTTCCCATGAAAAAGTGATTCACTCATAACATTTATTACACATCTATTCAGTATGAATATCGAGCTGTTAGAATTTTTTTTGTATGTACAAAATAGCCGACTACTAATATTTTCTCTTGTTATCTTTTTTTTAGGCGTTCCGCGGCGTGACGTTTAGCATCCACAATTTTTTACCTAGAACAAAAAACAAAAATTCTCGTCAATCTGCGTTAGAATACCTAGAGAAGTACGCACGGAATTAAAAAATATTGTTTTATTCAAAAGTTGTAGGTAGTTGAACTTAAGGCGGTCCTCTAGTTTCTCGGGTCGAAAAAATCGATATTTTTTTCTTTTCGTAAATCACATCTACAACATGTGTAGAACATGTGTGCCAAAGGATTTTTCGATATTCGAAGTGGTTCACAAGTTACGGCCCTGGAACGGAGCAGGTATACGGAGCGCGCGCCGGGAGCGCGAACTTTCAAACGCGTTTTTCTCGAAACACCATTTTTCGAAACGGTAACCACGATATTTCAGAAACTACTGCACCGATCTTGTTCAAAGTTATACAGCATTTTTAATATGTTATAAGCCAGCGATTGAACTACGATTATCATGATTGCTTCGATAGTTTTTTTTGTACGAGCGAAAAACTTAAGAAAAAATGAGTAAAAAATAGAATGTAATTTTCAAAAGTGTATAAAAAAGTCAATTTTTGTAATTTAGAATTCACTCTAGTTCAATCGCTAGTCTTAAATATGAAGATGAAAATGCCGTTTGGTTTTTTGATTTCAGATAAGCAGAACAGCCGCAATCTTGGTCACCGTCAAGCACCTCTTTTACTTGATGTCTTCCTGTCGGCCACTATAACGTTTATTCTATTATATATTTTGACTTCAAAAAATTTGTAAAGCTTATTTAAATGTTAATAAATATTATGCAAAAACAATGAGATTGATTATTTCGATGCTTTGCCCGTAAAAAATTATTGAAAAAGCCGTAAAAAAACAGCCGAGAAACTAGAGGACCGCGTTAAGAAATGAATTTTCAGGGAAAAATTTCGTCATAACTGCTCATAAACTGCTCATAAAATGAAAAGTTTTTGATTAATCAGAAATTCCGTACGGACTTCTCTGCGAAATGCAATTAGGAACGTAACTTTTAAATTTGAAGTAAATCGAGTGAAAATTGTTGAAGTTATTTCCCACGCCAATTGGAAAAAGCTGTTTCCAGAAGTTTCGAGTAGTCGGCCATTTTGCACATCGATAAAAAAAAACAATATTTTCTAATAGCTTGATATTCATACTAAATAGATGTGTAATTAATTTTATGGGTAAATCACTTTTTTACACAAAAAAAATGTTAAATTCGCACATGATTTTTGGCCGTTACTGTGGCCTAAAGCCTTAAGCGTTTTCAGTACTATCTATAATTATTTTCTATAACTTTTTCTCGCTCAATTAACGCGAAACGAATTGGCAACGTCGTAAATCGTGGTATATCATAATGCCCAGGTTGGCAGAAGTGTCGCGAAGTTGGAGACATATGCGCCCCGTTCGTAACCTCAATATCGGCCCAAGGAGCTGTCAAAAATGAATGTCGGTCCGAGTAAAAAAAATTTCCCTGGAAAGAAAAAGGGTGTACTAAAGCTGTCTATAATTTCGAAAAAATCAAAAACTAATAAT
The DNA here is from genome assembly GCA_963210295.1 of Ophion ellenae. Classification (NCBI taxonomy): domain Eukaryota; kingdom Metazoa; phylum Arthropoda; class Insecta; order Hymenoptera; family Ichneumonidae; genus Ophion; species Ophion ellenae. The sequence goes on from OY723392.1 coordinate 40,977,276, forward strand.
TTTCCGATATTCTGAAAAAAATTTATGTATGATAAAAAATCCGCGTTATTTTGTCTTTGCCTAGAAATGTCTGGAAATGTATAATTTCTGAACATAGTTATCAAATTAATATCAAGTAATTAATACTAATTACGAGAATAAGTACCAATAATGTTCGTTGTTAATTATTCTGACCGAGTAGTTTGAGGTTCCCGGGCATAATTACCGAATACCGATAAGATAGGTAGCATTTGTGCCGTCTATGATGTTGCCATGATTGCACAGTCTAATATTTTGTGTGCTTGATTTTCGCACAAATTCGCCATCAAAAACATGATTAATTTGATAACGGTACTGTGAATCCTCATTTTCACGGTACCAAGGGTACCGATGATTAGTAGAACCGTACCTATTTTTTAAGCTCCGTGGTAACATTCACTTAGCAGATATTAATGATGTACTGAAAAATGATTGGGGCTTTTCCATAAGCGTAATGTAATTAGCCCACGAAATACGTCGAGTTGGCGATTTTTTTTCTAAAAAAAAGGTACTCTGGTTCGCATTCAAACTGCACAGGATGGTCAGCAAAGAGGTTATAAAGGTCCAGAATTTTTTTTAGTTCATTGGTAACATGTTGACTTAACCCCATAACAACCTCAAACTCGATTACCTCGAAACTTTTTTTTTCAATTAGTTGAAAATTGGTGTACACGATTACTCCAAAACTATTCGACCGATCAAGCTCATATTTTGCAAACGTTTTTATGACATTTATGTGCCACTGATGAACCTAAGTTCGACTAAAAATGATCAAAATAAACATGTTTTTGGCTAGGTCGAAGTTTAATTATTTTTTTTCGAAAAAGTCAACTTTTTTGTTCTAAGGCCTCTCCTTTAGCCAATTATGATTATTTTCCAATATTAATGGTTCATCGAGTGAGCACTTGTATTTATTAATCAATTTTTTTGCGCAGACTGTTTCAGATAATCTCACGAGGTGCTGGAGTGTACACCGCATTCGGCCTCGTGAGACTCGTTACATCTCCGCCATTTTTAACTTTTTTCAAGCAACAAAAATCGTTGTGAAAACTAGAATTATGTAATAAAAATTACCTATGACCCTGAAAAGATTCATACATTCCTTATCCACCGAAAAAATGATGGAAAATCGACTAAAATTTGGCGTTCTATATGGAGTGCCCCCCTTAAGAGGTAACACCACCAAACAATTGTTCAAAAAATCATTTTAAAAATAAATTCTAAAATTGATCAAATTTTGATTAAAAAATAAAAAATTGGTTTATAATTAGCTTTGAACCATCTAGAAAAAGGAAAAAGAAGCACCTGTAAAAAAGGCCCGCAGTGCCTTGTGGGTCTTCGATCGTTTTTCTCGGATCACAATTTTTCAAAACGGCACGCAGCAAAACTCCAACAATTTTCTTCCTAAACGCTCTAAATTTTGAGCACATCTTCGAAATAACATTCCGAAGAGAAATACGTACGAGATTTTCCATGAGGTAATTATAACATTATTTATTAACAAATTATTGTCCTTTTTTCTGTCGAAAATTGAGTTTTTACTTTGAATGCTTGCCAAATACACAAAAATAAATATTTTCAAAAATCCCTACGTATTTCTCTAGCTTTACTCATGTAAATTAAAAGAATTTAAAACAATTCCACATTCAAATATGCGTCAGTTATACTGCGTGTCGCAGAGCGTCTCAAATTTAACATGCCTCGCGAGAACAGCTTCAGCGTCACCATTTTCTACAATTTTTGAAAATAATTGTTGAATAACATCTTTGAATATTTTTATCCTCTTATTTGTCCTTCCACAAAAAAATCGCAAAAAATCGCTTAATTTTAGACGTTTATGGTGGTGTAATTTAATTGTCATTAATCTGTCGAGCAGAGGAATTTGCCAAATGGAATACGAACTCTTCACCCTCGTACTGATTTAGTCCTCTGGGATTTCGAACGGTTATGCATCAATTGCGTTGCATTTTGCATCGTTGCAATTCCCTGAAAATTCACCCTCTTTGGCAAGTGCCCAAATTTTTACATGCTACGTTCGTGCCACGAAAATCGCTCGGACGCTATTTAGAATTCTGGCTGCGGATCGGAAGTTCGCACTGTTAACAAATTTCATTTTATTTCACTCTGATCTACTTTATGATGTTGAAGTTTGCATCGTTGGAACGCAACGAACGTGTTATTTACATTTTATTCCCCATGTTTCTATTGTAATAGAAGATCTTTTTGATAGATTTATATTGCTTTATATATATATTATCTCGAAAAATGGCTGAATAATTGTTGTAAGCAAGATCTGCCAAAAGAAATTAAAAGAAATTTAAATGTATTAATTTTTGTTGCATTCCAACGATGCAAACTTCAACCTCGTTCTATTTACGTCAAATCATTTTTTACGGAGCAATAAAAAACGATTTTACTTGGTGGAAATATTTTTTTTGTAAAATTAGTTTCGAGCATTTCTTAAAGCGGAACATTAGTGTGACCGGTAAAAAAAAACGATTTTTATTGTATTTTCTCGAAGTATACATATGACCAGAATATGTAAAAAAAAATTCAAGTTAAAATATTGAAAATTGACCAAGTTACAGACGTTTTAGTTAAACTATTTTTCATAAAAAAATGCACATAACAAGTTGAATGTATGCTTGATAACATACCTTTTTTCGAAATCCCAAATAAATAATCTAGTGGACAAAAAAAAGTCCGGAAAAACGATCGTTTTTCGGCCTGTCGCAGTGGTGTTCTCTCTTAATGTGAAAAATTCATTTTATACGTATTTGATCAAAATACATTGTTGATTTGAACGTATAAGAGATATGTTTGAATAAAAATATCTTTATTTGCATGCAGTCAATGGGTCTTAAATTCAAGTATATTGTTATTTCGAACGAATAAAAATTGTATTTGTATGCCTAGTATTTTAATTTGCAACCACAAAATTTATCATATTTTTTCTTCATATATTTTCCTGTTCATCAGTGTCGTTAGCAATCCTCGATGGTCAAAATTATAGAAAATATTCGCGTTGCCTCGGAGTACAAATGGCTTGTGGGCGAAGTATTGGGCCCTGCGCCACACTCCGGCGGCAGGGTGTACTACTGCGTCTATGAATTTGCTAGTCGTTTCAACTTAAAAATCTAAATAGACCCATTCAGTCTACGCTACTAAATATTTTTTTCAGCACATAATGCCATCACGCCAAAACCATCAGAAGCGTAAAAAATGTTTATTACTCAACGCTGTTGATTCAAATAAATCAACATTTTTAAAATAAATCCCTGTAATACTAGAATCAAATTTGAAAATAAAACATTAATTTTACGAAAATTTTAGTCAATTCTGATTTTAAAAAAATGAACTTTAATTTCAATACATTTTTTTAAGTGTGAAATAAAAAAAAATCGACAATAATATTGCATTAAATTGTTATTTTCTTTTTGATAATGCGGGCTTTTACGATTCCTTTTACTCGTACCCTACATTTGTCACCACATCATTTCCAGTTCCTCCACCCCTGTCTCTACATTTTGAGTAATAAAAAGGGCGACATAGAGAAAAAAAAATTACGTTGCATGCAACTTATTGTCAGCTGATAAAGAACTTTGCGTCCGGATGATAGTAGAAAAGTCGTCGAGTACCAAGGCCTCTCGAATCTCCAAGAGAAAAGGTGACATTCGTACGAGGAGAAAGGAAACTTTGATCGGTATAGAACTGCTCGGATTCGCTTTATGCAGAGGCTCCGTTTGAAAGGGAGTATTTTGTGACAATGGATGCGAAGAGCCTATCGAAAAATCGAACAAAGCACACTCGGGGTTGGGTGTCGCTCCGTGAGAGCAAAAGCTTGTCGAAGAAGAATGAATTACGTAAGCTCTCCTTTGGGTCCTCAATTATCTAACACCATTTGCCATCGCTGGTCCTCCGGACTCGTCGAATTTATGTTATTCCAGTGGATTCCCCTCGGTTCTCCCTTCACCCGTTCTCTCGCTCCCTTTTTTTCACATCCTTGCCCTAAAAGCCCTAGAAAAAGCCTCGTTTAGTATCCGGGCTGAATATACGAGGAGACTTTCGGGTTGAGTCCACGGGACTGTCACCTTGGCCATTTTCTCTTTGCGCGACATCCTCCAGAGGCTTAAGGGGGGACATACCTTTAGGCCAGGAAAAAAATTGCTGATTTTTATGATTTTTTTTAAGGAAAGATTCTTTCATTATTTTTAAGACTCAGGTGTTTTATTTTTTATTGTTTTTTTATTTTATATTTTTTTAATTAATATTTAAAAATGGTGGAGTCTTCCAAACTGTATTTTCAATACTGGCGTGACATATAGCTTATTAACAAATCGACCCATTCTGATAAAATTTGGTATAAATCTTTGTAACCTCATTTTCTAAAACCCTAAATGTTTTTGAATATAAAAAAAAAAATTTTGCAAAAAGTAGCCATTTTTTTTCTGAATATTCGATCTTTTTGTTTGAACGCGTACCATTCATCGATTTTCAACATTTCTCGCATTTTCTCGATTCATATTCTGCGTATGAGTGTTAGTAAAAGAAAAGTCTTGGTTTTTTTCTCAGATTAATCCTGCCGACGCTACGTGTCACGCCGTCTGACAACATCCGCCGCAACCCGTAGAGAAGACTGTGTCATACCCCCCCATTTTCAAAGATTAATTTAAAAAATACTACGTAACAGCCAAAAGTTGTAATAAAACATACCCTAAGTCTAAAAAAGAGTGAAGAAATCTTTGCTGTTAAAAAAAAAACATGAAAATCAACTATTTTTTTCTTGCCTCAAGGTATCTTCCCTCTTAAAGAGCAGAAAAGAAATCCTCCGCACAGACGTTCAATTTTTTTTTTTTCAAACTTCTCCGGCCAGCATGAACGAAACTTTTGCCTCCAGACTCTCGCACGCTTTGGATCTTTATGCGAAATCTTTTATGTTCATTTTTTCACAACATAGTCAGGTAAAGTGCGTAGCTAGAATTGACATTGCCTTGAAAGAGGACTCGTCGTTCCGATATAACAACGTTATACGAGTTATAATAAAAAAAATTAAAAAAAAAACAATTACTCAGTCATGCGAAGGTAAAGTGAGCAAAGTTTTCTCGTGTAATTTTAGACTGATGTCAACTTAAAAAAAACTGTCAGCCAATCGAGGGTGAGTTCACATTGGGTGCGGGTGCAGATTATATTGCGAATACCAAAGTCGTTAAATATGTAATCAGCCCAGGAGGATTGCAGCTCGCGATGTCAATACACACACACGCACACACACACACACACACACACACACACACACACACACACACACACACACACACACACATATATATATATATATATATATATATATAGTGTGTGTGTGTGTAATGGACGTCTTGCATTGCACATATATTTATACATGTTTATTAAACTGCTTTGAAGTAGAAAACTTCGCCGAGTGGAGTTGCCCTCGAGACGAAACTCATTACTTACTTTTTCTCATATTATTTTTTCTCTTTGGGAAGGAAAAAAATTGCCAAGTGCACAGATCGATTGCCGTCGAACTCTTGCAACGATATGCGCAAGAAAAGGGATAACGCTCGTTAATATTTTCCTTCATACTTGCATATATATATATATATATATATATATATATATATATATGGGGCCACCCCATAAATAATGCGGTTATTCACCCTCTTATTAGGATAATGAGGATAAAAATTTTTTTGATCTAAAAAATACTTCCTTTTATTTTCCACAATGCTCTTCCATCTTTCTGGTAGACTTTGAAAGCCCCTTTTTCCAAAACTCACTTATCCGTGATGCAAAATGCAAATGAAAGAAACCGCATTATTGATGGGATGACGCTATGTATATATATGATTATAACGCTTTTGTAAGAAGGCAAGAAGCGGAAGTACTACAAGCTCAAAGGGAATGACTTCGTCCGGAAAAAGCATCTGTACACTCGAGCTAGAGAGTTTATTACGTCCGATAGATACATCGAAGGGGAAGATAAAAAGCGAAGCGGATAGATGGCGGTCGTTTTTTTTTCTCCGGGATATACGTGAAATCCGAAGGATGAGAGAGAGAGAGGGGGGGGAGGAAGAAGGATCGTGAAATTGGGCAAACATATTTTCGCGATAGTCTGGTTTTTCCAGCTCCCCCTTATACTCGAATCCTCAGCAGGATTATAAATCCGCCATTGATAAATGTTATTCGTGACAGACTACATTTATATATATATATATATATATATATATATATATATATATATATATACACATACAATGACGATATATTAGCAGCGGAAGACCCCAACAAGCTCTTTTGCCAAAGGTTTAAGAGTTAAGTCGAAGGGTCCCTGGCATCTTTTCGTTCTCACCCTCCGAGAGAGACAGGTTGAGAGACAGAGAGAGAGAGAGGGAGCGAGAGGGAGCGAGAGAGCGACGGGGGTTGAAGGGGGCGAAAAAATCAGAAAATACACGACCGTAGGGACGTCCCGTTTTCGAAGCCCTGTGCCGCTCCGTGGAGAGGAAAAACAAAAAACTCGTCGCACGCGATATCCTCTCGATTCGCGTTTCACGCTTCGACAACGGCGCCGACAGAAGACACAACGTTGAGTAGCTATAATATATATATATATATGCACACACAGGGTGTCCTGTTATGAATGGATAATCCCACAACTGTCGATAGGTCAAATCACATCCTACTATATGCTGGAACTTCAGTATAGTAAAAGTCCCACAGTTTTCGAGACTTCGGGCTTATAATATATAAATCGACAATAGCTAAGCAACTTTTTAAAGTAATTGGCACGATATGCGTAGCACATTTTTTTTTACACCGCAGGCTATCAAAGTCGGATGTTCGAATTAGTTTGTATGAAAATACTGCAAAAGATCTTTTTTCATAAAGTTTCCTTGACATTTAAGGTTAAAAAGAAGACTTTTCTATATAAAACAAATAACCAAGAGTATTTAAAAAAAACGGGGTAAAAAAAGTTATTATTTGTAGAAATGGCATGCGAAAGACCAAAAGCAGATGATTTTTGTCTTGAAAACCGTGGGACTTTCACTAAACTGAAATTCCAGCATATAGTATATGTATCCAGCATGTATATAACATGTTCTGACGTATCGACGGTTGCGGGATTATCCATTCGTAATAGGACACCCTCTATATACATATATATGTATGTACGTGTATATATATATATATATATATAGTCACTGTATCGTTCGAAACAACCCCAAAGGACTCTTTTTCCCCCCTTTTATGTACCGGTGCTTTTTTTCACCTCGACGTCTCGAAGAAACCACCAAAGTAGGTGAATCACCGACTCGGACCCCCCGTCCCGCAACGTCTGTCTGGGACACTTTGTACTTCATGTTCCCGGTGGAAAAGTCAACGAAGCCACCCCGTCGAGGATACGCATTAATTACGCAAACGCGCGAGGGTACGTCGCATGTCGGACCTCTTTAACTGAATACTTAATGGTTCGATTACGTCATGAAGTCGTTGCGCAATCTTAGCCATACTCGAATTACGTAATGAAGGGAAAGAGAAACGTAGGCCTGTGGTCGTTGCGAGTCACTTACAGATGTATCAATTCTCCATTTTATCAGTTGAACATCTGAACATGTTTTTGACAGCCCGAACCTCGACGTCGCTGCTCGGTTTTTTTTCTTGCATTTTCGAGGGATGCCTGTATGTCCCGCGCTATGTACTGCATGGTCTGGTGAAAACAATCGTTTTAGGGCGACGAGCGCTTTGTGAAAACAACGTGGTACCATTCATGGTTCTGCAATAACGATTGGGTCTTGACAGAGAGGGAGAGCAAGGAAAAGGGAAAGGGTGAGGAGGAGAGAGAGAGGGGTGAGAGAGAGAGAGAGAGAGAGAGAGAGAGAGAGAGAGATATTAAGTACAATCGAGATAGGTCTAAAATTCGGTTAATCTGGAATTAATTCCGGGCTTCGATTTTCTTTTTTTATACTTAGGAGGGTAGTGGTGGATGGTTGGTAGTGTAAATCTCGATTTTCGGGAAAATCCCCCCGGTGCGTTTGCCGCCATCTTGATTTAAAGAGGGATTCTTTGTTTTTCGAATAACTCGCTTATTTTCAACCTTAGAGTGAAAATGATCATATCAAAAGTTGTGGGAAATGTAATTCCCCACAAGTTTGGTAATTGTAGTTTTTACCTGAGGATCGATATTTATAGAGTTACACTGCAAATAGGGGTTAAAAACTTTATTTGTTAATTATCTCGTTTATTATCAAGTTCACTGTAAAAATGGTAAAAAATAATCACGTAGGCAATTTTATTTCCTTCAACTTTGGTTGTTAGCATTTTTTCTCTCGGATCAATATTTTCACACTTATACTTAATTTAGGGATGAACTTTTTTTTCTATATTTAGTTATTTCGTTTATTATCAAGTTTATCGTAAAAATGGTAATAAATAATCGGGTAGGAAAATTTATTTTCTTCAACTTTCGTTAGTACTATTTTTACCCTAGGATCAATATTTTATGAGTTATAATTAAAATAGGGGTGTAATTTTTTTCTTTTTTTTCCTTCAATTTATTATTGAATTTGTTATAAGAATAGTAATTAGTTCTTTTAACTTAAAAGTTACGTCAAATTCCTACTAATGTTGTTTCTTGCTGTAAGATACGTACCTCCAATTTTAATCCCGTGTAGGCCCCCACGTAGGTTGTCCTATGCCAATTTTGCTCATTTTACCGAGGGCCCCGATTGAAGGAAATAAAATTCCCTACCTGACTATTCATGACCGTTTTTACGATAAACTTGATAATAAACGAAATAACTGAATATAAATAAAAAGTTCACCCCTAAATTAAGTATAAGTCCGAAAATATTGATCCTAGGGTAAAAATGGTACTAACCAAATTTGAAGAAAATGAAATTTCCTACCCGATTACTTCTTACCATTTTTACGATAAACTTGATAATAAACGAAATAACTGAACATAAAAAAAAAGTTCACCTCTCAATTAAGTATAAGTCCGAAAATATTGATCCGAGGGTAAAAATGCCAATAACCAAAGTTGAAGGAAATAAAATTTCCTATGTGATTATTTTTTACCATTTTTAAAATAAACTTGATAATAAACGAGATAAGTTAAAAAAAAAACTTTTTTTACCCCTTCTAGCAGTTTAACTCTACTAATATCGATCCTAGAGTAAAAATTATAATCACTAAACTTGTGGAAAATTACATTTCCCATAACTTTGAATACTATAATTTTCACTCTAAGGTTGAAAATAAGCGAGTTATTCGAAAAACTAAAAAAAATCCCTCTTCAAATCAAGATGGCGGCAAACGTACCGGGGGGATTTTCCCGAAAATCGAGATTTACACTACCAACCACCCCCCCCCCCTAAGTATAAAAAAAGAAAATCGAAGCACGGAATTAATTCCAGGTGAAATCCTATTTCGACTGGACTATTAGGTTTATTAGCACTCTACGACCACAGCGTCCTCTGGCAATAAATCTTCTTTGTGCAATGCAAAAAACAATATACAAAGAAATAAAAAGCGACTCGATACAATAACGAAGAAAAATGACTCTGTATAAACAAACGGAAAATAAAATAAATAAAAAACGCAAATGACAAGAAAAATGCCGATTAAAAAGGCCAATAAGAAGAAAATCGCAAATAGGAGAGAAAACGGTATTAAAATATACAAAGAGATGAAAGAAGCTCCATACAAAGAAAAGAAAAAGAAAATGGGAATCTCTATGATATAAAGAGAAAACGAAAATAACACATTTCAAAGTAAAAATAAAAATAAAAATAAGAATAAAAGAGGAAGGTAATCGATGATGGTGGATGGTGGTGCTTCGAGTTAAGCAGCGTTGTGCATGGCCGATACTCGGAGCGGTGACCGCTTAGCCGTGCACCGTCTGGCGCATCAACCAGTCAGCGGAAGGCCAATACTATTGAGACCTTGGTGTAGATAGTTGAGTAAAACGTCTGTCCACCAGAGTATCGGTAGAATATGGGGCCGTCAATACCGGTAGGGGTTTTCCACAGTTTTCCCGTGCCCTCGGCAAATACGGTATAGTGAAACTTAAGACATCTTGTACGGAACGGAAGTTGGGTTACATCAGCGAAGTCCGGGTAGGGATTGGTAGGCAAAGCGTTCTATCGGGATACAAATGGGCGAGAATGAAAATGGTACAGTGACTCGAAAAAAGTAGGGTGACTGAATGGTAACTTGATGAAAATAAAAAATCCACAATACGAAAAAGGGCAAAAAACACGATGCAAAAATTGAGGCGAGACACCACGTGACGGGTAGAAAAACATCGATTTTTTTGGCATTTTCTCAAAGTATACATATTCAAGAATAAGAGAAAAAAAAGTCAAGTTAAAGTATTGAAAATTGGCCACGTTACAGACGATTTAGTAACTCTAGCTATAATTGTCCGATTTTCAGTCGTACGTAGCCTTTGTTTAAAATATTTTTTAAGCCCCCGAATATAAGTGAAAATTTCTCGAAAAATACACTTTTTTTGAAACCCCGCGATTTTGTGAATTATATTTTTCTTTCGAAAAACGGCTACGTACAACGAGAACTATGTTTATATAGATTATAAAACTTTTCCATTTCGATTTTTCGGATCAAACATTGTCAAGTTATCGATTCGGCTGTCGAACCACATAATTATCGAATTACATAATTAATGAACGGGAAATGAAGGTCATAGCGCTGGTAGTTGATACGTTATTGCAGGACGAAATATCGAACTTGTCGGATAAATTACGGGTTTTGAACAATTTTGTACACAAAAATCCTGCATTTTCTGGTAGTTTATGAAAAATAATCCGGCGGAATAAAAATGCCATACTCATGCGGTGTCGCTTACAGCCCGCCATAGCAATCGAAACAGGTAAGTTTTTTTTTCTGAACGATTTGGTGCAGGCTCATTTTTGTTTCCAATAATTCGGTTCAAGTAGCCATTCACGAAAATCGCCACTCCATACCGCTTTGACGGGTATAAATAGTCGCCATACTGCCATTGAGTAGTCGATTTTTTTAAAGGGGGGATTGTCTTTTTTTTTCGCAAAATTTACCGCTTTTTGGGAATTTTTTTGTGAAGAAAGTATACAACGGAAAACTTGTGAAACTTGGCATATAGTTTTATTGATCTGTTTACTAAATACAAAAAAATTTTTAAACAATTTCATCAAAATATCCCCCCTTAAACGCGTTTTTCTCGAAACAGCTTTTTCACAACTGGTGTGCACGATTTCTCAAAAACTATTCAACCGATTGCCTTCAAATTTGGACAGAATGCTCAGCTGACATCCTTTTATCGTTTAATGAAGCGAAAAAGCAATACGTTTAATAGTTTTTTATTTATAACAAAAAATCTATCAATTTTTTTTCGAAAAATCGATACTTCAAGTTCAAAACGTCACCAAATCGTCAATTTTTTTTCCCTTCATCGAACGATAGCTATATGTGTCTAAAGTAAAATGCTTTTTGGGGTTTTGTTGCAGGATGAACGTGAAGGCTGTAATCGTGCACACCATCAAAAAAGGACCATCGCGCGTCGAGGGGGGTGGGAGGCGGATTTTTTTATGAAATTGTTTAAACATTTTTTTGTATGTAGTAAACAGATCAATAAAACTATATGCCAAGTTTCACAAGTTTTCCGTTGTATACTTTCTTCACAAAAAAATTCCCAAAAAGCGGTAAATTTTGCGAAAAAAAAGACAATCCCCCCTTAAGTTGCTCAACGATTTTTCACAGCCCTGAGAAAAAAAAACCAATTGAATCAAAAAAACATATTGGTTGATCCAAATGTGCTGCTGCGGAGTGCCACCGATATATGAGATTGTTACACTACTATAAAATATTGGAAAATGTGATTGATTCAAACAACATATTATTTTATTTGAAAAAGCTCTTCTGTTCTCTGAATATCTACATTATCCTTCAAATAAAATTATATTCTATTGAAATCATTCAACATACAATCCGTAGATGTGTGGATGAAGTAATTAAGCGGTTGCTACAACATTTTTTATTTCGTACAAAAATATAATCAATAGAATTAATTATTTCTTTACCGCATCGAAACGAATGTGCCGTGGGACGTAAGTTTTTCAATTTGTTTTAAATCTTAAATAAAAAGTGAGCATTAGAATGATCATCCACGATAATAGTGGAGAGAATATCAGATATCCAATGGAATATCCATGCAGAGAATATCAGATATTCAACTGATAAGAACGGATACTACACTTTGATCTTAGCCACGGGCCAAGAAGCGATACTCTTTAGAGTTTCTCCGGCGTTTAAATAGATTTTCGGTTCGCGCTACGCTTACGAGAAACGAGCGCGCGTGCGGCTTCTAGCGGTTACCCCGAGAACTACGGGTTTCCTCACACCTATGATTTCGATGGCGCTCGGCCATGATTGGGTTGAATTTTTTCAACCAAATGCGCAAGAAATAAATTTTATTTTCGCATAATTTTTTAACCAATTCAGACATTTGCTTAATATTTTTCAATCAAAATAAAATATTTATAGTTTAACGAATAATGTACTTGGAAATTAATATCGGATATGGCGAAAAAAATAAAATAACATATTCACTCAATAGAAATTTTATCTGAATCAAACGAGCGAAATTCAATTTTTCTTGTGCACTCGAATCAACAATATTCATGTTATGAATTGAAACGCTTTTTTTTTGTTCGTTGCAGAAAATGCATTCAAAACTATATAATTTGTTCGGGATAATTTTTCAGATAGTTTCAATAATATATTGTTCTCGGCTAACAATATATCTTTTAAATGAAACAAAACATTAATTTTTATCATGTTATTAAAGTCAATAGCGTTTTGTTTGGACTAATAAATCCGATTATTTACACCAACAACTTTACAATTGAATTAACGAAATTTCATTCAATAACACCAACGATATTGGATCAATGATTTTTGTTTCTCAGTGAGCCTGTACGTTTTTTCACCAGATGTTTTTATGACTAGAAATCGTAATCCGACTATGCCATACCCGTGGGATGATCCAAATACGTATAACATTATTACAAAACTATATATAATATAGTGTGTATAATATATATATATAGGCCATCCTGTAGAAAATCATTTCACATTATTTGTGTTCTCACATATTTACGCGATTGTGGCAGTCCGGCATCATCGTCACAGTATGGGGTATTTTTTAAAGGTATAATCATATTGAATTAAACTGAATACAATGATGCCACTGTAATAAATAATTTCACATTTTGCCAATTAAAATATATCGTATTTAAAAATCGTTGCGTTAAAACAGTTTTTCAAGTATGGCGCTACTTTTGCACTTGACCAGAAGTATGGCTATTATATTAATGGTCACATTGTCCCACGAAGTATCGAAAAAATCGAAATGCCATGCTGTAAAAAATCGTTTAGCAACTTAAAAAAAATCGACTACTTTACGGCAGTATGGCGACTATTTATACCCGTCAAAACGGTATGGCGTGGCGATTTTCGTGATTGTCTACTCGCACAAAATTATTGAAAACAAAAATGAGCCTGTACAAAATCGTTTAGAAAAAAAACAAAACTTACCTGTTTTGATTGGTATGGCGGGATGTAAGCGACACCGCATGAGTATGGCATTTTGCTTCCGCAAGATTATTTTTCATAAACTACCGGAAAACGCAAGATTTTTTGTGTACAAAATCGTTCAAAACCCGTAATTTATCCGACAAGTTCGATACTTCGTCCTGTGACAACGTATCCACTACCAGCGCTATGACCTTCATGTCCCTTTCATTAATTATGTAATTCGACCCCTCAAGGGTCGCCATACTTGTACAAAATGAGTTGGCCTTTTCGGGCATCACCTCCAGGCTTATCACGGAATATTGGCGATCCTGGACATGCATATGCTTTCTCTACTAAATTCAACTCTCAAGGAGAAGAAGGGTGGGGATCGGAAATTCGAATGATCAATATTCAGAAGGACCGAATTTTCCAATTCAGTAATGACGAACGTTCCAATATAGATATATCAATCTTATGATAGTCTGTAAAATAGTTAATCGAAATTGTGAATACCCAAATCTCGACGTTGATTTATAGCGAAAACAAATATCAGATTTAATAAAATAATGAGAGATATAATATCGATTCACCTGTACCTATACACCAAACAATTCGAGACGTCAAATCGTCGAATTGTGAATATTACGACAGTTTACAATTTCGAATTCGTTAAAGCGAAGGACCAAAAAGTCGATCAGTTACGAGGTTAGGCCACTCTAGAGGCCGAAAAAATAGGCGTTTTGGGGATTTTTTTTCCAGAAAAACTACAAAATAAATCGAGATTACAAAAAAGGGTGTTTATCATACATATCAGTGACTGTATGCGATGATTTTTTTGAAGGGATTAATTTCAAAATGGCGGCTGTGCAACGTTTATCTCAAAACTGCATTTTTTAAGTTGGCCGGAAATACAACTCAGACAATTTTAAACCGATTCACTCGAAATGTTGAATATATCTTGAAAAATACATTGTCTATGGAAGTACGTAGGATTTTTTTTTTAATTGCATAGTTCATTTGTTATTAACAATTTTTTTAGGCAAATTTTTTACTTTCCTAAAATTTGCCTAAAAAATCGTCAGATAATTGTTAATAACAGATGCAATATGCAATATAAAAACTGCAAAATGCAACAACAAAACTGAAAAATGCAACTATGCAATATAAAAAAAAATCCTACGTACTTCTATAGACAATGTATTTTTCAAGATATATCCAACATTTCAAGTCAATCGGTTGAACATTGTCTGAGTTATGTTTCCGGCCAACTTAAAAAATGCAGTTTTGAGATAAACACTGCACAGCCGCCATTTTGAAATTAAACGCTTCAAAAAAATTATTGTATACAGTCACTGATATGTATGATAAACACCCTTTTTTGTAATCTCGATTTATTTTGTAGTTTTTCTGAAAAAAATCCCCAAAAAGCCTATTTTTTCGACCTCTAGAGTGGCCTAAGGCCTTAAAATAGCGATGCGCCAAAGTGGCGAACGGTCCGGGTAGCGAAGACTTGGGATCGAGCGCTACTTGCGCTTCAGAATGAAGATGGCAGATGGCGTTAGTGGTCTGTCGAATTAGGCAGCCATGCCATGTTCGCCATTTAGGTATTCGCCATTTCGGATCATCGATCATTTGCGTTTCTCGGATCTACACATTCGAAGTTTGTAGTCTCGATATATGGTTTTTTGCTATAGACGGTATTACGAATATTAGATACTCACTTTTTTCTATTTCGGACTACTGCAGACTATCTGAATATACGTTCTCGAATAAATGAGCTCTCGAATAAATAATTCTTTGCTGTAATAGTTATTCGATTTCGTCATGGGTCAAAGGATAAAATTTCGAATAATTCAACCTTCGTTATTTCGAGAGTTCATCATTATGTCGTTTCGAAATCTTTGTCGTATATTTCGTCATTCGACATTTTGACCCCCACCCGAGTAGAGCAAAGGGAAGAAGAGTTTCCATATATATACAGGGTGTCCAATAGGAAGTTGCTAAAACTAAATACGTGTCTCTTCCCTCCATGAATTCAATAGGGGTCCCTTTTTCTAAGGCGCATCCCTGAGGCCCCGCAGTTTTATTCCAGCCGTGGTTGAAGCAAGTACGCGCGCGTCAAAATGAGTGAGCTCACCACGCCAGAAAAAGTATATCTTATTGAGTGCTTCTTCTCGAGGGGAAACATTTATAGTAATGCGTACAGAGGGTTTCGTACTAAGTTTGGAACTCATAGAGTTGCCAGCGAAAACACTCTGAAAAGGTAAGAATTGAATATTTATTCATATTCATCTATCACACAACTTGTGTTTCAATTCAATTAAACTGCATTGAAGTAATTTTACGTTAATTTTTGTAGGATAATCGATAACTTCGTGAAGTATGGTACACTCCAGGACCGTAGACACGAGTTGTCAGGTCCATCTGTTACGGTGACTACACCAGAGAAGATCAACGAAGTTGAGAATTATTTCAAACAAAATCCAAACGATTCGATTCGGAAAGCTGCTCAAGCATTAAAAATAACCAAATCATCATTACACAACATTTTGAATTATTTTTTAAAGTTTCATCCGTATAAAATAAGCACTTATCAATTGTTAACTGAACAAGCCATGACGGACCGCATCGAATTTTGTAACACTATTACGGGAATGTTTGAAGCCGAAGAACTTAATGAGAAATTGATTATTTATTTCGATGAAGCACATTTTTGGATGAATGGGTACGTAAACAAGCAAAATTACCGGTTTTGGGGAACGGAAAATCCCAACATATCGCTAGCGAAGTCCCTTCATCCACAGAAAGTAACGGCATGGGCAGCGATTTCAGTAAAAGGAATTTATTTGCAATTCTTGGAATCTACGGTAACAGGAGAGAGTTACAAACAGCTTTTGGAAACGAAATTCTTCCCTTATGCAAAAAAGAGGGGACTGGTTGAAAAATGTTCTTCATGCAAGATGGAGCGACGCCGCACCGGACTCATGAGGTGTTTGAAGCTATTCATCGCGTATATGGGACTCGAGTAATCGGTCTGGGGTACCCTAAATTTGCTCAAGGCGGACTGGAATGGCCTCCGTACTCACCGGGCCTGAACCCTTGTGATTTTTTCTTGTGGGGTTACATTAAAGATCATTGTTACGCTAAAAACCCCAGCACAGTAGAAGAACTGATCGCGGCCATCCAGGAAGTGGTTCGCGGCATTACGAACGATATGTTGGACACAGTTTTTCACAGTTTTCAAAAGAGAATTGATTTTTGTGCACAATCTAACGGTTCGCACTTCGAAAATATCTATCATTAATCACTGTACTTTTTCGTTATTTTTATAAGATGTAATAAATTGACATAAAAAATATTTGACTGGGTTTTATTTATGTGCGTTTAAAACTGCAGAGTTTCCTCTATTTAAAGCAATTTGGCTTTTCTGATTCTGTGCACGTGTTTTAAAATGACGGTCGATTAGTTTCAGCAACTTCCTATTGGACACCCTGTATGAGGAGCTACGTTGTACGTAATAATGAAAATTTGGTATGTAGGGTACTGGCAGCTTCTTGACCGCTTCAACAAGGGCTTGTAAATTTAGTCGATCTACGAGAGAGGGTCAGAGAGGGAGAGAAAGAGAGAGAGAGACAGAGAGAGAGAGGCACTGCGACGAAGGGACACAGGGCACGTACCTGATACGCCGATACCCCACCTGACACTGTTTACAGGCATTATGTATTCCACTTAGTGCTCAGATTGCGGATACATGACGTGTCCTACCCGCAATATAGCCGCAACTTAATTATGCAATGATGCAATACTAAAATAAACCCCCTCGACGCCGCTCACACTGTTCAGCAGGCACTCATCTGTGCGCAGTTATTTGTGTCATTTTTGTCTCTGTGCCAAGCTTTTGTATTCCGGGCCCTCATTACTTGGATGGGTGACCGCTCAGCCGCTTGCGCGCCGCCTACCGAGTGGGAGGCAATCGTAAAAACTTGTCATCAGCACTGGACCAAATCTTAGTCATGTGATTCGGGGTGACATCAAAGGGGTTTTGCGGAAGCTTGACATTTTGGAAATACAATTTTGGCAATGTGCAGACTTATACTGCCGTCTTATGGAAGAAGGCGGGATCTACAACAAAAATCGAATATGCGTTTTTGGTACCGTTGGAACACAAATTTTGAAAGTACGCAATTTTCCATCGTTCCGTATAGTAAAACGCATTTTCGTTTTTTTGTCGATGCTCCCTTCTTCTGTGTGACGGCAGTATAGCCTAGGGTCTCGAGGCGGGTCTCACTTAGAACGGTCAAAAATCGATTAGTTTGCTTGTCTTTAAACGATAGAACTATATATGTGGAATATTTTCCCAAAGTTTCGAAGCGAAATTCGAACAAGTTCAAACGTTACAAGCCATCAACGCTGTGCCTCACCACTCGGATTCGGAACGGGGGTGAACTCAAACCGCGTTTTTTTCAAAACTGCATTTTCGAAATTGGCGTGCAGGATTACTCAAAAACTACTGAGCCGATTTGGTTAAAACTGGGTCGAAATATTGATAATATTGCTACCTTCTACTTGGCAAGAAAAGTTTCTGGAAAATTATTTTAAACAACTACTTTTTTAATGCAAAATTACAGTTTTTTTTTTGCAACTGCGTGCCATTCTCTCAAATTTGCATTTTCATAATTTTAATTACTGTAAGTAGAAACTATACATGTACTAGCTGAAAATGTTTTTGAATGTGTTTGCAAATCAAAGTCTACTAGACTGCACGCCGATTCGCAACTCCTGTGGCAACCTTCCTGTAACACTCTGCCACAGCTCCGCAATTTTAATGATGAATGTATTTAAAGAAATGTTTTGTGTAGTTTCCATAAGTTTCTGTGTTCCCAAACATGGTCTCTGCTTACAAAAATCTTGGGAAAACACGAAGAATCAAATCAAGTCAAATTAACAATAGTTTCGTGTGAGATGTACAAATACTTTTTTTACCCACTGTATACGATTGTATGGAATGAATACAATTAGAGACGAGAGAGGTGATTACACTCCGTCGCAGAGAACCTTTTCTTCCAGTCAGGTGTGCTTGGCTTACTTTCATGGTTGTGTTATTTCGACTCGAGTGTATGTGTGTGTGAGTGTGTGTGTGTGTGTGTGTGTGTGCGCGTGCGTGTGTGTGTGCGCGTGTGCGTGCGCGCGCGCGTGTGTGTGTGTGTGTGTGTGTGTGCGTGCGTGTGTGCGCGCGCGCGCGCGCGTGTGTGTGTGTGTGTGTGTGTGTGTGTGTGTGTGTGTGTGTGTGTGTGTGTGTGTGTGGAGTGCGTATTCTACGATCTCCGTTGTAGGATGCAGCCAGCCGAGCGGGTAATTAGCCCTCTCATGTCTCGCAATGTGTTCCTTCGTTATATCCATTTTGAAGCGACCCTTATGCAGCCACGAAAGGGTGTTATACTTAGGGGTGCGTCTCGTGTGTCGCTGCTTCTGCTTCTCGACTCCTGTCAATTAATAATCTCTACGAAAATTCAACGCCGGTGCTTTCATGCGACACGGGCCAATTGGATCAGCCCTTTTGCCCCCTGAGTTGGGTCTTTGCCCCACCGCTTGTGTCTATTTTCCCCTAATTTGTGGCGTGGCGTGATTAGGACTGGATTTTTTTTGGTCACACCACGGTGAAGAGCTGCCGGGAGTGGAAATTGTTAATGAGTATTTGAGAGTGCCAATGTAGGGAAAGGGCCTTTCGTGAATGATCCGTAGCCTGGAGCCCTTTTGCTCACGAAGAGGGAGGCTTAAGCGTTAGTCACAATTTGCGATTAAATTTGAAAAAATATATATGTTATTGTCTGGACTATACTGGGTCTTTACGAATTTTTTGAATTTTTTTTCACCACAAAACACAAGCGATGAACAATAGTGTAATGGATATTATTTTACGTGCGGTTAGATGGGCAAGACGTTCACGCTACGGGTGATGTAATTTTTTTTGGGTATTTGTAACAACTCATTAACACAAACTGAACCTTTAAACATTTAGAAAAAACCTATCTTGCCCATCATCAATCATATATATTCAACATTAAATCATCGAGGTTTCATAAAAGATTACGAATCTTCTTGAGCTGTCAACCTCAATGTCCGTGATGTTGCCGTATTTCAGCAACACTTAATACTGATTAATGGTAATAATACATAATTCTCGTGACATTGATATAAATAGGCATAATGATAAATGACTGAAAATTGTATTCTGAGTTGTAAAAACATTCGCTGACGCAGTTTTTTTTATAATAATCATCGATAATGTTATACTTTTTGAAGTTGGTAGTAATACAAAAGTTTTTCTTATTTACGTAATAAAAATATAAAAAATACATAATTTTGCCCTTTGATTATATATTTTATGAAAAATTAGTACCTACAGAATAAATCTATAGTAAAAATTAGTACCTACAAAAAAAAACATTCATAAACCGTCTTTTGACTCAACCGGTGCGCTCCAACCTCCTTAAGGGGCTATACCAGTGTAAACGCTGAACATTTGGGTGATTTCCGGGAATTTTTTGGAAGAAAAGTACTCATTTAAACGTTTCGGAAAATTAACAATATATTTGGCTATATTTGACCTATATTACGTAATTTTTTCATAGAAAAATATTGCCCACTAAAATATTCCACTACTGATATGTTTCCGGCCGATTGAGTAGCTGAAGCCGAAAAAGGAAAAAATGTCGTTAAACTGGAAGGTATTTCCTGTACAATGACGTAGGATTTTCGAAAAATATCGAAATCTAACAAAATGGCGTAGATATGAAAAAAAGTTTCTTTTCTTGCCTATGAAATGGTCGTTTTTTTTCAATGCCAAATCGTCAATTTTCATCCAATCAAAAATATCCTACATCATTGTAGAGTAAATATATTCAAGAGTACTCAGTTCAAATTTCAAGTCAATCGGATAATTGTTCTTTGAGTTGCAATGTCAGCAAATTTTTTAAATTTCATTTCGAGAAAAACGCGTTTAAATATTTAACTATCGATTTTTGCAAGATAAAATGATATTTACCATAAAAACTGCTAATTACACGATATTCTCGAAATAAACTGTCGAAGGCAAAAAAAAATCGATTTTTTGAAAGTGTCATACCGGTATAGCCCCTTAACAACAGTCGGATTCAAGGCCAGCCGACAAGAGGGTGGTTGTAGCGCAAATGGAAAGTAAATGGAGGTTTAGCTTCTCCTCAACGGGATGGGCAAAATGCATCCTCCATCTGTCACTCTCGGTCTGCCGTCAACGTCAGCTATCGCCCTCGCACCCATATCCGGTTTTACCCCGAGTAGCGCGTCACCTTGGCACGGATCACGTACACTTCTTTTTGCAACTCGAAACCTCCGGAGTACATGATTTTTTTTCTCTTCGTTTCTCCACCGATGATCAGTTTTACGTTGCATCAGATCACACGAGAGCTCGGAGAGCCCTGCACAGAGGCGCGTATGTGCAGAGGACACTTGCTTTGAGCTTGTTAGCAAATACGAGTTTTTAGCCGGGGCTTTAGCAAAGAAACACTCGAGTTTCCCTTTTGTTGACAAAAGCGCTCAGAGTTCCGAGGGATTTTGCCCGACGATTGGCTCCAGCCGCGAACTTTCACCTCCACGAATGACATTCGGTTGCCTATAGCGCCCCCGTGTTGCAATATGGACACTTGGCTGAAGTGAAGTGTCGCTTTGGGTCTCCACACGTACGAGCTGCTCCGCTTCCCTCGAGAGGGCAAACAATTTTCCCCCGGTACAATAACAACAGATACGAAAGATTCGGTGAAAGCTTGCAGCAAAAATTGGAGCCTACTCGTGTTGTTGTGGGTTTAAAGTGGGCCCTTGATTCGTCGATATACCAGAGGGATGAGAAAAGCTCAGCACGAGGCACAGCCCGCTCTCTCGCCTTTCTCAATTTCCAATGAGTCTTCCCTTCCTCCCGAAACATCTTCCAGAGTGTTGCCCATAGTCACTCGTTTCCCCATGCTCTACTGTATCGTATTCGCACGAAGGCACAGGGAAACTGTGCAAAGCTGTGCAGGCGGCTACCTTTTAGTGACTTACTTAGTGACGGTTGCACAACTTTCGGAAACTCGACAAAACTACGTCCTGCTCGGTGGTGGGCGCGCAAATCAGTGCTCGTCTAAGCGATCACCCATCCAACTATTGGCCCGGTGCCAAATCCGCTTGAAGTGGTCGCACTCCTCTTTTTTACCACCCCTACTGATTACAGTTAAGAGTTTGTGATTGAACTGTATCATTTCGGCAGGGAATAAGGTCGGAGAATCGCAATTGGCGGTAATAGCAGAGAAGCTCAGACTTTCTTTTCTTGGATTTATAGCAAGAAAATCTTTTCATTATTCTTTCATAGCTCACTTCTCGTTTCATCCTGACAGAGGCAACGAAGGTTTTTCCATTGGGAAAAGCGATTCCACGCGCTCAGAAAGAGTCTTCGTGAAGACGTTACCTTCGATCTCTCCACTGCTTCGATTCTTGTACGTGTTTTCTTATTTTCCTGCAGTACGAGCACGGCTACGGGTTTTTTTTTATAGTTAAATCATTTCCGTACGACCTCCACTTTTACTGTCAAAGTACTGCCGGAGTATGGCCAAAGAAAAGACAGCATCTTCGATTCGCTCGTTCAAACGAAATGGATCGTGGGGCAAAAAAGATCGGAGCGCAAGTGGTTACCTAGTAATGAAAGATTGGACAAACCTTGGTGTAAACTCCGGCGCTGGAGAGCTCGTTCTCGATAACCATGACGATGATCCCGAACATTCCCATGACGAGGGCGTAGTCGCTAATGCGTTTTCGCTTCTCGAAAAGCGCCTTTCTTCGGCCCAGCCGATAGCCAACGTTTGGCTTGTGTTTCGATGCGGGCCCTATGCTACCGGACGGACCCTTCATCGGACCCCCGCCGAGACCCCGCTCGTCCATGTACCTCGGATACTCCGAGTGTACCCCGACGAGGGCGATACCGGCCTCGTCGCCACCGCCACCACCGATAACACCACCGACGTTGCTTCCGCATCCGCCACCACCGACACCACCCGGCATTCCCGCTCCACCCCCGCTGCTGCTCTTCATCGCACCGGGAATCGAGACAGTCGACACTGGCTTCCGCAGCTGCAACATTACATCACTTACACGTTCCTCTTCCACCGTATTTCTCCCTTTACTCTCTCACCCTATGCATCATCTCTAGACTTGCCGGCGACAATGTCTAAGGACGATCAACTTCTATGGATTGCAACATTTGTGGGAAAGCTACTCGCACTATCGGCAGTGGTGGACGCGCGCTAGGTGCTCCAGCGATCACCCACGTCAAGAAGCGTTGGCCTAGGCTGCCCACGTGGATGGGTGACCGCTCAGCGGGTGCATCGACTACCGAGCGGGTGGCAGTTTTACCGAGTTTCTGATGCTGACGCAACTGAAACGCAACAGGAACATCGTTTAAATGTCCGCCTTCGATTTTGTTGAATCTCTTATATGTGATGAAGCATTGAAAAAAATTGGGATGCTGAGTAAGTTCTCGCTGTTTTTTCGTGAAAATTAATGCATCATTTTTGAAAATCATTCCTAATGCTTTCAAACGTTTCGAAACTCTTGTGTGATCAACTCTAAGTCTTGTGTGATCAACTCAAAGTCTTGTGTAAATAACTCCAAGTCTTGTGTGATCAGCTCCAAGTATTGTGTGATCAACTCCAAATCTTGTGTGATCAATTCCAAGTCTCGTGTGATCAACTCCAATTCTTGTGTGATCAACTCCAAGTCTTGTGTGATCAACTCCAAATCGTGTGTGATCAGCTCCAAATCGTGTGTGATCAGCTCCAAGTCTTGTGTGATCAACTCCAAATCTTGTGTGATCAACTCCAAGTCTCGTGTGATCAACTCGAAGTCTTGTGTGATCAACTCCAAGTCTTGTGCGATCAACTCCAAGATTCTGAAAGTTTAGCTAGCGTTTGCCGCGAGTCTTCACGAAGCAATGCTTCCAATTCAACACATCAAAATCATTATTTTTGAAGCGGCTAAATCAATCTCTGCAGGTTGTTTCCAACAGTGCATGGTTGCTGCAAGTCTCAACAAGAATTCATACTTTAACATCAGATGTTTTTTGAATAAAGTAGTGCAGTAAAATTCCCCGCTAATACTCTTTTTTTGGCACGAAATTTGACATGTTGAACATTGTGAAAACCGTTGTTTAGACTTCGGCGAAATGACATATACTGAATTTCAACCTTGCTTATAGAACTTCTTTACCATCGTTACCATCGTTACAGCGTTACCATCGTGAACTACACGCACGCAGTTCTGGTAACGCCATTTGTTGGAAAACAGCGAGACCTTATTCACCGTTCTAATATTAGCCACGTCTTGTTTTCCATAGGCGGAAAAGCGGTTTTAAGGCGGAAACTACCCTTACAGAAAGGCCTGTCACCCCTTAGATAAACTTTTTCCAATACTTTTATCGTGGATTTTTCATCGCTTTACATTCGAAGAATTTTGGTTTCGGCTTCATTCAGATTGTTGGTCCGCTTGTGGAAGGGTAGTATTACCCCTCAAAACGGTTTTTCCACCGATAAAAAAAAATCCGTGTCCAATACTTTTCACTGCTTTATCGCATATATGAGTTTCAACAAAATCGAAGGCGGGCACTCAAGTGATGAGCCTTGTCAGTGACAGTCGCCCGTGTCGCCACAGGTTTTCCGCAGTTTCCCTGTGTCCCGGTGCAATTGCGATGCAGCAGTGCTCTGGGCAACCAGTGGCGGTGGGCAACCCTCTCAGCAGGTGAAGACGTGACAGGAATGGGATCGCAAAAGCTCACTAAGGCCCATTATAAATATTCAAAACTTGCCAGGTCATGCGCCATCATCATTCGCTGATCATTACTTACACATTCCATAGCAGAAGCGAAAGGTAATTCAAAGCTCAATTGTTCCACAGCGTGGCTACGATAGATTGCATAAATTACGAAAACCACATCATAAATCTATAGTAATTCCGTCCGGGAATCATGCGAAACCATGATTGTGGTCATAACGATGCGGCAAATTTTTCCGTTGATGACCCGTGCACGGGATCGACGAGCAAACATGCAAATTTCCACATTACTCCTATTCTACGTATAGCAGTGTATTTACGTGTATCGCTGATGATAATGGGGATTGATTCCGGTGTTGCATGGCGATACGTAAATGCAACGAATTTCCACATCGAAACTCGTGCAAATCTCCCTATCGTTATGTCACATGCTGTTTTTTTTCCCTTGCGTTACGCAATTGATTGTGCGATGTCGTTGATGGATGGTTCGACGAATGTCGTGGTTTGCTTTTATTCCCACCGCTTCTCGAAGCTATGAATAATATTTCCGATTCATACTCTCCGGAGATGAATCAAGAGGCGTTGATTCGTTTTGATTGATTTGCGAATGATCGATGCGGGGGACAGTTCGCCGGGGAACGACAAAAATGTGTACTTTCTTTTACGTTATTACTGGCTCGCAGGCTGATCCGCAGAGGCTACTTGATTTTTACATACATTACGTGATATTTTTATACTCCCTGCACGAAGTATCCAGTTCGGGCAATCATGAAATCAGAATAATTTATCTACAAGTCTCTCGTCAATACATCTGCTTGTATTATTCACTTTTTTCTTGTTACATGCGCGCTGATGTTTGTGAACTTTTTTTTTTACTTTCCGCTTCGTGAGAAAATCCATTTGTTTGCGAAGTTTCAAGTTCTCCAACGCTCGTAAAAAGGGCATTGGGCAACGTGGGTGGAACAGGTGTGGGGAACCTTAGGGAAAAAAATTATTTTCCCAACAGCTGACGAAGTACTCCGGTATTTTAATATTCTCGTACTTCGCGTAACTACTCATCGCGTTGATTGAAGAATCTGTGCCCGTGCTGCAGTCTGCCCGCATTGTTTATGCATACTTCGGCATCTGCATTTTGGCAAGCCGTGAAAATCTCAACGCGCCAAGTTTCCGAACGAAATTTGCAGCGACGAAGGTCAACGACGATTCAGAACGAGATGGTGACATTCATTAAGGGGAGAGATATCTTTCAGCGAGGGAAAAATGTGCTGATTTTCGTGATTTTCTGTTCTAGAGGAAAGATATCTTCGGTATTTTTGAGACTCAAGGTATGTTTTATTACTACTTTTGGCTGTTACATGGCATTTTTTTGATTAATTATTTATAATATTTATTAGTTTATGAATTTTTATTCAATTAGAACGCGGAGGTATGGCACGGTCTTCTAAACTGCATTTTCAAAGCTGGCGTGACTTATAGCTAAAAAACTAATCGACCGATTCTGATGAAATTTTGTATAAATCTTTCTAATCTTATTGTCAAAAACATGACCCTTCATGTCTTCGAAAATAAAATAAAAATTGTTTTGTATTGCAAAATGTAGCTATATTTTTTCGTCAAATTCAATCTTTTTGTTTCTAAGCGTACCATATAATCGATTTTCCACATTTCTCACTATTTCTTGGTTCATATCCTGCGCATGAGTGTTGACGAAAGAAAAATCTTCGTTGTTTTTATTTCAGATTAATCCCGTCGACGCTGCGTGTCACGCCGGGTGACGACATCCGTCGCAACCCGTTCAGAAGACCGCCGTTTTTAAAGATTAAAGAAAAAATACCGTGTTATTACATGGTATTTTTTAAAATTAAACTTTGGCTTATTAAACCAAAAGTAGTAATAAAGCATACCCTAAGTCTGAAAAATAGTGAAGAAAGCTATCCTTTAGAAAAAAATCATGAAAGTCAGCCATTTTTTTCTCGCCTAAAGGTATCTCCCCCGTTAAATCGTGAAGGCATGACTTTTGTTCCTTCCGATAATCGGAGGATCGGAAGGACCGATGAGGAAATAAAACATGGAAGGGCTTGATCCATCAAGCGTTGATGATTAAGAAATGCATAAATTAACGCGGTCCTAAATGCAGAAGGAACTCAAAGTGAATGGAGGGTCGCGTGTGCTCAGGACTGATCGCCGAGAAGTGGAGAATTTAAAATTGATCAGTGGAGGGTTCACCAAGCCAAGGTAAAATAAGTTCCCATGGGGAGTCAAAGGGCCAAGGGCTCTGCATCGAGCAAGCTCGACTCCTTTGCTCCTCCGTTGTTCTCTTCAGCATCTACCCCCGAGTTCGCATGCTTTTTTCTCTCCTCATCTTGTCTCTCTCCTACTTTGGCGATGAAAAATTGATTTTCCCTTTGAATATTCACGGTACGACCAATCGCGCGAAGCTCAAAGCCTCGCGGCCGACACCTGCTCGTTCCCAAGCCGCGCTTGCCAAATGAACAATGAAAGAGGACGAAATCTTCGTCAAGGATGCATGCACGGGGCAGAATTTTAGATAGGATAAACAGTCCAATTTCGCGAGGGAGTTAAACGAAAGATTGAGAAGCCTAAAAACCAAGGAGACGTCTAAAAACCAAAGTCATCCTGAAAATAATGTTCACGAAGTCGATTTCTTTTCCAGTCGGTTCTATCGATGCAAGAGTTGATGAAACGATACTTTTTTTTATTCATTTTCATTCAAATAAAGCGTGTTATATTTTTTTCGGTGATGACGAACGCCAGTAACGTGAAAAGTGAAGTTTTCGATTAATCGATGGTCCAAGAGCATACTGTTCAGGTATATCTCTTGTGTTCCTTTTCGCACGATTCTTCGAAAAGCAACAATCGAATTATTTAATCTGCAAATCTTCGTTATTGGATGATGAACTCTAAAGTGTTTGTTCCAACGACCAAAGTGGAGAAAAGATCTTCGCAAAAGTACGAGGAAACGGAAGATGATGAACCATCAGTACAAGATCGTGACACTATAGTGTCATCATCTTGCTAATGATCACACCATCAGTGGTCCTTTTTAGAAATACAAACAGAAAAGATACCGTGTCATCATTAGAACATAATGACACTATAAGGTCATGACCTTTTTTATCATCATACCAATAGCGGCCTGATAATCTTTTCGATGATCACACTATCAGTGGCCTGATCACCTCTTTTGTAATCACACTATGAGTGGTCTAACAGTCTTTTTGATGATCACACTACCAGTGGTCCTTTTCAGAAGGACAAAAAATAGAAAAGATAATGTGGCATTATTCAAACATGATGACACGTATAGGGTTACAATATTTTTTATGATTATCCTATCAGTGGCCTTATAATCTTTTTGATAATCACACTATTAGTGGTCCTTTCGAGAAATACAAAAAAGAACAAAATATTACGCGTCATCATGAAAACATGATGACACTATAGGGTCACCATCTTTTCATGATTATATCATCAGTGGCCTGATCATCTTTGTGATGATCACACTATCGGTGGCCTGATAATCTTTTTGAAGATCACACCATCCTGATAATCTTTTTGAAGATCACGCCATCCTGATCATCTTTTTGAAGATCACACCATCCTGATCATCTTTTTGATGATCACACTTTTTGAAGATCACACCAGCCTGATTATCTTTTTGATGATCACACTATCAGTGGCCTGATCATTTTACTGATGATCACATCACCAGTGGCCTGATGATTTTATCGGTGATCACACTATCAGTAGCCCGATAATCTTTTGGATGCTAAACGGTGACTACTTTAGTGTTGCACCCGTTATAACTTCCAACCGACTAGGCAATAACTTCCCACAGGCTTTGAAGGCGCCTAAACGTTATCCCGCGATTGCTAAAGCTCCGAGCTTCCGATAAAACTGACAACTTTATCACGTTCTCGGTCGCTCAATCGCCAAACGTGATTCGTAGTTTTGCTAACGGTATCAGTCGTAGCCCGGGGTTTGCGGTCAATAACTCGTCGCAAAATTGAAGTCTCTCTTCCCAGTGTGATATAGCACACGGTAAAAACCACTTATGCATGTACAGACTCAATAACAAATGGCGTATCGTAAGGTTTATGATTGATATACGTGAAATACGTTGGTACGGAATTCCTATCGCGTGGTTGCGCTCACACACGTACAATCCAGTTTGTCCTGACTTTAAATCGGAAACAGCCCCGGACAATACGACCATCGGACAGGTCGATGCACAAGCCTGCCTCGATTTACGAGGCACGTTCGATCCCGGGGCTATCGACGACTGCTCGCACCGCGTACAGAGAACGTGGAACAAACTTGAGTCGCTTCGCTAGTTTTCCTACTGGGTTACGAGCATTTCAGTCTCGTCGACTGCATCGAAGAGTGAATCCGATTGTACGGCCGGGCACCACCGTATATACCGATGACTTTTGCTTTCACATTTACCTCTTTTTTTCGTTTCTTTCTCTTCCATTTTGGTGAAAAAAATCACTTTTTGGTGGAGTCTCGTGAACAGGTGGGGCTTATAGGCAAAACTCAGAGAGAGCATGTTTATTGATGGATCGGTTGATGGACTGCATTTTGAAATTAACGACCCAAAAGTCCATATTTTATCAGGGATGCATCGCGGCACAGGTACGAATGAGAGAGAGGGAGAGAGCGCGAAAGGAAGTGATTGATAGATTGCTATATTGTGCCCTGGTAAATTATGAGAAAAACCAGAAAATATAAATCCCACTGCCCGTGCAGAAATCCTCGTTGGAATTCAATTGGATTCCCATACTTGTTCCTACTTCCTGATAGGGATCCAATGAACCATCGCATTGGATCTCTATACTAAAACGTCACGACCGTACATTGGATCCCTATACTAAAACGTCACGCTCGTACATCGGATTCTTATAGGGATTCCCCATTGGAATCTTCGAATCCAATTTGAATCCTAAAGGATTTCCACATTATTGAACAGAATCCGATACGATTCTTGATGGATCTCATCGCATTTTGTACACGCCGGTCGGTTCCTAACAAATCCCTATAGAGACGTGAATGCATATTGGGACTCCCCGACAAATTCTTGCACGGGATCGCAAAAGGCTATTGTTTTTTTTGGAGGATTCGACAAATTCCGGTTGATAATTTCAAATAAAAAATCTCAAACGCCGTCATTTGGGAAATAGCGCGGAAGTCCCTCGAATTCCAATGTGGACTCTCTACGTGCGACGTCCCTGTAAAATCCCTATAGGGATGTAGTAGGATGTGGGGACTCCTCAAAAAATTTCTACATGGGTAGTGCACAGGGTGTTAGGAAGATCAATGCAAAGCCTTAAGGGGGTGATAGGTCACCTCGTTAGGACCATATTTAACCTAGGTTACCTTAGTCCAAAGTCTAAGCATTTCGAGTTATCATGGCAAGTATGATTTTTGGAAAATTTCCGCAAATTATGTACTAACTCGTTTACCTCTTATGTTAATGCTTTTTTTTTCAAATAGCATTAACATAAGGGGTGTTTTTATTTTTTGACAAGTTTTTAATTATTCAACACGTCCCATTTAGTTAGTTGTGTGGATACAGATTGTATTGATGTTTGTCGTTTGAATACACATTAAGCTAAGACGCACATGAGTTTTTAGTTACCAATTATTGTCTGTTTGAACATTATGAACGAGTTAGTACCTAATTTTGGGAAATTTTCCAAGAATCATACTTACTATGATAACTCGAAATCCTTAGACTTTGGACTAAGGTAACTTAGGTTAGATATGTTCCTAACGAGGTGACCTATCACTCCCTTAAGGCTTTGCATCGACCTTCCTAATACCCTATATATGACACGTTAACGCTTGCATATGCGCACACATCGACGGACGGGGAGTTTTATCGTTCCCGCCATTGGTGCGATAATACCTGACCATTTCTCTTCCTGATATAAGGGGCAAAAGGTTTTGGTGCCTGCTGCACCGAAATAACTCTGATAAGTCCCCCGCCACGCTGCAGTTTTTAGGCCGTTTTTTGACAGTTTCCTCTTTGCAGCTGCAGTTCGCCGGAAACGATCAAGTCGTAGAGCGCGAGAGAGAGAGAGAGAGAGAGAGAGAGAGAGAGGGGGGGGGGGTTCGATAGTCCGCGATGATGTAGTGGCGCTACGCGGCGCCGGCTGACCGGAATATTAGATATAATAGCGGATAATCCTGGTACCGCTAAAAATATTACACCGTTCCGTTACGTCATAAAATTGCCATAAAATTCTCATAAAAATGGCCTCCCAGTTCACACACGCGTATCGATACGTCCGATCTCTTGGGATACGAAAAGGTCGTAAGTCGAATGACTTCGTGCTTCGAATCGCCGAGTTTGGGCCCTTCCGTGATAGCGGCTGTTTCTATAGATATATGCTCACGGTAAGCGAAGGATCAATGCAAATCTCTTCGATCCACTCCGGGGAATAAATCGAAATGGCGATTTATTGAAAAAACATTTATTTGCATAGTTATTCGATGAGGTATGCGTCCAATTTCCGTAAAGTTGCCGCAACGGGAATGAATTTCGGGCTCTCGGTTGTTTCTTTGATCATGTACTCATTGGGTCCGGGCACGCGAGCGGCCGGAGGCAGATGATTGCTCCAATTTGCCAACAAAATGTGATTATAGTGCTTATATTGCGAATACGATACTCACGGAATGCGGCACAAATTTGCGGTTTCATACAATTATGATATTATTATAATTGTATGAAACGGATTATGGGAATATTGTAATTTCTTTGTCACGGTCGCTTAGCAGGGAAGTTAAGGCGAGATATGTATTTGCAACGATCACAAAATCGATTTCTTTTTTTCCCCTATAGATAGATCTGTAGTGTAGAATATTTTCCCAAAGTTTTGAAGCGAAAGTCGAAAACCCAAACAAACCCAAACGTTAGAGCCCGTCAACCAGTGTTGGGCAAAATTTAATTGCCAGGGTAACTAAAGATTAACAATTCATTCATTGTTAATCACGACTGTACAAATTATAATTTAATTAATTGTAATTGTGGAAACTCACGATTGGAAACTAACTAATTTTCAAATTTTTAAATGTATTTAATTGAAAACTAACAATTAAAACTGATTATTGTATAGGGCGCGGAGTGGCGTCAGAACAAATGTGTAAGTTATTGAAATACGTACATGAGTAGCAAATAAAGGACTGATATCAATCGTCAATAATAAATATAATAATCAATAATAACATCTAAATATTTTTTATCTGTAAAGTGAAATAGGCTAATTGTCAGTTTCAATTGTTTCTTAAAACACTTAAAGAAAGCTAATTGCAATTGTTTTAATTGGGAGTTGCAATTAACATAGATTAATCCGAATAAATTAATTGCAACATGCAATTAATAGTATAATTGCAATTAATGTTAATTGCAATTACATTAAAAGCAATTACTTTTTTAGTCAATTAATGAACGGATTGAAAATTTAATTGATCAACGCCCAACACTGCCGTCTATGCTGCCTTATCACCACTGGGATTCGGAGCGGGCGTAACTTTCAAACCCCTTTTCCTCATAACTGCATTTTCGAAATTGGCGTGCAGGATTACGCGAAAACTATTTAGTCGATTAAGTTGAAACTTGGTCGAAATATTTATAATATTGCTACCTTCTACTTGACGAGAATTTTTTTTGAAAAATTATTTAAGAAACTAAATCCACATTTTACAAACAATTTTATTAATAAACCGTTTTCCATAAAAAAATCGGAATTTGGCCATTTTTTCAGGCCTCTAGGTAGATGAAGCCCCTTAAGGCCACTCTGTGTGCAGAGAAAGATGATTACGAAGATATTCGCCTCCAAGGACCGTCCTCGAACCAGACGGACATGCCGACAGCCACCATTGCATCAATATAACAAGTTCAAAATGTTCGTTCCCCATGTATATAAAATCTCGAACGCGAAAGATAGTGACCCGCGTTTGCAGCGTCCACAATAGGGGCAGCCAGAAATTTTACGACGATCTCAGCTGGGTGGACGGAAAGGAAATGCAAAGCTTTGAAAGTGCTGCGCTCGCGTTGCTCGAGACTCGAAACGGGCGTTAAAATGAAGATCCTGCTGGTGATCCCTTGGATAAACCTATCGCTTGCGTACATACGAGAACTTTGGATCGTTAACCGAAAGAAGCCAAGCTTCTCCGATCAGCAAGAAAACAAATTTAGTTCATGGGAATGTCTGCAGTTTTTCGTCCTCTGCGAGATATGTGACCCGATTTTCAGCTGGACCTCTTCGTGACCGTGCGAGCTTGAAAAAAATAAGGTTCCGAAAATCCCTCCCTCCGATCGATCTGATATTTTGCACAAACCTTCATTTCAATATTTAACGGCAACTCTTAAAGTTTTTTTTGGCCACTCGCAGTAGTGTTCGAGATATTGAATTTTGAAGGCAGTAGTCTAGTCTAGAAATTTGACAGAAACGTTTTTTTTTCTTCATTTTATTATTTCTTAGACCTTTCTTAATACACTCGTGAAAACCTTTTATCGATATTTAAAAAATTAGCAGAGTAATAGAAATTATAAGCAAGCCGCGCGGCAACCTCATCTAACGGTATCAAAACTTTGAGCGCGTTTATCTCAGAACTATGTTTTCAAACTACTTGACTAATTGACCGATCGAGCTCAATTTTTGCACATACCTTCGGTAGCCTCTTTCTGAGGACTGGTAGCAAAATTGAGTCGAACAATAATTTTGCCCACATTTTACAACTCGTCGAATACCCGAAAATGTCTGAAATATCGTTGATCAAAGTTTACCAGGCCGCCATTTTGTAAGCAAATTTTTTTAAGTACTAATTCTGCTACCAGTGCTCGCAATACTCATACAGATTGAGAATATGTGTATATCTTTTTTTTCAGATGCATACAACATCACCCAGAGTGGGCGGTTTTCGGCGGACCATGTTGTAAACAAATAAAAAACTACATGAAAATATTTAAAATAATTTTTTTTTAATGTAAATACATTCTCAAAGGAACAATAAATGCAGATGTAAAATTTTATCAAGACAACTTCAACGGTTTAAAAGTTATCTCAATCCAAAAATGACGTCAAAAATCTCGCTCTAGACCAGACTGCTGCCTTAAGGTTCTTTTCAACGCGCGCGGACCATATCTATATTGGCTACGTCACCGTTCATACCTATATATATTATCGCGCTTTTCGTTTTGTCCAAACAAAAATACCCAAACAAACTCAAACCCAAACCCAAATCCAAATCAAAACCCAAACCAAAACCCAATCCAAAATCCAAACCAAACCCCAGATCCAATTCAAACCAAAAACTATTGCGCGTCGCCAAAAATCCCTTTAGGGGTTGTCTCAAAATATTAAAAGGAAAGTTTGTGCAAAATTTCAGCTTGATCGGGAGGGGGGTTCAAATCTTACCTCTCGAAAACAATCATTCGATTTACGAGTCCCTCATACCAACGATCACCACCATCGCATTTCCAACCCATGACCATCGCATTTTGTTCATTTTTCCCCAAAATACCCCATCGTAAAAAATCTTCCCTTTCGCGCGAAATTGTGCAAAAAAGTGTAGTTTTTCGCCTGCAAGATTATATAAGTGGTAGATAATAAAGAAGGGTTTGCAGTCGCGTAGTTTGGACTCGACGTCCGTGTGATCTTTTTTGCCGGTGACAACGGCGAAGTAGTTTCGTCCCCTCCCCCTTGACTTTAATTGCGGAAACGATACCAGCAGTTTCCAGGAGCAAAAGAATACGGACGCGGGTGTACGATAAGAGAATTTTATGAAAAGTCATTACGAGTGTACGAGAAGATAAAGGCGGCAATTTCATTCGTCAGAATGAAACGTTGGGGTGATCGCAAAGAGAGCGCCGTTTGGTCAGTGATATGGTCCATGCACAGTGGGTCGTGAGCTCGCCAAGACCCGGAGGAAAAGATATCAATGTCAACTTTAGTATTTGTCATTTCGCGTGCACAATGAGCCCCGGCTGACTTATATACGCGGTGTCATATACAGGGTGTCCTGTTGTGAATGGATAATCCTGCAACTGTCGACAGGTCAGTTCATGTCCTACTATATGCTGGAATTTCAGTTTAGTGAAAGTACCATGGTTTTCGTGATTATGGGGTTTATGTTATTTTTTGAAGAAAATCATCTGCTTTTGGTTTTTCGTGTGCTATTTCTACAAATTATATTAATCGATTATAACTTAGCAACATTTTAAAGTAATTGGCACGATATGTGTAGTACATTTTTTTTTACACCGCCGGCTGTCAAAGTCAGATGATCGAATTGGATTCTATGAAAATTCTGTTCTGAACATTTTGAAAATTCTGAATAATATCTTTTTCCACAGTTTCCTTAACATTTAAGGTTAAAGAGAAAACTTTTTTCTTTCTTTTTATTTAATTAATTTATTAATTTATAATAAAATTTATTAATTTATTTAATTAATTTATTTAATTTCTTGTTAACCTTAACATTTAAGGTTGAAAAGAAAACTTTTTTAGATAAAACAAATAACCAAGAGTATTTTTTTTAAACCGGGTCAAAAAGGTATCATTTGAAGAAATGACATTCAAAAAAAAATTAGATGATTTTCATCTCCAAAACCGAGGGTCTTTTACTAAACGGAAATTATAGCATATAGTAGGACATGGTCTGAATTTTCGACAGTTGCAGGATTATCCATTCATACCAGGACACCCTGTATACATTAAGGTGGATAATAAAGATCGACAATTCTTTTTTATATTCCCCTATTCAGCAGTTGCAGTAAGGTGAAGCAAGACGTCTGTTACAATATAAGTCCTTGATATTAATATTTAGAGGTTTCTCATCGCAATTTTCTATTTCTCATGCTAATAACGTGGAGAAAACTTTGCTTGCTACTTTCAAATTTTATAACTCGCTAACAGGTAAACGTACAACTATGCCCGAGACACATTTTCGTAGGGAATTGAACGCTCTCTAAAAGGAGTCTCTTACCGTTTTATGATAAATCTACTCTTTCAAAAGTTATTCAAGCTCGAAGTTCAATTTATATTAAATTCTAAGATTTTTTCACTTGCCCGGCGAAACTATCAGACTTATCGCAAAATATCATAGGACCTTTTTTGTAGATCAATTAATTTTCCATTAAATTATGTCATTAAAGAATTTAGAAACTCAGTGGTTCGATAGTGAACGGCTTTACAAATTCATTTTTTGGAAAAAAATAGCAATTTCCGTGAAATTGTGAAAAAAATGCTATTTCGGTAATTGTTTTATTAACCGAAAAAATAAATTAAAAAGCCGATTTATTTAAAGTTACTTTTTATTATTTATTTACAGTACGAATAAGTTGATACATTTTTTTCATAACTTTTATATTTAAAATTAAAAAATGTATCGTTTTATAAAAAACTCACGAAGAGCACGAAAAAAGTACTTATGTGTTTAACAATTTTCATCACGAGTAAACATTAAAAAGTAACTTTATAAAAATTTGCGTCTCTTTATTCATATTTTTGGTTAATTTGACAATTATCTTCCCGGAAATAGCAACTTTGCTCCAAAAAATGAACTTCTAAGGACGTGTTTTAATTATTCAATCATATGATTTTATAGAAAATGAAATGATCTACAAAAAAGCCTTACGACATTATGTGATAAGTCTGAAAGTTTCGCCGAAAGAGATTTAAAACCTTGAAAATTTATTATAATCTCAACTTTGGCTTTGAATAACTTTTGAGCGAGTAGATTCATCATAAAACGATAAGATACCTGTTTTATAGAGCGTTAAATTCCCCATAAAAAAACGATCTCGGGCATTGTTGTGCGTTTACTCGTTGGCGAGTTATAAAATTCAAAAGCTGCAAGCAAAGTTTTCTCCGTGTTATAAGCATCGGAAATAGAAAATCGCCATCAGGAACCTCTAAATATTAATATGAAGGACTCGTATTTTGACAGGTGACTTATTTCACCTCGCTGCAACTACTGAATAGGGGAACTTGAAAAATGATTGTCGATTTTTTGTCAAATTTCCCCTATAAAAAAGGTCTAAAATTAAATTGGAAAATAGAAAAAGTTAAGTAGAAAAAACACGAAAAAACGTTAAAGTTAAATAGTTAAACAGGAGAAGTAAAATTAAAAAATCGACGATTTTTTTTTCAAATTCCCCTATAATTTTTTCTTAACTTTTTATTTATTCAACTTTTTCTATCTTTCAATTTAAATATATATATATATATATATATATATATATATATATATATATATATATATATATATATATATATATATATATAAGTAGGAAGAGGGCTCATCACAACGAGAAGCAAGAAAGGGACGGACGCTGTATCAGGTGTTCCACAACTGCGGCGCGACCCAGCGACCTTTTCGAAGGGAGGCCAAGGGAAAGAGTTGAATCAGCAAGTGTACGAGTTGTGAAGAAAATTGTGTATGCAACACGACATACGCGTGTACATATACATTGCCTCTTGGAATAACTTCTTTAATAATACCAAGTGTGCGAGAGGACGCCTGTTTATAGCCGCGTTGAAAAGTTAAGCAGCAAAAAAGGGTGGAAGAGGACGAAGAGGCAGAAAAAAGAGGCCTGTATGGTCCAGAGATGACAATCCGAAGTAGAGTTCACTCGGAATGTGAAACAATAGCAATGAGAGGGGGAAAAAAGGTAACGAAAGCAAACAAACAAAAAGTGAGTCCTGACGCCCTTAAGGGAGAGAGAAAATCGATGGGGTAGGAAGTACATGTGTAACGACGCTGAAGAGGCGGAATCGGTTCGAAGAGGAAGCCAAGGGCAGACATGG
Organism: Ophion ellenae; assembly: GCA_963210295.1. Lineage (NCBI taxonomy): Eukaryota > Metazoa > Arthropoda > Insecta > Hymenoptera > Ichneumonidae > Ophion > Ophion ellenae. The sequence goes on from OY723392.1 coordinate 41,014,550, forward strand.
TGTGAAATAGGGAGACATCTCGAAAGGGAGAGTGCGAAGGGAAGAGAGAGAGAGAGAAACGTCGTTTGTAGCCATGGAAACGTGTTTGACGCAGACCGATGCTGTCTTTGTTTAATCCAAACCCTCCTCATTGACCGACAAGACCCCGCCCTTATATTATAAGTCGATAGGGGAGAGATGCTGGTAAAAGGGCGCGCAGCGAGGAGGTTGATGAGTGAACCCTAGGGCTTCAGACATTTATTTTGACTTCGTGACGTCACATAGGGTTTCTTTACACGCACATATGAAAAGAACGCTATGCAAGGCCAGGCGGTTGGATATGTACACATGTGGCGTCCCATAGGGCTCTTTTTGTACATAGAGACCGGAATTACGACCATTCTCATCGACGGAATCAATAGATTCGTGACGAAAAAAAAAAACACTAAACACTGGTGAAACAGTTGATTGTCATGAGGAAGTAGCAGTGGGAATCATGGTGATGAAAAATAGGCAAGTATATATATGTTTTCCGATCTAGTGGACTAGAGTTCGCTTTCAATATCGCTTGGCCCTTGCGACCTTTTACGACCCCGTCCCTTTCAGTTTTACCCGACAATTTGTCATTTTGCTATTTCCAGTGCCAGGCGAGCGCTGCTTATTAGGAAGGGATTTCTTATTGTTTTGTGAATTATTCTACCCGGCCTCGCACCTCGAATTTACGGGCTTAATAAGGGCTATATGAGCTTCAGATTTCAAATATGTGATTTGTTTTGTTGGGGATTTTATAGAATACGATCTTAAGTTTAATTTGCAACAATGTTGTTGTAAATATTCCAAAAATTGAGCGAGTTGTGACGATTGTTGTGAAGGGCCCGATCGCCCTCGGCGCTACGAGGAACCGGCCTGCTGTGATTTGCCCTTTTCTGTGATTTGCTGTGATTTGCCATTTGTTAAGGGGCTACATTTAACTAGGTGGGTAAAAAATTGCATTTTCCAAAAACATTTTTATTTGATAGTATCACCTTTTAGCTATATTCTCTAAAAATTCATTGAAAAATCTACAGATATTACACAAAGTGCAACCATTCCATGGCATTGGAAATGTAATCAGACTTTTCAGGTGATAAAAAACAACATGTACATGCAAATAATATGAGTTAGTTTTTATTATTTTTCAAAGAATATCGACACATTGAGGTATATAATTGGATTTGTTTTGATTTGTTTGTCATTTGGATTTGTTTTGTGTTTATTTGGGTTTGTTTGTATAATAATTGCTATATAGTTTTTGTAATACATTTTTAATATAAGTTGTAATATAACTTAAAAATTAATAACAAGATTAGAATTGAGTAGGGAGAGAGCATTTCTCAACCAATCGCAGGCATTCAGCATGTCGTAGCTCCCCCCACTCTACTGCAATACAGTGGTACCGGAGTGGGGGTAGCGTTACTTTCGCGTGACATTTACCTAACTCAGACCCCTATACCCAACCTACCTCAACAAACATATACAGTTTGAAAAGCATTTTCAATGCTAATATTCCTTAAATTGAACGAGCTACAGCTTCTAACAATCGGCCGGGTGAACGGTAACGGCACCATCGGACTTTAAACTTTAAACGCGTTTTTCTCGAAACACTGTTTTCAAAGCCGGTGGACATGATATCTCGAGAACCACTTGATGAATTGTATCCAAATTTACAGGAGGTATGATGAGAAACATTTAAAAGTCGTTGACGATCTCACTTTTATTTAATCCATCTTAATTTTTTAATAGTTACGTAAAAGTGACGACTTTTTTCATAGATTTTGCACGCTCGAGTTTCAATACGGCGCCTCTTTGTTAAAAAAATTATTTAAAAAATCAAAGATCGTCAACGACTTGTATTTATTGTTAACTTAAATAGCCCGTTTGGTTTTTAGATTTCGGATGGACCGTTTAAGCTGGAGAGTGTCCACCGCCAGACGTCGCGAAAAAAAATTTCATCATCTGCCGGTGACTGTGTTTTTGTTGTTTTTCCGTATTTTTAGTTAGTAGTTTTTTTTAAAGGCCCTCAATATACGTACGTGTTGAAAAAAATGCGTTTCTTTTTCACCAACCGTTTCCCAGAAAAAAATTGGAATATGGCAATTTTTTTCAAGCCTCTAGGTAGATGTAGTTCCGTCATAACAAATGATAAAAATTGTTTTTCCCGATCGAAAGTCAAACTTCTTATTCCACAGCTTGCCATTTTCGTAATTTTCAAAATTTCAAAAAAGTATCCGGTACGAAAATTTTATCATAATACTAAAAGTGCATTTAAAAGAATTTCATTTCGGATGACCCTAGTTGCGAGGACCACCTACACCGACTGGCCATCCAGCATTGGCAGCCCTTCGTTTAAACAACAATAACTCCATTGTTTATCAATATTCGTTAATAAAAAAAAAACTCAAGCTTGGCAAGACTATGTACCAATTGCGTGTAAAATCCCGATCTCGGCATCCCAATACTCTCGCGAGCAAAAAATTTTGAAAATCCACCTGCTTTTTCCCGAGCTTATATGACAACCCCTTGAACAGATTCCCTTCTGAGCTTTCCATAGCGGCGAAACGTGTTGGTAATCCTTTGCGGGAAACACTGCAGTGTCCGAATTCCATACAGCCTTCGTGTACATGTGTGTAGGACTTAAAATTCACACGTGACGGGAATTTTAAAGTCACGGGACGAGTTTGGACCACTTAACTTCTCGCTTCGCTACTATTGTATGATATCGAATAAAATGTTTATGGCACATATGCGCCCGCGCACACGCATACGGAGCGCTGCATTCGCCTTTATTGCCTCACAATGGCGAATGTGCTTGCTGTTTCGTTTCGCCCAGCATTAAATTCGTCGTACCGGCAGCGTAATAGAGAGGACAAAAGACGCGTTCGAAGTACATTTTTCAAATCTCGAGGAATTTACAGTGACGGTGGAAAAAAAAGAACGAAAAAAGCACAGCCGATGTCAACGTGATAAAAATGTCTCGCAAAGAACATCACTTCCGCCTCCGATTTTGTTGAAACTCATTTATGTGATAAAGCATTGAAAACTATTAGACACGTATTTTTTTTATCTGCGAAAAAACGGGTTTAAGGGGGTAACCCTCCAAAGATAGGCATTTCACCCCTTGATATCATTTTTTTCGATTATTCTATAGTGCATTTTTTATCGCTTTACTTTAGAAGAATTTTGTTTCATTTCGGTGCATTTCATTTCGGTTCATTTTGGTTCAGATCGGTGGACTGCTTGTGGGTAAAACTGCGAAACTACCCCTCGACACGTCTTTCTTTGAGGGGTAGTTTTCTCCTTAAAACCATTTTTCCGCAGATAAAAAACGCGTCGAATAGTTTTCAATGCTTTATCACATATATAAGTTTGAACAAAATCGACGGCGCACACTTATAGGGGTTTTCTCACTTTAGACGCTAAAAAGGCTATTTTAATGATTTTTTTTGATAGGTTTATATTATAGATATCGATATAAAAGTTGCTAGACTTAATAAATACGCTTTCGAAATACATTAAACATTTTTTTTATGTATTTATGTAACCCAAACAAAATTAAAAAGCGTTTTTCTCGAAACAACGTTTTTCGACGGCTTGTTGATAAAATCTTCGAAATTACTGAATCGATCCTTATGAAATTTTAACTACATATTGTTGACAACTTATAGCTATAGCGCATATAAAGGATTTTTTTAAATTTTGATATTAATTTTTTTTTGCCAAAAAACGGTGAAAACAATCGTTCTTTTGTTTTTTTTTTTTTTTTGAAAAATGTCTAATACTGAATCTAAAACCGTTTGATTTTTTTGTTTCGGACGATCCATCCCCGAAATTTTATCAACAGCGCAGCCGTATAATGTTTTTAGGACATTTTTTCAATTACCATTTTCGTCTATAAATAGTGACTTAAATAAATATATTTAAATGAAAATGTATTTCGAAAGTGTATTTATTAAGTGTAAAAACTTTTATATCATTATCTATAGTGTATACCAATCAAAAAAATTCACGAAAATAGCCTTTTTTAGCGTCTAAAGTGAAAGAGCCCTCAAATGCGTTCCTTGGCGGTAGAGTGTACCGTTCTCGTGCGATTTTTTCACGGACACGACTTCAGCATTGACTGCCAGAAGTAGTAACATCAGACTCTTCCGTCTCACTTCTCAATTCCGCAAATCAAAATTTCTCGAGCAATCGGCCCGATTTTTTCGCCTGGGAGAAAACCGACGAGAAAAATGCTTTTCGTTTATTATTCCACCAATAAAACAAGTTCCTGGGAGCAGGGAGGATGAAACGCAAATAAAGTTCTGCGATTCATGTCCGCGCGGCACAATCGAAAGTCATCATGATGGACGTGGCCGAGGAAAAATCGTCCCTAAAAATAATCGCGAAGAGAACTACCGCGAAGCTTTTTGTTTGCCCAGCATTTTTTTTCTCTCCCCGCCGCGAACAAAAAAAAACGAATGGAAAATGAAATAAGTCAATATAGAGAGGCGAATAAAGAGCGAGAGACAGCGCGAGGAAAATAGGGGTGGAGGAGGTCGATCGATAGTCGTGGGAAAAAGTAATATCGGTCCAAAAAAAAAATGAATAAACGGAAGAATCGTTACGAAGGGGAAAACGTCGCGACGGGATACGGAGAAATTTTCGACTAGGTTCGAGATGAGTAAGAGGCAAAAAGAGGGCCGAGAATCCAATGAAATCTTGACCTGTTCGTCCGGGAGATGAGATATCCCTCAGGGCTTTCTCGCCGAAATGATGCGGGCGAAATTCGCTCCTTCTCTCTCTCTCTCTCTTTCTCTCTCTCTCTCTCTCTCTCTCTCTCTCTCTCGCTCCCGTTTTTTTTTCTTTTTCGTACATATCAAACGCGAAAACGATAAGGATATGGAACAAGTGCAAAGTATATGATGCTTACCCGAATAGCAGAACATACGTGTCTATATAGCCAGAAGAAACGGTAAAATGTGCATTGAAAATATGGCAGATCCTGCGATGTATGAATGCGGAACAAAAAAATTATCATTGTTCTTGTGTAAATTCCTTTTGCTGTTTCTTCTTGGGGTAGTTTTATTTGCATTGTTATGTACAGTATGCATAGTATGTAAAATATCATATATTTAACTACATTATATATATATATATATATATATATATATATATATATATATATATATATATATATATATATATATATATAATGTGGTTAAATATATAATATTTTAATAAATATATATACATAAAAAAATAGGGTGGTTAAGAAAAATATATTTTTTTTTCTCAACGTAAAATTGAAGTATGTGAAGAAAAAGAAAGTTTTGCAAAATTTGCGGGTTCTAAACAATTTTTTAGTTAGTGCTCAAACGTCTTTTTCATGTTTTTTTTTCACGATTATCCGAGTATTATTTTTTTTTTACTCGATGCAGAAAATGTTAGTGCGTGATCCAATGTAAGTCTTGATTTAATTTTTTCTGTGACAATACACAATTTTTATTTAAATATTTTTTAACCACAAACATTTTTTTTTGTATTTGCCAGATTAAGAATCAATATATGTAATTCGGTTGTGAAAATTATATCACCCACTTGATGAACAAGAACACGGTGTTTACATCACTGAACGTCTAACAAGTTTGCGGGTTTTTTTGGAGTAATTTGTTAATTTGGAGTAAGAAAACAAAGTCATACGGATTCGAGAGTTACAAACCGCGGTGCTGTTGACGCTACTGCACCTTTGTTTCTCTGGCTGTCCGTGAGTTCTTTTCGCGATTCATTTGACTGTTTCCAGTAGTTGCTGTATTGAGGTACATCACAGTACAGGTACAAATAAAAATGTAAGAAAAGTTTATTCGACCGATTTGAGCTCCCGGGCAGTTTTTTTGGACTTGAATCCTTCACTTCGGGACTTTAATCAGGATTATAATACGTGCTTGATTACTTTTAAAAACATGCAAGTTGTGAACGACGTAGCTGAGCGAGCCGTTTGTTTGATGAACGATTTCAACGGTTCGATTACGGAAAACGAAGACCAAAAACAATATCTGTTTCAAGTTGTGAGCGAGCACAGAAAAACCCATCCTTTTTGCGAGAAGGGAAATTGTTATTCGGCTCGATCTTCGGAGTAATTGCGTGAGTTTTTCAACAATCGCATACTGTGATCCAGAATACATCTTTTTTTAAACATCGTTTGGAATTATTATTTTTATTAAAACTACTAGAAATGAAAACGACCTGCTTGTGTTAATTTGGAAAAAGCTACAGAGCATAACAAGTTCCGAGGAAATTATATTATTATCATGACTATTGGCGGGGACAAAGAATTGACGAAAAATCGAAGAAAAAAAAATTAAAGGTCGTTTGAGCACTACCTAAAAAAATGTTTCGACCCCTCAAATTTCGTACGAATTACTTTTTTATAACGTAGTAACATTTTCAGTTGAGTACCGCGAAAAAAAATTAACTTTTTTTTCAAGCCCCCTAATATATATAAAGTAACGGTGCGTTACGAATATTGGGAGTACCCGAGAAAAGTGAGGTAAGTGGGCGGGCGCAGCTCAGTGGTCGGAGCAGTCGACCGGCAATGGAAAGGTCCCGGATTCGAATCCCGGCCCAGAAGCGCACCGCATTTTTTCTCGGATAGTTCTCTTGGAGTTTTTTCGGGGGATTACAATATATATACATATATATATATATATATATATATATATATATATATATATATATATATATATATATATATATATATATATTAAGGTGATTCGTTTCAGAGCAACTTTTTTTTGACCCATCGTGCCCGAAAACCTTTAGTTGGTACCCAAAAACGAAGTTTCGTAAAAGGGGGGTGTTGTCAAAAAATATTTAGAGGTCGCGAATCAAAATTGAAGGTTTCCCATTTGATTAACATTAAAAAAAATGTTTTTCTCATTATTAGTGTTACCATTCCGCGAATTTTGATATCGCGATATTTTCCAAGTGGGTTCTCATCGGAAATATGATACTCCGCAATAAAGTTCGTTGAGCCATGGCCGTAAATTCAACCGTTTCAGCGGTATCATTATTTCAAGTGAATATTGTGCGGAAATATTTATTCAAACGGCTGTAACGCCTAAGCTATTAGATATATCGAAAAAAAATCAGATGAGAACTTTGTAGAGAAAGTAATTTTCTACAAAAAACGTCTTATAAGCCGAGTCCGTAAATTCAACTCTTTCTCAGCTATAGGTGGATGAAGTAAAATAACTAGATTTTTTGTGTTTAAAAAAATTTATTTATAAATAGATAATGTAGTAATAGAAATATAGTAAATAAAAATAATAGAAATATAGTAAAATAAATAGATTTTTTTTAAACAAAAAAAATGTATTTATTAAAAAAAAATACTCTTGATTGTTTGTTTCATCTAGAAAAGTCTTCTTTTTAACCTCAAATGTTAAGGAATCTTTATGAAAAAAGATCTTATGCACAATTTTCATAAAAACCAATTCGAACATCTGACTTTGATAGCCTGCGGTGTAAAAAAATGTACTGCGCATATCGTGCCAATTACTTGAAAAAGTTGCTTTGCTATTGTCGCTTCATATTATTTGTAGAAATGGCATGCGAAAAACCGAAAGCAGATGATTTTTTTCAAAAAATAACATAAAGCCCAAAATCTCGAAAACCGTGGGACTTTTACTAAACTGAAATTCCAGCATATAGTAGGACATGATCTTACCTATCGACAGTTGCAGGATTATCTATTCACAACAGAACACCCTGTATATTTATGCACATTGCATGTACAGAGAATAACTAAAAAAAAACTCATTGATTTGTGAATTTATTATTTATTCTTTTTTATTTCCTGAGCTCTAACGTATACGTACCCTTGCGGGTTTTCTTTTATTACCCTTCCCCATTGAACCCTTTCCGGTCCCTCCCTGCTGCACTTCACTAATCTGACCCAACTTTCGTAGCTCCCACAGCCGTCTCAAGGCTGTGACACCACTGTGACGGGTCGAAAAAATCGATTTGTTTGCATTTCCTCGAAGTATGCATATTCAATAATATGCGCGAAAATATCCAAGTTACAATATATAACAAGTGACAGACGATTTACTGAGAGCAGGCGCAACGAATTACGTATACTAAAACTTTCCATAGCGTTTTTTTTTTCCAAACGACTTTTCTCGACCTGGCCGGAATCATAACTCTAGCTATAACTGTGCGATTTTCAATTTAGAAAAAACTAAAATTTCCCTTATTGCAGTATCTATTGTTGTACGTCGCCGTTTTTTTTTATTTAGTATTTTTTAAGCCCCCGAATATAAGAAAAAATTTCACCAAAATGACACTCTCTTCTGAAACCTCGCCATATTGGGATTTTTTTTTCTCGATACGTCCACGTACAATGGGAACTACATTTATACAGAGTAGGTATAACACTTTGTTTGTTTTTATTTTTCAGGCCAAGTCATCGAATTGGCCGTGCGACTAAGTTTTTCATACATAGAATACATTATACCACAATAACGTTGTTAATATTTATTTTTTTCAAACAAAAATTTATATGAAATAAGTTCAATGCATGCTTAATAACATACCTTTTCTCCAAATCACAAATAAATGATCTAGTAGACAATAAAAATGCAGAAAAATGACCTTTTTTCGGCCCGTCACAGTGGTGTCCTCCTTTAAGGCGAAGTAGAAGATTTACCACGTGACATATGAGTGTCACGAGGGAGATAGCTGAAATTTTCGAACAGAGATTTCTCAGGGATGAATGATATTTAGGACAAAAAGAAATAATCAAGCTCTGCGTCAGAAAATTCTCCACAGCCTGATGCTTTGTTTTTCGTAACAAATTTAACCATCTATGAGAAAATTGGGTTGGAAAATTTGTGAGGTTATGTTGACCTTGTACATGCCCTTAAAGGGTCTTCTCACTTTAGACGCTAGACAAGGCTATTTTCATGCATTTTTTTGACAGGTTTATATTAAAGATATTGATATAAAAGTTGTTACACTTAATAAATACACTCTCGAAATACATAAAAACAATGTTTTTCAAATTTATTCAAGTCATTATTTATAGACGAAAATGGTAGTTAAAAAAATGTCCTAAAAAATTGTAGTTCTGCGCTGTTGATGAAATCTCGGAGATGGATCATCCGAAACAAAAAATCAAACGGTTTTAGATTCGGTACGTTAATGGCTAAAGCGCATATCATACGATTTTTAATATATGCAAAAATAACAAAATGGCGGACTTTTTTTCGAAAAAAACAAAAGAAACGTGTTTTCTTTCAGTTTTTTTGGCCAAAAAGTAAATATCAAAATTTTAAAAATCCTTCATATGCGCTATAGCTATAGTTGTAAAGAATATGTGGTTAAAATTTCATAAGGATCAGTTCAGGAGTTACGAAGATTTGATCAACAAGCCGTCGAAAATCGTTGTGTCGAGAAAAACGCGTTTAAAGTTTGTTTGGGTTACATAAATACATTAAAACAATTTTTTAAAAGTATTTGAAAGATGTATGTATTAAGGGGTTGTCCCCACTTATGATTTGGAAAAAATCGATTTTTTTTTTGCATTTTTTTGAAGTATAAGTATCTGAGAATATGTCCTGAAAATTTCAAGTCGATCCGAACAAAATTGACTGAGATATGAGCATTGAAAGAGAAGAATCCGCGTTGAAAGAGCGTTGAAAGAGAAACTTTAAACGAGTTTTTCTCAAAATGGCATTTCTGAAGTCGGTGACCAAGATTACTCGAACACTAGTGAACCGATCTTCTTGAAATTTTGCAGGCTTATTTAATACATAAAAATGTAGTCTTTAATCGATCGATTTTTTTTTTCGAAAAAAATAGCCGTTTTATAGCCAAAAAACGGCCGTCTTTTTTCGTTAAAATCGAACCATTAACTTTGACTGTCCGCCATTTTTTGAAAAATAAATATTTTTTAAAATCCTTCGATTAAAGACTAGTTTATACTTATATTTGACTAAATCCATCCGCATTTTTTTCTTCAGATGATCCGTTTCGCCGCAATGTTGGTCACCGCATACCGTGTAGGGGAGACCGGGGCAAAATGGTATAGCGGGGCAAAACGGTACCGGGGCAAAACGGCACTGGGGCATAATGGGATCGGGGCATAATGGGATAGCAAAAAATGAAGTTTCTTGGGTGCTTGATTTGGGGCAAAATGGGATAGGGGCAAAATGGGACACACAAAAATGAAGTGTCGCAGCCCGCTGAATTTGGGGCAAAATGGGATGACAGGAAAATTCATGCTTCGGCTCTATGAAAGAGCTGTTGAAACATAATCTAATCTAAATGGTGCTTGTGGTTCGTTTCAGTCCACATATACGCAGATAATACGGACTGACCGATATATTTGTCGACACATATCCGTCGATTTCATGGGGAGCGGCGGTCCTAGTTTCATAAAACAATTTACGTAAAAATTGACAAGAGTTAGATTTTCATCAATGGCTTGAAAATCAGTATCAGTAACGTGCAGTTGGCAGAAAATAAATAAAAAAAAACAAAGAAAGATAAAAAATTTTTAAAAACCATAAATTGCGCGCGTCAGATTATAAAAATTACTTGATTATTTAAATAATTAATAACCGCAAAGAAATTGTACCAATCGAATAAGAAGGCTCAAATAACAATTTACGCCAAGTTTGGTACAGTTCTGACCGCAGAATCAAAAGTAATTGTTTAACAAACTTTAATAACAAATGAAAAATTAGTATTTTTTTGAATGTTGAAGTACTTAAATTTATTGGATTCAACGAATCCTGACGAGCCGAGCACGAACTGTTGTTGTAAAGTCAAAAATAATAATAATTGTTTAAGCGATTGAGTTAACAAATAAAAATTGTCGTCTTCTTTAATGTTAAATTACTACGATTAATCAAATTTCAACGAAATCGAACGAGTCGACCTTGAAACATTGCCTTAACCGCATGTCCAATCATTATATTTGGTCAAACAATGAATATCAAAAAATCAATTGAAGTTTTAGACTGCATTGATAGTCATTGATGCATTAATAGACTACACCAAACTTGCGAAGATTCTAACCGAATGATAAAAAATTATTATTTAAACAATTTCATTAACAATTAAATTGTTCGAATCGAATTGTTACGCTCGATTAACAATTTCCAAGAAATTTCAGAAAATGCCGATCGTACAATGAAGAATAAATATTTGAACAATTCAATTAACAAATGAAAACCGCTGCAGTCTTTAATATTAATAAATGATTACGCGTAATCGAATCTCAACGATATAAAATGAGTCGATATCAAAATACGTCTTTAAAAATATGCTAATTAATGCAATTTAGTTAAACGATAAATATCAACAAACTTATCGTATCACCTGGATTGTTAAGCTCAATTAACATATCCATTGTTTTATTGAATGCATCGGCCGTAGTTTCGTGAAAAAATAACTATTTCCATAAAATAGAACTTTATTTCATCCGCCATATTGGATTTTCAGTTTTTAGTTTTTCATTCCAAACTCCTATCCTCAATTCATGAAATCAATGTCTTATGTTTTTATTCGTTATCTAAACGATTACGTATTTATTCATCTATCATTATTTCGCAACAAAATCATGAGGTACATTTTATTGTTGTTGAACCCTAGTCAATGTTATTTTTGTTTAGCAGTGAGACGCCATGCGCGTCCATTGTGAGTCGTTTTTATATTTGTAACTAATCTAATCTAAAAGATTCGTTGTAATTCATGCGAGAAATGGGCCCACTATTCATGTGCCCATGCTGACGATAACTTAATCGAGTACGTTTGCGACAATTGTGCCGATAAAAATTAGCTTAGTTAAACAAGCAATAAAAATTAAACATTGCCACCGTTAAATTATAGTATCGTAAGTAGAGTGTGACCCAAATATCGTGTAACATTAAATAAAACCTGTTTTCACTCATTTATTACCCCTCGTTTTTTACCCCTGCATTTCTTTCGTTTCTGCATCGAATTATTCTACTGTCCCATTTTGCCCCAACCGCCTCTTTCTGAGGAGCCTGATTTTCTCCGGCCCATTTTGCCCCAGTCCCGTTTTGCCCCAATGACGTATTTTCCAGCAGTGTTGATTTTCACTATTCCATTTTGCCCCAAACCCGTTTTGCCCCGGTCCCATTTTGCCCCGGTCCC
>OY723392.1:41026929-41044429 GCA_963210295.1 Ophion ellenae
CATAACAGACCTTTGGTCCAGCTGTTTCCGAATAGTTGTTCCGAATAGCTGTTACCTCCGATTTAGGTGAAATTATCTTTTTTTCTTATAATGTAAGTTCCTTTTTTATAATGTTATATTTTTTTTTATAATGTAAGTTCTTTTTTTATATAATGTAAGACTTTTTTTTTTATAATGTAAGTTACTGCTTAAGGCCTTAGGCCACTCTAGAGGCCGAAAAAATAGGCTTTGTGGGATTTTTTTCTTCAGAAAAATTACAAAATAAATCGAGATTACAAAAAAGGGTGTTTATCGTACATATCAGTGGCTGTATACAATAATTTTTTTAAGCGATTAATTTCAAAATGGCGGCTGTGCAGTGTTTGCAACAAAACTGGCATTTTTAAGTTGGCCGAAACATAACTCGGACAATTTTCAACCGATTCACTTGAAATGTTGAATATATCTTGAAAAATAGATTGTCTATGGAAGTACGGAGAATTTTTTTTTTATATTCCATAGTCCATTTGTTATTACCAATTTGTTATTAACAAATGACCATTTTTTAGGGCAAATTTTTCACTATCCAAAAACTTGTGAGCCCAAACAAACCAACTTAAATCAAATTGCAGAGAATTGACCTGAACAAAACCTAACGTACAGTATACATGATTAGTATATTTGTGCCCCGATTTTGTGATAGCACTGAATTAAGGTGTTTCGGGACAAATTACGAAATGTTACCATTTGCTTCGAATTTATACAGTGAATTCTTTGTCTTGTGCTGAATGCACTCTCCACATTTTAAAGCGATCGTCTACACCGTTTCTATAAAATTTACAATTCAAAAAATACTTTTAACATAGGCCTGTGATCAGATGACTAAGCGGTACATTATGACACTGATGACAAAATTGTCATAATGTCATAATGAGTGATTTGACGGTTTTGCATAACATTTTTCAATTATACATGTTATGAAATGGTGTAGATGATCGATTTCAAATTTGAAGGGTACATTCAGTAAATGATAAAAAATTTACTGTATAAATTTAAATCAAATGGTAATATTTTTTTTAATTGTCCCAATCTCCTTAAGCATATAGGGGAACTCGGAGCAAGACGAATACGCGGGGTAAGATTAATCATAAGCCTAGCTACTAAACAGTGTGTGCGAGCACAGTGTTCCCGTTGGAGTTTGGTGGGGTGGCGGAGAGGTAAATGAGTGTGAAAGTATCAACTGTGGCGGAAGCATGCGTCTCGAGTGAAAAAACAATATCGATTTTTTGACAAAACGATCTAATTTTTGGTGAAGTTTACCATCGTTTCAGTTCATTTGAGTTGCTGATTTAACTATAGACAGCTAGGTAAACACAATGAAAGTACTAATTATTATTATAATAAGAACAGTTTGTTAGAAATTTTCAAGGTTATTGCGTGATTTTTTCGTTAATTCGTTAACCCTCTAATGGGGCAAGGTAAATACAAGCTATCGCAAAGCCGCAATATTTTACAACGTATCACTATTTACGTTAGAAAGGGTGGAATGGAACTAGTTAAGCCTTTGGTTCCTCTTCAACCGGTGTTTCTACCAGGGGAATAAAAAGAACTTACAAATGATTGAAATGATATGGAAGCAAGATTATTCGGACTAATCCTGGAGAACTTAGACGATTGGCTTATCAAATTGCTGGTATTGAGAATGAAACCACTTTTATATGCGAAAGATGCCAACAATTCGCGTCCCATCATTCTCCCAGTATTGTTTCATCTTGCCCCGCATACGGTCCAACATGGGAACAATAATGTTTTAAGGAGGTACGGTGATTGGAGCGAGTTCAAGATAAAAGCCCGATTTTTTTTATAGCATTGTCGAGACTTTCGTCCATGCGTATGCGGAGTTTCCACGAGATTTACCGCACACTTTCCGAGTTATTAATTGTTAAAGTTGGTGAATTAGTCACACGTAGACGACAAAATGTGCATGTCCTCTCATATATCGATTTTTTTTGTGCTACTTGGAGCCAAGAGACACGTAAAAAAAACTGATGGTTGCGTTCGTTGAATCTTTGTGATCGATAAGGCACCTTGAATTGGAAAGCTCACCGCAGAAATAAGCAATAAATTTAGAAATAAAGTCGCAAAAACCGAAGTTTTCGGAGAGCGAGACTTCTCGTGACGTAACAGCAGCCATCTTGCTCGACGTGTGGCAACGCCGGATACCCGCGCAAATTTGATTCGTCTATCGGATATTTTCAACGCGAATTAAAAATATGATTGTGCGAAGCCGTACATTTTTTAATGGATTCTAAAGGGCCTTTCGTTGATATTTACTTGAAGTTCTTTTACGTACAGCAAAGGCATCTCAATTTTTCTGGCGACATGTACCTATACAACGCATCTATATATAAATTCAGCATGGGAGAACCGTCATATAAAATAAACGTTCCTTTTTATACCTGCAAATATTGTGAAAATTGGGAAAGGGACAAATAACATAACAATCGATGAAATATGTTTTGACTTTGGACAGATTGGACATTGGACATTGAGGTTAACTACAACTCGACGTTTTTTATTTGCAATCGCAATATTATCTTTTCATTTTCTAATTCTTGTCCGTCAGAATCTACATTTGTCTCTAAACTGGACTTCAGGTACAATCCCGTTACTCTTTTGATAAACTTCCACAGTATTCTCATTCTCCATGTTAACCGGCTACAAAAAATAATAAGCCGGGCGCGTGGAACCGATGACAGCCACCGAAAATGCGACGATGCTAAACGTCAACGATATGGCGTACTACTGAAGTCGAGTAGTAGATTATTAAGGTTGTTTCCATATTATGAAAATAATAGGAAACTCGAAATTCAATACTTAAAAAAGATTTCTCGAAAAGTAGGCCATATACATATATCTAAAACGTGGCGGTATTGCGGCGTGAAATAGACTCTAAGTTTACTAGCATGGTCATCACCGTACCGCCTTAATTAAAAATATGTATTGTATGGTAAAAATCGGAAAGACAGATTTTTTGCTTTAAAAATTAAATTATTAATAAATGTTGATTAGTTTAAAAGAATAATTAAAGTTGACGGACTCATATGTGTATTGTTCTATTTGAACGTGATTTTAGCGTTATCATCTCGCCCCTACTTTCTCTATATATTGCCAAGTCGTTCACAATAGTTACTAATTATTCCAGGGATAATAAAGTGTCAATAAACTATCGGGAATTTTACTATCCCCTATAAAGTATCCCAATAAACTGTAGGAAATTTTACTATACCCTCTTTTGCCATGGATGGTTTTTTGTAAATATCATGGCTTCTTCTTCCCGTGTAGGTTAGATCAGCGAAGGGTAGGGAGTGATGGGAAAGGGTTCAATTGGGAAGGGTAATACGTAAAAACTCGGAAAATGAAAATAAAATATATATTTATGTATGTATGTATCAGGAAGATCGCGAAGGTCTCTTTGACGGAAAAAATGTTGACGAGTTTCGTTTCCCCTTAAAGGAGCACACCACTGTAAAATTTTCGGAAAATCGTTTTTTTTTGGAAATACTTTTAAAAAATCCTTTGAACCTTCACAAGTATGATGCATATTCGGTTATAGCTGAAAAAAGTTTTAAAGTGGTTTTCGAGCTATTTTTGAGGGGAGTCTCCAAGCGCTGAAAAGCGCCTTCGGCGATGCCACGTCGGCGGACGCAGTTCTCGACTCTAATAAATCTATTATCTTTGGGAAAAAGTTACCGACTAAAAATAGTTTTATTTCCCACAACTGTATAGAGCTGGAATCGCTGTTTAAAGGTACATAAAGAATTTCTCAAGTTATAAACCATTTATTAGTACCGAAAACTTTAAACGCGTTTTTTTTCAAAACCATGTTTTTGAAAACGGTACGCAGCAGGAGTTGGACAATTTTTGTTCAATCGACTTGGAATTTCGACTATAGTTTCTTAGATTATTTTAACAGCCAAGAATGAGCGTTTTTTTCGATTAGTTAAACATTGTAAAAAATATATCACTTTCTATACGAAAATTATGGTTGACAAAAACGAACTTTTTTTCAAACTCGTCTCTATTTTTTAATTCCCCTCGTACTTGATTGCTAAAACTAATATTAATTAGTTGAATAATGAACGTAAATATTTCACTCTTAGTTCCAGGATTGAATTTACGACTATATATCGCTACGGCGACTCGTGCGCCGTCATTTTGTATTCTTTTGACAAATACATTTTTTTTACATACTTCTATATATATACCTAACAAAGCCTGAAAAATCTGTTGGTGTATTTTATTCCTTTCTTTGAAAAAAAATCCAAAGGAAACGATCGAATTACCGTGGTGTCCTCCCTTGAGGGGTAAGACCACTGTAGAATTTTCAAAAACTCGATTTTTTAAAATTGGCTCAAGAGATGATTTGAATCATCTAGAATAAAGAACAATTGTGACCACATCTTTAAAATTACATTCCGAAGAGAAATACGGAATTTTCCATGAGTTAATTATAACATTAGTTATTAACAAATGGTTGTCCTTTTTTCTGTCGAAAATTAAGTTTTTAATTTAAATGTTTGCCAATTACACAATAATTCATATTTTCAAAATCCTCTACGTATTTCTCTAGCTATACTCATGTAAATTAATAGAATTTTAAACATTTTTTTCCAAATTCAAATTTGCGCGATAAAATTTCAAATTTTATAATATATTTTTTTTTTTGTTCACTTGAATATATGACTAATAATATCCTTGAATATTATTATCCTCTTACTTGTCCTTCTACGAAAACAAAAAATCGCAAAAGATCACTCAATTTTAGACGCTCACAGTGGTGTAAGCCCTTAATGGACACTTCACTGGCGTGCAAAAGTAACGTATCGTTATTGGCGCAAATTAGAGTTGTATCGTGTCTCAATTAAACAGTCGGCGAATTACTGCGTTACGGGAAGCGCACTCGGGAATAAACAGGAAACAGTATCGAACAATTAGCAGCGTACACAACGGCATTGCACAAACAAAGAGTTTCCCACGGAACTTTGATGCAATCTATTGTGCACATTGTGTAATTCGTTGGCTATGCAGTCGAGCGTTTCAAGTGCCTCGACAGCTATTCATCTCCGTCCGTTTCTATACGCGGCACTCGGAATTATTCAATTCATTTGTATAATTGATTTCTCGATCGTGTGAAATTGATCGGAATACGAATAAGTTAGTATTAGATAAAGAAAAAAAAAATTAATTGCGTTGTTAAATACTTCAAACAAACGCGTTTTTCTCGAAACATTGTTTTCAACGTCGGTGGACGTGATATCTCGAGAATCACTTGATGGATTATTTCCAAATTTACAGGAGATATGACGAAAACCATTTAAGGGTCGTTGACGATCTGACTTTTTGAAAATCGATTGTCATTTTTGAATAGTTACGTAAAAATGACAATTTTGTTCATACTTTTCGTATGCTCGAGTTTCGATTCGTCGCCACGTTGTTGAAAAAAATTATTTAAAAAATCAACGATCGTCAACGACTCGTATTTATTGTTAACTTGAATGACCCCTTTGGTTTTTAGATTTCCGATGGACCGTTTAAGCTGGAGAGTGTCCACCGCCAAATGTCGCGAAAAAATTTCATCATCTGCCGGCAGCCATGTTTTTATTATTTTTCTGTATTTTCTAGTTATTTTTTAAAGGGTCTTAATATATGTATCTTTGTGTTAAAAAAATGCGTTTCTTTTTCACCAACCGTTTCCCAGAAAAAAAATCGGAAGTTGGCCATTTTTTTGGGCCTCTAGGTAGATGTAGCTCCTTTTAAAATGAGGGTAATTCTTTAGATCAGTGACTTTTCCGAAACGTGTTTTTGCTATTTTCTCATTTGTTGGGTCATAAATTATGATATTCAGTCGGAGGAAGCTGACATTTTTCATTAACAAACTTTTTACGAGCGAAAAATCGTTAAAAATAATTTCGAATTTTTCGAAAATCCAAACAAACCCAATATAGGCGTCGGAATGTTCAAAAATGCCATATTTTATCACGTCTTTTCGCGAACTTCAAAATCCCATAACTTTTTATAGGGGATGGGGGGTGAATTTCAGCTTCCCCCGACTGAATGTCATCATTTATAACCCAATGACAAACTGAAAAAACCGATTTTAGGCTTATTTTTTGGAAAAGTCACTTATCATTAAGTGACTTTTCATTAATCATCATTAATCATTATTAATTAATCTATTAATATTTATTAATTAATCTATTAATAATAATCTATTATTAATAGATTATTAATCTATTAATCTATTATATTAATTAAGAAATTAATCATCATTGATCATTCCTAAGAATTGCCATTTTTAGGAATATCCGAATGAAATTTGAGACGACGAGCGGAGTTTTTGAAAAAGCTTCATTTCAGAAATCATGATCACAAAATTGTAGCGGACTTCTGTGGAGAAAGTTTCCGTACTTGTAGCACAAAAAACACCCCGTTCCAAAAATCCCAAATAATAGAAGATTACGATGATCGGAATAATTTCGTATCGTTTCGTTCTCAGTCTCAAATTGTAATTGGCTCGGCAGCCTTTCGCAATTTCGTGGGACGAGCTTACTAATAAAAAAAATTCACGCTCATTCGTCCTGTAAATTATTCGCACAAAGGGCTTCTGCGGCTAATTACCAGAGAGACTCGAATCAGAAAGAATATTCTCGGAGCGAGCGAAGTCGTGCGCAAACCCAATTTGGTTAATCGGCGTTGAAGCTTTGGGAATGTTTAAAATCGTGCAATATTTGCACTGGCGAATTGGACCAAGAAATTACTCCAATTACGACGCATTCTTACGTTAAAAAAAAAAACATTTTTTTTTACTTCGAGTGACATTTTCTTTTCCTTCTTTTTCCCCTAGGAGTTCCAATATTCCCCAGGTACGGTTTCGTCGCAGCTCAGTTTTCAGGATTTTAGTAAGTCCCTCGATTCGTGAATAAATAAAATTTGTCGTCGCCCCCGAGGAAAATAATCACTAGCAAGTGTTCCCCTGTGTATATTGGAGTTTTAACTCGATCACGTTCCTGAAGGTCGTACATAGAGGGGATGGAATTACAGAGACGGAAATGGCGCACCGAGGCTGATTGTTCTTTTGGATCGAGTTCAACTTGGCGCCTAGGCACGTCAATCGGTGCGAATTTCTCTTCGAGGGAATTACACTGAACCAATCACCTCGCAGAATCTGGAGCTTATACTTTTATCTCTATAACGACTTCACACTCACGCTATCAGCAATCGTTCAATATAAAGCATTCAAACGCGCATATAAGAACATATATATATATATATATATATATATATATATATATATATATATATATATATATATATATATATATATATATATATATATATATATATATATATATATATATATATAATATATATATATATATATATATATATACAGGGTGTCCTGTTGTAAATGGATAATCCTGCAGCTTTCGATACATCAAATCATGTCCTACTCAATGCTGGAATTTCAGTTTAGTCAAAATCCCACGGTTTTTGAGATTTTGGGCTTTGTGTTATTCTTTGAAAAAAAAATCATCTTTTGGCTTTTCGCATGCCATTCCTACAAATGATATGAATCGACAATAACTAAACAACAATTTTAAGGGGCTATCCCAGTGTGAACGCTGAAAATTTAGGTGATTTTCGGGAATTTTTTGGAAGAAAAGTACTCAATTTAATGTTTCGGAAAATTAAGAATATATTTGGCTGTATTTGACCTATATTACATAATTTTTCATTAAAAAATATTGAGATCCAAGCGACTTATGCGCTGCATTCTTCGAAGGCGCCAAAAAAAGTTCCTCCACTGCTGACATGATTCCGGCCGATTGAGTAGCTGAAACCGAAAAAGGAAAAAAATGTCGTCAAACTGGAAGGTATTTGCTGTACAATGACGTAGGATTTTCGAAGAATATCAAAATCTAACAAAATGGCGTAGTTATGAAAAAAAGTCTGTTTTCTTTCCTATGAAATGGTCGGTTTTTTCAATGCCAAATCGTAAATTTTCATCCAATCAAAAATATCGTACGTCATTGTAGAGTAAATATATTCAAGAGTCCTCAGTTCAAATTTCAAGTCAATCGGATAATTGCTCTTTGAGTGACATGTCAGCAAATTTGAAAAATCTCACTTTATATTCTAAAAAGTATAAAAATCTTGGAGGTGTAAAAATCTCATCTCATATTCTTGAAAGTATAAACTGTCGAAAAAGGCAAAAAAAAATCGATTTTTTAAGTGTCACACTGGTATAGCCCCTTAAAGTAATTGGCACGATATGCGTAGAAAATTTTTTTATACCGCAGACTATCAATGTCGGATGTGCGAATTGGTTCGTCTGAAAATTCCGCATGCGATCTATTTTCATAAAGTTTCCTTAAGGGGTCTTCTCACTTAAGACGCTAAGAAAGGCTATTTTCATGAATATTTTTGATAGGTTTATATTAAAGATATTGATATAAAAGTTGTTACACTTGATAAATAGATTTTCAAAAAACCTTTCAAATAATTTCCGCGTCCAATATCTGATGGCTCTGCAAGTCCTCTGCGAAAAAATAGATCGTGTTCTTATGATGAGTAGTATTTGCCCGAAAAAATTGAGCATGTTGGAAAAAAATCAAAATTCCACTTTGAGTTCAGCAGAATGAAGATAATTGAATTCCAAATATGAAATCCTCCTAGAAAACTTTGTTAAATGGAATTAAATTCTATTTATTCAATTTAAAATGTATTTTCGTCATTTTTTTCGCGACGACGGGATGCACAATAAAAAATTTCAAGAGAGTTTCCTATTCGGAATTGGATTATCTTCGTTCTGCTGTACTCGAATTGGAATGTTGATTTTGTGTCCAGAATCCTCAATTTTTTTGGCACATACTACTCACCAAAAATACACTCTATATTTTTTTTTCGAAGGAAACTTGAAGAAAAATTGAAAATCGTATTTTTGTCGGTCGCCAAATCTTCAAAGCCACTCAATTTTTATACCTACGTTTAAAAATTAATTCGATTAATTCTGAAATACAAGAACAATGTTTAAAATAAACGTAACTAATTCTTCTCAATTCAGGCTCACTATCTAATCAACCAAACAGTAATGAACAAAGGCGTGATTTTCGTGAATGGTAGCTTGGAAAAATCCTTATGTGTCTCGTTTGGGTAATCCGTTTTTGACGAATTTTAGCAGCGTTTGTCCCAATCATCGACAGCTTCCGCTTTCAATTTTTTAGCTTTTGCGCACAGAAAATCAATAAAAAAGATTGGCTCCCGGTGGTTCTGGAGCTGCGGCTTAAGGGGGTATCCCGCTCTGGGAACTTCAACAAAATCGTTTTTTTTTGCAATTTGTTATAGTGTGAACGTTCAAGAATATTTTAAGGCCAACCGGACGCTGAAATTCTAAAATTTGACGAAGTTATACCTATTTTAGTGGAACGATGTGCGTCGGGTTTACCGCGATCCGTCGAGTTTGAACGCGATTATCTCGAAACTACATATCTTGACACGGCGGGCTTGATATCTTGAGTCACTTTCACACTTTCGAATTAAATTTGCACACAGAAAAAAGAATCGTTGAATGTGCAAAATGGATTTTGTTGTCTCGAAATTTTGTTGTTTTAACAGTTGCTCAGACATGCTGAATAAGAAGATAGTTTAAATGTATCTTTGGTTACTGCCCAACTATACTGTTTTGTTTTGCCAATCAAAAATCAAGTCGAACGTATTTAAAGATACAATTTTGTTGAACCAACTGAATTTTGGATGGATGAACGAATTTTTTTTTTCAGTGCACAGTTAGCGTATAAACAGTAGTCATTTTCGGTTCACGATCGCATTTTTTAATTGGATGAACCATTTTTTAATAACAATGACTTCAACATGCTGTTTTTCAAGACAAAAATGAGGTTTTCTTTGGAGAAGCTGTCATTTTTCGTATTTTTCGAAATTTCGAAAAGTGGATCGGGAACTCATAACCAGTTGAATATATTTGAAGAAAAAAATGTTGCTTTCGTTTCAGATTACATTTGAGGCTGGTAGAGATCCCGCCGTTTCGGGTCTCGCCGCTGGAGGACTGCAACGCCAACTGAAGCACCACGAACTCTGAAAGATTTTCGCGACACCTGCGAATAATTTAGAACTTCGTGTACTCATGTATTTCGGCTCGCTGATCACGAATATGATCGTGAAAATACACGCAAATTTTGATTTTCAAGATCAAAACGAAAAAAAAAAAAAATTTTCGTTTCCGTTTTTTTGTAGTTTTTCTATTTTATTTTAACAAATGTTGATCGTAGAGGAAAATGTCTTCCACAAAAGTTGTAGCCCATCAAAAGACTAATAACTTATGTGCCATATAAATTTTGTCTAAAATAATTATTTTCCAAAATAAATGGGATAATACTCCAATAAGTATATTTCGCTAAACTCCATTAGTTTCGATATTATCTACTTACGCACTTTACTGCATATAGGCCCAAATAAACCCAAATACAATAAACACAAACAGCAATTAAGTCAAACCCAAACTCGGGTCTGTTGAATCATGGGGTGCGTAGAACACTGGAGTGGGTTCGTTGGGCACCTTGGGTGGGTGTGTGGAATCCTGGGGTGCGTAATGAGTATATTTTGCTAAACTAATAGAGTTTAGCAAAATATACTTACTGGAGTATTATGCCATTTTTCTTGGAAAATAATGGTTTTAGACGAAACCTGTATAGAACATAAAATATCACTCTTTTAATAGGCTACAACTTTCGTAGAAGACATTTTTCTTCAAGATCAATATTTGTTGAAATAAAATAGAAAAACTACAACAAAAAAACGTTTATTTTTAGTTTTGACGTTGCAAACAAAATTTACGGGTATTTTCACTATCATATTCGTGACCAGCGAGTCAAAATACATAAGTACACGAAGTTGTGTGAAATCTTGGGGTGCGTAATGAGTATATTTTGCTAAACTAATAGAGTTTAGCAAAATATACTTACTGGAGTATTATGCCATTTTTCTTGGAAAATAATGGTTTCAGACGAAACCTGTATAGAACATAAAATATCACTCTTTTAATAGGCTACAACTTTCGTAGAAGACATTTTTCTTCAAGATCAATATTTGTTAAAATAAAATAGAAAAACTAAAAAAAAACGTTTATTTTTAGTTTTGACGTTGCAAACAAAATTTGCGGGTATTTTCACTATCATATTCGTGACCAGCGAGTCAAAATACACAAGTACACGAAGTTCTAAATTATTCGGAGGTGTCGGCTTTTCGGACGTACATCGAAATTTTCTTCCGAAACAATTACATGACAATCACAAACATGTGTACAACATGGTGGGAAAAAATTAATTTATTTCAACCAATGTGTGACTAGAAAAAAATCATCATTCTGACCCTTCAAATTGGGCTTCCAGAGAGGGGTACCCCGTTAAAAAAGTCAATACCCACAACATTATTTCTGAACGTGTGGCAGGGGCTGAGCGAAGAAAAAAAAAGGCACGAATATAAGTTTGTCGCAGCAAGGGAACAGTCATATGAAAAAATCATGGCGAAATTCCCAGCGGGTGGGAGGCTCGACCGAGGGCTCGAGTAGGCGAGAAATCTTCCTCATACAGACACAAAATACGGCGGATATGAATGTACACGTTGTATGTGTAGTATCCCCGTACGAGAACTAGCGAGGTGCGATGTGTGCCTAAACCCTTGAACAAGATAATCCTCTTATCGAACCAACTCATCGTTGGGATGAAATTTGTTTTTTTTTTCGTCGTTTTTTTTTGTCCAGGACAGCAGAAGTAATGTGCCGACGAACGCCAAAAGCCTCGCCGTTGGCACGGATCAACGTACGCCTGTACATTGCCATAATGTTGTAGGGTGTGCCTATCTCCGGATAATTCTAACCGTGTTGTTTGAACGATGTACAGGACAGGTTATTGGTCACGTTCCCGCGAAAGGGTTGTAGGACATGTTTCCCACTATCAAATAATCCAGTAATGCTTTATGCAAAAGTGAACAATTTTCGCGCTATTATTATTTTTTTCAGTGATAAGTAGGCAGCATTAAAAAATGATGTAAAAAAACTGTTGTATGGAATCATACGTTTCTTTATTATTTGTAGCTTGAGGACACAGTAACAAAGGATTATCAAGAGATTTTCGAGATAATATTACTTCTTTTTGCTTCAAATGAGGGGTAGGCAACATAAAAAATGAATACAAGAAAACTGTTGTATGGAGTCAAACGTTTTTTATTATTTGTAGTTTGAGGACACAGTAATACAGAATTATCAATAATAAAATAAGAATAAGATATAATAAATAAGAATATGATCTGCGAATATTTTTGAATTGGGGCTCCAAAGCTCTGCAAGTCTAGTAATTATTCTTATTTTATTGTTGGGAATTCTTTATTACTGTGTCCTGAAACTACAAATAATGAAAAAAGGTTGATTCCGCACAACAGTTTTTTTAAATTCATTTTTTAAAGTGGCTTCTCTTTAAAGTTATTTGTGGAAAACATGTATATATATATATATATATATATATATATATATATATATATATATACACATGTTATATATATATATATATATATATACAGGGTGTCCCTCTTATTTCCGCCACCCGAAATAACTCGGTAATTATCGACGTCACAAAAACATGTTCCAGACAAAAGTTGTACGGTGTGAAGGGGGGCATCAAATGCGACCATTTTTCTTTATTTCGATGGAGGTGCTGACACACAGTGAAGGTCGCCTACACTTTTTTTTAATGGAATGGTACATTTTTTTTCAACCATCTTGTGGAGCACCTCATGCCGCATAAAAAACATTAGGGGTCAAAGTCATTCGAGGTCATTCAAGGTCAGTATCGATGATACCTGTCTAAATATCTCGGATCATTATCAAATATTTGCTAGTGATCCGAGATATTTAGATTTGGATTTCATTTTAATAGGTGTTCGAAAAGACCTTGAACGACTTTGACCCTCTGATGTTTTTTGCGCGGCTTGAGGTGCTCCATAAGATGGCTGAAAAAATGTACCATTTCATTTAAAAAAGTGGAGGTGACCTTCACTGTGCGTCAGCGCCACCACCGAAATAAAAAAAAATTGGGCGCATTTGACGGCCCCCTTC
This sequence comes from Ophion ellenae, assembly GCA_963210295.1. NCBI lineage: Eukaryota > Metazoa > Arthropoda > Insecta > Hymenoptera > Ichneumonidae > Ophion > Ophion ellenae. The sequence goes on from OY723392.1 coordinate 41,040,098, forward strand.
ACACTGTACAACTTTTGTCTGGAATATTTTTGCGTGACGTCGATAATTACCGAGTTATTCCGGGTAGCTGAGATAAGAGGGACACCCTGTATATTTATACAGGTTGTCCTGAAAAGTGACGACAAAGGGGAAATAGATGCCTCCTATCAATACGTACCCTAATCACCCCCATGTATGTTCTACGATATCTTTCACATTTCGAGAAAAAAGCATAACAATTTTTTTTTCGAGCTTTCCTGTAGCATCGGTTTTTATTGGTAGTTCTCTTTTGTGGATGTACTTTCCTCTCAGAAGTTTCTAAAACCAAACAACAGTCATTTAGACTAGTATACGTATTTTTTGCCATCAGAACTTTAGTCCTGATCCTCTCTAACCCATGTTTTAAACTTTCAGTCAAAATCGAAGGTATCAACGTTAGTGTCCAATTAGTCGTTTGTTAATTGCTCGATACCGATAACCCAAGTGAAAAAATCGCCAGAAGAGTACATACGCAAAAGAGTAAAATAAAAAAAAAACGTTTTTTTTCTCGAAAACCAAAAAAGATTGTGGAACACATGCGGAGGTGATTCGGATGAAGGAATCTAGATTTCTTGAGCACCTTCCCTGAGTATTTTTTTCGCGGTCTTTGTCGAAAACAAAACAGTCTTCGAAATGACCATTGAAATATCCTCACGTTGATGTGAATGTTATTTAGAAGCCATCTCGTCTCACACAATGTTGGGTATGGGCCAACGGCTTACCGTGAGGTCCTACAAGCCGAAAGTTCCCACAATCGATCCTCCTCAAATACGCGTATATCTGGATTTACTCGGCAATTCGCCTAATTTGGCGTTCCGCGGTTGAACCGCACGGGATCATGAGAACAGTTGGACCGCGGCAGGGGAAGCTACATTCGCGTTATCCGAATTCGGCCGAGCGTATTGTGGTACATGCGTAATCGGTACACAATCGACGCTACATCGTTGACACGTCGATTGAAATCCTCCACCGACAACCACGTCCAATTTTGACAAATATACGTATCGTCGGTAAAAAAAAATAGCATTTTCCAAAAATATTTTTATTCGATAGTATCACCTTTTACCTATATTCCCTGGAATTTTCATTGAAACATTATCAAAATTGAATGGCCTACAGTTTCTAACACTTAAACACGTTTTTCTAAAAACTCTGTTTTCAATGTCGGTGGACATGATACCTCGAGAGCCACTTGATGGATTGTTTCCAAATTTACAGAAAATATGATGAGAAACATTTAAAGGTCGTTGACGATCTCAATTTTCGAAAATTGTTCTTCATTTTTTAATGGTTACGTAAAAACGACGACCTTTTTCATATATTTAGTATGCTCGAGTTTCGATTCGTCGTTGCGTTGTTTAAAAAAATGATTATGAAAATCGACGATCGTCAACGACTCGTATTTATTGTTAACTTGAATATCCCTTTTAGTTTTTAGATCTCAGATGGAACGTTTAAGCTGGAGAGTGTCCACCGCTAAACGTCGCGAAAAAAATTTAATCATCTGCCGGCGACCATGTTTTTGTTGTATTACTGTATTTTTTTGTGTTTTTTTAAAGGCTCTTAATATACAGGGGTTTTTGTTATGAATGGATAATCCTGCAACTGTCGGTGTCAGATCATGTCCTACTATATGCTGGACTTTCAGTTTAGTAAAAGTCCCACGGTCTTCGAGATAAAAATCATCTGCTTTTGGGCTTCCGCATGCCATTTCTACAAATGATGAATTTTTTAACTCGGTTAAAAAAAATGCTCTTGGTTATTTGTTTTATCTAGAAAAGTGTTCTTTTTTACCTTAAATGTTTTGTTTGGAATTTTGGAAAAAACTGTACAGATTGTAGATACCATAGGATGAAGTGTGGATTACTAACTGATGCATCGAATTCATGCACATTTCGAGACCGCAAGGCTCGACAGTGAAAAAATACATACTTCAAGCGTTATTTCAACTGATTTTAAGGAAAATAAGATCCAGAAATTGGGCTTTAGATTTTTTTTTATATAGAAATAGCAAAATAGTAAAGGGTGTCTTAAAATTACCTAACATTTTAATTTATTAATAAAACGTATTATTTATTTGAAAATTACGAATATTTCTATTTTAAGGGATCTTCTCACTTTAGACGCTAAAAAGGTTTTTTTTTATGAATTTTTTTGATAGGTTTATATTATCGATATTTCTATAAAAGTTGTTACACTTAATAAATACACTTTCGAATTCATTAAAAAAAATTTTAAATGTATTTATGTAATCCAAATGAACTTCAAACGCGTTTTTCTCGAAACAACGTTTTTCGACGGTTTGTTGATAAAATCTTCGAAACTACTGAACCGATCCTTATGAAATTTTAACCACATATTAGCTATACCACTATATAGCTATAGCGCATACCAAGGTTTTTTTAAAATTTTGATATTTACTTTTTTTTGCCAAAAACGGTGAAAAGAAACGGTTTTTTTTCGAAAAATGTCCGCTATATTGTTATTTGTGCATATATCAAAAATCGTATGATATGAGCTATAACCATTTACATACCGAATGGAAGACCGTTTGATTCTTTTGTTTCGGATGATCTATCTCCGAGATTTCATCAACAGCGCAAACCTATAATTTTTTAAGGATATTTTTTTAACTACCATTTTCAGTGTATTTATGAAGTATAACAATTTTTATATCAATATCTATAATATAAACCTATCAAAAAAATTGATGAAAATAACCTTTTTTTAGCGTCTAAAGTGAGAAGACTCTTTAAGGAAACTTTATGAAAAAATATATTATGCAGAATTTTCATACAAACCAACTCGAACATCGGACTATGATAGCCTGCGGTGTAAAAAAAAATGTACTACGCATACCGTGCCAATTACTTAAAAAGGTTGCTTAGTTATTGTCGATTTATATCATTTGTAGAAATGACATTTGAAAAACCAAAAGCGGACGATTAAAAAAAAATAACATAAAGCTTAAAATCTCGAAAACCGTGAGAATTTTACTAAACTGAAATTCATGCATATAGTAGGACATGATCTGACCTATCGACAGTTGCAGCATTATCCATTCATAACAGGACACCTTATATGTACTTGTGTGTTATAAAAATGCGGTTCTGTCGCACCAACCGTTTTTCAGAAAAAAAATCACATTTTGGCAATTTTTTTTCGGGCCTCTGGGTAGATGTGGCCCCTTAATTCCGCAATCGCGCGAACGATTGTGGCAATCAACGCACCGATAAAAAGCCCCGTGAAACATTTATCGGAATTTCGGACTTTGACGCGGTTGATTGTGACAGCTTTGTCTTTGGCCCAGTGGCCGATTGCGAAGCTTATCAATTGGGTTGAAAGGGAGAAAAAACGTATTTGATTCTCGTTACTCTCGGGCGCGTTGGAGAATGTGCGAAGCCGAAGAATATCGATATGTACGAGAAATAAATGTATATATATATATATATATATATATATATATATATATATATATATGACCAACACACACACACACACACACACACACACACACACACACACACACACACACACACACACACACACACACACACACACACACACACACACACACACACACACACACACACACACACACACACACACACATATATATATGGTGGGTTGGTGAATTTAAATAAAAAAAGCAAACAACGATAGCCCAGCCCTGCAAAGCTCGAATGATGTCCGAGTGAGTGTAAAGTTTTCGCAATGAATGGACCTCGCCGTGCTCACTCATTCGTACCGTCGTTTTTCAAGCTTTCCGGTCATATTAATACGCGCACGATCGGGGCTTTGAATTACCCGAATAAAAAAGAACGCTTAAAAACACGGTTTGGAAATTGTCGGACCGTCGATTCAACACGTATTTAAATTATTTTTGCTCGGCAACTCTTCAGCGTTGAGAGTATCTACAAAATATGCATATATACCAACAAATTAATAATGAAAATAATAATAATAATAATAATAAAAAGTCTCCCAGTAAATCTGAGCAGGTGCGTTGCCCGGAGCAATAAAATCTTATAAATAATAATCCTAACAATAACAATGAAGCTATTTCAAAATCGCAATCACTCGTACTAAATCGGAGATTGTCAATTACTACTCAACTATGAACAATATTTCAAAAAGCCAAAAAAGTACCCCATACGAGTATGGATTTGAATAATTGGAATGCCATAGAGTTGCTTTGTTATAAAAAATAAAGGAGAACAATTTGGCAAAAAAAAGAAATGCCAAATACGAGGATGGAATTGAATGATTGAAATACCGTGGGGTTGCGTTTTCACGAAAAATACACGAGAACAA